>CM077512.1:13607408-14807408 GCA_039654745.1 Houttuynia cordata | reverse complement strand
CATATTCTGCCTCAGTGGATGATCTAGAAACTGTGGCCTGCTTTTTAGACTTCCACAAGTAAATTTTTACCAAAAAATACACAGTAACTTGTAACTGACTTTCGATTAGATAAATCCCCTGCCCAATCTGCATCTGTATATGTTGTAATGGTAGAATTACTTGGCTGAACATAAACACCATGATGTAAAGTACTATGTATATATCTCAGAATCCTTTTGACAGTAGAAAAATGAGAATTAGAAGGAGAATGCATATATTGGCAGACTGAATTAACTACAAATGTGATATCTGGTCTTGTATTAGTAAGATATTGCAATGCACCAACTAGACTGCAATAGAGAGCAGGTTCAGAACATAGATCTTCTGCAGACTGAACTAATTTTTGTTTTGAATGACTAGGAGTATCAGCAGGCTTGCAAACAATCATTGAAGCTCTATTTAGAATTTCTTGAGCATAATGAGATTAAGAAATAAGCCTGACTATGTATGCTTAACCTCAATACCCAGAAAATGGTGTATTAGACCTAGATCTTTAATTGCAAACTCTGACCCAAGTGTCTTGATTAACTGATGTACATAATCACAGTCATTTCCTGTTATCAAGATATCATCTACATACACCAGCAGAACAGTAACTCTATTTGCAACTTTTTGAACCAATAATGAAGTATCAGCATGACAGATGACAATTCCCTAAGAAACAAGGATGATAAACACTCATATCAGGCCCTAGGTGCCTGTTTCAAGCCATAGAGAGCTTTTTGTAGCTTACACACATACTGAGGATGCTGATAATTGACAAATCCTTGGGGTTGTGCCATATAAATTTCCTCATGAAGAATACCATGTAAGAAAGCATTTGACACATCAAGCTGTCGAATTACCCATTTTTTAGAAACTGCAACACTAAGTACAAGTCTGATTGTTTGAATCTTAACTACAATGCTAAAAGTTTCAAAATAGTCTTCACCCTCCTGTTGATGATAACCTTTAGCAACCAACCGAGAGCTTTATGTCTATTTACAGAGCCATCAAGATTTTGTTTGATTCTGTATACCCATTTACAGCCAATGATGGTTCTATTAAAAAGTTTTGGCACAAGACTCCATGTGTGTTGTTGAAGTAGAGCATTATATTTAGACATTGTAGTCTCTTGTCATTGTGGAAACTTTGAGGCAGCAGCATATGTAGAAGGTTCAGCCAATGGAATGGGAGTAGAGGTCACAGTAGTATGAAGAGAAAGTGGAATTTTAGGCTTATGAATACCTGACTTACTATGAGTAACCATATGGTGAGTTGGAACAACAGATAATAGTGAATGAGATGGAGGAAAAGAATCATGTGAAGGAGCTGACAAAGTACAACAATCAGAAGATGGAGTTGGTAGAAGTGGAGGATGAGGAGAAGATGGTAAAGCTGAATGGATAGGAACTGAGGATGAAGTAGAAGGACTTGAAGACAATGTATTTAATAGAGAAGTAACAGGTAATGAAAAATCAGGAACTGAGGCATTAGATGATGAGGATAACTGACTTGATACAAAAGGAAACTCAGTTTCACAAAATCTGACATGCCTAGAAATATACACTTTATTTGTATTCATATCTAAACATCTATAGCCTTTAGATTGCGAAGAGTAACCTAAGAAAACACAAGGAACAGACCAAGGTTCTAGCTTATGATTTGAAAGAGGTCTTAACCAAGGAAAGCATTTACAACCAAAAATGTTGAGAAAGTTATAATCATGATCAGTATGATAAAGAATTTGAAATGGTGAGTAAAATTGTAAAGAAGATGAAGGTAGATGGTTAATAAGAAAGGCTGCAGTACAAACTGCTTTAGACCAGAATTTAAGAGGCATGGAAGCAGTTAATAATATAGATAAAGTAGTTTCAACTAAATGCCAATATTTTCTTTCAGTGACACCATTTTGCTCAGTAGTATATGGACAAGAACATTGATGAATAATACCAGCTGAAGCAAATAAAGTTGAGAATTTTGAGTTAAGATACTCCAAACCATTATCAGTTCTAAAGTAAAGAATATTAGTGCAAAGAAGGTTCTCAACCATTGCCTTGTATTGAACAAAAACTTCAAATACATCAGACTTCTTTTTAATAGGATACAACCATGTAAATTTTGTAAAGTCATCAACAAAAATCACATAGTATCTAAAACCAGAAAAAGAAAGTTGTGGAGTAGGCCCCTACACATCAAAATGTATCAGCTCAAGAGGTTTTGTAGTTGATATAAATGGAAGCTTATCAGATTTACTCATTAAGCAATTATTACAAGACTTATTACAATAATTAGGCAATAGTTTTGTAGAAGAAACTAGAGATTTGAAGGAAGCTTGTGAAGGATGGCTCAATCGACAATGCCACAAAGATGATGACTGAGTTGCAAAAGCAGAAACATTTTTGGAAGTGTCATGTGGCACAATTGGATAATGTCCATTACTGCTTGAGCCCTGAAAGATGACTTGCTTTGACTGATTGTCCTGGATGAAAAAACCATGAGCATTAAAGGTTATAGAGCAATCATTATTAAAAGCAAGCTGATAGACTGAGAGTAAGTTTTGTGATATTTTAGGTACATGTAACACTTTGTTAAGTCTAAGACATGACTTTGAAGAAGCAAGAGTTCCATGTCCTACATGAACAATTTTGAGAGACTCACCATTACCAACTGACATTGAGTCGGGTCCTGAGTAAGCTGACTACGGAGAAAGATGTCCAACATCATAAGTAATATGATTTGAAGCTCCTGAATCTAAAATCTAGAATGAACTATTGGAAGTAGAAGCTTCATGATCATGAGTGTCAGTCACTGTAGAAACAACAGTTGAATATGTGATTGATTGAATTTTTAACTATTTACTCGCAATCGCACGAGACTACGTATAGACTAGTGGAAACGAGGTCAAACCCAAAGGACTTGCACTGATTCAACTTAATTCTAATGAAAGATTTGATTTTTTTACGTAACTAGTTATAACAGAATGAAAAGTTCTAATTTAACAAAGCAATGAAATTTAAGCGAAAATAATCTAATGAAAAATATACTAAGATTTCGAATCCACCCTAATTAAATAGCTTTCCTCTCTGTTAAACCCGTACAATTCCAAGTGATCAATTATCCGTGCTCCTCTCGAAGTCACGAATAATCGTAACGTGTGCAGCCCTCTCGAACATGCAACTAAACAAATAAATCTAACTTAATTAATCTCCCTCTCTCGAGCAAAGATCAATCATAAAAATGCAATCTTTATTCAAATAATACCTCGGAATTAGCTAAGACCTCTCGAACATTAACGATTCCTTAGTTTAATTTTACTAACAATTACTCTACCCTCTCTCGAGCAACAGAATAATCGTAACAAAATATTAAGCACATGGAATAAAAATCACTACTTTAGAATTGCAAATAAATATTAAGAGTCAAACAATTCAGCAGGGCTTCATCTAGTCTTAGTACAAATGAATTTAGCTAGACATGAATGAAAGGAAAGAAAAAGCTTAATTTAAATGGTTCATCAACATCTTGCAAACCGTCCTTAGCACGATCACAATTTTGCAACAGTCGTCTCACTACCCCGCCGCCTCCTCTCTCGAACCAGACAGCAACCTCGCTTCTCCCTTCTCCTCTATGCATAGCCGGCAGTCCTTCCTTTCTCTCAACACAGCATAGCAGTGTCTGTTCTGTTATCTCGAACCGAACGGACAACCTTCTCCAAAGCACTATTTCTCTCTCTCGAGCAGAAACAAAGCAGGAGTCCCTCACTACCAGAACAGTCAGCTCTCTTTCTCCCTCTCTATGCCGATCGTTTTTCCAACAGACTGCTCTGTTTTTATAGAGACTGCAAATAGTTTTTTTTTCAAAATCTGTCCCTTCCAAATCGAGTTTGCCACCGAAAAATTCTTCCCTTGTGTCTGCCATCAATCCTTCCTAACCCAGCAGATTTGCCCTTCGAATGGTCGTCCAAATTTGTAAACAAAAATCCCAAATTTCCTCTTCTCGAACAAAGCATCAGCACCCAGAAATGAAAATTCCTAATCCAGCACAAATTTGCCCCTTTTACATCTCCAATCGAACTGGATTTTGGGGTACTTATCATTTACGGAATAGATTGAGACTTGTCTTCTTCGATTCGGCCTTTTCTTTCCCAAATCAGAGCTTTCTAAAATTAGAACTTCCAAATCGCGACTTCTGTTCCTCTTTGTCGTCGAACTACTTCTTCTCCGGCGTCGTCGAACCTTCGCTGCTGTCGTGAGCCTCTGTCCGATGTTGGGTCGCCGTCGTCGACCTCGCCGCCGAGCTCTGCACCGCCACTATCGCCTCTTCCGGTGCTACGCGCTCTGTTTCTGAAAATCCCGAGCTTTGGCTCGGGTCGTTTCATCATTTTTTTATTTCTTACTGAACCGACCACTGAACCGGTCGGTTCAGTTTTGGTTTGCTCTTTCTTCCTTTTTTTCTTTTCTTGGTTAAAACCCGTCATAACAATCTCGTTCTTCGGATCTTTGATCTCTTCACAGAGGCTGTTTAGCGCGCATTCACTTTTGGCGATCTCCAAATGGGACTTTTAAAGCCTACATAAATAAAATTAAATATCATTTAGATGCATTATAAAATGTAAATCCAATAAATCTAATTAACGCATCTAAATTAATCAATTAAATGCATTTATTCATTAAACTCCTAATTAATCACCTAATCATGATTAACAATTAATTATCCTTACTTTTACTAAAATTATGACCAAAATATAGGCAGAAAGGTATATAAAAATGTGTATATTTTGTAACTATCAAATACCCCCAAACTTACATTTTGCTAGTCCTCGAGCAAAACAAAATCAAGCAAGGAAAAATAAAGACTACCAAAGTAAACTAAACTAGAAAAATAAATTATATTTTCATAGGGAACACGATTGCATTGAGCGTATGCAATAAGCCGTTAAACCTCTAGGCGTCCCTAGTAGGACGAGTGTTGTCTCGTGAGGGTTTGCAACCATGCTACCCACAAACATATACTTATGGAATTAACCTAATTAACCAAAATGTAAGAACAAATCAAAACACTGCAAAACAAACAAACCTATTATCCCTTCAAATGCAAGCCACAATGATTAAGAAAATCAACCACACGTACTTGGCTTATAATCAATGGGAATATAGAAGCCCTCAAGTAAGTGGTTTTATTCCACACTTTCATCGTGGAAATTTCTGCTCAAATATGATATAGCATGATACTTTAAATAGTAAAAGTGTAGAACATTGTAGCAATATATTCTAAATTTCTGTTTTATACAGATCCAGTGTTACTCATTAACCAAAGAACATCAGAATCTACATAGTCATCCCAATCTTTAGGTTCATGATAGCACAAATGCCTGCACGCCTCATTCGGGTCCAACATTCTAGATTTGAGAGGATAATACATCACAAACTTTTTTTTCAATAGGACCGTGTAAGGCCTGACTTCAAGATGCTTATGTTTAGCAATGACTCAGACCAATGACTCCTAACCAGTATGGCTTATGGCATTAGGTTTTAAGATGGACCTCTTCGGGCCTGAGCATCAGCCTAAGTTAATCCTATAAAGTCAAGCAGGCCCTTTATTTCATTTTTTTTTCTTTTTTTTTTTACATTTTCATTTTCAAGCACATCTTTATTCTGTCCAGGTTGTATTATACTCTCAACCTATTTTCAGTTCGAAGCCCTTGCCATAGCTAAGTAAATAGTCTATCATGATCTTTTAAGCTCAAAGAATAACCATATATCAACCAATGACTCTGACCAAAAATATCCCACTGAAAATTAGCATTCAACAAATCTCTAGATGGCATTACTTTATGTACTAGTGTGTGTGAGTGAGTTTTCTTAGTTTCAAGCACTTGGTCCAAGAGGAATGTAACAGAAAGATACTGCTCAGTTAAGTTCTCTATCCTCTAGTATACTTACTCACACTTCCAATGTAAATTAATCTCTTAAGAATTGTAAAATGCATCATCACGGGATAAACTACCAAAACCTAAAAAAAATACTAACAAGCAACCTAAAAACTAAGTAAAAAAAATTTTTTAATTAATTTTTTTTAATTTTTCTTTTAAATAAACGAAAACAGATGATAATGAAACAAAAGAACACTTCTTTTCTACACCCCCAAATCTAAATTAAACATTGTCCTCAATGTTTGCCAAAATAATACTACAATGAATAATAAAAGAAAAGGAGTGAGGAAAGAAGTCACCTGAATGGAGAGCCTCATGGTAGATATAAAGCATGAAACACGTAAGCGAAGAATGAGGAGATAATATAAATATGGAAAAATTAAATACACCCCCAAACCTCAACTGTAGCATCCCCAGACAGGTAAGAAATAACCTACAATAACAAAAACAAATATAAAACAAGCAAGAACATAAAATTTGGGTTGCCTCCCAAGAGCGCTAAGTTTTACGTCTTCAGCCAAACCACGACCTTCAATTCACTCAGGGGTCTTTGGGTCGTCCAAGGGATAGATGATTGATTGATTGATTTTTAACTATTTTTACTCGCAATCGCACGAGACTCAGTATAGTCTAGTGGTAACGAGGTCGAACCCAAAGGACTTGGACTGATTCAACTTAATTCTAATGAAAGATTTGATTTTTTTATGAAACTAGTTATAACAGAATGAAAAGTTCTAATTTAACAAAGCAATGAAATTTATGTGAAAATAATATGATGAGAAATATACTAAGACTTCGAATCCACCCAAACCAAATAGCTATCCTCTCCGTTAAACCCGTACAATTCCAAGTGATCAATTACCCGTGCCCCTCTCGAAGTTACAAATAATCGTAATGTGTGCAGCCCTCTCGAACATGCAACTAAACAATTAAATCTAATTTAATCAATCTCCCTCTCTCGAGCAAAGATCAATCATAAAAATGCAATCTTTATTCAAATAATACCTTGGAATTCGCTAAGATCTCTCGAACATTAACAAACCCTTAACTAACAATTACTCTACCCTCTCTCGAGGAACAGAATAATCATAGCAAAATAATAAGCATATGGAATAAAAATCACAACTTTAGAATTGCAAATAAGTATTGAGAGTCAAACAATCAGCAGGGCTTCATCTAATCTTAGTACAATAAAATTTAGCTAGACATGAAAATAAGGGAAGAAAAAGCCTGGTTCGTCATATGGTTATTCAGCATCTTGCAAAGAGTCCTTAGCCCAATCACAGTTCTGCAACAGTTCGTCTCACTACCCAGCCGCCTCCTCTCTCGAAGCAAATAGCAACCCAGCTTCTCTCTCCTCTTCTATGCACAACCAGAACAGTCTTTCCTCCTCTTCTCAACCGGGAGTTTTTCCTCCTCTTCTCAACCGGGAGTTTTTCCTCCTTCGACAGTAGTCAAGCTCCTCCCCTCTCGAGTAAGTAGCAAGACCCTCAGAACAAACCTTCTTCCTCTCTCGAGCAAAGGAGATTTGTGCTGGAATCAACCCCCCTCACTCCCGTTCTCCCCGTTCGCCCTTTTTTTCAGAACAGTTTTATATGAACTCCTAGCCGCCTCCTCTCTTCCCCCAAAATCCAGCCTTTATTCTCAATTTTCGAATAGCAAAATAAAAGTTCCAATTAGCAGCATAAGATCTTCTAAATCCGGTATGTAACCGCTCGAACCATTTTGAATCCCGTCCAGTTTTTGTAAAAGAAAATCCCATCTTTACTCTTTTGAAACACAGACGACACCCAAAATCAAAAAGCTTCCAAATCAAGCCAAATCCGCCCATTTCTGAAATCTTCGATCGAATTAGAATTAATCACTTACTATTTTGATCCAAAGCTGCAATTGAAGCTTCCCGATTCGGCTTTGTCGCGCGCGATTTGGAAATTTCCAAAATCAGAGCCTTTCCTTCTTGTTGCTCTGTTTTTGCCGTGTTCTGCCCTCGTCGACGGCCGCCGGAGTTCTCTCGCCGTCAATCGCAGGTTCTACACCGCCGTTTCGAGCTCCGCCGCCACCATGACCCGCTGTCTCGAGCTCCGCCACCGTGCTTCGCTCATGGCTGCCACAGTCCGCCGTCGCCTTCTCCAATGCCGTCGTTCAGCCCAGTTGATCCTTGTCGGCGCTCGAACAGTCCGCCGCAAGACCCGTCGACCACCCCGCTCCGGCTCATGCCCTCCTTCCCCTTCACCGGCGCTCGAGCAGAGCTCGAGCGCGAGCTCTGTTTCTGAAACACAGACGCCCGAGCTTCGGCTCGGGCTGTCTTTCTTTTTTTTTCTTTTTTTTTTCTTTTCTGAACCGAACCGCTGAACCGGTCGGTTCAGTTTCTTCTTTTCTTTTCTTTTTTTCTTTTTCATTCATAAAACCCGCCGTATTAATCTCCACCGCCGGATCTAATCTGAACGGATCTTCTTCTCAAAATCAAAACCCGTCTTCTTCCTTAGATGTACGCCAACGGTTTAGATATTTTTCTGTGCGTGATGTCACTGTTTTAACTAAATAGGCTCTTCAAAACCCGTCAGCGTCTCCTTAATCGTTGGATCTTCGATCTTTTCACAGAAACGGTTTGACGTGCGTCACTTTTGGCGCATTGCATCTGGACTCTGAAAACCTGCATGAACAAAGTTAAATATAATTTAGACGCATCGTAAATTATAAATCCAATAAATCCAATTAACGCATCTAAATTAATCAATTAAACCTATTTATTCATTAAACTCCTAATTACTCATCTAAATATGATTAACAATTAATTATCCTTACTTCAACTAAAATTACGACTAACAAATAGGCAGAAAGGCATATAAAATGTGTATATTTTATAGATATCAATGATCTCGTGGTCAAAATTGTCTTCTAAGTACGGTTTTAATCATTGACCATTAACTTTGAAGGTACTGTCATCCTTGGGGTTTTGAATTTCCACTGCGCCATAGGGGAATACTTGTTTCACAATAAATGGTGTAATCGTGTATTATAGAGCAAAACTTTCTGATTAGGCTGAAAAGACTTTCTTAAAATAAATTTGTCATGAAAAAGCTTAGTTTGTTCTTTATAAAGTTTTGCACTCTCATAAGCATCGAGACGCATCTCCTCCAATTCATTGAGTTGCAATTCGCGTTCTGATCCTGCTTTATGCATATCCAAATTCAAAGCCTTGATTGCCCAATATGCACGATGCTCTAACTTCACTGGTAAGTGACAAGCTTTCCCAAAAACTAGTCTATAGGGAGACATACCAATGGGAGTTTTGCACGCAGTTCTGTAAGCCCACAAAGCATCATTTAAGCGCAAAGACCAATCTTTTCGATCGGGTCTAACAATTTTTTCAAGAATCTTTTTAATCTCCCGATTAGACAATTCTACCTGACCACTTGTTTGGGGATGATATGGAGTGGCAACCTTATGTGTAACAGAGTATTTCCTCAGCAGGGCTTCAAAAGGTCTATTACAAAAGTGACTCCCTCCATCACTGATAATTGCTCTTGGGATCCCGAATCGACAAAAAATGTTATCTTTCAGAAATTTCACCACAACCTTATGATCATTTGTCTTAGTAGCAATTGCTTCAATCCATTTAGAAATATAATCCACTGCAACCAGAATGTAAAGGTAACCAAAGGATTGTGGGAAGGGTCCCATGAAATCAATTCCCCAAACATCAAAGAGGTCCAGCACAAGAATGGGTTGGAGAGGCATCATATCTCGTCGAGAGATAGATCCTAACCTTTGACATCTATCACAAGATTTACAAAACTCATGAGCATCCTTAAACAAGGTTGGCCAATAGAATCCACTATGCAAAATCTTGGCAGCGGTTTTCTTGCCCCCAAAATGTCCCCCGCATGCTTGAGAATGACAAGAATGTAGAATACTATGAAACTCATTCTCAGGCACACACCGTCTAATCACCTGGTTCGAACATATTTTAAATAGGTACGGATCATCCGAAAAGTAAGATTTAACCTTAGAAAAGAATAAATCTTTGTCATGTTTGGTCCAATGGGATGGAATCTGACCTATGGCAAGGTAGTTCACAATATTGGCAAACCAATGGGTTTTAATTTGGGAGATGGAAAACAATTATTCATCAGGAAAAGAATCATGTAGCGGCTCCTCATCTTGAGATGTTTCAACAAGGATTCTAGATAGATGATTGGCCACCACATTTTCAACACCTTTCTTATCTCGGATTTCATAATTAAATTCTTGTAAAAGCAAAATCCATCTTATCAATCGAGGTTTGGTGTCTTTCTTGGACAAGAGATGTTTTAACGCAGCATGGTCAGAGAAAATGATGATCTTAGATCCTAAAAAGTAGGATCTAAATTTATCTAAGTCATAAACTACCGCTAGAAGTTCCTTCTCCGTAGTGGTGTAATTCAATCGAGCATCAGAAAGGGTCTTACTAGCATAATATATGACATGGGGAACCTTATTCACTCTCTGACCTAGGACAGCACCAATGGCATAGTCTGAAGCATCACACATGATTTCAAAGGGAAGAGAGTAGTCAGGGGGCTGAATGATAGGTGTAGTAGACAATAAAGTACGAAGAGTGTCAAAAGCTTGCCTACATGCATCATCAAACATAAAAGGCACATCTTGGGCTAGTAGATTGCTCAAGGGGCGAGCAATCTTACTAAAGTCTTTAATGAACCGCCTATAAAAGCCTGCGTGACCAAGGAACGATCTAATATGCTTCACCGAAGATGGTGGTGGTAGATGACTGATGAGATCGACCTTGGCTTTGTCGACTTCAATTCCCCTTTTTGAGATGACATGTCCCAAAATAATTCCCTCTTGCACCATGAAATGGCTTTTTTCCCAGCTCAAGACAAGATTTTTCTCTTCACAACGCTTGAGAACTAACGACAGATTATGGAGACATTCATCAAATGATGGACCAAATATAGAGAAATCATCCATGAACACTTCTAAAAATTTGTCAACCATATCAGAGAAGATGGCTAGCATGCACCGTTGAAAGGTGGCAGGTGCATTACATAGCCTAAAGGCATTCTTCGGTAAGTAAAGGTACCGAAGGGACAAGTAAAGGTAGTCTTCTCTTGATCTGTAGGAAACACTGGGACTTGATTATATCCAGAGTAACCGTCAAGAAAACAATAGAATTGTTGACCTGCTAGTTTCTCTAAGATTTCTTGAATGAAGGGTAATGGAAAGTGGTCTTTTCTGGTTTTAGCGTTCAATTTTCGATAATCAATACACACTCTCCACCCAGTAGTTTCACGGGTTGGGACTAACTCTCCATCAGAGTTTTTCTTCACTGTGATGCCAGACTTTTTAGGCACGACTTGTATCGGGCTGACCCACTCATTATCAGAAATAGGGTATATGATACTAGCATCGAACAGTTTCACAATTTCTTTCTTGACCACATCCCACATGTTGGGATTCAATCTCCGTTGATTCTCTCTTGAAGGTTTGGCATCATTTTCTAAATGAATTCGGTGCATACAGACGGAAGGATCAATGCCTCTTAAATCAGCAATAGTCCACCCTATGGCTCTCCTATGCTGAACTAGAATCCTAAGCAGTTGACTCTCCTGGCCGCTAGACAAGCTAGATGAAATGATGATGGGGAGAGTATCATTAGGACCTAGAAAAACATATTTGAGGGAACTTGGAAGTGGCTTCAACTCAAGTTGAGGAGGAGACTCAATGGAAGGTTGGAGTGATGGACTGGGAGATATTGGTAAAGGCTCTACTCTATTTCTATAAGGAAAAGAGTCATGATAGGGAGGAGAGGCTGACATAGCATGGATTTCTTCAACGGGTGGTTCTATGTCAGAATCCTCTATCCCTAAATAGAGTAGAGTAGGATCTTGAGCGTGAGACATGAGCTCATTCAAGAGTGTCTCTTCCATAAGGTCATCAATTTCATCAACAAGAGAACACTCTTGCTCACTATCAGTGGCTCCTTGGTTTGAAGCTTGGAACACATTAAGTATGATCTTCATATTTCCAAAAGACATCTCAATCATTCCAGATCAACATTGGATGCATGCATTGGCCGTCGCTAAGAAAGGGCGGCCTAAAATAACTGGAATGGTGTGAGAAGCATTAGACACATGTTCCATGTCCAAGACCAAGAAGTCAACTGGAAAGAAAAATTTCTCAACCCCAACTAAAACATCTTCAAGAAGGCCACGGGGTTTTCTAACAGATCTATCGGCTAACTGCAGAGTAGCCGATGTTGGTTGCAAGTCTCCCAATCCTAGTTTCTCATAAACTGAGTAAGTTAATAGATTGACACTAGCACCCAAATCTAAAAGAGCCCTGTGAATGATATGGTCACCAATGACACATGAAATAGTAAGTGTGCTAGGGTCTTTAAATTTTGGTGGTGTGTCATGTTTCAGAATGGAACTGACCTGCTCAGTAAAAAAGACCTTTTTAGAAATGTGAGTCCTAGACTTTCGCTTTTTTGTGCACAGGTCTTTGAGGAATTTAGCATAGGTAGGCACTTGTTGAATGGCTTCTAGGAGTGGAAGATTAATCTTAACTTGTTTGAAGGTTTCTAGCCCTTCATCTATCCTAGCTTTGTTTTTATTGAAAGGGGAAGGCATGTCTAGGCATTGAGGAAATGGAGCACGGGGTACATAAGGTTCCTCATGATTGGCCTTAGACTTGGTTCCTGAAGAAGACTCAGAAGGAGAAACAGTGTCCTTCTGTTTTGGTTGACTCAAAGTAGGTGGTATCTCTAAGGTTTCATCAGTCTCTGGATTGCTTATTTTTCCATGATCCTTATCTTCTCTCACATCAACACCAACCTGGTTTTCGATTTATTTCCCACTCCGCAGGGTTGTTATAGTTTGCACATGTTCATTGGAAGTAGTTTGTTGTTCAAGCATAAACTGACCCTTTGGGTTATTCATTGGTTTACTAGGCAACCAACCCTCTTCTCTCTTACTCATTGAATTAGCTAATTGACCAATTTGATATTCTAATTTAGCTATAGATTGAGTATGAGTATGCACAAGTTGAGCTTGTGATTGTGCCTGGGCTTGAATACTTTGTAGAGCAGACAAGACTTTGTCCTCAAATTCTGAATTTCTAGAGGATTGTGAATATTGGGAAGGCATGGTAGCTTGTTGAAAACCTGGTGGGTTATTTTGAAAGTTGGCTCTTTGGGGTGGGTTAAAAGGAATACCCTGGTTCTATGGACGCCAGGAAAAATTTGGGTGATTCCTCCACCCCGGGTTATATGTGTTGGAGAATGGATCATTGTCTACTCGAGCATAAGTCTGGGCAGCATTGACATGCTCCTGAACAAGCTCTGGGAATTGTGGGGCAGATGGGCACTCTAGGATAGAATGTATGGGACTTAAGCATAGAACGCATGCTTCTTGAGTGTGTGCAGGAGTTTGTGACTTTAAGCTCAAGATTTGATCTATCTTTCTAGATAATGTAGCAACTTGGTTAGAAAGATCATCTATTTATTTCACTTTATACATACCACCTTTAGAGAGGGTAGAATAAGAAGAATCATTTAAACTCCTATTAGCCATCGTATGTTGCAACGAATTTTCACTCAAGTTTTCAAAAAGTTCCCACACTTTATTTTCATTTTTTAACAGGAAAGTGCCTCCACAAGAAGCATCTACAAGATGACGATTCTGATCCGTCAATCCTCTATAAAATCTCTGCACTAACTGCCAGCGAGGTACGGCATGATGAGGACACTTCCGCAGAAGGTCCTTGAGTCTATCCCAGCTCTCATGGAACTGTTCAGAAGGCTGTTGGGTAAAGGTAGTGATGGCATCTCTCATTTGGTTGGTTTTACCTATGGGACGGGAAAGTATTTCTTTAGGAAATCCTGTTGCATTTTCGCCCCAAGAGGTAATGGATTCGGGTTCTAGAGAGTAGAGCTATTCTTTAGCCTTATCCTTAAGGGAGAATGGGAATCGTCTCATTCTTACCGCATCGTCTGTAAGATTGTTCAATTTAAAAGTTGTGCAGATTTCTAAAAACTCATCCACATGCCTATATGGATCTTCATGATTTCGCCCATGAAATGATGGTAGCATCTGTATTATATTGGACTTAATCTCAAAGTTACCGGCTGTTGCAGCCGGCACCCGAATGCAGGACGGAGATATATAGGCATTTGGAGTGTAGCATTCTTTCAGTGTTTTGAGGTTCTCGTCAGCCATTTCAATCAAAGGGTGGGTGATACTTAATTGGCCTCTTTGGTTTTGTCTAAAAGTTCTCTCAATTTCACCGTCGAAGGCTGCTAAGTCTTCACCCAATGACCTACGCCCATGCATAAACTAATCACGCAAACAAAAATAACAAAAGCAGCCCTAGATGTCGTCAACTAGCATTGCATGCTGTCACAAAAAATAAAAGGAAAATCACGCAACACCCAAATTAAACTAAAAAGAGGGGTAATAGATGGCAAATAGTGGGAAAGGATGGCCTTTCCACGTTGGCGAGAAATCCACGTGTCACTTTTACCTCTGCAATATGATTCCTACAAAGACAAGAAAATAAAATATTTAAATCCTAAAAAAAAGTCTAAACTAATTAGAATTAAATTAAACCGTTACCAAGTCCCCGACAACGGCTCCAATTGATTGATTGAATTTTTAACTATTTACTCGCAATCGCACGAGACTACGTATAGACTAGTGGAAACGAGGTCGAACCCAAAGGACTTGGACTGATTCAACTTAATTCTAATGAAAGATTTGATTTTTACGTAACTAGTTATAACAGAATAAAAAGTTCTAATTTAACAAAGCAATGAAATTTAAGCGAAAATAATCTAATGAGAAATATACTAAGACTTCTAATCCACCCTAATTGAATAGCTTTCCTCTCCATTAAACCCGTACAATTCCAAGTGATCAATTATTCGTGCTCCTCTCGAAGTCACGAATAATCGTAATGTGTGCAGCCCTCTCGAACATGCAACTAAACAAATAAATCTAACTTAATTAATCTCCCTCTCTCGAGCAAAGATCAATCATAAAAATGCAATCTTTATTCAAATAATACCTCGGAATTCGCTAAGACCTCTCAAACATTAACGATTCCTTAGTTTAATTTCACTAACAATTACTCTACCCTCTCTTGAGCAACAGAATAATCGTAACAAAATATTAAGCACATGGAATAAAAATCACTACTTTAGAATTGCAAATAAATATTAAGAGTCAAACAATTCAGCAGGGCTTCATCTAGTCTTAGTACAAATGAATTTAGCTAGACATGAATGAAAGGAAAGAAAAAGCTTGATTTAAATGGTTCATCAACATCTTGCAAACCGTCCTTAGCACGATCACAGTTTTGCAACTGTCGTCTCACTACCCAGCCGCCTCCTCTCTCGAACCAGACAGCAACCTCGCTTCTCTCTTCCCCTCTATGCACAGCCGGCAGTCCTTCCTTTCTCTCAACACAGCATAGCAGTGTTTGTTCTGTTATCTCAAACCGAACGGACAACCTTCTCCAAAGCACTGTTTCTCTCTCTCGAGCAGAAACAAAGCAGGAGTCCCTCACTACCAGAACAGTCGGCTCTCTTTCTCCCTCTCTATGCCGATCGTTTTTCCAACAGACTGCTCTATTTTTATAGAGACTGCAAATAGTTTTTTTTTTCAAAATCTGTCCCTTCCAAATCGAATTTGCCACTAAAAAATTCTTCCTTTGTGTCTGCCATCAATCCTTCCTAACCCAGCAGATTTGCCCTTCGAATGGTCGTCCAAATTTGTAAACAAAAATCCCAAATTTCCTCTTCTCGAACAAAGCATCAGCACCCAGAAATGAAAATTCCTAATCCAGCACAAATTTGCCCCTTTTACATCTCCAATCGAACTGGATTTTGGGGTACTTATCATATATGGAATAGATTGAGACTTGTCTTCTTCCATTCGGCCTTTTCTTTCCCAAATCAGAGCTTTCTAAAATTAGAACTTCCAAATCGCAACTTCTGTTCCTCTTTGTCGTCGAGCTACTTCTTCTCCGGCGCTGTCGAACCTTCGCTGCTGTCATGAGCCACTGTCCGATGTTTGGTCGCCGTCGTCGACCTCGCTGCCGAGCTCAGCACCGCCACTATCGCCTCTTCCGGCGCTACGCGCTCTATTTCTGAAAATCCCGAGCTTCGGCTCGGGTCGTTTCATCATTTTTTTATTTCTTACTGAACCGACCACTGAACCGGTCGGTTCAGTTCTGGTTTGCTCTTTCTTCCTTTTTTTTTCTTTTCTTGGTTAAAACCCGTCGTAACAATCTCGTTCTTCGGATCTTTGATCTCTTCACAGAGGCTGTTTAGCGCGCATTCACTTTTGGCGATCTCCAAATGGGACTTTTAAAGCCTACATAAATAAAATTAAATATCATTTAGATGCATTATAAAATGTAAATCCAATAAATCTAATTAACGCATCTAAATTAATCAATTAAGCGCATTTATTCATTAAACTCCTAATTACTCACCTAATTATAATTAACAATTAATTATCCTTACTTTTACTAAAATTATGACCAAAATATAGGCAGAAAGGTATATAAAAATGTGTATATTTTGTAACTATCAATATGCAATAGGAATCCTGCCCTTATTTCCTTTAGAAGAACCATTTGAAAGTACAGGTGGCCCTGAATACGAATGATCAAACTTGTGATAACACTTATAAACTGCATGGTTTTTTTTACCACATATCTGACAGGAAACCTTAGGAGGAAATCTCTTCTGTGGAGTAGAATTAAACTGTCCTGGAGCAAAGATTTGATAATTTGGCTGAAACTAACCACCTCGACCTTTATAGGAAGTGTTCTTTCCTTTAAAAGTCTGACCACCTCGTTGAGAAAAGTAACCAGGTACATAACCAAATGAATTACTCTATGAGGCAGCTAACATGGCAAAATGTGAAGAACCAGAGCTAGTAGCATGTTTGAGTTTGATAGAAGCTTCTTCTTCTAGTAATAAAGTCCAAAATCCATGCAAAGATAATGAACCAGCTCTAGTTCTTATAGCAGTTGAGAATTCATCACAAACATCAGGCAAACCAGTGAGAGTATATAATATCACTTCAAACTCAGGAACTGGTGATGCAACTGCAGCTAATTGATCAACAAGATCTTTAATCTTGTCCAAGAACTCAGTCATTGAAGATCCTTGCTGAATTCTTTGCAGTTGAAGTCGAAGATTTAGCACATGACATTTCGACACAGAGGTAAACCTATCTGCAAGACATTTCCATAATTATCGGGCAGTTCTAATACACAAGACATGGGGGAGTAGGGAAGGAGACAAAGTGGCTCGAAGACAAGTAAGTAGATGCACATCATAAAACTTCCAAGAAGCAAAATTAGGATTAGGTGTTTTTCTACCAGAATCATCAAACACAAATTCAGGTGGACAAGCTATAGTCCCATCAACATAGCCAAAAAGATCATAAGCTGAGAAGAGACCCTCAATTTGATCTCGCCAAACCAAAAAATTGGTGGCATCAAGCTTGATGATTATCAGTGAAGTCAATTTAGAAACTAAAAATTTGATTGCATGAGGTAATGCACGCAGACATGATTCGATTGAATTTGTCAGAGAATCAAAATCAAAATTCAGAGTATGATCAAGAAGAACATGATCAAACAGATAGAGAGCAATATGAAACAGTGAACAATGAAACAAGTAGCAGGTTGTGAAACAAAGAAGAAATGAAATAAGAATGAGATGGAATACACCTAATCCGAAGAGCTTGAAGCAGCTTTATGGTTGTTGATCTGCAAGAAATTGGGAGTAGCAGCAAGCTCTTGATTCATAGAAGCTCAAAGTAGCTCTAATCACAAAGCTTGAGCAGCAACTTGACGAAGAAGACCTTCAAATTGAGAAAACTAGAATATAACTTGAGGAAGAGAGCTTCAGCACAGCTCTAATGGCAAAAATATGCAGCGAAAGTTGTGGATCTGGGAGCCAAAAATCTCGGAGCCCCCTGCCCCAGCGAACAATACCAAGGAATTCTGTATTGGATATCGGTAAAATACAAGTTGATCAAAGAGACAAAATATCGGAGATATTGTGCAAAAAAATATCGGTGATCGAAAATGAGTTTTTATCATATATTTTAACAATCTAACTTCCAAAATGAGTTATACTAATTTAGATAAAGCATAGATTTTAAAATATGCATAAAAAAATATATTATGATGGGAAACAAACGGGAAAGTTATTTTTTTCCTTTTTTTGAAAAATAATTGTCTTTTTAGCATTTTTTTTAAAACAGCTATATATCGATCCGAAACCGATATATCAACGATATTTTAAAAAAACTGAAAAGGCGATATTAATCCGTATCGATGTATCGGGTGGGCCCCGATACCAATATATCCTGATATTACATTCCATGAACGATACCATGAAGAAGAGATTAAACTGATTTTCATTCATTGAAAAGAATGAGCACAAGACCTATTTATAGGTCTGAGTAATATAAAAACAGTTAAGCTTGTCTGTCCAAATACAATGTGGACATTGTCCAGAAATACTGCTACTTAAGACTAATCTAATCTAACTAACTAATTATCTCTAACAGTTTGCATGGCCAGCTCATGCATGATGCCCATTGAAAATGTAATAAGACCCATGTAGGAAATAATTCACTGTTGAAGATATTGGATTCATATTCATTGAGGCTAAAAAAGAAAGTTCTGATTTCAATTCAAATTTCCTTTCCAGTTTCCACTCCAAATAAAGTTGATGCACGTTTGTGCAGTTTCTCTTACATTGCCTACATATACTGTTCCTCCATGGACACCATTTACTTGTCTTTATTTCTGCAAAAGAGTACTGCTGGAGAAGAAAATGGCTGCTAGTTGTGCTCACATTGTGGCAGTCATCTTTGTCATTGTGCTAGTCATTAGTAGTGTGGGAGTTGAGGGAAACAACTATGGATGGATTCGTGCTTTTGCCACCTTCTATGGCGATATGTCAGGCGGAGAAACCGTAATTATGACCCTCCAACAGTAGCAAATTGTAAATTTGATTGATAAAACAGAAAGGCTATCTTTCCTGCTGTATGAAATGTATGGCTATTACTTTTCATATTCCCCCAATATGTTGAGTATTAGCTGCTGTGCAATTTCCTTTCCTGGTCTAATGTGGTAAAACACATATCGTTATTGTTAATTTGTTATTGTTATCTGTTTTTCTCCTTATGTCCTTAAAGTAGCTTGAATGGTATACACTTTTATTTCCACATATACGTGCAAGATGCACTCCAGGTTTGATTTTCTTCTTGCAATCATTTTAATATGCAATTGTAACTTTTTCATGAAAATAAAATTGCTAATGTAAAGATAGTTTCTTGCTGATTACATAAAGTGCATTATCTGAAGAGTTGTATTTGATTTTGCTTCTTCAGCTTTTTTTAACAGACCATACGTTCGTATGAGTTCTTGCATTTCTTCTTTTTGGCAGGTTATCTTGCCTTTCTTTTTTTTCGTTACCAATATTAATCTGGTCGTTCATGTTGATCAATGACAAATGTTGTGTTATTATTGCATCTATTTATCAAATTTACCTTTTCATTTTTCATTTCTTTATGAACTATATAAATTTGTCTGCTAATTTAGCCAAAAAAATTTCTTTATCTCAGTTTAATAACCCCAACGGGGGAAAATTTGCATTAGTACATCTTTTCCATGGGACTATTAAAATGGGATGGAAGGAGTGCATGGACTATATATTTTTTATGAATTATATATTTTGTATATTAGTATATTTTTTGGTACTAATATTTGTGACATCCTAAAAAAAAGTGGATAGTGTAATTTCAGGAGGAGTACTTTGTTGTGAACGCATGGCCTGGCGGATATGTCAGTGGCCCATCGTTTGCAACAGTTCTCAAGCCCATTATGATAACATTAGTATTATTTACTTATCTTTTGTAAACAGTCCGTTTAGGCTAATTGTTAGGTAGCGGACTGGTATTGAATAATCATTGTAATTGGGCCCATCAGGCCCATCAGCTTGCCCTGGGCGCCAACCCTTGGCGCCTACCTTTGGGCGCCATCTTTGGGCGCCAATTCCTCCTATATATGTAGATCGTCCTCCTCTGTTGGAGGGCATGAAATAGAAAACTCACTTTGTTTTTCTCTTTTCGTCTTCTTTGCTTTCGTGATACCTTGCGACCTTGCTGGTCACAACATTGGTATCAGAGCGGTGACGTTCTGTGTGCGACCATGCCTCCCCGCAAACAGCCATTGGGCATGCCGGAGAGCAGGGAGGAACCTGAGGCGGCGAAAGAGGTGACCAGCCCACGACCTGCGGTGGAGTCCAGCCAGGAAGTACTGATCGCCATGATCAGTGCACTTGGAGTCCGGATGCAGAATTTGGAGAAGCTCCATACACAGAACCAGGCCCCTGTCACCCCTCCACCGCCACCAACCGGAGGACATGGGGATCCAGTACGACAAGGAGGATCTAGCGCACCTGGCGGCTCCATGCCAGGCCTGACGACGGGGCCGTCCATCCAATTAGGCACCTTCAACCCAGGCCCGGAGGAGGGTCGAACTGGCCCTGATGGGCGAAGCGCACAAGGTGTTCGAGAGAATGTCACAATGAACTCGCACTTCCGACCTGTCCAGAGGAACTTGGACGCGGACTGGGAGGATCCTTTCGGCTATCGTGGGGGACAGAGGAGTAGCGCAGAACCCCGCCTGGCCCGACTGCAATTTCCTCGGTTCAATGGGGACGAGGACCCCGTGGAGTGGCTCTACAAGGCAGACAAATTCTTTGCCTACCAAGGTACTGTTTCAGATGCTGAGCGTCTCCGGGTGGCTGCCTTTCACTTGGATGGGGATGCTTCGGTCTGGTACCAGGCTTTTGAGAAGGAGGTGCGACACCCAACGTGGGCGTCATTCTCGGATGAGTTGTGCATCCAGTTCGGACCAAACGAATTTCAGGATTTCAATAAGATGATCTCTACCATTCGACAGACAACAACAGTACGGGCATATTATTTAGAGTTTATGAAGATCACGAACCGCTTGCCCGAATGGCCGGTTGCGGCCCTGGTGGGAATCTTCAAGCGCGGACTAAAGCCAGAGATCACGGACGAAATGCAGCATTTTCCCTACCATTCCATGAGCGATGTTATGAGACATGCACGCATCGAAGAAGAGAAGTTGGTCAGGCAACGACGAGGAGGGCGTGGGAGCTTTCAGGCCAGGACCCCGACCGGCAGCCCAGCGCTGGGGCCTCAGTCGGCTCCTGCCCTGTACGGCGACTCACTACTGCTCAGATGGAGGAACGTCGGGCAAAGGGGCTATGTTACAGGTGCGATGAGAAGTATGGGCCGGGACACCGATGCGCCGTGCGCGGAAGTTTACTTATCGAAGAAGTCGACGAGGAGGTTCCATTCCAGGCCGATGAGTTGGCCCCCGAGTACCCCGACGTGCAACCAGAAATATCGGTGCACGCCTACTCCGGAACCTTCACCCCGCGCACCATGCGGGTAAGGGGGCTCCTCAAACGACAGGAAGTGGCAGTATTGATTGATAGTGGGTCGACCCACAATTTCATCAATGACAAGATAGCACAGCGATTGGGCTGTTATGTGACCGATGCCAAACCCTTTGACGTACTCATCGGCGACGGCAAGCATCTCCGGAGCGCAGGGGTCTGTGCCCAAGCTGCTCTTACCATCCAGGGTCATACTTTCATTACGGACTTGTTCCTATTGCCGACAAAGGGGGCCGATGTGGTCTTAGGGGTCCAATGGTTACAGGACCTCGGTGATGTGGTCTGGAACTTCAAGGACCTCGTTATGGACTTTGAGGTGCACGGTCAAAGGGTGCGACTCCAAGGGGCCCAACCTGGCGCTTTACATACGGCACAGGCTGTCGGGTCCTTCTTCAAATTTGCGCCCCAAGGCCTGCTATTGCAACAGCGGGCGGTGGTGGACGTGGACCAACCGGACATACCTGCGGACTTACGCGCCTTGCTGAATGAACATGCTGACATATTCGCCGACCCTATCGGCCTTCCACCAGCCCGCTCACATGATCATGCTATCCCCATATTACCTGATGCTGCACCGGTCAATGTGCGCCCTTATCGCTACCCTCATATTCAAAAGACGGAGATTGAGCGCCTAGTAAACGACATGCTTCAATCAGGTATTATCCAGCCTAGCAATAGCTCCTTTTCTTCACCGGTTTTATTGGTCAGGAAGAAGGATGGGACGTGGAGGTTTTGCGTCGACTATCGCGCCTTGAACGCGATTACTGTAAAAGACAAGTACCCCATACCGGTCATTGAGGAGTTGTTGGATGAACTATCGGGCGCCACAGTGTTTAGCAAGCTTGATTTACGCGCAGGGTACCATCAGATCCGTATGCAACCGTCGGATGTCCCCAAGACTGCATTCAGAACACACGATGGCCATTTTGAATTCTTGGTCATGCCCTTTGGCCTGACGAATGCCCCGGCTACCTTCCAGAGCCTCATGAACGACTTGTTCCGACCTTTTCTCAGAAGATTCGTGCTGGTTTTCTTTGATGACATTCTCATCTACAGTCAGACGTGGGAAGCACACTTGCATCACTTACGGTCAGTTTTTTCCACGCTAAGGGCTCATTCCTTATTCCTTAAAAGATCGAAATGTTCTTTTGGTAGCCGGCAGGTGGAGTACTTGGGCCATATCATCTCGTCGGAGGGCGTCTCCACGGATCCTTCAAAAGTATCGGCCATGCTGTCTTGGCCGGCCCCAACATGTGCCAAGGGTCTTCGAGGCTACCTGGGGCTGACTGGGTATTACCGTAGGTTCATCAGCCAATATGGACTTATTGCGAAACCCCTGACGGCTCTCCTCAAAAAGGGGGCTTTTGAGTGGGCAGATGCGGCGCAGGTAGCCTTCGATCGCCTGAAGCAGGCCATGGTTACTGCACCCGTCCTCGTATTGTCGGACTTCAATATTTCCTTTGTGGTCGAGACAGATGCTTCAGATACAGGAATTGGGGCGGTTCTGCTACAAAAAGAACGACCAGTGGCCTTCTTCAGCAAAGCCCTTGCCGGCCGGTCCTTGCAACTCTCGGCATATGAGCGAAAGATGTTGGCCATTGTTCATGCAGTACAGAAGTGGCGACCGTATTTGTTGGGTCGCCGTTTCATCATCCGCACCGACCACCAGCCATTGAAATATTTTTTGGAGCAACGAGTATCTACACCAGCCCAACAGCGCTGGGTGAGCAAGCTTCTGGGGCACGATTATGAGATCATCTACAAGAAAGGCTCGGAGAATACAGTTGCGGATGCTTTGTCCAGGCACACGGGGGCAGGGAGCTGCATGTCTATGACGGGGCCTATTTTCCCTTTTCTACCGGATCTGCGATGTGCATATGAGGAGGACCATGACACGACTCAGCTGCTTGTACGCCTACATGCACACCAACTGGATGACTCTTCATTCGCATGGCACGGGGACACTTTATTTTGGCACGGGAAGCTGTGGGTGCCAAATCATGGCAACTTGCGGAAGCGTGTTATCTCCCATTTCCATGATACATTGATGGCTGGACATGAGGGTGTATTCCGTACCTACAAACGGGTGAGCCAGAGTTTTCTGTGGCCATGACTCAGACGGGACATTCAACGATATGTAGCTGCTTGCGACGTTTGCCAGCGTGCCAAGGCTGTTACTACTTCACCCCAGGGCCTTCTCCAACCTCTTCCCATTCCAGATCAGGTATGGGAGGATATTTCTATGGATTTTGTGGAAGGCTTGCCTGTGGTCCAGGGAAAGTCCGTCATCTTTGTGGTGGTAGACCGTCTCTCCAAATATGCTCACTTTTGTGCCCTGGGTCACCCCTTTACTGCACGGACGGTGGCGGAGACATTTGTCAAAGAAATTGCTCGGTTGCACGGTATGCCTAAGACTATTGTCTCAGATAGAGATAAGGTCTTCATTTCTACTTTCTGGCGAGAGTTTTTTGCTATCCAGGGTACGAAACTTACCATGAGCACAGCTTACCATCCGCAGACAGATGGCCAGACAGAGGTCGTCAACAGGTGCCTGGAACAATATTTACGCTGCTTTGTGGGGGATCAGCCCCGAAAATGGTTGCAACTTCTTCCGTGGGCAGAATGGTCGTATAATACGGCCTATCCTTTCGAAGTGGTCTACGGTCGTTCACCTCCCTCCGTTCTTTCTTACGTGCCTCATAGGTCGTCAGTTGCTGAAGTTGATTATCTGCTTCAGACAAGGGATGAGGTCCTTCGGCAGCTAAAATCAAACCTCGCAGCCGCTCAGAACCGTATGAAGCAACTTGCGAATAAGAAGCGGACTGATCGGGTTTTTCGGGAGGGAGATTTAGTCTATGTGTCCGTATTACCCCAGCGTCAGACTTCCCTGTTTCACTCTGATTTTGCTAAGCTGGCGCCCCGCTATCATGGGCCTTATTCGGTGCTCGAACGCATTGGGCCTGTTGCTTATCGTTTGGCTCTTCCACCAGGATCATTAGTCCATCCGGTCTTTCACATTTCCCGCCTTCGCCGTTTTGTGGGGGATCCAGCATCGGTCACTATGGGTGGACCCTTATCTATTTTGCCTCCGGGGAATGTCGACTCGCCAGTACCAGCGTCGATCCTTGACAAACGCCGCGTTCGAAAGATGGGCCGCATTACTACGGAAATCCTGGTAGCCTGGAAAGGTCGTGCATTGGAGGATGCTACGTGGGAAGTGGAAGATGATCTTCTGGCTCGTTTCCCAGACTGGTCGCCTTGAGGACAAGGCTGCAGCGGAGCGTGGTGGATTGTTGTGAACGCATGGCCTGGCGAATATGTCAGTGGCCCATCGTTTGCAACAATTCTCAAGCCCATTATGATAACATTAGTATTATTTAGGGGCCGTTTGGGGCGTGATTATTGCAAAACATCCAGACTGGATTCTGGATATCTACTGTAGCATCCAGGTGGATTTTTACATCCAGTTGAAACACGTCCTGAGGTGTTTCAGCTGGATATATAAAATATCCAGATGCTACAGTGTAGCAAAACATCCCATCTGGATGTTTTGCTTTTAATCACGCCCCAAACGGCCCCTTACTTATCTTTTGTAAACAGTCCGTTTAGGCTAATTGTTAGGTAGCGGACTGGTATTGAATAATCATTGTAATTGGGCCCATCAGGCCCATCAGCTTGCCCTGGGCGCCAACCTTTGGGCGCCATCTTTGGGCGCCAATTCCTCCTATATATGTAGATCGTCCTCCTCTGTTGGAGGGCATGCAATAGAAAACTCACTTTGTTTTTCTCTTTTCGTCTTCTTTACTTTCGTGATACCTTGCGACCTTGCTGGTCACAGCATACTTCATCTCACTTTAATAGTTCCATTGGGGAAAAAATCTTAGTACATCTTTTTCTATGGGACCACAGCCCTAAGCACTGCCCTCTTCAACAACAGCCTAAAAATGGAGTTTGATCATGTAAAAGATTGAAGAACTGGTTGCGAGAAAAAGGATTGATGCCTTTCAAGATGTTGTGTACTTGTGCTAGTGAGAGACAATATTAGTAGGTGGTGGTCCGGTGGACGAAGAAAATGCAGGAAAAATTTCTCGTTCAAAATGCAAAATGTGCATTTCCTCTTGATGACAATAATTGAGGGAGGCATTTGGTGTCACCTTTTTGGAGTGGTGGACAGATGGGACCGCATTCGATAACAATAATGGACAAGAAGGAGTAAAGATTTTTTTTTCTTTGCTGAAAGCAAGTTGGAGTAAAAGTAATACATAATACAATGATCTTTTTCTATTTTGAGTAACTATCTAATTGGTAAATTTTGCAATTTAAGATACTGATATAATATGAATTGTCCGATTGTATAGCACTTGTGGCGCCTGCTTCGAGGTCTGCTGGTCTGCTGCTACAACAGCACGTGGTGCCTATTGCCTTGGGTGACAATCACTTGTATCGAAAATTAAAAAACAAAGTAACATAATTGTTATATTTCATAATAACTCTCCCAACGGATGAGAAGAAGAGTGGAAGAGAGGGGAAAAGGGTAAGTTCGAGATTTTTGAAAAATAACATAATCTCATATTTATAGGATGACACTAATTAAAATTTTGGAACTTATTTTAAACAGGTATTTGAACAAAAAATTTTGGGCTCTAATTTTGCGTAAATAAAAAGTTTTTTATAACTGAAATTCCCCTTATATTTTTTGGCCAATTGAATAGAAATCACTGCTTGTTTATCGACCATTGGAGCTTGATCGAACAGCAAGTGTTAATACATGGGGCAGGCGTCTTTGAATCATCGGACCACCCCAAAGTATAGGTGCGCTGTAGAGTGTAGAATCTCAATTTAATGCCTCGTGGCATCCAGTCTAATTGACAACTTGATTACTTAGCAATAGTTGATGCAAACAATTGTAGGTGTTTCTATTGTCTTGAAAACTTCAGCATTGTGCTCATGCAGGTAATGTAATTAACACTGAGATTAAAGGGATCAACACAGACTGGATGGAAATGTCACGCAACTGGGCCAAAATTGGCAGATAGGAACGAAATTGCAGGGACATAGCAAAGTTGTGCTCATGCAAAATTGTCTTACTACTGCTGATCGAAAGGTTGTGACATCAGAAAAATGTCGCACCAACGAATTGGCAATTTGGGCAGAGCTATGAGGGAAAACAGGTGCATTGATCTGCTGAATAAGCTGTTACTAAGCTTATAGAGGTTTTATATAGAAGTTTATGTTCTTGAGGTAGGGAGCGATAATGGATACTTGTTTTTTTGATGAAGAAGGATGAAAAGTATTTGATGTCTGAAGACTTGAGGAGATTGGTGATATATGGCTGCCTATCATTATTATGTATATAAGAAAAAAAAAAGATATATCCTTGCTTATACAATATCGTTTTCTATATTTGATTGGTCATCTTCTGTTTTATTGGTGGATTTGTAGTAACTTTTGGATTTAAGTAACTTTTGAAAAACAAAAAGTCGTTCCATCATCACCTGGAAGGCTCTATTTACTTGTACGGGTCTTAGAGTCCAAATGAAGACATGCTTCATTGGACGGAGGGAGCAATTAAAGAATGAAGCAAATTTGATAACATCTTGTTAAGAGATCTAAAATTGAAAGTAGGAAATCTGAATAAAATAAAAGAGAAAGAAACTAACTGCAATCCAGAGGACGGTTCATTGCCTGACGAAAAAGTTTAGTCAATAAGTCAACTATTTAAGAGTTTTGCAATTCATTAGATTGATGGATGTTTTGGTACACTGTAGCATCAAGGTTTTTTCTATATCCAGCTGAAACTATGGAAAAAAATGGATGTTACAGTGGACATCCAAAATCCACTCTGGATATTTGCTTATAATCACGCCCCCAAACGGCCCCTTAAAAACCATTTTATTGAGGACGTAATGCGGGCAAAAGAGCAGGTCACCCACTCATTTCCATACACATCAGCTGTGTATGGAAATGTGTAGAAAATCTGATGTATAAATATCATTTTCCTTTTTTTAAGGGTCCTTTAAACTTGCTACTCTGTCAAAAAAAACCCTTGCTGAATTTAAAAAATTACTGATGCAGACTTGCCCTACAAACCAATAGATCCTCATGACTGTGCATGCACAGGAGTAAGCGGAGGCTTGAAATGCTTTGGACCCCCAATAAATTTCACTAATTTTCGAATGCACCTAGGATTTTTTGGATGGAAGGAGTATTTTTTTTTTGTAATATATCACTAGCTAGTTTATCTTACCCAAAAAAAAACAACCCTTTTGGATGTAGCCCTTTGATGGGTGACGCTATAATTTGATTGCTTTGTTGCTCAAGCAATTGAAAGAAGAGTTGTCGTCTAAGCTATTTACCTTTATATTGATTTCTTTTCATTTTTTGGAGATATTTCTATGACGAAGATGTTACAAACTATAGCCCTATTTTCTGTCGACATCGTTTCTCAATTCACTCGTATCACCTAGAGCTTGGGGAGGCAATTGGCAAAGATAAGGGCGAATTGGTTGGACTCCTACACTACCAATGGCATAGAGGATGCTGGCAGTGTGGTCAAAGGTGAAGATTAGTGATGCACGATTTGTAATATTTGTACATAGACTTCTAATTCAGTATGAAGGCGGATTCTTCCCAATTCAGTCAGAATTCTCAGATCTCCTCATTACGAGATTCACAACTTCAACCTGAATTGTAGAAAAATCCACCTTCAGTCTGATTTTTCTAATTCATGAACCAAACAGAATCTCTGCACTTCAGACAGAATTAAATCATTCTGAATCGATATTCAACTTTATGCAGCAAACATTCAACTGTGGAAACTGGCTATTAGTTTTCTTGCTAAAAAAAGCCAATTGAATCAGTATTCAGTGGTTGGTATACACCTACCAAGCTGAAGCTGCTAAGAAAGAGAGGCCAAGTCCACCCTATTCAACTTCACCTTTCTATAAATTTGTGTGCTCTGGCCACTACATTTGAACTCATCAGGATCAGGTTTGCAATGTCTTCAGTGGAGATTCGTCGCATATCAACAAGCATTGTCAAGCCTCATCCTCCATTGGAGGGAAAAGACCCCATCAGAATAGACTTGGCCTCATGGGACCTCGCCAGTCGCCATGCTCTCTGTGCACCACATTCAAAAGGGCCTCCTCTTCCCCAACCCCCCACCATCACAAATTCCCATCGTCGACCGCCTCAAAGACTCCCTCTCCCACGCTCTCTCCGCCTACTACCCCCTTGCAGGTCGCCTAGTCATGGAATCTATATTTGCCATCTCAACCACTTGCAATACCCAATCGCGTATTTTCAGTGAGTGCAATGGGGACACAGGAGCAGAGTTCATACACGCCGAGGCCGACATGTCGATCTCCGACGTGACAAGCCCCCTCGACGTGCCCGACATAGTGCAGTCCTTCTTCCCCTCCTCACGACGAAGCGGCCAACCACGACGGGCATTCAATCCCCCTCCTCACCGTGCAAGTCACCCAGCCTCGAGATGGGGTGTTCATTGGATGCAACTTCAACCATTCAGTGGGTGATGGCACTTCCTTCTGGGCGTTCTTCAACTCATGGGCTGAGATCTCTCGTTCCCAAAAGCTTTCCGGCGCACCAATCAACCAGAGATGTTTCCTAGATCTTCAACCTCCTCTCTTGCTCCCATTTTCCCGCCCTGACCAATTCCCCTGTTCCTCTCAGGGAGAGAATATTCCATTTCTCCTCAGACGCCATGAAAGATCTCAAAAGGAGAGCCAATGCCTACCAGACCAACATCAAAGAAACCTCTTCTTTTCAAGCCCTGAGCGCCATCGTCTGGAGAGCCATTACACGGGGCCGCCACTTCCCACTGGAGCGAAAGACAACTTGCCGACTGGCCGCCAACAACCGGACAAGGCTGCACCCGCCTCTACCGCAGGAGTACTTTGGCAACTGCATTCAGACGGTCAGTGCTACAATCACCACCGGCCAGCTCCTGTCACAGTGCCCTGGGTGGGCAGCCGGGCTGCTGTATGAGAGCGTAGCGAGCCACAACGACACAGCAGCTCGCGGAACAGTGGCAGCATGGGCGGAAGCACGTTCTATATACTACCTTACCATGTTTGATCCTTGCAGTATCATGATGGGGAGCTCGCCGAGGTTCGACATGTACTGGTGCGAATTTGGGTGGGGGAAGGCAGTGGCAGCAAGAAGTGGGTATGCGAATAAGTTCGACGGGAAGGTGTCATCGTATCCGGGGAGGGAAGACGGAGGACTGGAGGAGTGCGGACTTGGAGATATGTCTTCCGGCTGAGACAATGGGACGGATTGAGGCGGATGAGGAGTTGATGGAATTTGTCTCAGTTGCTGCATAATTATGTTAGGCTATTTCAAATGTAGGAGATAGGAATTCCTACTGGATCTAAAGAATTTGACTCTCAATTACTTGTATGTTTTTTTAGTCATCTTCTTGTCTATTATATTTTCACAAGAATCTCGCCGACATGCGGCGCTTGGAACCCAGTCGAGGGCAAATGCAGGTTTGTCTGCCATGCCCGCCTGCGCTTACAGTCTCAGCTGATTTGACATTGTTTTGGGACATATTTTTTAATAAAAAATGCTTTATTTTCGCGGCCACCTCACGTGCCACTCGTGGAAATGCAACGGGCTTCAAATTTCATTTTCTTTTCACCACACTGGCGCACATGAGGTTGGCCGTCATAAAACAGCCTGAGGAATAGCACTATTCATTTTTAATATGTGACCCAGCAGATATTATCTCCTGCATGGAAAATTGAATAGTTCTATTTTCAGGGCATGTTTAGTTGCAACTTTTTGGAGTAGAAGAAGCAAAATCTAGGGTATTCTACTTTTTGAATTTTTGTTATAAAGTGATGTGTGTTTGGTTGGACATAAGGACAAATCAGCTTTCTTGTGAGTAGTCTTTTTGGCAACATAAGGAAAAAGCAAATTCTGGATTCTCAAGTTATTTAACTATCCCTCATACTAATTATCTCAACTGTCCATGTGATCAAAGAACTGAGAATGACTAACCATTTACTATCTATGTATATAAAATCAATTATTTTCCTAACAAATCTATTAAAACAGGGTGGGAGGAGTATCATTTTTTCCTTTTTGTAACTGGTTTTTCTGTTTTGCACAGACTGTATGTAGTGCTATTTTGTTTTAAGGGTCCGTTTGGTTATGACTTTTAGAAGTAGTGAAGTTGGATTTTCAAAATGAAGTAGAATTGGTGTTTGGTTTGGAATTTAAGTAATGATGGCATGTGGTGTAATTTTCAAAAACTGACAGGGGCTGTTTTAAATCATGATGGCTCTGTTTCTGTATTTTTTTTTTGAAAGTACCATTGTCAGTTTTCAAAAATTACATCAACTGCCATTGCAAGAAGCTCATGTGACTTCTTTGGGGAAATCTCCTCCTGAGGAGATTTCCCCAAAGAAGCTGGATTCTAAAAAAATCCAGCTTCTTTGGGCCAACCAAACGGGCCCTAAATGTCTCAGTCCCACTTCTCTGCATCAGTGCTTTGGATGATCCACTCTGCACACACGAAGCCATTCATTGAGACATTGCAGGCATGTTATGGACTACTATGTACTTCTTTTTCGAGTTTATTTTGCAGAGCACGTTGTAGGTTCCCAGCGATGTGAGTACTCCATGTATGGCACTTTGCCTTCACGGGGTCTATGCATCGCTGTGAGCGTGTTTTGTGAGTGTAAGCAGCATTTAACAAGGATCAAACTGCAATCAAGAACTTGAAATACTATCTTGCGATGACAAACCTACAATTTGCCTATAAATAAAATAATCACATTATGTTACGAAGTAGGTGAGGATGTTTTTCATTTTATCTTTGTCTAAAAAATATACATATTGGTTTTTAACACTAACCAAAATTGCAGTGAATTTTTGGCAACTCAGTAGATTTGGTATGGTACACAGTGGTCCCTTTTTCTTTCACACTGACCAAATTGTAGTGGATTTGATGGTGTATTTGTTGGATATAATCTATATAACTGGCTCCCTAAGTTGGATCATCAATCAAGTTGCTCAACAGTAAACCTTCCCTTGGCAGTTCTACTTGTCTTACAAGATGGCACAATTGATAGGGCGATCAATCACTCTTTCTTATTCTATTTAACAACCCCAAAGATTTCTTGACATATCGTTATCAAGCTCAGATAGCATTGCCCGCAATGTAGCAAGAAGTAGGGTAAGATGCAAGAAGAGTGGCAGACTAGATGTAACCGAAATACATAGATTTAATTCTTAATGCCTAAACTTGAAGAATAAAATGCTCAAGATAAAATAATGTCATCATATGCAAGGCTGTGACTATGCAAACATATACCTTGGACATATCTGGGAAATCAGCTCCCACCAAGTTAACAGCAATTTCAGGCAACATTGAATATCAATACTTTGAAACAAACGGTTTGGCTTCTAATGTTAAAACCAAGGAGAATAAAAATAAAAATATTGATGCCTAAGCATTGAGGACTTCTAATTGATACCAAATTGGCTAGCTGACATCTATATGGAAGGAAATTTTGGAGTATTAAGTAGCATACACTTATACGTTCTCATTTCTACAGAGTATCATAATACAGCATGCTATTATAAAACACCACGGGAGATGTATTCAAACTTCGTACTAGTCAATAAGAAGGAAAAAGGGAAAAAAACATCATATCTATGGCCTCTACTTTCCCCAACCATGCTAGTTGAAGCGATCATTTGGAAGGGATTGAGGAAATTTTGTCACTGTATATGTAGTTAGGACGGATAATGAAACTGGCCACATATACGCCATATCATGAAATGAAAAAGATTGATAAAACATACACATTGACATATCTTACAATATCGTATAAATATATAAAAAAAATTAAAATGCTCACACTAATTATTAGATAGAAAATCAAATTACATAATTAATCGTGCAATTCAAATAAGATAGGTAATAACAGTTGTTAAAGAACGAGAGAAACTGATCACGTATCTCACCTGGCAGAATCCAATCGACCACACTTGTGCTCCACTATTCCAGCTTCCAAATACGCCATCAATACAATTTCCAGTGCATCTTTATGGCTTATTTCAGATCCCCAGTAGGAACTGACCTTCTCTAATTGCCCAAACTGATCAACAGTCTCCCTCATAACAACTTGTATGAGGTCAAATAACGACGAGGATGACTCATCTAGAATTCTCAGGTGAAAGAAAAGAGCTCTACAAAGCCACCTGAAATTGTTCTGACTCCACTAAAGCAATTCATTTCAAAGCACAAGTCTTTCGTCTTGATTAATAGTATATTCGCAAAGACCATGTACTACAATGGCAACACAAATGGTAACTAAACAAACACAAATCGAATAACCAACACAAAATTGATGTTATATTTTTTTCTTTTTGAAGATTATTGGTTCATGATATTTACCTGTAGTAGCGAAAGTTTACCAAGCAGATGACAACCACTCGACATGAGCTATTTTTGAGCCCACAATTCCCATGCTTTTCTGGCGCAACCGACTAATTTTTCTCCTTCCAACGCAGAAACTGGAATCGGAACTGAAGGAAAAGCCGTCGGCGGGCTGAAAAAAAGCTTTAAAGCCACAAGTCCATAGCCAAAAATACAAATCCACAATCCAGAACACTCACCCAGTCATGTTAGATTGCATGAAAGCAAGAAAGCGGCAACCCTGATGCACATTACAAGAAGCGCCCGGGCCGGCTTCTCCATATCGTCGCCGTCGCCATCTCCGTCCCCCAAAACGCTGAGCCAGGAGGCCTCAGCATTGCCGTGCACGAACAATTCGATGCTCTCGACCTCGGCGTAGAACAGGTGGGCGGACTCCCCCAAGAGGTAGGAGCGACGAGCACGAGAGGTAGGAGCAACGAGTGGCAGGAGGAAACGGGATTCCTAGGGTTAGAGAGAGGGGAAAGTTGACTTCACTACTCCCGGGGAATTCATACGAAGTAGTGTAAACGTACTGATGCGGAAAACAGAGCCTAGATCTCCATGTGGTCAATTCAAATAGATTTTGAACCTCTTCTTTCCCCATTAGCTGGGCTTTCCACCATCCCATAAAAATCAGCATTCTTTCTGACGTAGCTATTAAAACAGGACGGAAGGGAGTATTTTCTGTGTTTACAATAGGCACTCATATGGATGACAGAAGTTGTTTAATTGCCCAGGCTCCTCACCGAGGAGTGTAGGCTCAAACCATTTTTAAAGTTTTAACCTAGTAACTAAGATACATCTTCGAAATCAACGACAATGATATCTTATCAGGAAAAAAAACTGTAATAATTTCCTCCTCCACTTCCCAGTTCCTCTCTAGTGGTAATTTCAAAGAAAACAGCAAATGTGATGCCATCCTAACATTCCTATTTAGTAGCAATTAACGCATCAGGATTGTTCAAATGGTTTCCACTCATAGACTCTGAATGAGTCTTTGTCATCCAAGGCCGTTCTAGTTCGGACAAGAAGCCAACTTCAACTGGACACGTCATCATTTACTACTTATAGTGGGAGTTAATAGACGAGAGAAAGGGCAATGTCATCTACTTTATGTAAAATGCACCGCTAAAAAGGCCTTCATGTACACTGAGGGGTACGGACAAAATAGAAAAAGATGATGGGGGCACAGTTGAAGGAAAGTTTTGGCACAGCTAAAAACTTTGCAGTTCAAAAATAAGGATTATAAGTGATCTTTTACTTAATTATTAGCCCCCTTCTAGGCAAAGAAGGAATTGCCTTCTCATGCAAATCAAGTGGCTAGTCTGAGAAAACGAAATTTGGCATCAAAGTTCCAGTTCCCATAAGCAAATATTGGAAATGAGACATCAGCTCATTTTGGTCTGATTACACTTAAAAACAATTACTGTACTGACAATCAAACAGAAACATAACGTCCAAAAATTTGATTTTCCTTTATAAAACAAAATAAGAAATAAAAAAGGATCAGTCATGATGAAAAAAATAGTATAGAAAAATATTTCCTCGCCTTAATCTCTGTAAAGAATAAATCTGGCAATATCATCAAGGCCAGCCTCCTTATAATTCTCAGCAATTTGCTCAACAATTTCATTCCAAGTTCCCTCAACTGAAGCCAAATCCAACAAAAACGCAGCTTGATCAAGCGCCACCTGCCATACAAACAATGACTGATGAGTGCTGAACAAAAATTTCACTCCCAAATAACGTTGTGGAAATGCTGCTTTTAGGGATCAAGAGTTTTGAAGTCCAGATTTTCTAAAGCTTCAAAAATGAGAATAATACAAAATCAAGGTTTTAATGCCGAATGCCCTTCATGGCGCAACCCTCAAAAGAGGGGACCTCAAGGACAGAAGTGCATATCACAAATAAAAACTAGACTCTTAAGTACCTGGACAGGTTCCTTTCCTTTTTTCAGATCTTCACGCCTACCCTCCTCCGTTACCCTCTCCTTCATATACTCAATTTGCTCGTCCTCCCACTCTGCAATTTCAGCCACATCCTGTTAAAGACAAGAAGCACACTTGCTATTCAAGAAGGTCCCTGAACTTAAATTTAACATTCTACTCAATAATCAAGACCTGAAAAATATTTAAAGTTAAAAGAATAAAGAATATAAAAGAAAGATTCCACTACATGGTATTGGCACCCCAGCGTCCACCATGGAGACTTAAGTGCTGCTCTTGCAGCATCTTTTGCTTCCACCTTACGTCCAACCCTAAAAAAAAGAAAACATGTAATCACGAGGAATTATAATATAACCTGGTAATCTTAATTAAATTCTTACAGCCAAAGAACATTTGATCTATGCTATCAGATAAGCAAAAGGCATTACGAACTTTCGTAAAATCTCTGCATTAAACACAAACGGACGTCCAAATCCTGGAAAATGGCCCTTAGCATAAAACTCGCCAGTCACCATTGCAGAAACCTTGAAACCATTTGGAGTACAACCATAAGTTAAGTGGTGATACTCAATCATAATCATAATCATAATCAAGTAGCGCATTTTCCCAACTATTTAGGGTCGGCGACATGGATCTTACTCCTCCATTCAGACCTATTTTGGGCTACCTCTTTTGTAAGAGATAGTAAATACTCAATACCAAATTAAAAACTTGTAAGAAAGCTTACGTAGTCTCCTTTCTCCAAATGTTGGCCCACTTTACGTTCAAGGACATCTGGAAATAAACCAACCTGAGATGCAAACGGAATATTAATGGAAGAAAGTGAATCCGTACCAATCTTTTTCGAGATCACAATCTTAAATACACTTGTTTTCACCTTCTTCAGAAGATAAACGTCAAGGCTAGATGATTGAGAAGCTTTATAATCACCCTGTTTATAAAATTTCTCACCAACCACAGACGTAGCTTCAAATAGCTTATGAATAGTTCCATCACTCTGGTTGGCATCTTCTTCCAAAAGGATTCTATTGATATATTGATCAACCTACGATTATAGAGAAACATAAATTTTTGGCTATCCTCTCAATTAGAATACCTTGATTTTTGGCATTGGTTTCCTTGCAAGTCATATAATTCCATAAATGAGACGAGTATCTCACAGTTTTAGCTAACAGCCACACACCATATTTGCGGACTTCCACAACTGGCATCTCCATTCTGCAAAATTTGCACAAACAGAGTCTCTTACCATAAACATTCTAGAGCAAGTCATGGATTACTCCAACAGAAACTCAAACATAAAAAGGAAGCCCAAGATCGTCAAATGTATGGAACTCCTACCCAGGAGGGGCAGTGGGCCACCTAAGCAATGCAGTCAGAACACCTGCAAAGAAAAATCAAGTGTGTCAGTGAATGCAACTCAAAGGATTAAAAAGGAACAAAGGGAAAAGACTGCTTGACAGAACTAGGTAATCTTCCTAAACAAGCACGTATAACAAAACCTGACTTGCTTTCTGATAGTGGGACAGCAAGGGGGATTAAACCCTGCCTCGCTCCAGGAGAGACTAAATTTTCACCTGTAAAGTGGAAATTGTTAAATTCTTTCAAAATGTATGGAGAGACAACTGAATTAGTACTACCAAACAGGAAAAAGAAACGGATAATCCATATTGACACAAGATACACTGGAGCTATGTATCACAACGTATTACATACCCCTTGCTCGAAGAATGTCTAATAAGTAATCCAAATGCTCAGGAGGTTGAGTTGCAGCTACTTCCTTGATAAATGTCCTGTGGACTGCATTTCATCTAAAAAAAGGTTAGATATCCCCCAGTCAGTTATCTGACTCTGTCTTCATTCTCATAACAAATGTGAGTCAAATTTTACTAAAGTTAATCGGTACTAAAACAATACTATATACTGTGTATAGATGTATATACTGCATATGTATGTGCGAATGGGTGAGAAAATGAAGAGAACTTGGCCAAGATCAATCCTAGATATCTTTCTCACCACCTTAGCAAAGCAGAGATATCAGTGGGACCTCACCAAATGGAATACAGTGGATATACCTCACACATTTATGGCACAGGAAGGTTTTTATAACACAAAACGTCATTTATCTCTTCTCTACGAGCTGATAAACAAAATTAACTAAACTTCTTAAGGCTCTTTACTTTTTCATTTCACTTTTTGAAAGAGAGTAACACAGTGATAGGGAATAGCGCGTGAAGGAGGATAAACGGAGGGGATAGAGGGATAAAATGAATTAATTTCTCTGGAATCACCACCAGAGAATCGACACCGGACGATGGACTATGGCATCGGCACCATGGCAATCAACACAAAACTACGATGTGTTTTTTCTTCAAATCATTGTCTTCTATTTTTCTTGATGTTAAGGCCTTTAAATAGGCTTATTACAAAGAAAGTTCTACTTCAAGAAGAAAATATAAAACCAACTTAAAATTTGATTAAAATAAAAAACGGGAATAAAATCATATTTTAACTAGAATTCTCTACAAAAATAACTGCCATATAAAACTCATAACTAAACTAGGAAACTTCTAAAATTAACAATATTCCATGTGATGATTGCATCACATAGTCAACCTTAACAATTGTTAAATCGACATTAAATGTTTTCAAGGAAATAAAAATGATGATCAATTACTGATTAATCATCAATCATCCATAAGAATAAGTTGATACTTGAATGTTACCCATCATCGGGAAACTCGAAAAAAATATCCGAATAAAAGTTCATAATTTTATGACTTGTCAGCTCCAGGATAGATGTAGCTATTAAGCTTCTGTATTTGTATCGCTCCTAGATATCCCCATTGCAAATGCAAAGATGACCACCTCCCAAACACAAGATTCTGGCACTTCCAAGGTAGATGTTGAAAATGAAACGCAGCCCTCTCTTGTGACATTAATACCTAAATATTCTAATTGCAGTCTATTCTTTATTGAACTTCAATTGGATATCTAGATACTCCCTCCGTTCCATAATAAGTATCTTACTTGGTTGTTCAAAATGAACTATCTAGTTCAATTTGAAAAGGGTAAAGTTCAAATGCACCCCTTCTCGCACACACGTTAATCAAGGAAACAGGCAGGTTATTTAAACCCACCTGGCCCCAATATCAGCACGCTTCCGGATCAAAATTCAACAATCCACAGAATTTGAGCCAATTCTTTTGAGAAACCAAATAGGACACTTAATCTGGCCAAAAATGGAGTACATACACTATCCACACAGTTAGTTGATGGTATCGGTATAAATAAAATTTATACATGAGAATGCACAATCCCAGATATACAAGTAACACAATAAGCATCAACAAGAAATGCCAGAAAGTGATTATTTGATTAGTGATTTCATATTAACACCAACATTCAAAGAAAATAACTCAACATACTCAAAAAAGGGCACAGCAATTCAATGTCTGGGTCAATCAAGATTTGACACAGTCCAAGTTAAAAAAACAAAAGGAGGTTTATGCAGTCGCGTTCACCGTACGAGGGAAAGAAGCAATGGACGCAGCAGACGTGGAGGAGGAGGAGAAGGAGCATGTGGGTGGTCGAGCTTTGGCTTTGGCATTGGCATGGCTTCGAAGAAAGGCGCGACCGGAGCTGCCACTCACACAGACGCCTCTCATCCTCTCAAGCCCAGAGAGTAGTGGCACAAGGTGTGTCCTGTCTAGTTTGCCTTGCCACCATCCAATAAAGGATGAGTAATTCGCCCACCCCACGTTTTAGTCAGCCCACCCCATTGCACGGTCGGCGTGTGTCTGTCGTGTATTTTCATATGATGGATAGGGGGTGTGTGGGGTGGTGAACTCCTCATCCGCTGCAAAATTTGGTTGTGTCAAACGGACTGAATCTAAGGAGTGTGCGAATAGGGTGCCATGCTGGCCGTGCCTATCACCAGTTATAAGCCAACACATCATCTACCTATGGCCCACACACAAGCCGGTATGTCAGGCATGTTCTCAAATGGAGAAATTGTTGGGTATATCGGCTTGGCCACGTCACTTTTACACCGGGCACCAGCGAGCCGAGGCCCGAGAGGGCCCCTTACAGTAGCGTGCCAGGGACACCAAATAATTTCTCTCAGAAGAGGGCCTAAGCCAGATGATATGGCATTTTCCAAATGGTACTATTGGTACCTAAAACTGTTTCTAATCTAACAGCCAGAAAGTATAATATGATTTGCAAGATCTGTTAAATCTTGGAGTGTAAACGGCGTCCGTATGTCCGTGTCCATCCGTCTATCCATTTAATGTTAAAATGGATAGTTGTTTCTTGTCTGCATGGACATGGACATGGCTGCAGACATAACCGAGCTGTGTTTGCAGCCGTCTGTGTCTGCCATCATATATAAGTTAATTATTTTTAAATAAAAAAATGACTAAGTTGATAATTTTTTTAAATAAAAAATACGATCATTTAAAAAGGAAAAGTTGGTATAAGTGTTGCTTTTGCTTCGGGACTATTTATCTCATCGAAAACTTCCTCATGTTTTCAAGTATAATGTCCTTATATATTAAAAAACAAAGCATGGTGTCTTTTATTATTGTTTTTAATCATAGTGTCCATGTCCGTCCGCGTCTGTGACGGACAGAGTCCTATGTTCAATCCTGGACTGAGCCATCTTGGTTTGCACCGTCGCAGGGGTGGGGTTTAGAATTCAATTAGACTAGGTTCAATGCCTATAGGCACTTGATAGAAAAAAAAAGGTTAACATTGGAGAATTTACTATTACAGAATTACAAATTACTTGGAATTTGGACATGGTAGAACAAATGCCCTTCGCTATTCAACCAGTCATGAAATAATGAGTATTATCAAATCGATTGAGGATTTGGGGTTATCGTCAAATTTTTTCGATAATATTGTGATTCTGATTGTATGATATGAGAAATTAAATATAGACGACTTAAAACAAAGTAGGTTTAGGGAGTAATTTGGTCTAATAAAAGCTCATTTGTAATTTCCAACACAAATCCAAGAACTATTTATATTGATCATCATTGACCTGATAATGTGAAAATTTCTCAAGAACATGTTCACCAATTATGTTTATGCTACCTGTGTTTCCAAATCAGCAAAGCTAGCCTGAAAAATGTCAAGCATATTTGAGGGAATGTTGCAATTTCACTATTACGTTAAAAAATGAACTATTCTTTTCTTTTGTTGTTGTGGCAGTTAAGCTCTGCAATCTTGGTCTTACCTTCTTTGTTCTCTCAATTAGGTCATTTTAACCGCTTTTACTAGTGAGAAAGGATGAAAGTGGTGAGGATTACACAGGCTATTGAAAAGGGATGAGTAGTTCCACGTCCTCCTTGCCTCTTGGTGCAAACTAGAACTAAAAATTGCACCAAACGATTATTTCTAACCCAAATTCTCCTACTTTCTCATTAACATTGTCCGCCCATTTAGATTAACCAGATGGCACACTTCTTCCTCAAATTTAACGCTGTGCTAGATATTGAGTGTAAATTTATATAACCGGATAGCACACTTTGAATTTACCTTAACAAATCAAAGAAAACTTTTTGAAGATAAGATCAGTGCACTCTTTACCTACACAATTTCTATGCAATTGCAACCCTATAACTTTCCTCCCCTCAACTGGAATGGGTCGAAGATCCAATCGATGCACCTTAAGCTGGATTCTTCATTTGTTTCATGTGCAATCTTACTGGGAGGAAAAGCTATTTATAAGTTTAAATGCTAAATGTATTATTAACAAAACCGGCTGCATCAACTACAGTGTACAAAATGCAAGCCTTTCACCAGTTCTGCACTTCTGCTTCGCCAAATTTGTTCCCCAGAGAATACATGTCAAAGCTAAAGTCCCATTTTCCACAGATCGTACGAAGGTAGTGGAAACACCCCAGCACATCCTAGACTGAAATCAGTACTCAAATATTAACTACAGGATGCAGAATAAGTTGGAAAATGCCTCCATTTGGTTCTTCTCTGCAGTGCACAGTTCCAACAAAAACCCACAAGGAAAATGCATACCAGCTCCATTTTTTTGGTCATCTCTTCCTGCGTTTTGGTTCAACCTGATAATGCTCAAAGATATCAAATATTGGTTGTGGTTAATAACATAATGGCAAGCCTAATACTGAGTTGAAATGTTCTTTTCCATTGTCAAAGAAAGACTACCCTACAAAAATGTTTACTTCTCAGTTTTTTTTTGGCAAGGTTATTCTGTGATTCCAATATATTGAATTTGAGAGTAAAGCACAGTTCCTGAGGAAGATTTACATCTCATCACATCTTCATGACCAAAAAAATAAATAACATAATTACACCGTCTAAAGACAGATAAACCTTGCTTAAATACACTATTTTACCAGTGTAATCCTATACTGCCCAACAATATCAAACGAAAGCTAACAACAATTTGCTGAATACGGAATATAGAATATATCAATGAACAAGAGTAATCCTGCATATAGAACATACGTAATCTATACTATAATAAAAAAACGACAATAAAAATCAATACAGTGCCACACAAAATAGAAGGACAGCTAACCAGAATTTACTCCACCAATTCGATGTTTTCCAGGAAATTCACAAAAGAAAATCTGTTAAAACTTAAACCACCTGTGTAGGACATACGAAAAGAAAACTAAAACAAAAAAATTACCGGCTATTCTTATTTTCCAGAGATAAAAAAGCTAAGCATCTGACATCCATGAGAGAGGTATCCACGAAGATTTCTTTCTTCAAATCATATAAAAAAACAGCTGATATCAGACTTTCCAATTAACACCAATCTTATAGAAAGGCACAGATTATGACATCCAAATTGTAATTTCCATTTCCTGCAATTATGCATCAAAAACGAAATCCCACCAGCTATATAGCTGTTCGACAAATAAGCTTGATTCTCTTTCCATGACAAGACTAATGCAGACATTTACTACTTGAATAGAAACAAAGAAACTCATCAAAAGCATGCTTATATGAGCTAACTATTAACTAATTTATGTAAAAAATTGATATAATTAAGCTGATTTATCATGTCTTTTGGGACAGCATATACTACCTAATTCCATTAGTTATCTTATCTTATATGGTCATATAATAAGCGACTCAATTAAAAAATTTCATTTTGAAAATGCTTTTGGTCTCTCTTCATGTTTTTGAACCCACATAATTGCTTGCCATTTCCTTCCAACTATGCTTTTTTCGTGCATAAATACTCTTCTTGAGGCTCCAAGATAAACATGATAGATACCGCACATGTGAAAGTATTTTTGGACAAGCGCAAAAATCAATTATCACAAACGTTTTAAAGTAAAAAATACATTTAGGGAACTGATTACAACAAAAACAGTGAAGAATTTACCTACAAATAACAATAGAAAATCATATATGCCCCTCTCTCCTGAGGAGCACGTCAATAGAATATCCAACGTACAGAATACAAGCAGCTAGTAGAAACATGGTGTAATGAAACTACTACTTTAAACATATATTTAGTAAAACTTGACGGCCACCTATATTACTCAGAAATTGAGAGAACCAACATCAACAAAATATTATATGCTAAGTTAAACACCATGCATGGACTACTTCCAAAATTTTCTAGTATAATAATATTGCACGATGCTCTAAAAATGAGTTCCCATATAATTTTCATTTCTCTCAGATAATAAGTCATCTGCACAGTAGAGTATCTCCATTACAAAGCATTATGCACTTATACCTATGGTGAATTAGCTATCATTCAACTTCACTACACTTCAACTAAAAAGAGAAAAAAACTTTGTTGGTCTGGCTATGTGACAATTTAGTCTACCACATGTTTAACTAAAATAAATTTAACCTACTAACAAATTTAGGATAATCAAGCAACTAAAAACATGCTCGTGATGTAAATAAAGTAGCACAACATCTCACAGCATCTATACCAGATCATTTTCACTTGAATATACATTTAAAGGGCATAAAAACAGTAAACTCATCATAACCAAGTCGATAAAATATGCACAGAACAAGCCCATGGCAGACACGCCACATTACTCTACCTTTCCCTCAGCAAGTGGCGATACAGAGAAGTTGTTCATAGATCGTTTAGTATCATCTTCAGAGGAACATTCAGAGCAGAGGAAATGTTCCAACTTCTTTGCTTGTTCAATACTCATACCCATACAAGAAGGATGAAACCTACAAAATTTTATTTTACAGAAACTTTCATCAGTGACATTGAAAAATCATCAAAAGCTAAAGTTTAAAAAAAAACACCAGCAGGGAACCGCTCCACAATATATTCACAAAAAAAAGTAGAAAAACACCAAAAATACCAGAATTAAAAATGCACTCATTAGTAACCCTTCTAGAATGGTTTTAACTTCCATTATAAACTTTTACGAACATACTGTAATCTTTTTAACTTGATTGATTGATAATTATGGTTAAATCCTACAAAAAGAGTTTATAACTGACAAGCACTTATGGTTACACTAGAAGATGATTAAATGATCAAAACTGTCTTATCTTCTCAACATATGGTTAGCGCTAAAAATAAAAATAGCTAAAAGGCAAAAAAAAACTCGATAGAATACTGAATGCTGCATGTTGTTCACAATCACAGATCATAATAGGGAAGAATTGTCCACATTATTATTCATAAGAATATGCACCCTACTAATTGCAAACAAGTAACTGTCTCTAAAGTGGTTAAGTGAATCAAGAAAGGAAGCTTTAGATCAAGAATCTAAGTTGAGCAACTACCCCATTAATTAACCAGTCAAATGAGTCATAAAAGATCAAACAACATAAACTAACAGGCAATGAGAAAAATAAACCAAAGATGCATTTGCAAAACTCAAGTAATAAATTCAGAATGTAATTGATATGTCAAACAACAAAAAGAAAGGTCCGTGTATGGTCCACTATATTGATATCAACTAAAGCAATTCTATACTTGCTTCCGCAGCAGCTGCTGCACAAAAAGAAAACTAAAGCAAATTCTATACTTGCTTTTTTACAGCTCATCATTTCATAATTCATTTCCTATATCATTGTTTCTTCTACATCTTGTTTGTAACTCTGGTATATAACTTAGATGCAGTATTATGGTGCACCTACACAACCTAATATTCATGATGATTTATACATGAATAATATCCCATGTGTCACTCAGGTCAACTGATACTAGGGGGTAGTGGGTTTTAACCGCACAATCTTTATCGCTTTATGGTGATTGAATCACAATAACAAGCTGATGTATTAAACACAGTGATGTCAACTAATGTAAACCTTTAAATATAGATACAATCACATTCCGGACTATTAAGAAATGAATTACTATAACCCCGCACTTTTCTTCTAAGATCGGATTATAATGAAAGAGATTACGAAGTTTTTATCTCAGAACATAGCTTGACTTAATCAAATTTCTAACTTCTCAATATTAATTCATTCCAAGAGATGTCCACAACATGTAGTTTCTAGACGTTTAAATATATATACATGTCAAAATCCTTTTTTGGATCATTGTAAGACAAACTCTCCGAGAAATCGTCTCTTTGACCAACCGAGACGAGGATGATATCTGAGATGGAAAACCTTGATAATATTAAAGAATTAAATCAGACAATATGACTAGGTGAAGCAAAAACGAATTATCTATATTTCCTTAATGCTAACCAAGTAATTGACCTTCCCTAAGATGGATTTGCTAGATTTTGATAAAAAGTAGGTCAATAATTCTTCGCAACTTACATAAGAAAAAAACTACTGACCATAAAACCCACACTCATATAAAGCATACATGCAGCAAAAAAACCAACATATATATGCCAAGCAAAGCACTACCAGTCTTTGCACCCCTCGCACTGGACCATGAGATCATCTGGATTGTAAGGCATCTCACATTTGCAATACCTTCAAGCAAAAAAACACTCGTTACTCTCAGCAATCACAAAAAACTCAACAGTGTCCGAAAGAGAAAATACCCTAAAGAAACTCACACAGCAACACGGTCAGGGGTGAACCCTCCTGTAGATGCCTTATACTCGAAGCGGCAGAAGTAGTCCTCTGCACCGACATTCTCTAGTTTAGTGTAATTCTTAAAAGAATGCACTGTGCATTTCCCCTCAATCGTGTGCGCGCTCTGCAGATCATAATGATCAGATAAAAACAGCTCCTTGGCACCATGGAACTGCCGCCGGCCACCAATTGACTCCTCTGGGCGATAATACCACCTCACCCGCACCTTCACATTGTTCCGGTTGTCAGCTTCAATTTTCTCCACCCGAGCCACATATGGTGGCTTCTCCGAATCAGACGGCCTCATCAGCACACAGTCCCCGGCTGCCGCGCCAGCAGAAACCCAACAACAGAAAAAGAAAAAAAACAAACAAAACAAAACAAACATAAAAATCCATCATTTCAAATGAAACCCAAATATACCAACAAGCCAACACGCATCATTGCCAAAAGAATCGTGTGAAACTACAAAGCCAGCCAAAAGCATATTTGAAAATGCCACTTACATCACCTCAGATGGCATAGCTGCTGTTCAACGAAAAAAACCCAGTATCCAAAAGCAAAAGAAAAAAAAAACCATGAGTTCACATATAGAAAACCAGAGGAATATAGAAGCCAACACACATTATAGGCAGAAGTATCACACTTAATATAACCAAAATGGCAAAAAGGGTAACTGAAGATGCCCCTACATCACCTCGGATGAAATTGCATTTGTTCATAAAAAAAACGCCACAGTCAACTGCATAAAAAAGCCATCATTTCACGCATAGAAAACCAGACGCACAGAAACCAACACCCCATAGAGGCAGAAGAATCGCCTGAAACTACAGAGGTAGCCAAAGTGGCCAAAAGGGTGTCTGAAAATGGCACTGCTGTTCAATGAAAACGCCCAATAACCGAAAGAATAAGAGAAAATTATCATTTCACATAGAGAAAACTAGAGGAATAACGAAGCCAACACCATCAAAGGGTATCTGAAAATGCCCCTAACATTCACCTCAGATGACATTGCTTCTGTTCAGCAAAAGACCTAACAATCAAAAGCATAAAAAACCATCATTTCACATACAGAAACCAGAGACACAACAGAAGCCAACACTCATCATAGCCAAAAGAATCCCCTTGAACTACATAGATAGCCCAAATGGCTGAAAGGCTATCTGAAAATGCCCCTAACATTCTCAGACAACAATGCTGCTGTTCAGCAAAAAACCCAACAACTAAAAGCATAAAAAAACATAATTACACATACAGAAAACCAGAGACAGAAGTCAACACACATTATAGCCAAAATAATCGCCTGAATCCATAGACAAAATGGCTGATAATCGAATTGCGGCTTGAACGACATAGATTGCTAAAATGGCCAAAAGGGTCTCACAAAATATCCCTAACCTCACCTCAGACGACATTGCCAAAAGCATAAAAAACCCATCATTTCACATATAGAAAACCAGACTCACACAGAAGCCAACACCATTATAGAATTGCCTCTGATGGTGAGGCAATAGAATTGCCTGATACAACAAAGATAACAAAACTGGCCAAATGAGTATTTGAAAATGCTATTAACATCACCTCAGACGACATTGCTGTTGCTCACAGCCAAAAACCCAACAATCAAGCATAAAAAACCCATCATTTCACGTACAGAAAAAACACATTAGAGGCAGAAGAATCTCCTGAAACTACAGAGATAACCAAAATGGCCAAAAGAGAATCGTGCAATGCCACCAACATTGCCTCAAACAACCTTACTGCTGTTGAGCAAAACTCCAACAACAAAATGAAGCAGAAGCCCATTATTTCACCCAGAAACCAACATTATAACCCAAAGAATCGCCTTGAACTACAAAAGACAGTCAAAACGGCCAAAAAGGGCATCTTGAAATGCCACAAACATCGCCTCAACCAACATTACAACCGTTCAGCAAAACACCCCACAACCAAAAGCAGCAGAACCAAGAATCCCATCCAATAACTACAACAACAGCAAAAATGCCCAAAAGCGTATCCAAGAATGCACCCAAGATTACCTCTGACGACCTTGTTGGTGCCCTTGATGGTGTAGGAATCCAAGTCCTTCTTCCCTGGCTTGGCCTTGGCCATGGTCTGGGAGGGGCAAATGCGAGCCAAGACTCGAGCTTTATGGCGGAAGGGAGACGAGAAGTGTGATTGGAGTGGTGGGTGGTTGAGGATTTGAAACCCTGGAAATCAAAACCCTAGCTTTTCCTTTTTCCCTCCTTCTGTTCCCCCCTCTCTTGGCTTCTCAGCAGTCTGCAATGGTGAAAGGCCTTTGGGAGAGAGGGCTTATGTTTCAAAGGGGCATCATGTATCATGTCATGGTTTGATGTTCATTGATGGATGGAGAGCCATTGGCCATGCACTGCCTTTCCAACCTCTGACACTGTGCTCAAGATGGATGCATCTTCCTATTACGCATATATGATGATGATGTATGGATATACATTTACTTTTTTAGGAGCATTAACTATAAACATTAGTTTTTCAATTTGATTTTTTGGTCTTTCTTAATTAGGTGAGGACACGGTAAAAACAATTTCTTGTCCCAATTGTCAGAAATGTTCAATTGTCTTAATGCTTTAATTTTTGGCTTTTGCTTAATGATTAATGCTTTTGCATTCTGTACCAAAAAAAGGTCTTGCTGCTGACAAAGATATTGTCTTTCATGGATAATGATAATTGCTAGTGATTTTCTAAATTAGAGAAATGATAGTGGCTGCAATTCAACAAAAAGATTAAAATAATACTCCCTCCATTCTATATTAGTAGTCATATTTGTTTTTTTTAAATGAATTTTTAGCAACTTTTTAAAATGAATTCATTATGAAAATCCAAATAGTTTAATTTATGCGTCTTTCAGTCTGAATGCTCCGTCTTTCAGTTTAATTTATACGTCTTATTTTATGCCAGTTTGAATTACTTGCACCTTCTAATGCTCCGTTGCTACATTTTCCCATAAATCCCACAAGTGACAAGGAGCAAGCTAGCTGGGACCCCATGGCCTATTATTTGGGTAGAGATAACCATGTATATTGTTGCCATTCTAAACTCGGCTAACTAGAATAGGAGATAATAGTTTTTTGTGTTTGAGGTAAGTAGGTGTTTAGCGTGTCCCAGGTAAGCGCATTCTTTCAACAATACACAGATTTAAAAATAAATAAATCATTTCTTTCAGGAGGAATTACGGTTTAGGGTTACGAATTAAAGCTAAATACACTTTACGACTTGACCCTAAAGTGTAAATAAGTTTGGGTTAGGAAGGGGGGGAGATATATGATCTCTCCATAATGCCCTCACCCATTCCTACCTTTTTTTCTCTCCAAAAGTCACCTCCATCAGCCCCATAATTATATTTTGTTTTTTTCTTCCCCTTCTTCTCCCTTCCATTTCTCTTCCCCTTCTTCCCCCTTCCACTTCCCCCTTCCCGTTCCCCTTCTTCCCCCTCTCCCCATTGCCGCGCTCTGCCTCTCTTCCCCCTCCCTCTTGGCCGCCCATTTCTTCCTCATCATTCTCCCTCCCCTCTTAGCCACCCCTTTCTTCTTCATCATTTCCCCCTCCTCACTTGGCCGCTACTGCAACTAGGTGGCGGGCGTCTGCAGAGAACACCCAATCAGTGTATAGTTGAGGGAGAGTTGCCACTTGTAAAAACCATGGATGTAAGTACAAAAAACTTGAATTTTTTTATGTGTAGTGGTGTTTGGTAAGATATAGCTCCCTTGTGATTTAGTGTAATATATAATATGTATTTTAGTTGCTCCCTTGTAAGTGTGTTGCCTCATATACATGTTGTTGTGTTGCATTTATGCATGTTAGTGTGTTGCAAGTTGCAATGCATTTTTAGTCATTACAGTCAAGTTGCGACGTATTTTTAGTCAGTTACGTTATAGTTGCGATGCATTATTATTACAGTTGTGATACACTTATTGCTAAATTGCGATGGCATGATGTGTTACCTCATATTCATATTATTGTTGTGACTTCGTGGCTATGGTTATAACTGAGTAGTGATGGATCTAGTACTCGTTATGATGGATCATATATAAGTGTTGATGCATGAAATACTTAATGCGATGCTTAGTAGATATGCTCAGATGTGTTGTATCTTAATTAGTTGCGATGCATTTTTATTCAGTTATGATGTTTAGTGGCTGCATTTGTGATGCCAAATTAGTAAAGTTGCGATGTATTTTTAGTCAGTTACGTGATATTTGTGATGCCTACTTAATGCAGTTGTGATACTTTTATTGTTAAGTTGTGATGCATTTGTGACTCTATTGGAATATTAATTTGCTTGAATTGCGATAGCAGTGCGATATTCTAATAGCTTACGACATATTGAATTGCAGGTGGAAGGGGCCAGTTTGAGGGTGTTGGCATGCTATAGTTTACTCCCTTAAACTATATTGATCATAAGAATGCATATATGGAATAAAAATGCATAGTTTGAGGGTGTTTTCATGCTCACACCCTTAAACTATATTGATCATACTTGTCGGTGGTGGCAAATCAAGGAACTACTTTGTGTCCATGCATGTGCCGTCATATCTGTTAGAGGAGCATCATTAGCTTATTCATGTCGTGGAGATTTCTGGACAACGCAGAGCTATAAAAATGTATACAACCACACTGTCTTCCTAGTTTTGCATGATGACAAACCAGTTCGAGCTGAGCCACCAGTAGGAGAAGATGTCTTTTTTCCACTCCTAACCAAGAGGCCAAGGGGCAAGCCAAGGAAGAAGCACATTGAATCCCAAAAGAAATCTATATGACCATTCCATTACAACCGATGCGGTGGGTTTGAGCATAATAGGAGCACATGCACTACACCAATTGCAGAATAAGTTACTATTAAGACCTTTTGTTTCATTTTAAACTACTAAACTACTTAGCAAGGCCTGTAATAGTCTCAATACTATTATGTGTTTCCACCTGTTGAATCCTTGAATGGTATCAAATCTTATCCACCATATCGCACCAAGATCACAAATAACCGCAAACTAAACACCACATTATCGCAACCAAACGAGCTCTTATTCTCAACAGCTGTTTTATGCAACCTAATATGAATCGCAAATCATCAAAACCCAATGACAACTTCAACGTAAAGCTATCACAAATGCATCGTAAACCAAACACAATCGCATCCCAACATTTTTCGTCAGTTACGTGACATTTGTAATGCATAATTGTTGAAGATGTGATACCGTTATTACTAAGTTGTGATGACATGATTTGTTGCATGATGTGATTCCTCATATGCATGTTGCTGTGTTGCACGACATTGTGGTCATGGTTATAGCTAAGTAGTGATAGATCTAGAACTTGTCAGATGGAATATGTATAAGTTGTGATGCTTAGTGGCTGTATTTATGATGCCAAATTAGTTAAGTTGCGATGTTACCAGATCTTATACATTACAGTCAAGTTACGGTGCATTTTTAGTCAATTACATGAAATTTGCGATGTATAATTGTTGCATATGTGATACCATTATTGCTAAGTTATGATAATATGATTTGTTGCATGATGTGATTCCTCATATGCATGTTGTTGTGTTGCACCAATGTATAATGAAAGCGAAACGATAAGGACTTAAAGTTGACCTTTGATGAAGAACAATTGTAACCAGAATTAAAGCATTCATGTAATCGCCACATCATGCATACTTGTTCCTATATTTACTTCTCGACATAAAGCTACTACAAACACATTGCAAAGCCAACACAATTACATCCAACATTAACACACATATAAATACCACACTTCACAAATATTCACAACCAAGTATTAACTTGTCAGAACATTGTAGATATGTTTCAAATGTGTTATATATACAATGAAGTTGCGATGAATTTTTAGTTAGTTACTTACATTTGCGATGCGTAATTATTGTATTTGTGATAACTTTATTGCTAAGTTATGTGATATTTGCGATGTCTAATTGTTACAGATGTGATACCTTTATTGGTAAGTTACGATACTACCACAAATGCATTATAAATGAACATCGTGCATTCACCAAATCTGAAGTCCAATAAGGACCAGTGATTACTCTTAAGGACTAGAATAAGCCACTTGTTGTACATGAAAGCATGATCACCATCTGCACCCTTGCAAGATCCGCGTACATTCATGCTCTAATCTTCATACAAAGCCTCATGATCAAAACTTTTAGGCTTTCTACCCACCATCCATATATCTTCATACTGTAATGCATAATTGTTGCAGTTATGATAACACGATGTGTAACACCTTGTCTTAGTCAGATCTTATACATTACAGTCAAGTTGCGACACATTTTTAGTCAATTATATGAAATTTACAATGCCTAATTATTGTAGTTGTGATATCTTTATTGCTAAGTTACGATGTATTTGTGACTATGTTCCCCCTCCCCTCTTGGCCTTGTTGCAACTGTGCAGCCGACGTTTATGGAGAAGACCTAGTCAATGCTATAGTTGAGGGAGATTTGCGGCCACCATGTTTTACACTTCCATCTGCCCTTCTGTCTTTGCAAATAGCAAAGTGTCGACGGAGAAGACCCAGTCAATGCCATAGTCGGTGGAGAGCTATCACTTACGGAAACCATGCAAATAAGTACATAAAACTTGAAAATTTTTTCACTGTAATGGTGTTTGGTAAGATATAAGTACCTTGTGATTTAGAACCATATGCAATAAGTGTGTTGCCTCATATACATGTTGTGTTGGGTGATGTGCTGCCTCGTATGTATGATGTTGTGCTACAAGTTACGATTCATTTTTAGTGATTATAGTTAAATTGCGACACATTTTTAGTTAGTTACGTTACGTTTGCGATGCCCAATTATTGCATTTATGATACCTTTATTTTTAAGTTGCGATGGCATGATCTGTTGCATCATATGCATGTTGTTGTGCTGCACAACTCTGTGGCCATGTTTATAGCTAAATAATGATGATTCTAGTACTTGTTATGATGGATCATATATAAGTTGTGATTAATGAAATACTTGTTCCGATGCCTAGTAAATATGTTCAGATGTGTTATACATTACAGTCAAGTTGCGATTCATTTATAGTCAGTTACGTTATATTTGCGATGTGTACTTATTACAGTTGTGATACCTTTATTGCTAAGTTGCGATGACATGATGTGTTGCCTCATATGCATATTGTTGTATTGCATGACTCTGTGGCCATGATTATAGCTAAATAATGATAGTTCTAGTACTTGTTATGATGGATCATATATAAATTGTGATGAATGAAATATTTGTTGCGATGCATGTTCATATGTGTTATATATTACAGTCAAGTTGCGATTCATTTTTAGTCAATTATGTTATATTTGCTATGCGTAATTGTTGCAGTTGTGATACATTTATTGCTGAGTTGCGATGGCATGATGTGTTGCCTCATATGTATATTATTGTGTTGCATGACTATATGGCCATAATTATAGTTAAGTAGTGATGAATCTAATACTTGTTATGATGGATCATATATATGTGTTGATGAATAAAATACTTGTTGTGATGCCTAGTAGATATGCTCGGATGTGTTATATCTTAGTTAGTTGCAAAGTTGTTTGTATTCAGTTTTTATGCTTAATGGCTGCATTTATATTGCCAAATTAGTTAAATTGTGATGTCTCTTTGTGTCATATCTTATACCAAGTTGCGACACGTTTTTAGTCAGTTACATGACATTTACATATGTTCTAATGTGTTATATATGACAATGAAGTTGCGATACCTTTCTTGCTAAGTTAGGTGATATTTGCGATGCCTAAATGTTAAAGTTGTGATACCATTATTACAAAGTTGTGATTACATGATATGTTGACTCCTATGCATGTTGATGTGTTTCATGACATTGTGGTAATGGATATAGGTAAGTAGTGATGGATCTAGAACCACATATTAACTTATCAAAACCTTGTACATATGTTCAAATATGACAATGAAGTTGCAATACCTTTCTTGCTAAGTTAGATGTTGTGATGCCTAAATATTGAAATTGTGATACCATTATTACTAAGTTGTGATGACATAATGTGTTGACTCCTATGCATGTTGTTCTGTCGCACGACATTGTGGTCATTGATATAGGTAAGTAGTGATGGATCTAGAACCACGTATTAATTTATCAGAGTCTTGTACATATGTTCGATTGTGTTATATATGGCAATGAAGTTGCGATACCTTTTCTTGCTAAGTTAGGTGACATGATGTGTTGCTTCATATGCATGATGTTATTGTGCTGCGTGACTCCGTGGTTATTGTTATAACTGAGTACTGATGGATCTAGTACTCATTATGATGGATCATATATAAGTTTTGATGAATGAAATACTTGATGCGATGCCTAGTAGATATGCTAAGATGTGTTGTATCTTAATTAGGTGCGATACATTTTTATTGAGTTATGATGCTTAGGGGCTGCATTTGTGATGTCAAATTAGTTAACTTGCGATGTTATCATATCTTATACATTATAGTAAAGTTGCAACACATTTTTAGTCAGTTACGTGACATTTGCAATCCCCAATTGATGCAGTTGCGATACCTTTATTGCTAAGATGTGTGACATTTGCGATCCCTAATTGATGCAGTTGTGATACCTTTATTTCTAAGTTGCGTGACATTTGCGATGCCTAAATATCAAAGTTGTGATACCTTTATTGGTAAGTTGCGCCTAAATGTTGAAGTTGCGATATCTTTATTCATAACTTAAGTGACATTTGTGATGCTTAAATATTGAAGTTGCGATACCTTTATTGAGAAGTTGAGATGCTACCACAAATGCATCGCAAACCCAAAATAAATAAATCGCAACAGAATCGCAAATGCATCGCAACAGCCAAAAATATTAAACCACAACGCTCACAAATATTCATAACACCATATATTAACTTCACAAATACATTTGTCCACAACCAGCCATAATCACATATGCATCCACATCAAATCAGTTATAACCAAAAGTTTAGTCCTAACCACAAACTGAACTACATCATAATGGTATCACAACTGAAAATGTACCACAAGCTGAACTAGATCATAATGGTATCAAAACTGAGAATGTACCACAAGCCTATTTTTGCCCATACACTGATATAGAACTGAGAATGTACCACACAACCCACTTCCTAAATTGCTTCACATCAACGGCTTCTGGTGTTTGTCCAAATGCAAGTTTATACATAAAGTAACAAAGGTATGCACCACAGTCATCAAACCCCACTTGCTTCTATGATTCAACATGCTTAGTTTTCCACTTCTCCCAATCCCCATCTTCGAATAGAAAACCCAGAAAAAACCTACCATACTTTGCCTACCTCCTCATGGCATGGAGGAATATTGACTTTTCATGCTCAAATCTCCCGTGTGTCCCAAGGCTATCGTAAATGAACATCGTGAGTTCACCAAATTTAAAGTCACACATGTGAAGGCAAACTACAGAGAGGAGGTGATTATGCTCTTGAATGGCCTCCAAAGTCATAGGCCTTTTTCGGAGGAAAGACCTAAGGTCTACAACAAAAAATATATGTAAAAACACATGCAATAATAAGAAAGAAATGCACCAACATGAGATAACGAAGGCAAAACACTGCAATAGAATCATAAATGAATGAAAATATCGTCGCAATAAAATCACCAATGAAAGAATATTACCTATTTTCGAAAGAGCATCATATGCTCCCTTCCCTACTTCTTGTGCTCTTTTTTGTTGCTGTTTGGGCCTCTTCTATGCAACTAGAGGACTTTTCTTTGCTTCCACCTCCTCCACAGAATCATCAGCTGTCAGATCCTTTTCAATGTCGTCTGCCACATCCAAGCCCTTGGTAACCACCTCTAATGCAAACTCAGCGTCAGTGCACTCAAGCCCATCAATAGTTTGTCCTTTGTTGAGGGCTCGTATGCTGAGCTTGTAGTTAGGTGCCTTTCGCACTAGCCACTTCAAAATCCTAGGTTGCAATCCATCCTCCCGCTGCAACCAATCCAATCCAACATCCTTTACTTCCACCAATTCGAAAAACCAAAATTGCATAAATACATAATTAATATTGTAATTAGTACATCAAAGATTAAAAAAATAATATTAGAAAATGTCACAAGTTTTATAGTTGACATTCATACCTGTAAAATAGCTTAACAACCAAACAAATTGAATCTACTTTTCCTCATGTCTTCATATGCATTTGCAACTCCTCTCCATAGTTGCACATACACTTTCTTGCCCTAAGGATAATTTGAGAATGTACTCAAGTCCTCCTCGTCCATCATAGCCCAGAACCTCATTTTCACAAGGTCTCCTGGTCTAGGTAGGAGGAATACCACAATGATGTAAAGAATCGCCAGCCTAATCTTGTCTTGTACCTTTGTCTTCTTTCCTTCCAACAAATCCCGAATCATTGTTGAAGTGATTTTTGATTCCCCTTTAAACATTCTATCCTTGAAGGCACTACAAGATTAAAGTCGAGACTTCTCAGCTGTAGTGTGTAGTGGCAGCCCGAGAATTAGAGAAACATCCAAGGGCTTAACTCGAGCCCTCATTCCACTAATATTAAAAGTCAGCCCACTGACCCTCCTTTCTAGAATCTCGCATACTAGTCGATGGCAGACTTACGAGTGAGGAATCTTTAATAAATCTCCTAATATAGAATTGGAGAGATATCAATGGGTTTCACCTTTAATTGTCTGGCTAACTCAGCCAGCTTTTTCATTGTGCACTTGCAGTCAAGTTTTGGCAGCTACAATTGGGCAGAAAATTGTAATAAGATAAGCATCCTTATATAATAATCAGTAGCATTCTTACATTACATCATCACACCCTATACAATTAGCCTTCGCAACCTATGCAATTAACCTTCACAACCTATGTCATTTACCATCGAAATAATTATATCAACCTTCGCAACAAAATAAATCTCACTTCAAATAGAATTACTCAACCATCGCAACCAAACCAATTAACCTGTGCAACCTATGTAATTTACCTTCGCAACTAAATAAATTTTACTCAACTTCATAGAATTACTAAACCATCACAACCTATGCAATTAAAATTCGCAACCTTTTATATCAACCTTCACAACTAAATCAGTTAAAGCTAATTCCTACAAAATCACAACCTAACACATTCTACGCAATTATAACTCGCAACTTATACATTTAATCTACGCAAACCTTCACAACTAAATAAACAACTATTCTATACACGATTCTCATCCACAATTCAAACAAAAATAACATACATTCATGGTAACCATTCATATTCCCGACAACAATACTATCTTAATCAAAACCACCCAAATGAAGTGCTTACGGGAAAAAAAATACACTTTTTATAATCACTTACTTCCTTTCCGGCGTCAGTCTTCTTCTTCCCTACTTTTTTTCTCTTTGCCCTGTGTAGTCCATGGAGCCATTTGCGTCGATGGAGAGGGGAGTCGACGGAGAGGGGCGTCATCCAACCGGCGAAGAGGGCGCATTGGTGAAGGGGCATATGTGGTGGCAGGGGAAGGTTTTGAATGACCGTGAAGGATTTTGGGTGGAGGGGGGAAATGGAAAGTGGGAGGGGTAGAGGGGAGTCGGCGGAATGGGGAGTCGACGGAGATGTGAGTTAGCGAAGAGAGCACCGGCAAGGAAGAAAGTCCGCGGAGAGGCATCGACAGAGGGGCATCATCGGAGTGGCGTCGGTAGAGGCAATGAAGGGTTTCGAAGATGCTGCAAAGGGAAAATGAGAGAGTTGGGAGAGTTGGGAGGGAAAAGGGAGAGTTGGGAGGGAAGGAGAGAGAGCTGGGAGGGAAAAGGAAGAGAGAGGGAAGTGATGTGCTGCAGCCTGCAGCAGCTTTTGAGTTGTGTCAGTCAGGTATGGGTAGTTTAGGTATTACAAGAAAAGAAACCACCTGCTCCTCACATGCGTCCCTTTTTTGTTAGATTTTTTCCAGACCTTTGAGTCTCTTTTGAACCCTCAACCTTTTCACTTGGCCCAGACCGGTTAAAACCAGAAAGTGAATTTCTGGATGAAATTGCCCCAACTTTCAATTGTACAATAAACCACAAGTGCACTATTATTGGGTTTAACAACCTAATGACAATTGTCTATCGTTTAAAGCTTGTAGCTTTTTACTACACAATAGTATTTCAGAAATGTTGTCCTCATATCCAAGGTTCGACCCGGATTGATGGGCAGTCCGATTGGACCGCAGTCAAACTGTATTGACCTGAGTTTAAGTGCGAGGAGTGATAAATATATGATAAATATAAATTTTATATAACATTAACATCAAAACACTAGTACTCAGGTGGTTAAGGTTTATGTATTTGTTATCAATAGATAATTTTTCAAAAAAGATGCTATAACATAAGCAATTTTTAGATTATTGCAAGGTAACTTTGACAGATATATTAGTTCAACACTTCCATTGAATGTGTTAACATTTACCATTAACAAAGGAGTACATTGACATAGATATGTTCCATATATTTCTCTCCATCTCTTTTACATTGTTTTTTTAAATTACACACATCTAGAAACAGCTAAGGGTCATCAGCTTTTTCATCCACTTTCATGTAAGTTGCAAAAGCCATCAAATTTGAGTTCCATTACAAGCAACTCTCAATACATGCTCAATGTCATGCGGAATGACAAAGATTGATTGATGTGTGGTTAGCCCAACTTGCCCACTTTAGATTGCCTAGTGTTATCCAATTCAACAATCTCCCCTTCAAGCTGTTGCAAGGAAGGGTATATATAACCCAAAATATCTAACCTTATGTATATGTGAAAAGGCACAAATACCTATTCTTGTGGTTTGAACACGTGCAATTTATCCATTGCATAAAAAAGAAGAAGAATGATTTAATTTGCACGCATGCTCCACCATGAACTCATGATTTGCAGCAACCTTGGAAACCATCAAGGATAAATGTTGAGAAATGAACAGTTCATGTCTTTATAACATTCAGTGTATGAACAGTCAGTCTAGGAATTTAGGCAACCCCAAACCCATTCACTTCATTACAATTCCCCTTCCATTACATGTATAGTCAGCTATCTGAGTATGAAACAGTTACCCATGAACATGCATGTTCCACCATGATCTCTTGATTTGTAGCGACCCTCTAAACCATCAAGGATAAATTTTGAGAAATGAACAGCTCATGTCTTTATAACATTTAGTGTATAAATAGCTAATATAGGAAATTAGGAAACTCCAAATCCATTCACTTTATTACAGTCCCCCTTCTATAACATGTATAGTCAACTACCTCAGTATGAAACAATTACTCATGAACATGCATAAAGATGTATGGAGAGGTACACACTACTATACTCTGCTATAATTTCTGAAAATGCATAATCAGAAGCAAGTAGTCAGCCCATGCAAAGCAATCATACTAGTTATATTTTACATGAGGCAAAAGTAGTTATTGCAATTTTTTGATAGTATTTCATATATATATGTACTCACTAGCCAAAAAATCCATGACACAAAAAAACCAAAATAAATAGTTTGTTGCCATTCTAATATACCAAAATCTGTAAACTTTTTGTATGCAGCATGAAAGTATGCAGGTAGGAGATTAGTTGAACTGTCGTATGTTCAAAAAATAGTGATGCAAGCAATGCTCTTGTTGTCTTCCATTTCTAACTAATGCATACCCTACAAGCAAAATTCCCCTGCTAAGAATATAATAAATCAAAATTAATACTGGTGTAAAAGTTTGCTACCAGCCACTCAAAGAAGTTGAACGAGTGAGAGCACAAACCAAAAAATAGTTGTCCTCAATACCATCGATGGTGAGGAGGTGGTGGGGCCATAGGAGGCAACCCATAATGTTCCCCTATAAGATCACGAATGTTATCACGAACTACACGCACATACTAATCACCCCTATCAAATAGAGCATTCGCTCTAGCCAAGTCATGGTCGGCATTAGCGTCGGCAACATTCTCTGGCTCCATGTTATCTTGTTCTCACCTCTCAAAAAGTGCATCTCATATATCTGGATCTATAAAACCATTGTGCTGCTCCTGAATGAAATTATGTAGTGTCATGGCCACACACACCATTTTAGTTTGTATCCTAAAAGGATATCTTGGACTGTTATCAAACAACTTCCACCTCTCTTTGAAAACACCAGAAGTCCTCTCAATAATGTTCTTAAGAGATGCATGCAACTAATTGAACTTCTCATATCTCCCATATGGCACATGACGTCAAAATTCAAGAACATGGTGTCTAATCCCTTGGTATAGTCCAAGAAATCCTTTCTTGTTAGGATATGCCGCATCAACAGCATAATACTCATTACGAGGGGGTGTGGAAATCCAGAGTTGATATCATCAGTGCAACGTTGGAGCATCTTTGCATCGTATGCCGAACCCCTCCCAACCAACCATTCCATAAGTAAACCTCATGCTAAAGTCACAAAATGCCAAAATATTTTGAGTTACCTGCCTTGTTTTCGCTCAAAAAGTTTGTTGCTTTGGCTCAGTGTTTTAAAACCCGGACCAGCCTAGCCGGTTCGACCCGATTCGACCGGAGCCAGTCAATTTTTTGAGCCGGGTTGATTGACCTAGTCAACCTGGTTTAACCCGCACGGTTGAACCAATCGGGCCAGTCCAGTTTTTAAAACCATGACCCATAGGTTTGGATCGGGTTTAAGCTCTTTCCAACATAATTTCTTCATTTTTTTTCTTTGCATATAAATAATACATAGGGGTTAATTATAATTTATAAATAATACATAAAGGATACCGATCTTTTATGTAAGTATAAAGTTGTAAAACAAGTTTTAAACTTGATGACATCATCATTTTCGGTTAGAAAAAGTTTGGGCATAGGGGTTATGTTAGGGTTTTGATAATACATGGGGGATAAATGATTTTTGTTATAATTGATATACACAAAAATATATACACTTTTATATGCCTTTTCACTTATATGTTAGTCATATCTTTTGTTATAATAGGAGTAAATCTAATTATTTAGTATTAGGCCAGTAATTAGAAGTTTAATGGTTAATTGTGCTTAATTGAATTATTGGATGCATTAATTGATTTAATGAAAATATATTTTAATATGCGTCCAAATTGAATTTAATTATTTTTATGTAGATTTCAAGAGTTTCTGCAGATGGTCAAATTGAAGCACGTTAATTGGATTTATATGTAATGAGATCAAGTTGTAGAGGATCTGATGGTTAGAAAGGCCACAACAAGTTTTGAAAGATTATAATAAAAGCGAAAGATTAAAGAAGAGACGAATTAGATCAGCCATTGATTCATGTTAGAAGAGACTACGAGTTTTATTCCTAAAGTGAAGAACCGCATGTTGCAAATTTAATGGACGAGAGAAATACAATGGGTTTTAAAAGAAAGAAATAAAAATAGGAGAGCAATTGAGCGTGTGGTCGGCTACTAGGGAAGAACAGAGTGGCAGAAGCAAACAATGAAGAAGAACATCACCTTGGCTCGATCCAATAAAGAGGTGGGCTTGCCCTCGACCTGGTCTAGGCTAGCTCACGCTTGGCTGGGTTTTGGCTCGGCCCTTCTGAGGTTGGATGCTTGTGGATAGGCTAGGATTCATGCCCGAATTCTGGCAAGGAGAAAAGAGACACCTTCGATTGGGAGAGGCAAAGTTTGGACTTACTCGAATGGATTGGAAGGAGGCATCTTCAATCTAGACAGATAAGAGGCATGCTCAGATTGAATCAAAGTTGGGCTCGGGCTGTGCAACGGCTACAACCAAAGATTTGGATCGACTTGGAAGGACTCAGCTCAATAAATTGAAACGGTTTTGGATCAACTCAAATTTGGGACGGAAGAATCATGCTGAGATTTGGATTGGCTCGAATTTTGGGCGAGATTTGGAATAAATTTGATTTGGAAAACTGGGCTCTTGAGCTATTTATAAAAGGACAAACAAAGAGAGGACATGCCGAAATAGAGGGAAGAGCAGTTTTTTACGGGATGACAGAAAGAAGAGCAAGGAGCAAAGGGGCAATTTTTTTCTACCATTTTATTTATTTTTCATGAATAATATTATTATCTTATGTTCTTCTCATCTATGGATAACTAATATCTTGTAAGCTAAGGCTAAATGAAGTATAATGAAGCATAGTATTCTCCTAAATTCCATAATATGATTTTAGTTTGATTACTAATCTCTGAAATCCTATCTATTGCATGATTCTTTTATCTATTATGTCATGCACAATTGATCCTTAGGATTACCATTAGATGAGGATTTATATGTCAATATTTAAATGAATAGATATTATCTTTGATCGCTAGTTTTCTACCAATAGTGGCAATGCTTAGATGATTGCTTTAAAGTTAAGATTCATGCATATTTAATGAATTGTAATTGGATGAATATAATTGTGTATTTATATAGATTCTATACCGAGGCTCACTTTTCAGTCATAGTATTTTACAAAAAACTTTCATTTACTTTTCTTCTTGATAATTACTCAATCATTTCTCTCACAACAACCTTCTTTGTGAAGATGTATTTACTTTTAAGTAATTAGATCTAGTGTAAGCTAAATTAAAGTATTTCTACTATTCATTCCTTGTGGTTTGACACTTGGACTCCGATTACTATATTCCGATCGACAACCCAGTTTGAGGGTAGTTCAATAATTCGTGAACCTTATGTGCAATTTACCCTAATAAATTCGGATGGAAGGAGTACATATTTGTTAACACTTTCTTTTCATAAGCTTTTTCTTGCGGAAGCATTTTTTATCCATCTGTCATATATACTAGATGTCGATCATCAAGATAGTTGGCACATGCGATTTGGGCATTCGGCCAAAAAAGTTGTACTCCCACTCTCCGGAATTATTATCACCATAAAGATTTCAAAATGAACTAAAACTAGGTCATTTTTTAAAACCTTTTGGTGATAATAATTCCAAATATAGGGGGTAAAAGATACTCCCTCTGAACACTTTTAATTGAGACCGTCACATAATTGGCCAATTTTATTAAGATGTGGGGTCCACAATATAAGCTTAGATTTTTTTGGGCGACAAGTCACATTTCATAGCAGAGGCCTTTCGACTTCGACCTCAACCTAGGGTTATTGTTAGGTGACAGTCGTTGGTATCATCTCTAGCTACCCCCATAGGAGAATAATTAGATAAAAGTATCATCTAATTTTGATATGTATATATATATATATATATATATATATATATATATATATATATGGAAAAAGTTTAAATGAGATCGCTCTCATATGACTTATATGAGGCCACTTTAAATCGTAGCCATTGGATCTTGATCTGACGGCAACAAATAGCTATAATGATTTCACCTAACCCTTAATGTGACACATTCACCTACCCATTGATTTGATATCTATCCTCCGATCGGAATCCAATGGCTATAAAGATTGGCCTCATGCTCCTTATATGAGAGTGATCTCATATATATATATAGGGAAGGGTTTACATGAGATCACTCTCATATTGCTTATTCATGGCCACTTTGAATAGTAGCTGTTAGATCTTGATCTAGAGCTATAAATATCCATAATATCTCACCCACTCCTTGATGATGTGACACACTTACCAACCCACTGATTTGATATCCACCTTCCGATCGGAATCTAATGGCAATATATATATATATATATATGTATATATATATAGGGAAAAGTTTACATGAGATCGCTCTCATATTACTTATTCATGGCCACTTTGAATGGTAGTTGTTAGATCTTGATCTGACAGCTATAAATATCCATAATATCTCACCCGATGATGTGACATACTTACCAACCCACTGATTTGATATCCACTTACGATCGGAATCTAACGGCAATAAAGATTGGCCTCATACTCTAACTCATATATATATATATATATATGGGAAAATTTTAAATGAGATAGCTCTCATATTGCTTATATGAGGCCACTTTGAATCGTAGCCGTTGGATCTTGATCTGACGGCTACAAATATCCATAATGATCTCACCCATTCTTTGATGTGACATACCCACCTACCCACTGATTTGATATCCACCCTCCGATCGAAATCTAACGGCAATATAGATTGACCTCATGCTCCTTATATGAGAACGATTTCATATAAACTCATCTTTTATATATATATATATATATATATATATATATAGATGAGTTTACATGAGATCGTTCTCATGTATGAGGCCAATCTTTATTGCCATTAGATTCCGATCGGAGGGTGGATATCAAATCAGTGGGTAGGTGAGTGTGTTACATCAAGGAGTGGGTGAGATCATTATGGATATTTATAGCCGTCAGATCAAGATCCAACGGCTACGATTCAAAGTGGCCTCATATAAGCAATATGAGAGCGATCTCATTTAAACTTTTCCCATATATACATATATATATATATATATATATATATATATATATATATATATATATATGGGAAGGGTTTATATGAGATCGTTCTCATATAAGGAGCATGAGGCCAATGCTTATTGCCATTAGATTCCAATCGGAGGGTAGATATCAAATCAGTGGGTAGGTGAGTGTGTCACATCAAGGAGTAGGTGAGATCATTATGGATATTTATAACCATCAGATCAAGATCCAACGGCTACGATTCAAAGTGGCCTCATATAAGCAATATGAGAGCGATCTCATTTAAACTTTTCCATATATATATATATATATATAAAAAGCAGCTGAGAGCCCAACTTCAGCCAAAGCCACTTCTAGCTGGAGCTGCAGGTAGCAGTAGCTGGAAAGTCGTCTCCAAAACCAACTGACAGCAACTACCCGGTTGACGCCTGTCTCGATTTTCCCTAGACTTCTCCGAAACTCTTCGAAACTTTTTCCAATTCCATTCCATTCCCTTTCTCCTGCTGCAGCACACGATTTGGGGCATCTCTTCGGTTCTTGGTCTGCTCATGGCGACGATGCCCACCGAATCCCTCACCACCGCATGCGATCACTGGTAATTGAACATATCCTGGCCGCCCTTTTTGCGATTTTGTTGTAATTTGACATGGGTTTTGTCTCTTTGATGTTTATGTTGGGAAATCAGATGTCTATCATTTGTAGTTGTTATCTCTTCATATTTGTTTCCTTTGTACTCCATCCGTCCTGTTTTAGATGCTAGATGTGGAAAAAAGTTGATTTTTATTGTATAGTGAAAACTCCAACTAATGGGGGGTAGAATTGTCAAAAATCCACTTAAATTAACCAAATGGAGCATCTAAAAAAGGACTGTTCTTTTGTCCAGATGTAGCATCTAAAACAGAACGGAGGGTAATACTCCTTTGTCCTGTTTTAATAGCTCCATCCGATAAGATGTGGATTTTTATTGAATGGTAGAAACTCCAGCTAATGGGGGAAGAAGAGGATCAAAATCCACTTAGATTGACCAGATGGAGCTACTAAATCATGGCGGAAGGATTGTGTGTGTCATCAATTATCGAAAAAATGTACTTCCACTGTCCGATGAAGCCTGTTTGCATTTGAAGAAACGTGGGTCCATCATTACATCGCTGACTTTGCTACCTCATGACCAAAAACACGGAAGGGAGTGGGGGAGAGAAACCCTGTTTCTTTTGTACGGGCCTTGGATTACAATAAAGTTAACTCATTTTCAAATGCAGGCAGGCTTCATTGGATGGAGGCAATATGTGTTATCTGGTTCTTGAATTACACACTTTTTTATTTTGAGGTTCATTTCGTGTTGAGTTTTCTTATTGGGTCCTGATGGAGTAAATATTAGATGCAGATACTTCTTAATTAAATATCAATTATAGCTAACTTGAAACTAATTTGGTTTATTTATGTAATTAATCACTGGTAGAGTCTTTTTCATCTATATATGATATCTGTTCACATTTCTTTCCTTTCTACTCCCTCTGTTCCATATTAATTGTCTGGGTTGGAAATCAAAAACGAATGTAGGACCGAGGCTAATTTTGGTTCATCTTGGATTTGCAATCCAGTGTAGTGGTGCAGGACGAAGGGAAGAGTGATATATGTTATATAGTGTTTGAGTTCCACATTTTCTATTTTTAGGTTAAATTGCTCTCTCTATCGTGTTTACGATTTATGGTCATTTGGTGGTGGGCTTCTTGTTGGGTATCTTATGCGGTGAAGGATATATGCAGACATTTCTATTGAATATCATATAAGTACGACAGAACAACTAATCAATAATTTTTATGAATCAAATGCCAGATGCATTGAATCCCATTTGAAAGTAAACTTTTTGCATATTTAGAAATTAAAAACTCCCTCTATTCAGAAATACCGGCAGAATTTCGAACAAAAATTTGTTCAGAAAAAACTGGTATGATTTGGCTCAATTAGTTATTGAATTCCATTTTGAGTATAATTTTATTGAACCGCATTTGAAACTACTTCGGTTTGTTTGTTTAGTTAATCAGTGGCAGTTTTGAAAACTGAAAATGTCTCGAAGCTCGAGATGTTGTACTGCATGGATGATATTAGAAACATAGAAATATTGATCGATTAATTGGTCATTAGGCATCCTAATTGTACAAAATCAAGCTTTTATTTTATAGCAAGTGACTACTGATAGATTGTGATTGTCCACAGAAAAGGATTAGAAGAATACGTGTTGTCGCTAATCATAAAAAAATATGTGTTGTTGCTGTTAATGTAATTTTGAGTAATATTTATGGTGCTTGAAGGAAGAAATGCAATTAAAAATGCTTGTACACCAGGAATTTTACTTGGTCTGACTAAAAAAGAAACTCAATTCTGTGCGAAACAAAAAAGTAAGGTGCACTTGCAATGATCCGTAAATATTCTTGTCTATGTGGTGTGTTGTTTGTTTCAAAGTCGTGACCTCATACATGTTTCCTGGTCTTGTCGATGTAGAAATCTGTCAAAGGAATCTGGTGCAGTATTGAAAAGCAGAAACTAGCTTATTTTATAATAGGATAAAGAAAAGACATACTCCCTCCGTTTCGAATTACTATGTACATTTTAAAAAACATGTTGTTTTTATTAAACCGTGGGGCCCACAAGAAACTCGTGACCGAATCAATTCAATTCCAATTGCGTCAAGTCAATTTACCAGTTTCATACATAAAAAAATTCCCAAAAAAATCAGCATAAATCCTAAAACAGAAAAGAACCTAACTTCAAACAAATCCATGCACAACAAATACAGCAGTTTCAATAAATTATCATATCTACCTTAACCGAGATGGTGGGAGGTTCTGGTCACATTGAAAAATTTACAGATCCATAAATAAATGGCTGCATTGTGCTCTACAGGCAAATATCTTGTGCCAAATCTCGCCGTCTTCATCCTCCATCATCCTGGGCTTCCTCCCTTCCACCTCACCCCCCTTAAACAACCGGCCAGCTTGCCGACGAAGCATGTTGTCGCCATCTTCTCCCAAAGCTATGACCCCAAAACCCGCATCTGAACAAGATGGCGGTGAGGAAGGTGGCAAATAAGAGAAAGAAGAGGTTAAAGCCACAAACTTGCCCCTCTCATGGTCTCAGAACGGTACTCCTGCCTCTTCCCTGAGGTCTCCTCCAGCCTCAGCTCCGTGATTGGCGTCAGCCTCGACTTCCAGGATCCCCTTTTTATGCTGCAACCAGTGGCAGGTGGCAACGGCAGAGGGTAGGGGGAGGAGAGGAGGTCGATATGGGCAAGGCACGGTGAGTAGTCGAAGAGGAGGACAACCTATTTATGGATCTGTAAAAATAGGAAGCGGAAGCCATTTTCCCCTTGAAATTCCAACATTTTAGCGACGAAGAAGAAAGAAGGGGAGAAGAAAAGAGGAGGGACAAGTCACGTGATTAGCCAAAATATACACAGTATTTTGGAACAGTAAAAATTTCCAAATGTACACGTATTTTGGAACGGAGGGAGTAGTTTTTTTGGCTCATTGATGTTATTTTTTTGTTTGTAGTTGAGCTTGTCTGTCTCGCTCTCTCACTGCTTGTGATGTGCGCACTAAATTTGTGAATCTTCACAATTTAAGACTTGAAAAACCACTTTTACATGGATAGTAATTTTATCTCGTACAGTATTCTGAAAATACAAATCTAAGAAGTCTGCGGATCTCTGTTCCATTCCTAAACCATTGGAGTGTCGGGGCCATGAGGTTTTTATCTGTTAAAATGCGGAGGTCTGCTGAAGTATTTATGATGCCTGCATTTTCTATGGAATTGTGCTGTTTTTCTGCTGGATGAAATTGAAAAAGGAGGAGCACAGGAAAAATTAATAGAGTGACTGAGAGAAAACTAAATGGATTGACGGGAAAGAGGGAGGCGGCGAAGGACTACGAGGCAGAAAGAAAAAGAATTTGAACGAGGGAAAAGAAATATAACTGACAATACTCATTCCAATGTAAAATTGTTGACAAAACAGTTTTATGCCCTTCATATAAGGTGTTTTCCTGACATTCCACTAATAAATCACTATATTGACCTAAGGTCGATTTCCTGTACATAAAGCTTGGATGTTACAAGAATTTTTTCGAAGCCAGAGATTCAAGATGTATACTGCTATTGAACAACGTGTAATATCCAATTCTAATTCCAGTTACATTTCATTTTGTAAATTTTCTATAATTTCTTTATTTTTCTCTTTTTTCATGATCTATAGAATGTTAATTTGTCATCCAGATTGCCAGATCATTGCAATTAAGTAGCAAATATGAAATTTAGATGCTCATGGAATAAAGGTGTTATTCATCGTACTAAAATTCTGTGAAACTTTTAACCTACATGATGCTGATTTCTATTTTTGTTTTAAAAAATTATATGTTGGTGATTGCTTCTACACCCTATGCTTTTACTGAAATTGAAACTCCAAGCAAATTGCCTTTTGAGAACACCATTTTTGTTAAGTGATTATGTTAGTAGGACTATTTCATTTTTGTATCCCTTAGTAGCCATTCTTTTACTTATGGTTGTGACCTTGATTTTTAGTGGCAGAGACATTCCGACTTTGAACATTGATTTGCATTTTGTACACTGCTCCCGAAATCTGGAAAAATGTTCAATATGTGGAGCCATGGTACCAAAGAAGCATTCGGAAGAACATTACATGAATGCTCATGCTCCTGTAAGTTAATTACAATGACTGTTATGGGGCACATTTTAAAGATTCCAATAATTTTAGAAAAAATAATGGGTATTTTGTAGACCTGAAAACATTTTTTATTCTTGTTCTCGCAATTTTAGTACCTTTACTGTTACTTTATAGTGCTTGAGTGATGTTTCACATTTTAATTTGTATATTTTGACAGGTAACTTGTTCACTTTGCAGTGAGACTGTCGAACGTGATGTTTTGGAGTTTCACAAAGGAGAAAGTTGTCCACAGAGGATTGTGACATGCAAATATTGTGATTTTCCATTGCCAGCTGTTGATATCATTAATCACCAGGTAGGTGGCACTGCTCATTTTCTTTTATTGTATTTTCTTATAATGTGCCCCATGGATTGTGATACTTTCTTTTTGCAGGATTCTTGTGGTAATCGTACAGAGCTTTGCGCGTTTTGTAATGTGTATGTTCGGCGAAGGGACCAAACTGACCATGATATCCAGCTTCACAGCAGTGCAGAACGTATAACAGGCTCTTCCAGGTTAGATATTTGTCAGTTAGAGTATCTTCTAAGAACTTTTTTCCTATGAAATAGGGTGTTATGTAGCAATTTGTTTTTCTGCTAGTTAATGGTGAAATGCAAATTTACTAGTAATTTAACATTAAACTTCAAACTTGGTGTTTCTGACACCCAAACTTGTGTGGCAAGTCGATTGAAAATTGAAGGAAGAAAGCACTTGTTTGGCATAGACCAAAAATATTTTAAAGGTCATGTTACAATTTTGAAATTTCATACACATGATAACAGAATTCAACATATATTTTTAATGGCTAATAAGATTACTGGCATATGGTTGGTCATTAAGCCATTGTGCAAATGTTGGTCATGACTCATTCTTGATTACTTTTTGATGCTATGACCCAACAGCATGCGGCAACCCCTAATATTTTTCTCGCCAATCATACAGAATGTTGATTATCATTTGAAAAATAAACCTGCCTTCTGTGGATGCCTCTTTGACTTTATTTGCTCCTACTAAGTAGATTGTTGGTGGAGCCCAGAAGGGGACCTAAACCCCACATGGGCCACACCCAGGCAGATGAACCTCAGTGATGTGTGTAGCCAAATTTGCATTTATCTGAAATCACAGATCTGGCATGCCTTCATATACCTGTTTGGGTTTTCCCCACAAAAGCTGGTGATGATCCTCTCTTTGATCTGTTTCATGGGTGCAAGGTGATGTTTGTAGAATGGGACATGGTGTTCAAAAATTAGCGCGACATGTTGAGAGACGTAGAGAGGGACCACAAGTAAATTGGAGAGAGATAGATGCGAGGATAGAAGACAAAAGTTTGCAAGTTGGAGTGGAATTAGGTGTTGAAATGTGTATATTTAGCCAATCCAGCGACTCCCCCACTGGAAAAAGAATTGGTTGGAACCTGTTTTAACATGGGGAGATCTACGCGATGCCTAACCCCTAACCTGAAGTTGACGAACCCACCAAACACATTATAGACGCGTTTTCTCCACCTTTTTGAGGAAGGCATCAAAATCTATGAAGATACTACTACCGAGCGGCCCATTTCTTTTTTGGCTGCTGTTGTCTTTTACCTGTTGCATTTCAAATGAAGAAGCTCAGCTAGTTAGATAATGCATAGAGTTATCACTAGTTTCTTTATTTTTCCTCCTCTTTCTTGTCATGATGATAGCCTAATTAGATAATGCATAGAGTTATCACTATTTTCTTTTCTAAGAAAGTCAAACCTAATAGAGTTGTAAGTTTGATTAGAGTCCTAAGACAGTGGGATGAAAGACATCTGGGAAGAAAAGACAGCTGTATTAAAAGTTTGTGCAACTAACATGTTTTTTTCTGGTAGACTGACATTTTCTACCATGAACCTCTGAGGAAGTAGGGCTTTGGGGCTTTGACAGCTATTTTAATAGGAAAAAGTCCTCGTTTGAGAGGCAATCAAACACAAAGTAGTAGGTCTTCTGAGCTAATATGCAAATGCTAATGTAATATTACGGTAACAAATGCGGCCACAATTTTCTTTTTTCTTTTGTTTTATTAACTGTAGCAAAGAGCAACGGTTCAAAATTTTTTTCACCAAATAAGCATTTCATAATATGTATGTTCTTCCATATATGTGGTTAATAGAAGGTTATGTTATAAACTGTCCATGACCTGGTTTTAGTGAACTTTTTGCTTGGGACGTTATTGCTCATTCTTTTGCTGCAATTGCTATGATGTGTAGTTTGAAGAATGAAAGTGCTGAACTGATGTTTATACCCTTTTTAGCTTACAGTAAACCCATGATTCTTTTGGTTTTATTTGTTGGTCCATTAGTATTCCTGTTTTCTCTCCTTTAGTAATTATTATCTTAATCTGGAATCCTAATTGAAAGTATGCTTAACTATTAGATCAAGACACAATGGTACGACTGAGAGAAGGCACGATCCTCCAAGAAGGCAGCCACGTCATGTGTCACAAAGGCGGATACTGGTAACCATTGCAATCACTGGCATAGCTATTCTAATTGGATCTATTTTCCTCCAACGGCGGACTGATCACAATCATACCTAGCCAAAGGGAGCCTTATTTCTCTGGGTTTTCTTCTGTTGTGTAAGGTTTACAACCGTTCATTTCAGAACTTTGTATTTGGGAGTAACATTTTGCAAGTTGGACACTCATCATCGGGCCTGTACAGCCACCCCATATTAGGCATTTGCACCGGTTCTTGTTGTATTCTCATTTACCTTCATGTGGTACCTACATCTTCTTGTATTCTGCATTGCTCCTAAACATGGTTGAGTAGCTCGAATCTACATTTTTTTTTGTAGTTTTTGTTTATATGCAGTTGATTGTAAAGATTTCCAGCAAAAAAAAAACTGATTGTAAAGATGGGACTGCTCATAACTCGTAAGTGTTCAAACTGGACTGACCAGTCCAGTTCGACCGGTTTAACCGTGAACTGGACAATTTCTTGATAAGATAACGCTTGATAAGCAGATTAGCCTAAATTTTGGTATGAACTGGCTGGTTTTCATTGAAGTCTCCAGTTTCCTCTCTACAGACGTCCCTTAAGTGGCATAGCGGCATCTCTACATCGAAGATGCACTGCTTAAAATCTAATTGAAGGCATAAAATTCTTATAATATTTTTTTTCTCTGATCTGGAGCTTTTGTGGAGTTCTGAATCGAGGTCAGATGCTCGTGTGGTGGGAGGTTTCAAGTTATCTAGTGCCCTTCAATTGTCCTTAGAACGTGACTATTTGGACACTCATAATATCCTGTCTCCGGGTACTTTTGGAACCCAGCTATGAAACTGAGTTTTTTTACATGTACTTCGTTGTTCAAATAAACAAACTGAATATCTTTTCACTCTCTACACCCCAGAATGTCATGTCCCCCAATTGTTCTCTCTTGCTCACTCTGCCCTGGCAACCAAAACCATCCAACGACTACTACGACGTTGTTGTTGCTTCTCCCACGAGGACTTCCCCCCGTGAAGGTATTTGGCAAGTAGTGGGGAGCAGCCTCTGAAATCCTATGCCCAGAAAAATCCCTTTTCGGTTTTCTTACTTACGGTGATTGCATCCTGTTAATCAGTAATATGTCAGGGAGTAGTCCCTGAAATACTCTACCCAGAATAGTCCTACCAGAATAGTCCTTTCTCCTTTTTTCCTGGCATGTTATTTAAGCTCACCATGCAGACGGCTCTGTTTGCTTTCAGGCCTATGAGAAAAGGGCTGGAGAGGGTGGGCAGCAGAGGCAGATTCTGTATTTGGGGAGACACTCAGTGTAACATCCCTAATTAAAATGAAATTATGGGATAAAGGGAAGAGGAAGAAACGAATTATTGAGCGCAGAATTTCACTGATCGACAAAGTGACATCCACAAAAAGAAGTCTTTATGGTGTCAGTGTCGATGGAATAACAAAAAAGGGCTTAAGTCGGGAAACTTTTTTCTAAATACAAAATCTTAGTATAAATACTCCTTTTGCGTTTGGGAACAATCCAGTTGGACTCTTAGCAATCCCTAGAGCAAGGAGAAACTGCCAGAGGCCGGAAAAAGACTGGAGCTTTGCCGAAGAAGGAAGAGAGCCTTTCGGCTAGTTTTGGAGGTAAGACCGCCAACCTCAATGTTAAGTATGTAGTAAATGCATAAAATATGATTCTTTTAAGATGTGCTCATGTTGTGAATGATGTGTGAATGGGTGGATTTTGAAGTATAACACTTCTTTTATGCACATGTGTAGTAATTTCATGCCTTCGAGAATAAAGATATGATTTTGTATAGAGACTGCTTGCATGGTATGATCTGTTGCGTGTTTAATTATGAGCATGCTTGTAATAAAGTATAATTAAGGTCATATGCCTTGTATCATGCCTCAACAATGAAATAACAACAGGATTGTGAACTGTCGGGTCATCGACAATCCACAATTGACAACATGAGCTGTCAGTGGTGCATTGTCGATAGGCCCACGTACAGAGAATTTGCACTTCATGTAAAAAGAAAAATTAAAAGCAAGTGTTTTGCTTTATGAGAAGAATGTAGAAACATGAGATATGGTATAATTTTATTATGAATGTTTTGATGAATGAATTATACATAATGATGCTTGAAATAAGTAGAAGTATGATGCATGACCACATGAGTTGTACTTGAATGAATGTATCAACTATTTCAAGTGAATTATAGCCTCTAATAGAAATTAATGCACCCTAGAATGCGATGTAGAATCTGAATCAATAGTTGTCCATTTGAAGGAAAAATGACATAGGGTTTACAATCATTAAAGCATAGCATAAGACTTATAGTAACTAATAAGTTACTTAGATCGAGTGAAGTAAAAGAATATGGGTTAGACGACAAGAGTTAGTTACCCTCGGTTCAAAGACAAGAATCAAAAAATATGCAAAAATAATATCACTAGCTACAAGAGCAAAGAATTGGTCAAGACCATGATCAGCCATCCCGAGGGCCTAGAATCTACAAGAGATTCCAATATGCATCCATGGGCTATGGCAAAGTTCATGGTGTCAGACTACCAATTATAAGGGTGAATTGGAGTTAAAAGGAAAGAAGAAGAATTAGGGTGTCTACTTAGAGTAATTCACTTCCAAAATACTGGAAGCAAGAATGTTAAAAGTCAAGGGCACACTGTCACAACCTAGGTTTTCGAAAAATAACGATAAATCCTCAGAGTTGGCCAATTCATGGAAAACAAAATCATTTGAAATTGTTAGGGTATATTTTCGTACAACTAAATATGTCAAATTAAATAACTAAAATAATGTATGTAATTGGTGTGGAGAATAAGGTGTGCAAATAATGTATGGGGTATAAGAAAGAATTGGGGTGTAAATAGCAAGGGTATGTCTAGAGAGTAGAAATATGTGTGGATGAAGAAAAAAAGATTTATCACAAAACAAGCTCATCTCAAGACAGTACTCAAGTTGGCGATGGCACCAATTGTCCCTAGGGAAGGCCAAAGGAAACAAAAAACCAAACCCATTAGCTATAGGGTCTTATCTTAGGTCCAAAATTCTATAGGCCCCTTTAACACTCCTTCATTCTAGCCCGTCGTAATAATCTCCCATGGGTCTGTGGGGGTGATTTCAACGAGACTCTATCAATTGATGAACGGGAAGGGGAGTTGGAAAATCCTGAATGGTAAATGAGAAACTTCAAGCATGGGCTACAAGATTATGGTCTCATGGATTTGGGTTTTAATGGACCAATGTTGACATGGTGGAATGGAAAACAGGGGGAGGGGTAGTTTGAGATAGAGGTTGGGCAGAGTGGTGGCCAACATGAGTTGGATTGAGTTATTTAAATATTCGTGAGTCTTCCTTAAGGTTGCAAGTGCATCAAATCATCAGTTCATAGTTCTCAAGGCATCAGATAAATTGGAAGGGTAGAGAAGGGGGTAACACCGTTTATTTGTGGCTATGTGGGTGAAGGAGAAAAGCTGTGATGAGGTGGTACACAAAGTTTGGGAGGAAGGTTGTCTTGGGTTAAACAGTGGTTCTTTGGGAGATCGTTTGAAGATATGTGGCCAAAGATTAACAAAGTGGAATGAAAATACTTTGGGACATATTCCTAAACTTATACAAAGAAAACGGAGTGCAGATTGGAGGAGGTGGAGAGGGGGGACTTTATTGCAAATCAGGATGCGTACAAAGAATTGAAGAGGGAGTTTAATGAATTAATTGTGAGGGAAGAGGTCATATAGAGACAAAGATCTAAGGCTCTGTGGCTAAAAGGAGAGAAGAACATGGGGTTCGTCCATGCTAGAGCTAGTGAAAGAAGACTGTATAATAAAATTATTATGCTGGAGAACTCAAATGGTGATTGGGTGGTGGAAGAAGAAGGTATGAAGAATATTTCTCATGATTATTTCCAGCAAATCGTCTCTTCTGTGGAAGGAGTTAGGAGCGACATTGAGGCAGTTATGGGGGCATGACTGAGAGGGTTTCAGCTGAAAAATGCACTTGTAAATCTCCAGGGGCGATGGTATGCCAGCTTTGTTTTACCAAAGATACTGGAGAATAATCAGTCGGTATGTAACAAAAGTGGTGCCGAAAATTCTTAGATCTGCCATTTCTCTGGAGACATTAATCTAGTCCAGATTGTGTTAGTTGCTAAGGTCAGCTACCTTATTAAGGTGTCAGATTTTGGGCCGATTAGTCTGTGTCAGGTGGCCTATAAAATAGTGGCAAAAGTATCAACAGAGAGACTCAAGAAAGTCTTATCAGATGTGGTGGCGGAGAACCAAATTTCATTTGTGCCAGGTAGACAAATAATTGATAATATAGTTATTGATTATGAAGCCCCGCATACCATGGAATGTCGTATCGGATATCGGTAAAATATCGGTCGGCCAAAGAGACGAAATATCGGAGATATATCGGAGATATTGTGTAAAAAAATATTGGTAGTCAAAAACTAGTTTTTACTGTATCTTTTCACAATCTAGCTTCTAAAATGAGTTATACTAATTTAAACAAAGAATAAATTTCAAAATATGCATATTAGGATAGAAAACAAACATGAAAGGTTTTTTTTTTTAAATAATTTTTTAATTCAAAAAATACCGATATATCGGTCCGAAACTGAAACCGATATATTGGCGATATTTGGAATTTTTTGGAAAAATGATACGGATTGGTATCGATGTATCAGTTTAGGGCCGATACCGATATATCGGCGAGACGATTTTCCATGCTGCATACTACACGTCGTAGGACTAAAGGGAAGTGTGGTCAGATGGCACATGGTAAGGTGGAGTTGAAATATTTGGAGGCAATTACGTTGAAGCTTGGGTTTAATGAAAATTGATTGAGATTGGTTATGAGTTGTGTCACATCAGTGAATTATGAGGTGTGGTGACTAGGGTATGTTGTGATTTTAATTAACTTGCAAGCATACGAATCTACGTAGACAAGCGCCTCGACCAGGTCAATCTCTCAAGGACTTATTAAAGTGGGAAGCAAGATGAATCCTAAGTTAACTAACCCTTAGATTAATTAGAAAGCGTTGATTACCCAATGTAATACCTCAAATTTTCAAAATTATTTTTACATGATGAATATATGAGATGTAACAAGTTTACATTAAATAAGTTCAATATTATAGGCTCGCTCACGAACTTACATTAAAAATATGAAATCTAAGAAGTATACATGCTAAAAGGCGTTCATTTCCACACGTCCTTGCCTTGCTCCTGTAAAATTGGAAAATTGGTGCAATTGATTATTTTTACGTACCCAGTCTAATGACAATATAATACTATAGTTGATTTTGGTGACATTATAATAATATCAAACATGAATATTACAAAATGAATACAATCATTAGAATAACTGAGCGTCCTATGTGCTTGACTAACCGTAGATTCATTCTAGGCTCTCTAGTTGTTCTATTCTTCCTAGAGGTCTCTAGGATTTGTTCTCTACCTCTATACTTTGATTTCTGTTAGGGATATGCTCTCAATAGATGTTTGCATTCTTCTTCTTTCTTTCAACTCCAATTCACTAGACAACTCAAAATCTAAAATGGAATTCATGGTTCATAAGTGTTTAACTTATGATCACTATAAACTTTTCCATAACTTTGTATACATTCTTGTTCTCTTGTGAATCTAAGCCCTCAAGATGGCCAACCTTGATACAAGGCTTTGAATCATGCCCTGAAATTCCCAGTCTCGTTAGAGTGCGGAAGTCGTCCTTTTTGCAAATATTCTTGAAACCGCAAACCCGGGCCCGTGACTGAATACTCGACCAACCCATCAAATACACCATCATGAATAGACGCGTATTCGACATAGCACAACTCAGTCTTAAAACAACATCATTAACACATATGAAATGAAAATTTAGCAATCTCAATTGTTCCATAATAAAAGTCATCTAAAATAACTAATAATCAAAGTCATTAAAATTCTTGGCTAACATACCAATAACATCGACATTGTTTACAGGTAATAAAAGATAACTTTGTCTTTCCACTGCTGTCTTCGAGCCTTTCCTTAACTGCACTTGCCAGATCTATTCTTTCTTTACGTCTGCATCAGAGGATGTATGAGTATTCCGAAGAGATATCCAGTAGGATTCAAAAAAACCCAAAGGAAATATAATTTATGGCAAGAAAAATGATTTTGCAGAAGATAATTGAATAGCAGATAGTATTTAAATTTGTACAACAAGATTTCCTGCACTTGAGGAATAGTATAATCAACACCCAACTCACAAGTATAGGGAGAGGATAATAATCACCACGACTCTGAATAACCAAAAGTGTAGGGAGGGAAATTACCGTATTTCAAGACTCCGAACATCGAAAGTGTAAGGAGAAGATATCAACCATTACTGACTCCAAACATCCACAGTGTAAGGAGATTTCCATTTCTGCACTTTGATCTTACCTCTTGCAAGTGGATATTTACCAAATCACCCTAGAGGTTCTCTCTTTGGAACCCGACCATGCATCTAGGATGCTGGCCCCATCAATGCTTACGGACACAAGGGTGACTACAAGATCTTCTGTAATATCTCACTGCTTAGAACGTACATATATGCCTCTTTTTGGGTGAGAGCCTCGCATGGTTCCATATAAATTGGAGATCTCGCAAGATCTAGCAATGACTCTTTGAGTAGAGGTCACAACATTCTAGAATTCAATGTATCATTTCCAACGATTGACTTACCAAAGGAGTACCAATGAGATTTCAATATCTCTATCAGCATATGACTCAGAAAAGAAGTATCAATGATATTTTAATATCTTTATCAACATATGTCTCACGAAAGGAATATCAATGAGATTTCAATATCTCTATTATATGATTCACGAAAGGAGTATCAATGAGATTTTATTATAAGAAGTGCTACACATGCTTTGCCCTAGATGGAACAGCCTAAAACTCAACTGGGTTATGAAACATCCAGACTTCAAAGATCACAATTTTGAATGATGAGAAGTGATGATTTGAATTCCAATTGGAAAGTTGAATTGAGTCAATACCGTATATGAAACACACAAGACTTGCTGAAGACCAAACCACCCTTCATTAGCCCATGATACTAAATATGATAATTTAGTTCATTCTCCTATAATACTTTCTAGTAAGTCTTGTAAAGTACGAATAAATTTCCTTACACACTTATCTTATCATACCCTATTGTATTAGTAAGTATTAGGGTTTTTAGCTTAATTACAGTTTACTATTTTTTGCACATCAGTTGAATTTTGATGTTCCCCACCGTCAGTACAATTTGGTCTAGACTCTAACATTTTTAGTGTAATTACTCTTATGAGTCTAGTTTCAACCCAACTAACGACATATTTTTCTGATTTTTTTATCATTAGTTATAAATATTTTAGTGTAGAAATAGTTCTGGTCATGAACCCTGTTCTTAGTTCTCTTTGATTAATAGATGTAATTAACATCTAAATTGTTTAATTCCTAACACTTAGTGATTTCATATACCTAATAGCATAATGTAATTCCATTATTACAATACCTTATTTATCTAAATTTTGGTTTGAATTTGATTTCTTTCCTCTTCTAACCCTTAAAGCATTGTTATTTCTCTTGTAATTAACCCATCGTACAATTGGACAACAATTCCTGGACATTCTAGCACGAACCAACACCTAATTAGGGTCGACTTGATTCTCCTATTTGCTTGTCAATACCCCTCATGGATAATTTGCACTCTTTAGAGTGACCACAAACCGATAACACCTAATTGTCAATGATATGCACCATGAATCAAGGTTTTATAACCTTAATCCTATCTTAAAACATTTTGGAACATATAATTTAGGACAGTACTGATATCAATCAAAAGTGCATCAACAAGGCTTTAAATCGAATAGTTTCCATCTAGGACTCACGTGTGTAACTCATAGATCGAACACTTGTAGGGTCAATTCACACTTCAATTGGTTTCATAAATCTTCACATAAGATAACATGATAATAAAAGGATCATGAATAGTAATCAAAACCAAAATAATTCCAGAACATTGTCATGATGTCTTACACAAGAATTCATAATATAAGATATTGGCATGATCGAAAAGAAAAACAAGGAATATTGGAAAAAAACATCCTACTTTATTCGAACGGAGTGTTTCTTTGATTCCCTGCGAAAACCGTTGTCTCCTCTACGCGTTGCCGCCCTCAACATTTGAATTAGAAAGATCTTTGGACGAAAGAAGAGGGGTGAAGGGTGCTAGTTTGGTGGAGAAGAGAGGAGAAAACTCAACTAAGAGAGAGATAGAGGGAAAGGGGCGGTCGACCAATTGCATGGACCGGCCACTCCAATTAGGAGTCTTAAATACTAGGGTTTCCTATTCCTAGTTGAAACCACTTTCCTCCCTTTAATCCCTACCCCATCCAATCTCAGCCCTTCATCTAATCACACTCCAATTAGGCCATAGACATCCCTTCCAATTAGTTACCCAATTCAGTTAGGATTTGGATCTATTCTAGAATAAAATCTTTCAAATTAATCCTAACTACCCGATTAAAAAACTGCCTAATCTTATTATATTCCTTTTGGACGTCCCTCCAATTTGATTTCCTTCTTCTGATTGGTTGTTAATGATCTTAGGGATATTCTAATCTCTTCCATGATTGGCCGTCATAATAACCAACAACCGATTTAGTTACTTTCTCGATTTACTACTGGTTACACTCCTTATTTACTAATAGTAAATCCAATCTTTCCCTTTTACCACGATCCTTTCTAACCACCCAGATTAACCAACCACATGCAACATGATACTCATGCCAAGACGTCCACATACCCTAACGTCCATGCGTCCTGGTGCCGAGATAAGTCTGGTGTCTGGCACATGTCTAGCGCTCAGGTGCTTTGGCATCCCATGCATGTGATACACCACTCCATCTCGTATCAACCACGTACTACACGTCTTAACCACTTCATCTCACTCGCACGTGTCCTAAGCCACGTCTCGTATCCACCTAGGCACTTGGCCCCATGACATATAAAATCACATGACAAATAAAATTCTAATGCCTCACATACATTCCAAACATATAAAATTACTTGACATAACAGAAATCCAATTAGACAACTAAACTTTCCTAATTTAGGCCAGTTTCCTAAAATAGTAGTCTAGCAAATCATACCATTTTTTTTCTGATGTTACACTTTGTGTCTTCCATCTGGCACAATTGCTCTTGTAGCATGTGATATTCTTTCCTTCTTTCCTGATTTCTTTCACTGCGGACTTCCTCAATTCCTTTTCTCAAGGCTTGCATGTTGAACTTAAGGGGTTGACACTACTAGTCATCCACTTATGTCACTATATGATTTTCATTCTTCCACTGTGACCTAATTATTACTAAGTCACTTGGTCATTGAGATGTGTATTTTCCTAGATGTCATCTCATTTCCATGGACTTCCTATTGTCCTCTAACTTGTACCGTGTGTAGCATACAATGTTCTTCCTATGCTACACAAGATTACAACTTAGCCATCATCGAAGCACTACAACAGGCATATTCTTTCCTTCCATTTCAAATTATGGCACTAATGTGCACAAGGACAAGGTTTCTTCTTACTACTTATTATGGATAGGGCCTTAATTACAAGCCCACTAATTAGTGCTACTTGAACCTACATATGGAGTCTATATGCTTCGTTGTCTACAATCCATATACAACTGCTCTTCGACCACTTAGTTGTCATTTGGAGTTGACGCTGATACTACAGTTTGTACTTGGCCAGCAAAAGCAAATCTAACAGACAAACCATAACAATTCCTTCATCCATATCATTCATTACTATTTTTTTATGGTCCAAAGAGGTTTCATTACCAATTGGAAACATACACATATCCATCAATTAATTTATGTCTTTGTTGGACCACCGACAATTCTTCTACGACAAGTCACTTTTTGTTGATGAGTTGTCGTTGATTCTACAACACACTTGTGGTTTACAAATTGCTCTCAACGTGCTATCAGAGTCTAAATTCATCTCAATTAGGTTCATTACATAGTAAAGTATACATTTACACTTAACAAACTAAACCATGCAAGGTGTATCATATACAATTCAACTAATTCATACAAAACATAAATCTTCAAATTAGAAACTAGTATGCATATAAATACTAATGATCTCAGAATTATCCTTCATGCCCTCTTCCTCTTCCCCTTTCAATCCCTTCTGCCTCTTCCTCAGACTCTCTTAGGCTTCTCTACATCTAGTGTTCCCCCTTTAGTCCTTAGTCTTCTATTTATATCATGTACAAACTGTAGGATATCTCCCAATTGAAAAATAATCTAGTTTTCTAGTATAGATTGATTTTACGTATTCACCGACAAGTCGTCTAGAGCACTTGTCGCTGTACTATTTTTCGAATTTCTCAAGTTCTCTATTTTTCCCAATTTACTTCCCATTAATCTTATTTCCAATTTGGCTTATTACATCTAAACTAATGAAAAGTAATCAAATGAGCAAGTAATGGAAGCAATCTAATTTAACAAAAGCATGGGTGATTTTGATTGTATTTTTAATTTTTTTTTACTCACAATCGCACGAGACTACGTATAGGCTAGTGGAAACGAGGTCGAACCCAAAGGACTTGGTTGATTAACTTAATTCTAATGAAAGATTTAAATTTTAATGAGTCAATTAACTAAAGAAATAAAATTTAATAAGAAATCAGAGTAATGAGAATATCAAAGAGTCGAATCTACCACTAAATATGCAATTACTACTCTCAATTATCATTTTCACAAATTGATATGATACGGTAATTTATGTTCTTGGCCGGACACACAAATTACCAATGAATGAACTACACGTTCTTGGCCAGACATGAAAAGTTCATCCACTATAAATTAATACAATTAACTCTATCCTTGGTCGGGCATAGAATTAATCAAGATCATAGTCCATTAATCATTCATTAAGTCTCGGTCAAAGCACTTAAGAGGAATAACAATAAAATTGCATTAAGCATAAAAAAACATATCAAATTTCACAAAACTAAACAACTAAGAGTAGCAAATACAAATCTAGGGTTTCATCTTGCCTTGATAAAGAATTTAGTAGACATAGAAATAGGAAAAGAAATAGCCTGATTCGTTGAAAAAGTCATTTGCAAAACACTGTTCACAAATACTGTGGCACCCAGCACTGTTCACTGTCTTCTTCGTTGGGTCGGTTACTGTAACAATTCGAATCACTGTAGTAGTTCATAGATCAGCCCAAGATCAGTCCTTTAAACTCCCGTTCTTCCTCCTTTTCTCCCTCCGGCAAACTCTACCTCTTCCCTCTCTTCTCCCGTCGAGAAACACGCCGGAATTCGGCCGGAAAGTCCTCTGTTTTCTCCTCTCAAATTCTCTGTTTTTTCTCTATTTTTTTGGCCAAAAGTTCTTCCCTTCGGAAAGCTCTATTTTCCCCGTCCAGTTCTATTTTTTTCTGAGCAAAAGCTCTGTGTTTTATAGGCCTTCCAAGTCTAAATCCAAGCATGATTCCAAATTTGTAACTTTCCATATTGAGCACGCCTCAGTTCCGTTTCCAAATCAAGTTTGAAATCGAGTAGGAGTAGTGTTTTCAAAACCGGACCGGGCCGGCCGGTCCGATTGTGGTTAACCGGAACCAGCCTGGAAAACAGTTCGGTACATCCGGTTCAGCTCAGTTCGTTGAACCGGGCAGTTTTTTTCGAACTGGGCAGTTGAACTAGCCGTTTTTCTCGAACCGGTGAACCAGACTGGACCGGTCTGAATTTACCACGGTTAACCGGAACCGGCCTGGAAAACGGTTGGGTACATCCGGTTCAGCCCGGTTCGTTGAACTGGGTGGTTGAACCGGCTAGTTTTTCTTGAACTAGTGAACCGGACCGGATTATGACTTAACCACTTGAACTACACTTATTTTGATGATAATATCATACAAAACATATATTTATCACTCTCATCTAAACCGGATCAAACCGGTTCGATGGCCGGTCCGGTTTTGAAAACCTAGAGTAGGAGTCTGTTCGTTTTCCAGCATTACATTTCTATTTTGGGTTTTAGTTTCCAAATTGAGCACGATCCTTCCATGGGCTCCTCCTCTCAGTTGCCATCGTCATCATGCCGGAACCGGCCGTCGATTGCTCGAACAGAACCGCCGTCGACCAAGATTCACCGACAGCCTCATCGCCGTCGTCCCACGGGCCCAGCTCAGCCTCGCCAGAGTCTCAGGCCGCCTCGCCCTTCACCAACCAGAACAGAGCTCTCTCTGTCTGTTCGGGAAGAGACCACCCGAGCTTCGGCTCAGGTGAAGTTTCTTTTTTTTTTCAACCGAGCCGACCCAAACCATTCCGGTTCGATTTCTCTTCTCTTTTTTTTTCTTTTTCTTCTTTAAAACCCGTCGTATTGCTCTCGTTCATCGGATCTTTGATCTCTTCACAGAGACTGTTTTGCATCTAAATTAATCAATTAAGCGCATTTATTTATTAATCTCCTAATTACTCACCTAACATGAAAACCCGTTAATTGTCCGTACTTCAACTAAAATTACGACTAATATATAGGGAGAAAGGTATATAAAAATGTGTATATTTTGTAGATATCAATGGGCAATTTAAGACAAACTTAAACTAAAATAAGCAATTTGAAATTAATAAAGAAATTTAGGAAAATAGCAATATCAAAGAGACTAAGGCATTGGAATCTACATATGGTATTTCATAGAAAATCCTATACTTATGATCATTCTCTAACATCTTGTAACGTTCTAGAGTTAATCTTCTTGTCATGGTAAGTATGATCTTTTAAGCTTTATTATTTAATTAACAAGTACGTCCTTTGTCGTTTAATAAAATTAATGATCCAAGTAAATAGATGTATCCACTAAATAGCAAATCACAACAAGTACCCAAATTCAATATTTTCACAATTGAAGTTCAAGCATGATTAACAATTGTCTATCTTAAATCGTAAGAAAAACATGACTGATCATATATCTAAGATAAATGATTGATTGAATTTTTTAACTATTTACTCGCAATCGCACGAGACTCAGTATAGTCTAGTGGAAACGAGGTCGAACCCAAAGGACTTGGTTGATTAATCTAATTCTAATGAAAAGATTGAATTTTTATGATTTTAATTAACTAAAGAAATAAACTTTAATAAGAAATCAGATGAATGAGAATATCAAAGCGTCGAATCCACCACTAAACATGCAATTACTACTCTCAATTATTATTTCCACAAATTGATATGATATAGTAATTTATGTTCTTGGCCGGACACACAAATTACCAGTGAATGAACTACACGTTCTTGTCCAGACACGAAAAATTCATCCACTATAAATTAATACAATTAACTCTATCCTTGGCCGGGCATAGAATTAATTATAATCCCGTTATTATCTAGACACAGGAAATATCAAGATCAAATTCCATTAATCATTCATTAAGTCTCGGTCAAAGCACTTAAGAGGAACAGTAACGAAATCGCATTAAGCATAATCATATCAAATTTCACTAAATTAAACAAATAAGAGTAGCAAATACAAATTTAGGGCTTCATCTTGCCTTGATAAGAAAATTAGCTAGACATGGAATAAGGGAAAGAAATAGCCTGATTTGTCGGATTCATCGAAACACTGCTCACAAAATCACTATTCACGGTACTGTTCACAAAATACTGTAGCAAACTACTGTAGCAGTTTACTATTCATCGTTTCTCCCAAAAAAATCCGTGTTACTGTAGCAGTTGAAGAACAGTACTGTAGCAGTTACTGTTTTTGCCCAAAATTCGGCCTTTTCTTCTCCCTTCCTCCTTCTCTTGCTCCGACCGAAACCACACCGGAATCCGGCCAAATGACGCCGAAAAATCTCTGTTAAAACTCTGTCAAAAGCTCTCTGTAAAGGTCTGGTTTTTCTCCTCAAAAAATCCGTCCTTTCTCCCAATTCTTCTCTCATTTTTTATAGACTTCGAGAGAGAGTCCCTACCCCGTCAATTTCTGATTTGGATGAACCCAAATCCGCCGCTAAATGATGCACGACTCTGTTTTTTTAAAGAGTCCCGATTGAGCACGATTTCTTCCTCTTAATTTCCCAATCCGCCGTGAAATCGACCCAAATCTTCCACCGTCCATTGTCGCTGTCTTCAGCTCCTCCGATCGTCTCCAGCTCCGCCGTCATTACCGCCATTGCCGCCGTCTCGAGCTTGCTGTCATTCTGAACAGTCGAGCATCGCAAAAACCAGAGCCTCCGCCACCATCTGCCGTTCATCGTCGAATCCCGCCAGCACGAGCGCAGCCCAGCCATCTCTTGCCTAAGCCCCGGAATCGAGTCCAGGGTTGCCGTGAAAGTCATCGCCGGCGCTCCTCTGTTCCAGAACGAAGACACCCCGATCGTCTGGAACACCCGAGCCGATGGCTCGGATTGGTTCATCTCTTTTTTTTTTTATTTTTTTTTTACTTTGACCCAAACCGAACCAGACCGGTTTTCATCCTTTTCTTCTTCTTCTTTTTTTTTTCTTTTCTCAATTAAAACCCGTCGTAACGATCTCCACCCATCGGATCTTCGATCTCAGCACAGAAACGGTTTGGCGCGTATCCACTCTTGACGATATGCATTTGGGACTTTTAAAACCTGCGCGGATAAAATTAAATATTAAATTAGACGCATAATAAAATGTGAAATCATAAAATCCAATTAACGCATCTAAATTAATTAATTAAGCGCATTTAATTATTAATCTCCTAATTACTCACCTAAAATGAATAACCATTAATAATCCTTACTTTCAACTAAAATTACGATCAAAATATAGGCAGAAAGGCATATAAAAATGTGTTTATTTTGTAGATATCAATAAACTCATGCAATTTAACAATATAACAAGAACACAAACATTAACACATAATTATCATAGAAAATGAATCGACGTTCATGAGCGTAAATCTCTCTACAGACACCACAACTTCATCCTAGCCTTAGCAAATAGATTTGCCACTCATTCTAATTAAACTACTCACAAAAAAAGAAATTGATTTCACTAAAAATATACACAAGAAAGTAAACTGAAATAAAAAAAACCCATGTAGAAGTCTAATTGCCCCTCCATGAATTGCCCAAGAAAGCGTCCATCAAACTAGGCGTCGGCTGGAACGATGAGCAGAGAGAAGAACAAAAAAAAACTTCATGCCTAAACTCAATTGTCAGATTTCTCGTTCTTCCTTCTGCTATGTTTTTATAGTTAGATTGAAAGCCTTCATCTTCCAAGCAAAAGAACTATTCTTCAAATCCAAATCCATGCCAATCTGAGCCATTTCCAAGTTGAGGATGAACCCAAATCTCGTGCTTTCCCAATCCAAACACCGGTCCTTCCAAATCTGCACTAGCCTCTATTCAGCCGTTACTCTTTGTAGCTCCCGAATTTGTGAATGCGCTTTCCAAATCCGTGGTGGAGCCGAGAGTCCAACCAATTTGAGCCATAGAACCAACGGCCAAATCCGCTGTTGTGTCCCTGAGAACGACACTAGCTATACTAAATCAGGTCCTCCTCTTTTTGGTGAAGGCGAGCACTGTCTCTGCAAATCAAGCCATGTTGAATGCCGTCCAAACCAAACTTCTGATTGAGCCCAAGGAGTGCGTGAATGCAAATCCCAGCAAGCTCCCGGGCATCGAGTCAAGGCGTCTTCTCTTGTTCTTACACTTGAGCGTTCGAGCAGAGCCCAATTTCCCTTCTTTCTTTACTCTATTTAACCCGTTGTCTCATTCTCCACTGTCGGATCTCATATGTGCGGCTCATTCTAAACCTAATAGTCGGTTCTCATCTGTGAGGCTCATTGTCCACGTATGGTGCATATAAATGTGTATATTCTATGTCTATAAAGCAACCCACTCCAAGGATTTTACCTTCAAGAGGTTTAAGACAAGGGGACCCCTTGTCTCCATATTTATTCTTATGATGTGTTGAGGGCTTCCCTTCTTTGTTGAGGAAAGCAGAGGGTAGAAAGGAGATTAGTGGGATAGCTGTAGCTGGGGAGGGGGGGGGGGGGTGTACTGTCATATCTCATCTCTTATTGTATATGTAAACCTTATTTAGAGAATCTCTGCTTGTATGAAAGGGCCTTGGGGAAAATAGTCAATTTTATAAAGATTGACCTCTTTTTCAGTAGTAATACTCTGAGGATATCAGAGAAAGGGAAAAGTTTACATGAGATCGTTCTCATGTAAGCTATATGAGATCAAGTTATATAACAGCCGTTGGATTTAATCCGATGACCGTCACTCTACCTAGGTTAACTCAAAGCATAACCCAACCCCCGGTTGTAAAATATTTGGCGGGCGATTGAAATTTTTGCCTGGCAGCCATCTCGTCTCTCTTTTTCCCTTCCTCTCCACACGACCCCTTCCTGGCTTCGCCTCCCTCCTCGGCTGCTGCGATGTCCTCCATGAGCTCTCCTTTAAGGTAACACCTTGATGTGGATTCCTCGTTTCTGAGCAAATCTAAATCGGTTGATGTAAAATCTGGAATCTAATAGCCAAAATTCTTCCAGTTGGGTATTCCTTCTCATTCCACTGCCTATATGAGGTTAGTCATTTCTCTATTTCTTCACTCTGTTGTCATCATTTTTTATTTGATTTCATAGAATAAAATTGTTGTTTTGAAGTTCACAAATTTAAGATTGGAATGGAATTTAGACTAAAAAAAGAGCAAGTTTGGGTCAAAACGAAAATTGAGGTTGATATAACGGCATGCTCCTTTTGGAAGGTGCTCTAGATGGTAATGTCCAGTCTTTAAATTTAAAGATTTGATTTTGTTTGGATTAATATGATGATGGGTTTGTTATTTGGGTGTTGTTGTGTGGATTGTGCAAAGTGGGGAATGAGAATCCGACGATTGAGGTCCGGTTCGAGCATTTAAATGTGGAAGTTGAAACTCAGAGCTTTACCCATAATCCCAACTTCACCCTCAATATTTTTGAGGTATTTTTTTTGAATTTTTAAGAGTGCAGGTTTGATTCATCAGCTAAGAATTGGAACTGTTGCTTGTATTACCTCCAATATGTGTTTCTGTTCTTGTTGGTAAAATAGGTTCTTAAACTATGTTTGTATTCTTCAAAGTCAAAAGCAATCAGTGTTGATTCTTCCACGATCTTAGTGGGATCCTCAAACCTTCCAGGTAAAGATGACAGTCTTTGGATTGGGATGTGGATTTTTGTTTTATTTTGTTGCAGAAACTTGAGTTTTGATGAAGTTTGCAGGATGACTTTGCTTTTGGGTCCCCCTGGATCTCTGGAAAGACTACTTTCCTGCTAGCTTTGGTAGGAAAGATTGACAAAGAACTAAAGGTAGTGTTTGAGAAGTTATATGGTTTTATTACTTTGTGTTGCGAAAGCCAACATGGAACATCCTAACACCAAGTTTCGGGGAGGCTAACATATAATGGTCATGGAATGGAAGAGTTTGTACTTTAGAGGTCCTCTGCTTATATCAGTCAGCATGATGTTCATATTGGAGAGATGACAATGAGAGAAACTTTGGCTTTCTCTGCAAGATGCCAAGGAGTTGGAACACGTTATGGTAAGTACTTTTCAGAAATTTGCACAGTTGTATACTTCTAACTATAGCAAATTAAAGTGAATATCTAATAGTGTTTAATTGTTTATTATCTCTCTTACAGATATGCTGATAGAGTTATCCAGGAGAGAGAAGACAGGAAACATTAAACTTGACCCGAATATAGATATATAGATGAAGGTAATTACAGAAGTAAAATTGTTACATCTGCCTCTATTATGAACAAAAAAATTTGGCATGGAAGATCTTGGAAGTTCCATTTTATGTTAGCTTTCTGCTTCTGTTCTCAATGTAATGCTTCTGTTCTTAACTGACTATTCTTTTTCTTCTTTCTACTTTTACAGGCTACTGCACTGGAAGGGCAGAAGGAGAATGTGGTGACAGACTACATTCTAAAGGTGTGTACTCTCTCACTTTTGCATCTCTCTTGCTCTTGCGACGCATGCTGTCACTTATATCACATTTGTACATATCTTGAAATTTGATGGAATATTTGTTACTTTGGCAATATTTGCATAATAAGTGTACTTGGGAAGCTTCTGAAAAACTAGTCTCATCTATCTCATTTTGTAGATTTTAGGTTTGGATGTCTGTGCCGATACCATGGTTGGGGCCCCTCGTGAATATGTACCAGAATTTTTTTAATCAATGGGTTTCAAATGCCCTGCAAGGAAGGGAGTTGCAGACTTTTTACAGGAAGTGAGTCCATAAATTACTTAATTCTCTTAAATAGTGACAACATATCTTGGTCAAGGAATTTGCTGATGCATTTCAATTGTCCAATGCCGGTTAAAGATTAGGCGATGGTCTTAGCGCACCCTGTGTTTGACAGAAACAAGAGCCACCCTGCAGCTTTGAGTACTTCAAAATATGGGATTAGCAAGAAAGAGTCGTTGAAAAACTGCGCTTCAAGGGAATTATTGCTGGTGAAAAGGAACTCATTTGTCTATATATTTAAAATGATGCAAGTATGTAATTATCTGTTCTAACGTACTTCTTAAGCTGTAAATTAAGAAATCTATTAATTAATTATCTAGTTGATATCATTGTACAATTTAAATAATGAGTCTTTGAATATGTCATGCATTTTACTTAGGAATACAGATATGGAACAGGTACTCTTGTCCTCTTTGCTCAAAGTCTATGTGACATGTCAAAAGTTTAGGAGAAAATTGATATAGAAATTGCTGCTACTCTCATGCCAGAACCTTACTGGAACAAAATGGTGATCAGCATATAGTTCACCATATACTACTCGCATGTAGAGGAGTATCTAGGTGAACCATGCTTTTATAGTTCAGCATATACTTGCTTCAATCTACGTTTTTTAATTGGCTCCATACATTCGATTAAACAATCAGTGGATCATACAAGTATTCTGCCAACTTGTTCTATTAAGTGCAAGCAGCTATAAAAACTTAAAAACTATTCTGTCACTACTACCCTTGACATTAGATTGTTTGGATAGAAGGAATCATTTCTATGCTTGCCCCCCTAATTGAGTTATTAATGTGCGGTGGTCCTAGAATGGTTTGTAGGAGGTGCTTTAGGATTGGTCACTATTTTCACATTGCTTGCTGTCAAATTTGTTGTATGATCATCTTCTTTTCGTTCTATATTCTTCTATATTCTACTACACTGATAAGAATTCTCTGATTACATGTTTTTCAAAGCCTACAATTCTAATTTAACTATCACAAATGGTAGAAACAATCTTATGGTGCCTTCAATAGACTGATTCAAGCTTCCTCATCCTATGTTATAGACTAATTGTAGGAGCTTATTAAGATAAAAATTGGTTGAAACTTTGTTTTTGTTGATGGATCTTTAGCTCAAATGGATAGAGCACTCAAGAGTAGGTGATCTCTAATCTTGAGATATGGTGGTTCGAATCCACCAAGATCCTAAAAAAAGTGTAACATGACAGTGTTGAGAAATATGGTTTACATGAAGCAGACTTAAAAACATGGGTTTTACATCAATCACTGTATTCTTTACAACTACTGTCAACGCAATTGTTGACAATCTAAGGTGACATTCATTACAATTATTGTCAGAAAAAAGACTCATTACAACTTCAATGAATGCTCTGGCTTGTGGTCATACAACATTGTTAATTCATTGGCTCTTAGTGGATTTGAACCACCACCTTCTTGGGATATCGATATTGTATCTGCCCAGCTGCTCTACCAATTTAAGCTAAAGAGCCTTTATAGTCTAGAAAGCTGAAAAAATGGAATGCATTTATTCCCTTACAAAATAGAGCATGCTCTGGCAGGCTTGACCATGAAAAATGGAATGTTACAATGTACTTATCCAAATAGCTTTCCTTCTCTAAAATTGAAACACTTATTATAGATCAAGCCAGCAGTAGAAGCAGCAATCCTGAAGTCAATTTTTAATGTATATTTGCATTAGTAACTCTTATACTACCATTCACATGAGCTAATAATCAAACTGAGATGAATATTACAAATCGGCTAATGTAAGAGTCTCGTGAGTCAAATTTAAACTTCAGATGCACATCGAAATTGGAATACAATCAGGAACAGCAAGAAAGAGAGATATCAAAATGAAAGAAATTAACTTTTCTTTCTCCCTGTATAGAGTGAAGTTATCTGTACTCTTTGTATCTGTAGAAGATCATTTGTTAAATGTGAGGTAAAAAAATGTATAACATATTGACCAGGTTAAAATCCAATCCTCCTGATCTGCCATGAATCAACATAGGATTTTGAATATCGATGTAGATGGAGAAGGTCATGAGTCATGATCATCCAACTTTTTATAGATATATAAATGAAGCTGACATATGTGAGAGGTAATTCCCCAATAAGAAAGATTGACCAGTTCCTTCCTTTATCGTTACGCGCATATTCAATCCCACATTTGGAAATCCAATATTTTTCATTTTCCATTTTCAGATATTTGCACACAATAAATCTTCAAAATTGAAAGGGAAAAATTACAGCAGAAGAACTGTCCCATGGATAAACCCACACATGATCATCCACTATAAGACAATGCCACCTGCCAATCGTTTCCTACTAGACAAGATGTTCATCAGATAAATTATTTTACCATTGTAGATTCATATTTTATTTGGAAAAACTACATCAATTATTTCTCGGCTTAACTCCTCTTTCATATCCTTGTAAATATGAGCCAGCCTGAACTACACCAATAAAAAACCAGAAAACCCATCTTATTCAGATTGCACAAAAAAAAAACCAGATCACCTGATGCTGATGCAGGAAAAAAATAAACTTTTTACTAAGGAAAAACTTACTTGCTTGATTTACTGGTTACTAAGTCCTCTGCTGTGTCAAACATCTTCTCCCTGGAAGCTGCTTCTATTGTAGGCGCTGGAGCGGAGGGCACTGGGGCGGAGCAGAAAGCGGCAGCAGGAGACGACCCAGTCGAGGAGGAGATGCGCGTCCACGAGGAGGGGCAGACGGAGGTGGGTCGGCCCATTATGACCAGCTTGACCATGGTTAGTCGCAGGGTTACATGTCAGAACCATTTAATTTGAAAATGACATTCAGATCGTCATCCGACGGTTAATAAAATCGTTCTCATATAAGTTATATGAGAATGATCTCATACGAACGGTTCTCTAAAAGTATAGGGTGGAGGAGTTAAAAGTCATGACAAATATTTGGGGCTGCCTTCTTGGATTGTCGAATCCTTTTCAAAACTTGCTCTCCTTGCCAAGTAAGGATGGCGAGTTTTATCTAACACCACTTCTCTTTGTTCACATCTATTTAAAGCGAAATATTTAAAAAATGATAACTTTTTGGAGGTGCCCAACCGACAAAATGCCTCTTTTGTATGGAAGAACATCATAGCAGGGAGTGACATTCTTAAGAGTGGAACATGCTGGAGAGTAGGCAATGGCCAAAGAATTTGTGTATGGAAGGATGCTTGGATCCCAATCCCAGGTTGTCAGAGTAAATGATGGTGAAACTGAAGTGGAATCTGACTTATGTGGAGTCATTTTATCAATCATCAGAATGCAACTTGGACTCTTTAAAGAGTTGAGGAGTCATTTGGGGCTGATGTTGCTGCAAAGATTCTTTTTTATACCATTAAGCTCAGTTCTGCCTGATGATGGGATCATGTGGGTGGGGATCAAACAAGGTAACTTATCTGTAAATTCTGCTTATTATTTGGCTACAGAGGATTGTGCAGAAACAGGGCCAGATAATGTTGTTGACAATGGAGATGACCCAAGATTCAAGTTTATTTGGTCCATGAAAACCCCAGGAAAAATAAAGCACTTTGCATGGAGGATGTGTAAGGAAATTCTACCAACTAAGGCAAATCTTGGTAAGAGGCATATTCTGGAGATGAGAATGTAATGCATGCAGTGTGGAGTTGTGATAAATTGTCAGTTATATATAGTTGTAGGAGGAGTGGTTTCACCATATTGATATTGCAAATGTAGACTAACCATTGAATGTAGTGGGACCATATGTCATATAAACCCAGAAAATGGTAAATTGAAATTATATTTCTGGAAGACATCGGCAGAAGGACATTGACATGAGGATGTGTCGATGGCCATATGTCGACGGTTCAGGGCAGTTTAGTCCGTACAATTTTTTGATGAGATTAAACCTAATAGTCAAGTATAAAAAAGATTTTAACCTAATAGAGCCATACTTTGCAAGTCCCGGGACTAGGAGGCAAATGAGATTAGGGTTTGAGGGCTGGATAAGGAGAAGGGGGATCTCGGCTTCGAATTGTCAGAATCTAGGTAGGAAAGCTAATTACCATATAATTTAATATATTCTTTATGATCAAATCAGACAATCCACGTTTAGATTGTTGTAACTAGTCTTTTGTAATGTAAAAGGCATATCCTTGAAATTTATTTACATGCTCAAATATTCTTTCATGAAGGAGTGAGTTGTCTGATTATTTATCATGCCATGCATGCAATTTATGTCTCAAGAAAGACTGATGTTATGTTTAGGCTCACGATCACGTGATTAGACAGAAATGAATGATAAGTAAGGATTGTATGATTGAATCATGTTTATCATATGCTTATGTGAATATATTCTTGGAAAGAAATCATGGTTTGAATGTGAAATGATGCAATAATGATTTGAATGATGACTGTTGTGCCAAAGTAGTAGTCTTTGCATGAAAAGAATGAAAGTAAATTTGAATAGGAAATGGCAGATCTTGAATCTGTCTGGAGCATCAACGCATCACCGCCGACACCATAATCTGTTGATGAGCATGTGTCGATGGCCCACAATAGTAAAAGAAACATGATTTGTTTGTTATGGTTTTACTATAGTAATAGTTGGGTTATATACTCATGAATGTTGAGTATAGCAAAAAAGGAAGCAAAATCCATGTTATGTGCATAATCAACAAAACCCATAGACATATAGATGTGTTGATGGCATGCTGATGATGGGAAAAAAAGTAGAACAGATGGAAAAATTTGATAATGAGGAATTTTTCTGTTATATTACCTAGCAATTGATATGACACTGTAATTAGATAATTATTTTGGAGCCATAAGAACTAGAATAATGAACTAATGTGCATAGGCAAGAATAATATGTCATAAATCTAAACTATAGAAAAAGATGGTGAGATAATGAAAGAAATGAGAAAGTATTATGGTTCAAAGCACGGACCAATAGAAGAAGAATTGAAAAGTATCCACGTTTACTACAAGAGCAAAATAAGTAGGCCCAGGCCTAAAAGTGCTCTTAGGTCCTAGAGGGGGTGAATAGGACAACTACTTAAAAAATTTTAAGCAAGTGTATTATAAAGCCTAAAGCCCTATGGACAACAATGACATTGACTATATAGGCACAAAGTGTGAGACAAAACTTACTGTGTGTGTGTGTGTAAGTGTGTAAACAAGGCAAACAAAAAACAATCAAACACATAGAACTTATAGTGGTTCACCACCAACCAAATCGCTTCAACGGGTATGTCCACTCTCAGAGCACCTAATCCAAGGACCTCTGACTTTCTAGTAAATGAGGGTTTTTAGTTTACCCACAACTTCTTACAAAGGTTTTCTTGGCTCACCTCTAACCAGAGATTTTCATGGTTAATCTCAAACCAAAGATTTTACTCAAGGGTCCACCCCAAACCAAGGACTTAATGGTATGTCCCAACGAAAGATTTTATGCAGAGGCTAACCCCAAACCACCGGATTTTATGGTTTATCTTAATGTTAAGCATGAAAAATACACATTTTTATATGCCTTTTTACCTATTTGTTAGTCATGTTTTCTAATTAAAATGAGGAAGAAAGTGAATTTTGGTAATTTTCTAAGTAATTTGGAATTAATTAAATAAGGCTATCTAAATTGCTCAATTTAACACTGTTCCGTAATTTTATAATTATTTGGTACGTCTAATTTGGGATATATTTTATTTTGTATAGGTTCAAATGTTCGGACTGCAGAACAGCCAAATTGACGCCATTAGACGGGTTTTGAAATGCCAAAGTGACCCAAGAGCTGATATCACGCGCATTGAAGATCTGAACCGTTGATGAGTCACTTAAGAGAAGACGGGCGTGGAATTAAATGAAGAGCATTCAGATTCAATCCGGCGATAGAGATTGCTTCGACGGGTTTTAATTGGAAGAAAAAAAATAAAAAAAAATGAATGGTTCAGCGGTTCGATCTGTGGGCCGGTTCAATGAGAATGAAAAGAAATAAAAAAAAACAAATTCTAAAGATAACCCGAGCCGCTGGCTCGGGTGTTCTGTTCAGTCGGGACAGAGGGTGTCAAGCTGAACAGAGCTCTGTCGAGCTCTGTTCGAGAGGCCGACAGAGGCATAGAGGACCTGGGTTTCGACCGATGGCAGAGGAGATCGACGGCGGCCATGGCTTGGGTAGTGCTCGACGGATGAATCCACGGCGGAGCAACGAGCTGAGGCGATGGACAGCGATCGTCGGCGACCATGGGTTCACGACGGCGATAGCAGCGGTGGCGGAGACGATGATCGTGCACGGCGGCCTGAGCAGAAGCATGACGACGGCGAGGAACAGGAACGGAAAGAGGAAAGTTCTGATTTTTTTTAGTCGGACTCGATTTGGAAGGTGTGGATCTTCAGTTTCGGATGGATTTGGGAATCGTCCAAAGGAGGGCGTGCTGAAGATGGAATCTTACTTGATTTGGGCTCCTCCTCAAGGTGGAAAAGAGCTCCCTTTGGCAGTTTATAAGAAGGAGAGCATCAGCAGAACAAAGGAGAGAACAGTCCGGCAGTTCAACAGAGAAGACGACCAGACGATTTTCTTTTACAGTTCAAAGTTTCATTTCTTTTGACTTTCTTTCTGTATTTTTTCATATCAGTGTTTCATTGAGTTGAGGCTGTAACGACTCTATTATGAACAGTAAATTGCTCGAGGCTTCCGGTTGAGGTTTTTATTTCACAGTTCATAAGTTTTTAGTTTTTTTTCAATTTTTAATTTTAGTTTTAGATTTTCATTTCCCAATTGTGTAATTTGAGTTTCAATTGTAATTCCGGAGATTCAATTGCAAAGAGTGACATTTTGTGGCTGATTCAAAGGAAGATCAAAGTTGACATTTTTATTTATTTCTTCAAGTCAAGTAAGTTAATTCTTTTAATTCCAATGAGTTTTATTATGCATTTTACCTGCGTTTTAGTTAATATGTGTGGCTAGATCTATTGCTAAGGCTAGGATGAGGCTGTAGTAGTTGTAGAGAATGCCTGATATATGAAAGTCAATGTTTTTCTCCTATAATTATGCGATCATGCTATGCGTTCCTGTTTTTACTGTTTAGTTATTTTTAGATATAGCATTAATCATGTTTTTGCTATGATTTAGAATTACTATTGTCAATGCATGCTTATTTTAATTGGTTAAATAACAAATCGGATACTAGTTGTGATTTACTCGTAAGTGGATACATCTAGTGATTTGAGCTGTTAATTTAAATAGCATGAAGGACGTGATTTTTGTATGAGTAATTGTGCATTAAAGTAAAATCTTCCGTAACAACGTGAATAAGATTCTAGATTGTTACGAGTATTTGGAGAATGATAAATGATTGAAGGGTTAGGGTTCTCTATAATTTATTGCATGCCGATTCCAAAGCCTTAGTATTTTGTTAATTTGATAAAGTTTAGATTTTTATTCCGTTAATTGATTTTAATTAGTCGTTAGTTAGTTAATCAATTTCTACAAGTTTCATAGTTTAGTCAAGGGTTTAGTTAGGATTCGAGTAGAATTCCAAAAACACAAGTCCCTGTGGGTTCGACCTCGTAAGAATTGTGCGACTATACTCCAAACACGATTCGTACACTTGCGAGTAAAATTAAGAGATTAATTAAAACAACAACAAGTTTTTGGCGCCGTTGCCGGGGACTTGTAGGAAATCAAATTCAAAGACTAATTTTACCCTTGCAGTTAATTTTAGGTCAAAAATAAAAAAAATAAAAAAATAAAAAAAAATTTTAAACACGTGAGAGTTGATTGACGGTGGATGACCACGTGGACACGTGATCACACACTGCGTCTGGTTAGTAATAATTCCAACCCTTTAGAGAATAGTGAAACTAAAATTTATCTTTCATTTAAAATGGAAGATCAACCTGAGAAATCTCTGAGGGAGTTATTTTCTCCGATCACAATCAACCCTCCATCTTGCATAGTGTTGCCTGCAACCTCTGCAAAGCATTTTGAACTAAAACCTCAGATAATTCAACTTTTGCCCAATTATCATGGTCTTAACAGAGAGGATCCTTACATGCATGTAAAGGATTTTCTAGAAATTTGTGCAACTTTTAGGTTCACAGACTTCTCTGATGAGTCTGTTCGTCTGTGCCTTTTCCCCTTCTCTTTGAAGGACAAGGCTAAGGCATGGTTAAATTCTCTTCCCGCTGACTCTGTCACAACATGGGATATGTTGGTGAGTAAATTCTTGTCCAAATTCTTCCCAATGGCTAAAACCAACGAATTAAAGAGAGAAATCACTGACTTCATGGAAGATGAAAATGAAAAATTTTATGAGAGTTGGGAAAGATTTAAAGACCTTTTACTAAAATGTCCACATCATGGGTTTGAAACATGGAGGTTAATACAACACTTTTACAATGGCTTAATTCAAACACACCGCAACATGATTGAATCAATGAATGACGGTGCTTTTTTAGACTTGGGAGGTGAAGCAGCTTATAACTTCTTAGAGCGATTAGCTGAAAGGTCCCAACAGTGGGATTTTGCAAGTCATAGGGAGAGACAACATCAAGCTCCTAAGAAGGGAGGTCTCTACGAAATCAAAGATGACGTAGATGTTAAGGTCAAACTTGATGCGTTAACCAAGAAAATAGATGCCCTGAGTTTGAACCGAAGCATCAATGCCCTCAACATGAATGAAGCATGCTCTGTGTGTGCTAGCCCGATGCATACATCTCTGAACTGCCCTTCCATGAATACTTATCCAGAGTGTTATGCAGAACAAGTCAATGTTCTAAACAATTATGGGAAGCCGACAGGAAATCCCTTCTCTGAAACCTATAATTCAGGTTGGTGAAATCATCCAAATTTCTCCTGGAGACAAAGTCAACCACCTATGAATGTAGGTGGGCAGCCTATGCAACCCATGCATAATCAGTTTAGGCAGAACAACCCACCTTATCCAGCTTTGTCTCAACCTCCTACCCAATATCAACAACCTGTCACTCAATCTCAGGGTCTTACACAAAAATAATCCTCATTAGAGGACACTCTCAAATTTTTCATCCAATCCACAAGCCAAGTTATTCAGTCAACTAACCAAGCTATGCTTGAGATGAAAAACTCTACACACATGAATACTCAAGCAATTGCTAAGTTAGAGACTCAAGTTGGTCAATTGGCTACTCAATTAGCAGAAAGAGAGAGAGGGAGATTCCCTAGTCAACCTGTGCCTAACCAGAAGGGCCAATTTTCCATTGGTAGTAGCTCTAATTCTTCACAGAATGAGGAACATGTTCAATCAGTTATTACCCTTAGGTCTGGAAAGCAAATTGATAATAAAATTGAAATGTCTGAAAAAGAAGAAAGTGAGAACACTAAGACTGACATAGAGACTAAAGAAATTAATTCTTCTCCAATTGTCGACAGTGATTCTCCACCTAGGAATTTTGTACCTAGGGCACCTTATCCGCAAAGACTAGTCAATCCTAAAAAAGGTGCACAATATGGAGATATTCTAGAAGTGTTTAAACAAGTGAAAATAAACATTCCTTTTCTAGATGTAATCCAACAAGTGCCTTCATATGCAAAAATTTTGAAAGATCTAGTCTCTGTCAAAAAGAAAAATAATGTTCCTAAAAAGGCATTTCTAGCAGAACAAGTCAGCTCTGTCATTCAATGTAAATTTCCTATCAAATATAAGGACCCTGGTTGTCCCACAATTTCGTGCATGATAGGGAAACATCAGATTGAGCGAGCCTTGTTAGATCTGGGGACAAGTGTGAATTTATTGCCCTACTCTGTGTATGTGCAATTAGGTCTGGGAGAGCTAAAACCCACGACAATGACACTTCACTTAGCTGACCGTTCGGTTAAAATTCCTCGAGGTGTTGTTGAGGATGTTTTGATAAAGGTTGATACATTTTATTTCCCTGTGGACTTTGTTGTCCTTGATACTCAACCTGTTCCGAACATAAGTGGGCAAATACCTGTCATTTTGGGTCGTCCATTTCTAGCTACATCTAATGCTATCATCAATTGCAGAAATGGAGTGATGCAAATTTCTTTTGGGAATATGAAGGTGGAATTGAACATTTTTGACATCAGTAAACAACCACCTGACATGGATGATGTGAATGAAATAAACCTGATTGAAACACTTGTCCATGAAACATTTCTTCAAACACATTCCCAAGATCCCTTAGAGGCATGCTTAACACATTTTGGTTGTGAATTTGATATCGATCAGTCAATTGAACAAGTAAACTCATTGCTTGAGTCTGTACCTCTGATGAGTACTGAACGGTGGCAACCAAAAGTGGAGCCTCTTGCCTTATCATCATCACCAGTAGTTCCATCTAGTGTTGAGCCACCTAAACTAGACCTTAAACCATTACCTGATACTCTGAAATATGCTTATTTAGGTCCTGCTGAGTCCTTACCTGTCATTATTGCATCTAACCTAGATGTGGCTCAAGAGCGTAAATTACTTGATGTTCTTGTAAAGCACAAAGAAGCCATAGGGTGGACCATTGCAGATATTAAAGGCATCAGTCCCTCTATTGTTATGCATAGAATTCATTTGGAGGCTGATGCCAAGCCTTCTCGTGAATCCCAAAGGCGTCTTAACCCTGTAATGCAAGAAGTTGTTCGAGCTGAAATCCTTAAGCTTTTAGATGTAGGAGTTATCTACCCGATCTCTGATAGTAAATGGGTAAGTCCTGTTCAAGTTGTGCCGAAAAAGTCTGGCATAACTGTTGTGAAAAACGATGCTGATGAGTTAGTGCCAACTCGAGTTCAAACGGGCTGGCGTGTCTGTATTGATTATAGGAAGTTGAATGCTTTGACAAGAAAATATCATTTTCCCCTTCCATTTGGGGAAAGGTTAGCGGGACATGAATACTATTGCTTCCTTGATGGGTATTCTGGTTATAACCAAATTTCCATAGCCCCTGAAGACCAAGAAAAGACCACTTTCACGTGTCCTTTTGGTACCTTTGCCTACCGTCGCATGCCCTTTGGGCTATGCAATGCACCTGCTACCTTTCAAAGGTGTATGTTGAGCATTTTCTCTGATATGGTAGAGCAATTTTTAGAGGTATTCATGGACGATTTTTCTGTCTTTGGGTCTAATTTTGATGAATGTCTGCACCATCTATCTTTAGTGTTAGTGAGGTGTAAAGAGAAGAATCTGGTACTTAACTGGGAGAAATGTCATTTTATAGTTCAAAAAGGAATTGTTCTTGGGTATATTATATCTAATAAAGGCATTGAAGTTGATAAAGCTAAAGTTGATTTGATTTCACATCTTCCACCACCACGAACTGTGAAAGAAATCAGATCATTTTTAGGCCATGCTGGATTTTACAGAAGATTCATTAAAGACTTTAGTAAAATTTCAAGACCTCTGTGTAATCTTCTTGCAAAAGATACATCATTTGTCTTTGATGATTCTTGCAATAATGCCTTTCAGAAACTCAAAACAGAGTTAACATCTGCACCTATTATTCGGCCACCTGATTGGAGCCTACCTTTTGAGATAATGTGCGATGCCTCTGATTATGCTATTGGTGCTGTGTTGGGGCAGCGAATTAATAAACTTCCCCATGTGATTTACTATGCCAGTAAAATATTGAATGATGCTCAACTTAATTATTCTACAACTGAAAAAGAGTTGCTGGCAGTAGTCTTTGCTCTAGATAAGTTTCGGTCTTACTTATTGGGATTGAAGGTCTATATCTATTCGGATCATGCTACATTGAAGTATCTTTTATCTAAAAAAGATGCTAAACCTCGTCTTCTCCGATGGATATTATTGCTACAAGAATTTGATATTGAAATTCGGGATAAGAAAGGTTCCGAAAATGTTGTAGCCGACCACTTATCTAGGTTGATAGTTGATTTTACTGATGAATCATTGCCCATAACTGAATCTTTTCCTGATGAACAATTACTTGTAGTGTCCCAGCTGCCTTGCAAAGATTAATAGCTATGTCTGGCTGAAGACGTAAAATTTAGCGCTACTGGGAGGCAACCCAAGTTTTTAGAATTTTTATTTTTTGTGCTTATTTTTTTCTTATGTTATTCTTGTGCTTCACTTGTTCTTTTCATTTTGATAGATACTATAGCGTTTCAGTGGAGTGCAGGTACTATCTTTCCTTTCCTCGTCTATTTATTTTCCTCAGTACTTATTTCATATCTTTTTACATTGAGGACAATATTTCATGCAGGTTTGGGGGTATAGGAAGATATTTGTTTAGGATACCTTAGTTATTTTCTTGCTTGTTTTGAATTTTTCAAAAAAAAAAAACTAAAAAAAAAAACAACAAGAAATTAGATTTTAGGCTGTTTGTTAGTATTTTTATAGGTTTTGGTAGTTTATCCCTTCGTGATGCATACTTCAATTTTTAAGAGATTAATTTACATTGGAAGTGTGAGTAAGTATACTGGAAGATAGAGACACTTAACTGAGAAATAGCATTCTGTTACAATCCTCTTGGATCAAGTGCTTAAGCTAATAAAATTCACTCACACACACTAGTTACATAAAGTAATACCTTCTAGAGATTTGTTGAATACTAATCTTCAGTGGGATGTCTTTAGTCAGAGTCATTGGTTGATATGTGGTTGTCTGTTGAGCTTAAAAGATCATGATAGACCATTTACTTGGCTATGGCAAGGGCTTGGAACCGGAAATAGGTTGAGAGTATAATACAGCCTGGACAGAATAAGATGCTTGAAAATATATATGCTGAAAATGAAAAAAAAAATGGAAACGAAAATAAAGAAAAGGGGCTGCTTGACTATTATAGGATTAACTTAGGCTGATGCTCAGGTCCGAAGCGGTCCATCTTAAAACCTAATGCCCTAAGCCAACTGGCTGAGAGTCATTGGCCTGAGTCATTGCTAAACCTAAGCATCTTGAAGTCAGGCCTTACACAGTCCTAATGAAAAAAAAAAGTCTATGGTGTATTATCCTCTCAAATCTAGAATGTTGGACCCGAAGGAGGCGCGCAAGAATTTGTGCTATCATGAACCTAAAGATTACGATGACTATGTAGATTCTGATATTCTTTGGTTAATGGGTAACACTGGATCTGTGTGAAACAGAGATTTAGAGTGTATTGCTACAATGTTCTACACTTTCTATTATTTAAAGTATCATGCTATATCATATTGAGCAGAAATTTCCAAGATGAAGGTGTAGAATAAAACCACTTACTTGAGCGCTTCTATATTCCAGTTGATTATAAATGCAAGTACGTGTGGTTAGTTTTCTTAAGTATTGCAGTGTGTATTTGAAGGGATAATAGGTTCTGTGTTTTGAAGTGTTTAGTTGATTTTCTTTCTCATTTAGATAAAGAATAAGGTTAATTTTATAAATACATGTTTGTGAGTAGCATGGCTGCAAACCCACACGAGACTTCACTCGTCCAGCCAGGGACACCTGGGGGTTTAAAAGGCTTGTTGCATATGCTAAATGCAATCGTGATTCCCTACGACAATGGCATTTATTTTTGAGTAGTTTTATTATTTTTCTTTTGTGTTTTGCTTGAGGACTAGCAAAATCTAGGTTTGGGGGTATTTGTTAAGCATGAAAAATACACATTTTTATATGCCTTTTTACCTATTTGTTAGTCATGTTTTCTAATTAAAATGAGGAATAAAGTGAATTTTGGTAATTTTCTAAGTAATTAGGAATTAATTAAATAAGGCTCTCTAAATTGCTCAATTTAACACTGTTCCGTAATTTTATAATTATTTGGTACGTCTAATTTGGGATATATTTTATTTTGTATAGGTGCAAATGTTCGGACTGCAGAACAGCCAAATTGACGCCATTAGACGGGTTTTGAAATGCCAAAGTGACCCAAGAGCTGATATCACGCGCATTGAAGATCTGAACCGTTGATGAGTCACTTAAGAGAAGACGGGCGTGGAATTAAATGAAGAGCATTCAGATTCAATCTAGCGATAGAGATTGCTTCGACGGGTTTTAATTGGAAGAAAAAAAAAGAAACGAATGGTTCAGCGGTTCGATCTGTGGGCCAGTTCAATGAGAATGTAAAGAAATAAAAAAAAAAATTCTAAAGATAACCCGAGCCGCTGGCTCGGGTGTTCTGTTCAGTCGGGACAGAGGGTGTCAAGCTGAACAGAGCTCTGTCGAGCTCTGTTCGAGAGGCCGACAGAGGCATAGAGGACCTGGGTTTCGGCCGATGGCAGAGGAGATCGACGGCGGCCATGGCTTGGGTAGTGCTCGACGGATGAATCCACGGCGGAGCAACGAGCTGAGGCGATGGACAGCGATCGTCGGCGACCATGGGTTCACGACGGCGATAGCAGCGGTGGCGGAGACGATGATCGTGCACGGCGGCCTGAGCAGAAGCATGATGATGGCGAGGAACAGGAATGGAAAGAGGAAAGTTCTGATTTTTTGTTAGTCGGACTCGATTTGGAAGGTGTGGATCTTCAGTTTCGGATGGATTTGGGAATCGTCCATAGGAGGGCGTGCTGAAGATGGAATCTTACTTGATTTGGGCTCCTCCTCAAGGTGGAAAAGAGCTCCCTTTGGCAGTCTATAAGAAGGAGAGCACCGACAGAACAAAGGAGAGAACAGTCCAGCAGTTCGACAGAGAAGACGACCAGACGATTTTCTTTTACAGTTCAAAGTTTCATTTCTTTTGACTTTCTTTCTGTATTTTTTCATATCAGTGTTTCGTTGAGTTGAGGCTGTAACGACTCTATTATGAACAGTAAATTGCTCGAGGCTTCCGGTTGAGGTTTTTATTTCACAGTTCATAAGTTTTTAGTTTTTTTTCAATTTTTAATTTCAGTTTTAGATTTTCATTTCCCAATTGTGTAATTTGAGTTTCAATTGTAATTCCGGAGATTCAATTGCAAAGAGTGACATTTTGTGGCTGATTCAAAGGAAGATCAAAGTTGACATTTTTATTTATTTCTTCAAGTCAAGTAAGTTAATTCTTTTAATTCCAATGAGTTTTATTATGCATTTTACCTGTGTTTTAGTTAATATGTGTGGCTAGATCTATTGCTAAGGCTAGGATGAGGCTGTAGTAGTTGTAGAGAATGCCTGATATATGAAAGTTAATGTTTTTCTCCTATAATTATGCGATCATGCTATGCGTTCCTGTTTTTACTGTTTAGTTATTTTTAGATATAGCATTAATCATGTTTTTGCTATGATTTAGAATTACTATTGTCAATGCATGCTTATTTTAATTGGTTAAATAACAAATCGGATACTAGTTGTGATTTACTCGTAAGTGGATACATCTAGTGATTTGAGCTGTTGATTTAAATAGCATGAAGGACGTGATTTTTGTATGAGTAATTGTGCATTAAAGTAAAATCTTCCGTAACAACGTGAATAAGATTCTAGATTGTTACGAGTATTTGGAGAATGATAAATGATTGAAGGGTTAGGGTTCTCTATAATTTATTGCATGCCGATTCCAAAGCCTTAGTATTTTGTTAATTTGATAAAGTTTAGATTTTTATTCCGTTAATTGATTTTAATTAGTCGTTAGTTAGTTAATCAATTTCTACAAGTTTCATAGTTTAGTCAAGGGTTTAGTTAGAATTCGAGTAGAATTCCAAAAAACACAAGTCCCTGTGGGTTCGACCTCGTAAGAATTGTGCGACTATACTCCAAACACGATTCGTACACTTGCGAGTAAAATTAAGAGATTAATTAAAACAACAACACTTAAACCAATGGTTTTACACAAAGGCTAACCCCAAACTACTCATAGTGAGTGTATTTCTAAAGACCCTCATCTTGAACCGGTTTGTTTTAATGTTATTTATCAGTTATTGTGTGGGTTAAGCATTTTCTGATTTAAATCAATGGCTTTTGAAAATAAATGGGGTTTATGAAGGTTTTAATCAAAACCAACTTCACAATCATGAGTTTTAAGTGATTTTAGATCAAATCTGAATTTTTGAGATTTTTCACCACGAAAATTAGGGTTTGGCGGGACCCCTGTGGGCCCCACCTTTGGCCTTAAGATTGCTTCTTTTCTTTCTAAAGCTTAACCCAAAGGTGCGTATAACTCTATACTCCTAGAGCAAATGCGTGGTGCCTTCGAAGATTGATACTTAGTCTCTTGCGAAGTCAAGTAGCAAGAGATCATATTCTCTATCATTAAAGATATGTGTGTGTATCTTTGAATGACAATACCACTAATCTCTTGATTATTATTATACATCAAGAGAGGCATAGAATCCTCCTTGAGGAAACTGTGTTAGTGATTCCATTTTTTGCCATAGGTTTAGACTCAAAACTGCTACTACTCGCGTGCTTGGCTTGGACCACCTATGTCAACCCCTCAATGGCAGTCAGCACAGCGTCCACCCTCGGGTCTCTAGCACTGCGATAGTTGTTAGCGTCTAAATGATTATAGCCAACCATCTACACAACAACCAGACGTTAATCATGCAGCCTGATAGCACAAAACACCACCACCAAACAATCAGCAAGCACACAAACAAGCAATTAAGCAACATTAAAGTCAACAATTAACGGAATTCACATCGCTGGTTAAATCTAAACCTTGATCATCTCACAACCCTTTAACCCATAAGACTTGTCACTTACTCCTTATTTACTCTTGGACAAAGAAATGCTCTAATACCAAAACTTTGTCACCCCCCGGCACTGCCCGACACGAGCCGAACCCGGTCCAAGAGCCGGACCAGTGCACCGGGGCATCAGTATAAAAGAGATAGGGGAAGACTTATGCCCCAACTATGGGCGGTCTAACAAACAAAGTTATACATTCCTTTGAGCAAGAGTAAATAAGTAGAATAAAAGTGGAGTTTAACTCTAAATAAATCTACAAGTTTTAAATCCACATACTAATAATCCTAAGCCAACACACAGGGCTCGACAACAAGTTCTAGAATAGGTCTAAACACATAAGATAAACACAAGTCGGAAACAAGTACCAATATACACAATGTGCCATGCTCAAACAGAGTAAAACTAAAAAAACATAACAAGATATAGTCCAGAGCTCTCCACGCCTAATCCCATGCTCTCCCCGATCGGGGGATCCTATCCATCTATGTGTCACGCCATGCAGCCCCAAAACAAAACAAGGAAAGAGGGGTGAGTATGAAACTCATTAATGGTTTTAATACAATTGACAATAAACAACGATCATAACGGCATCACAACATAGCAAATATAGATCCATAATCAACATGACACACCATGTTCTGATCATCCATTCAAATCTCATAAACCTGCATAGCAATATCTCATTCACATACTTTCTAATCATGCATTCATAACACATAATCCAATATAATAATGTCTCAATCACATACTTTCTGGTCATGCATTTATGTCACATAATCCTGCATAACAATGTCTCAATCACATACTTTCTGATCATGCATTCATAATGCGTAATCCTGCATAACAATGTCTCAATCACATACTTTCTGATCATGCATTCATAACACGTAATCCTGCACAACAAATGTATCCAACACATGGTACAATCATGCATAATAGTCACAATACACATGTAGCAACACAAATGGTGAATGCCTCCATCAAAGAGTAAACACAGGCATCGCCACACAGGTGGAATACAATCACGGCCATGAAGGCATATCATAGTTCAATTTTCACATAGGAAATGTAAGAAGCTCGGGTCGGCCCCTAAAGCTACTCACCCTGGACGATCTTGGCCAAGGATGTCCGATTCTCTCACAAAGAGCAGGTGTGTTTGCCCAGGGACATCTCTTACGGTGGGGGAGAACCCAAATTCCCACATTGGGAACCCTAGAACACGTGGTAGCTGGTGCACGAAGCGTACCACTCTTGATGCTCAAGTCCAGATGACAATATCAATAATCTTATCTGCAAGGCAAGTACACAACTCGCCCCCCATATATCTCAATGTACTAGACTCAATCTGGGGAGTATACTTGTTCCACATAAGAACAAAATCGAAAACATGTCCTTTCGAACCAACCAAGTTTTGATTAATTCATCGACCGATTAATCTGGCACGCAATTTCAAACATTGCATATAATCGATCAATTCTGGTTAAACAACGATAAAACTTCCTCCATGAAGTACGATACATTATACATGATATTATGGTACATCCGTGAGCAAGACCTACGTGGGTTCTAACACGTGGAACGTGCTCCCCATCCGTCCCCTCATGCATCATAATCAAAGTATAAATTAACTATAATTTCATAATAAACTCTTCATATGTGTGTGTATTCATGTATATTCTAATCACATGGCCAATGTGTTGACATAAACTCATAGCACAATATAGGCATGCTTAAATACATTCAAAACCATGATTCCCAACTGAAATCAAAATAAATTCCATCATAAAACTTTATTCCAACCAGGTGAAGTCGTAGACCCACTCATACAAACATGATTCTCTTCTATACATTGAGCCATAGCATGATCACATCAATTCCCAATAAACCATACTCAATGTAAGAGAACATAACTCATCGTTCACAATATAATATCCTTGCTGGAATCATACTTTAATCACATGAATTTCTTCAAGGGACAATTCAATCTCAACATACATAATTATCCACATATGATACAATGTCATATACAAACACTTAACATAATCCATACACCTTCATTATCTATTTTCACACCTCCAATAGACTAATTTCAACATAACGCCTCCAATAATCATTATAATCATTAAAACGAGTAACACATTGAAATTTACATAGTTTTCAAAATTTTTGTCAGCCGATCGATCGGCCAAAAATGCACGATCAATCGATAGCCGATCGATCGGCTATTAAGGCCCGATCGATCGCTGTCCATCTTCTTTTTTTCCAAAATTCCAAAACTGAGACTCCATTAACACGACTTGAAAGCTTCATACATGGTTTCAAACACTATAAAAAACCATTAAACCTTCAAGAACACTAACTTATACCATTCTAAGATAAAACCATAAGACATCAAGGTAAGAGATTAGCATTTATTAAACTCACCATTAGAGTACTAACAGCATATCCCATTCAAATAAAATCATGAAAAATAAACCTTTTTTCAACCCAAAACTGAGATTAAAGAACCCATTACCTTTCTTTGTTGAGAATGAACTTTCAACCTCCTCCAACACCTTCGAAAAACATGATTCTATGTTAATACACAACTAATCTCGATTTAGCTTTGAAAATCAAAAGTAAACACTAGATCTAGAGTTTTGGAAGTATAAAAACAAGATTTGAAGATTAGGGCTTGGAAAAAAGAGGTAAAACAGTGATTTTATGCTTTTTATAATATCTTCCTTTGATGTCTGAGATATTTTTGATTTACTAACATATACTCTAGACTATAGAGATATATGCTCCCTCGTTCCTTGAAGCAAGGTTTGAGGGACTAGGTGGAATCCATGTCTTATAGGCAACATGGTTCTAGGATTGGGCTATCCCATAGCATTAGGATTTTCCTACAATGCCCTTTCCTAGATTGCCATCTCCCAAGAGATTTAGATTTTACTATAAGCCCTTGGTCATTAAGGGAGTTGGATATTACCAACAAGGACCTCCTTTTCTTAGGGATCTTAACCTTGGGTTGGGTAATTTCATTGAAGGACTAAGGTGAAGAATGCCCTTTCCCTGGAACTATTGGCTTTTACCCATGAGCCCTTGCTCAATCTTAGATGTTTTGGATTTTACCAAATGCCATTCCGAAGATCATGGTATTTGCCAATTGTCATTCTTAGGATTTTGGAAATTCTAGGATCTATCCTACCTCAATCCTAGGATTTTGCCATTCTAGGATTTATCAAATCTCAATCCTAGGATTTTGGTTGTTCACCAAAAATGTCATTCTTAGGATTGTGCCCTTACCCAAGGATGTGGGTAATTACCAATGTATCTTAGCCCAAAGGAAGGTTGGCTTGGATAGTTGGACCAATTGTGGGCTTTATGGGGTTCTAAGAGATAGAGCTAAGGATTAATTCCTATTTGACTTGTGGGCTCCTTTTGGAGTGACATGAGCCCAACTTGTGTGATCTCATAGCTATGTGATGTGGGCCCTAAGTGTTTGTATGAGCCTAAGAGAGTCTTCATGGGCTTTGTGGTGTGTACCCATCTTTATTTTCCTTGAGATGCCTTGAGCTTCACCTTAGGGTGCCATCCTCACCTTGGTGGCTTCATCTTGTGGTGGCTTCCTCTTCAAGCTCTACTTTGTGTTGGCTTCAACTTGAGATTGTCTCTTCTCAATCTTTCACATAGCTCAATTTATAAATGTACCCCAATTCGTATATATACCCCTTTTCTCTCTCAATTTTTTCACATAGCCTAATTTGTACATGTACCCCAATTCGTACATATACCTTATTTTTTCTCTCACATACCCGATACATTTTTGTACATTAAATTAACATGCATTAAGAGACAAAATCACACTCCAAAATTTTGCCCTAACAAGACCATAATTAACTATCTTGGGGGTCCAAGAATATATAAAAGATTATGAATGCATGCAAGGTTGCGGCGAAGTTCATGGTACCTCCATACCAAAACCATGAGGAACCATGAATTCCTTTAAGGGATTCGTTCGTTGGGCGTAATCAATGAGTCAAAAAAAAAAGAAAGTAAGTGGTAAGGGAGAATTCCACAGGAGAATGATCTTATTTATGGGACCTTGAGTGTAGATCGAGGCAAAGTAGAATAACTCTAATATTAAAATATTTTGGAGAGAATGCAAAAAATGAAGAAATAATAATAATAATGAGTTTATTGCATGATTATTGGTTATAAACTTTCCTACTAAGTAGTCTATACTAAGATTTATTTTTTGTCTACAACAGCTAAAGAGTATTTGGGTACGCAGGCGATAGCAAGAGAAAGCTAGCTGCAGCAGGAGCCTTTTTTTATGAAATAATTTATTTTCATAATGATAGGCATGTGTGTGTGATAGAAACAATTTATTGTGATAAGTTATTAGTTTATTTTTGTTCATGTTATGCATCGACCCAAGATTTTGTTTAATCGATGGTTAATATCTTAACATGTAATATGGATTTCAATTATGATTATTTTTTAACTTGCTAATAGTAATACTCTAATTATATGTTTAGTCGAATGATTTTGAATGTTTCATGGGCTCGAACTTCGAATCCAAAATTTAGTATTTGAATGTTGAATTTAAGTCTTTCGCATGGATATTTTTACTCTGATGATTTACCCGAAAAATGCATTTAAAAATCAGTGCTTTACATGTCTATATTGTCAAGAGCTTTAGCCAGAATAGTTGGAAAGAACGTTTGCGATATACTGGATAATTTGGTATGATTGAAATGTTAGAAAAGATGGGGCAATTGTCACGCCCTAAAATTCCTGACATCGATCAGAGCACGGAAGCAACCAATCACAAACAACAAGAGTCCAAAAACTCGACTTGTGATTGAATACTCGATCGATCTCATCACAATTGCCAACACAAAAGATTCAGGATCATCTTGACAGAGCATTATTCAGACATGCAGACTTAATGTAACATTGGCAATATAAAAGAAATAAATCTACTTAGTCTATTATAGCAGAAGAAATAACTAATCATCACATATGAAACTAAATAAGGTTCCTGACACTCCCAGGCCGAACCAACATATAAAATCAAAACAACACCAAAAAGATAAATGAAGGTCTTCCACTCAACGATTCTGCCATCCTTCTTAGCTCTGGTGAACACAACCTACTTATCTTCATTCTCTTTTAATACCTGCATCAGAGGATGCATAAGTATTTCGTAGAAATACCCAGTAGGATGCAAAAAAATCCCACAAAGAATTTGAAAGGATAAAAGACATACTTTTCTCAATAAATAATTCAATTTTCAATAGAATTAGGATGGAAATACAGAGTTTACCTTACCTGAATAACCACTATACTCATAGAAAACATCAACTCACTGTATGGATATAATGAATAAAAATTTAAGACTATGAACGACCAACGCATAGGGAGAGAGTAATCAATAAGTTATGACTCCATACATCCATAGTGTAAGGAGATTTCAATTTCTGCTCTCAGATCTGTCCACTCCCATGTGGATAATTACCAGAACATCCTGGAGGTTCTCTCTTTGGAACCCGGCCATGCATCTAGGGATGCTGGCCCCATCGGTACTTACGAGCACAATGGGTGAAGATTACAAGACCTTCTGTAATATCTTGTAATCTAAAACGTATGTGTGCCTTCATCGGCTAAAGTTACAGAGGTTTAATATAAATTGGAGATCACACTGGATCTAGCAATGGCTCTCTGAGCATACTATGATTCCACCTCAGAGAGACTCTAACAAGAACTCTTAATGGAAGAAACAGTACATAGAACTGAATGGTAATTCAAAACAATAGGGGTTGTATCATTTAATAACTCAAGTTTCTCATCTTTTAGAGTTTGACTCACAGAGGAGTACTAATGAGATTTGAATATCTCAATCAGCAATCGACTCACCAAAGGAGTAACAAGAAGACTGTTCAAGCTTGATCATCAACTGGCTCATAAGAGATATAACAATAGGTTTCCAACTCATCAAATATATTCACCATGCATAGCCTTAGATAAGAATCTCCCAATACCACTGGTCATAGAATGAAAATGTCACCAAATAGATGAGACACTAGGGTCCAAGAGTTCAAACCCTAGTTGGAACTCCATCGACTCAAGTAGTATCAAAAGCTGCGGACAAGCAAGACACTACTCCGCCTAAGATGACTCGATCCAGAACATCTTTCTAAGTGAATTACTCTTGCAGTAATCATTATCAATCATGAATTTTAATATTCATTAAGGTTATCATAAACATAGCCTATCATATACTCACGTCTCAATAAGTAATAGTGTTTAATACCGATTATGTGTACTATCAATGGCACAACAGTCCAATTCCGATACTAAAGTTTACACAGTTTGAATTAGGTTCTAAAATTTTTATTGTGAATAGGCCTACAAATCTAGTTTATAACCCAACAAACAGCATATTTTTCTGATTTTTATACCATTAGTTATAACCTTTTGATTACTGCTCATCGGCACAGAAATAGTTCTGGCCGAGAGAGTCTTTCTTATTCCAACCTGATTAATTACATTATAAACCTCCTAGGATCATCTTACTAATCATAATTACCCAATCCCTGGGTATGATACAAAACCTTTATGGTTCTAGAACTAGTTAATCCTTCCCATCTTAAGATACATCTTATTCTCATAAAACTGTTTATTCAAATAATATACACTTTACTTAGTTAGGACAATTAATCCCAGACAGAATTATGAAGTAGGAATGTACTGACAGCACAAAAAAATAACGACTTTTTATGAATCAAAAGTCATGACACCAAATTCAACATGAGTCACAATGATAGATCGAAATCCACATTGATTTATAATTACTTACCCGTGTTAGTAGATACCTGATTTGGGACTTACCATAATAAACCAAATCATGAGATGACAATTTCTGGACAGAAGATGGAGAACATCAAGAGCATCATACTGAGTCACTTAAGAGATGAATGACAAGGGAAACCTTCTAGGCATTGCACGTGAAATATCAAAATAGATTGATGGACATGATTCATGAATATATAGACACTCAAATCGGTTTCTCTTATAGAATAATCATCATCAACACAACATGAATAAGAGGTCATAAGATCATTCATGCATCAATTTATAATTGTTAAATAAAGAATATTCATATGAGAAGTGGGGAAAAACCATCCTACCACTTCAATGACGAGTCACTTGTCTCTTCGCGTAGTGCTCAACTTCCTCTTCGCGAAGCCGCCTTGCTCCGTGGATCGAACGTGGCCAAACCTTGCTGATTGGGAAAAGGAAAAAAGGAAACACCGAGACTCCAAGAAGCAGGACGTCCAAATGCATGGGATGGTCCTCTCTTAAGGGCTGTTTTAGAGAAACTCTAATTCTACTAAGAAATCTCTTCACAATCACTTTCCCAATTAGTTACACTAACTTTTAATCTCCATCGTCGGTCTGAAACCACATCCTAGTCATCTAGGACGTTCTCCCAATAAGTCTCCTTAATTAGTTAGGATTACCATCTCAAAAGATTCTTTCCCAATTAAATTTGAACTTGAAATCAGCAGTTTCCAGAAACAGGTTCTGCCGGTGCGATCGATCGCGTGCCATAGCAATCGATCGCTGCCAAAATTCGCAACATACCAATACTTACGATCGATCATTTTCGAAGGCGATCAATCGAGGCTCAAAAATTACAGCTTCCAATAAAAATGATCGATCATCACCTGAGGTGATCGATCGTGTCTGCCTTGCTCTTGGTTTTAAAACTGACCAGACAATCGTGTAACTCATGGCGATCGATCATGTATGACCATTTACATGACCACAACTTTTTACTCCGAACTCCGAATTGCGAGAAATCGGTGGCGATGGAAATCTTCTTTCATGCACTTCAATACTAGCTCCCGCCTTCTCACTGATCAGCAAGCCTGCATTAATGATTCAAATTTTTTGGGTGTTACATCAATAGTGGTGATATTAAGAAAGCAAAAGACTTCGGTGTGGAATACATTTCCAACTATCGATTTGCTATTGGAAAAAATTTGGAGGGGGTGCAATCTGTTAGTCTTGTATGGAAGTCACCACCTAAAGACTTTGCGAAGGTGAATTTTGATGGTGGGATTTTTAAGAGTAACATAAAATTAGGTATTGGCTAATGTATTAGGGACTACAATGGTGGTTTTATTTTCGGATTGAGTAGCCCAGAAGGTCCCTTTATTGAACCTGAGATTGTCAAAACAATTGCTGCTTCTAAGGCAATTCTCTTTGCAACTAGAAACCATTTTAGAAAAGTTATTTTTGAAGGGGGACTGTGCAGGAGTAGTTGCAGCTTTCAGCAGGAGGGAGCTGAATTTTGGCCCAGTTGGGTTCTTGGTGAAGGAGGCATATGAAGTATTAAGGTTTTTTTGACACAACTCATTTTGTTCACCTCCTGCTGAAAGCAAACAGTTGTACGAATGGTGTTGCACAATATAATCCATAAATGGACAGAACTTACAACTAGTTTTGTCCATGTTCGTAGAGAAGCAAACGGTGTTGCACATTGCTTGTCGAGATGTGCGCAAGATCTGATGATCTCGGAGGCATGGATAGGAAGTCATCCATCATTCCTAGAGTTGGCGATTGAAGCTGATAGAATTCATATATTAGGGGTGCGTTTGTTTGCACCTTTCAGGGTGAAAAAAAGCATGTTTCAGCCCTGAAAGGTGAAAATTTTCACCTTTCAGGGTGAAAAGTGTTTGGAAGCTGAAATGGTGAAAAATGGTTGGTGACGGTGATAGGTGAAAATTTTCACTCTTTCACCTTTCAGCCCTGAAAAGTGTTTGTTTGCTAAAAGGCCGAAAATTGGCCCTGAAAGGTGAAAGGTGACAAATTTTCACCTTTCACCCTGAAAAGCTGATTCTCACCAAAGTGAGCATCAGGCTGACGAATCGATCGTCGCACCTCTTCGACGAAAAAAAAATCAACTCTCTCACAAGGTTCGTCCCCCCGGTGAGTACCCCCACCCCGATGGTGCCCCGTTGAGCTGAGAGAGGTTGTGCCCCCCGTCCCCGCCGCTCATTGAGCCCCCCTCCCCTCCGATTGCCGCCGCCGCTGATTGAGGCCCCCACCTCGTCGTTGCCGCCCCGTTGAGCTGAGGGAACCCGTGCCCACCCCTCCCGGGCAACTGCTCGGGTCGTCCAAAGCCGGTCACCCCGGTATTTACCCCGGCACCTCCGCTGCCGCACCGTTAAGCCAAGGGACCCCCACTCCCCGTCATATCTCCCTCATTTTTAGTCCGTTTTGGACATTTTTTTCATCATTATAAGAAAGAACACTAAAAATGAGGAAGAATGAAAAAAAAATGGGCCAAAACGGATTAGAAATGAGTAAGATATGCATCGGTGAAGTTTGCCCATTAAAAAAGTTATCGCGTAATCGATTACTCGATATGCAGTACTATAGTGTATCTAATTACTCGATATGCATTACTATAGTACTATAGTGTATCAAATTACTCGATATGCAGTACTATAGTGTATCAAATTACTCGATATGCAGTACTATAGTGTAACCAGTTACTCGATATGCAGTACTATAGTGTATCAAATTACTCGATATGCAGTACTATAGTGTAACCAGTTACTCGATATGCAGTACTATAGTGTATCAAATTACTCGATATGCAGTACTATAGTGTAACCAGTTACTCGATATGCAGTACTATAGTGTATCAAATTACTCGATATGCAGTATAGTGTAACCAGTTACTCGATATGCAGTACTATAGTGTATCAAATTACTCGATATGCAGTACTATAGTGTAACCAGTTACTCGATATGCAGTACTATAGTGTATCAAATTACTCGATATGCAGTACTATAGTGTAACCAGTTACTCGATATGCAGTACTATAGTGTATCAAATTACTCGATATGCTGACGAATATTCCTATCAGTGTGACTTATTTTCAGTTCCCAAACATATTTCACCTTTCACAAATTAGGCGTGAAAATTTTCACCCTGACGCCGAATTACTTTCAGCTTCCAAACGAGCTGTCACCAATCAGGAAAAACACCCTTGATTATTTTCAGGCTGACATAAATTTTCACCTTTCACCATGTCAGCTTCCAAACGCACCCTAGATATGTAGGGGCCGTTTGGATAGTGAAAGAGGGCTGAATTCACTGTCAATTCAGCCCTCTTTCATGTGAAGCAGGTTTTTTGGTAAAATTGCAATGAATTTCTAATTCACCTGAAAGAGCTCTTTCATGTGAAAAGCTTGAGGAGGACTTTCACCACAATTCGTATAGCCTGTCACTACAGATGAAAGAAATTCATCTGTGGAAAATACAATTTTATCCACTGCCTCCCTTTTTCTTCTCCATTGGGCAGACAGACGATCATCTCCTACTCTTTGCCAACAACGCCGCCGCGCTCACCACCGCCTTCGCTGTTACCTCTTCACCTTCCTTGCCCCATTCCATATCTCGAGCACTTCAACAACGCCGCCGCCACCACTGAGCTCACTGCGACACCGCCTTCACCATTGCCTCTTCATTTCCCTCCCCCGTTCCACCTCTTGAGCACTTTGACTGCCCACTGCCGCCACCACAATGCTCTCTCCCATCTCTCACTAGTAAAGATTGCAACTTTAAGTGTGGGCGATTGTTAAAAGATCCATTTTTTACTCTCCATTAAATATTAGCTACACAACTACTATGCCTTCCGTGGGTGATCCGACTTTATGCACAGGTTAGATGAATAATAGTATGTCACAGGTGTTCAACGAATTTCATGAATTTCACCGGGACTGATCTGACTGCTAGGATTTTAAATGCCTTTTTTCCTCTAATTACTTGATTTGGTGTACCTAGAATATCATGTGCTTATCTGATTTAATCTTAACTTACAAAGTTTATTAGTATCAAGCTATTTGAGTGAATTTTGATGGTACACTGACAATGTAGCAATCAGTTTTTTTGTTTGTTTATAAGTCCGCATATGATCTGCTAGTTAGCCTTTCCTTCTTCTATAAAGCTTCCTTATCCATAAGAAAATTATAAATTTAATTTTGTTCTTTTATTGTTGTACTGATGTATATTTCTTAAAAATGTAGGCAAGCTAAGGATGCACTTAAGGCACTAAAAAAGCGGCTGGCAAGTAAAAATCCCAAAGTTCAACTCCTGACTCTCTTTGTGAGCAATTTTTCTTATCCCTTTCAAGTTTGAGCCTTGAGGATTTAATATGAGTGAAAACAAAGTTTACTCAATTTTTGTTATCTCCCTGGGGCTCCTTTGATGGGACATGTGAACCAGTTTCCAAAAATATAACAATTAGGATCCCCCTCCTCCCCACCCCCCACATGTCTTTGCTCCGGGCAATAGGTTAGTTGAATGCTGGGTTTTAGTCTTTCTTTGTTTCTCTAAACACTTTTACGTGCATATATGCACAAATATGTGAGTTTTTATCTGTTTACTAACCTGACGAGTTGTTTTTCAAAGGATGCAAGTGCCTATAAAAGTGGGGGTATACTGAACAAGCAGATGCTGATTTAAACTTTGTATATGCCAACAATCATGCTTCAGGAAGATTTAGGGATGCTGGTGGAAATAGTAAGGTCCCCACTGATGATGAAGTGGAAGACAACTCTCAAGCAGAAACTACACAAGTGGATGAAAATTTGACAGATGCAGCTTGGAGTTATGATCCTTACCACCTAGACTATGCTAATGACATACCCTATGAAAACTTGACAGAGGAAGCCCAACGTCAACGGGAACTCCGACAACAGAATTTTCCGGCATCTAATAGTAGGCCCCATTCGCAACCCACCCCTTGCTCTGTAGCCACACCTCAACCAGAAGTGCCTAGATCCACTAGTCAACCTCAGACTCAAGGCAACCCCCGACCTACTACTACAAGGGGTGTTCCCAATGCATCCACACATGAAGCCCAGAGGAAGAGCAAGAGGAAGGCCTCAGATGTTCAGGTCAACTCTGCAATGCAACAGTTATCAGAGGCAATGATGGACAGAAATGATATGGTGAGAGGTGCTAGGGATGTTGAGATACAGGAGTTCAATAGATGCATTAACTTATTGAAGTCGCTTCCTGGCTATGACGAGGAGGACCCGATGTATTATGCAAGTAACACCTTCTTCCTCGACAAGGCTACAAGGATGTTGTGGCTGGCCATGGAGAAATGTCCTCCCCCTTATGCAGAGAAATGGTTGCGTAGTTATTGGTTAGAGAAGCATGGACTTTAATAATGTTGTTTATTCACTTTGACAATGTCAAATAGCATATTAATGCTAATTAACCATTGTTTCCCATTCACTTTGGCATTAAGGAAAATTATCGAATTATTGAGAATAGTTTGTTTCTACCAGATTTTTGGATAGCCTAATTAATTAGTTCTGGATTTGGATCTTGGATGGAACTTTTTATATCTGAAGCAACTTGTAATTTTTTTGGTACAAAGTAGCTTGTAATTTAAACTTAAAAGAATGATGTAATACCTTGGAGTGCTTCAGACTAGCAAACCATAGCTATCAATGTTAAACTGTGTATGTGATGTTTCATACAGGGACCAAGTGTTGTGTCATCATTTGATATCAACTTTTCCTAAAATTTACTATGTTTTCAGTTCTATTTTCCCTTAATTCATGTGGTAATGTCAAATGTGTTCCACAAGGTTATAGTTCTGAATTTGGTAAACATTTATATGCAGAAGCCACTGGGAACCACCTCTTGGGCGTATCAGGCCCCCATGATATAGAAGAAAGTTGACGAAGTTCTTTATGTGAAGCATTAGAGAAGAAATCTGTAGTTTGTTTAATGGATGAAAAACTATAAGCAAATGGAGTTCAGAAGTAGGAAATACAAAGTTGCTGAATCTTTGTTGAGAAACTGTTGAAATATAATAATGGTGTGTAAAGGCTACAGTTTTAGTTTTTTTTCCATCTGGTCTTGGTATTTGATCATATCTGTTCAAATGGCTGATGATTGTCATTTCTACATGATTTCTAGTAAAGATAATGGAGATAAGAATGAAGCTCATCAGTACTTTCAAATTGTGAAGGGCATCCTTGTTTCATTAGCAAGTGGCCGAAGCAAATGTCAGACAAGGTGATGTAACTAAAATGTGAAGACACACCCCTAACTATCTTCCTTACAATGATACTAAATATTTTCTCCTCACATTGGCTTGCCTTAAGCATAACATTGAGCTGCCTTGAGTATAGATAGAAGTTGGAAAAAAACTTTTCATTTTTCAATCATCTTCCACTGGCAAGACTGCCAACCTAATGTGAAGAGGATTAACTTGCTCTAGGGAACAAGTATGTTGATCATTTACTTCAAAAATCACATCATTAAGCAGATAAGCATGTGGCTATAGATTTTGATCAAACTGGTATTGTGCAATTAGCCATCATTTTCAGGTTCCCATATATAACAAAGAAAGAAGAACATTCATACACACTTTTCATATACAAGGGGACTTGATGACAAATACCAACATCCAGTCGCATTATCGTTTTACAGCCATACCTTCTATTACAATGCATTTGACAATTCCATAAAAGTACACAACCAAATATCAATAATATCTTACCCTTCTACTGTTCTACATGTAAATAAATTTATATTTAACTACAAATACTCGAATGAATAGAAGCTAATTTCAGACATGGATACACCAGACGTGATCCCATTAGCTTTATATGATTTCAATGTGCTCGTCTTTGGTTCAGCTTCCTCTAATTGTTATTAGTTTCATGGTTCTCTAGAGTTTCCCAATCTCACTCATGTGAACTTTTAGGTAGGCCTATCAAGCTTCTCCATGAAATCTGGGTATTCCTTGACCTGCAGACGTGAGGGTATTTCAGCAGGGATTCCAGTTTTGGGGAAGTCTACAGCCACTGAAAAAAGATTTGATAGTTCAAGGCAGGCAGCACTCTTAGTTTTTAGTGCTTCCTTGTTTGCAAAAACTACATGAGCATTTGCAATGACTCCCAAGCTGTCATTGACCACGTAGTTTGCACATTACTCCTCTACTTCCTACATCATATAAGCCACGATATGTAGAAATGTCTTAAAAACTTGTGGCTCATGAGAGTAAATAAGATACTTCATTATGTAGGACCAAAAATATCGGTAAGGAGGATCCTCTGTTCTTTTACACTAGGTTAATCATGTTATATATTTCTACTTCAAAGAAAGAAGTCCTCCAAAATTAGTATCAGGAAAAATGTAATACCGGATCTGTGCCTTGTGGAGGATCGTCGGATGAACATCATTGGGGAATCCTCTTATTGACCCTGAATCAATCGATCTAAAAATCTGTAACGAAACCAGCTTATAGTGAAAATATTGCAGCAAGCTCGCCATCAGACAACTATGAAAATCACCTCCACTCGTTGTTAACACAAAGGCTAGGGTGATGGTTCGGAACATCAGTTGAAGGACTGAATATCCTGTTATTAAAATTACTTACTGCTATTGTCTTAAGGATGATCTGTGTACCTTTTCAAAGATGATAATAAGTAATCAGAAGAATTTGATGATCGAATCAAGCGAAACACTTTGTCCTTAAGACAGAATTCGCCCTCCCTACGGTGCTTAGGACTCTTGGGCGTCTGCCTCCCAGGATAAGACGATCAACCACGCGCTGTAGGAGCACTCCAAACAGCACGCGCAGCGAACCACAGTGTGCAATGCAATCACAGAATGAAGCGAGGAGGAAGAAGAAGATGCAGGAAAAAAAAAATTCCGTTCAGAAAAACCCGTTTTTCAAGCTTTTATAGAAATCCCGTTTAAACCCGTTGAAACCACACCGTTTCCCGTTAAAGCCCGTTGAAACCCTTTCCCGTTAAACGGACGCGTCCGTCCGTTAACGGTCATAATAAAACGGACCCGTTTTGGTTGAACCAAAAAGAATAGAAAACCAAACCATTAAATTTGTCCCAAAATAATATTTTCTTGTTGACCCAACCCAACCCAACCCGACCCGACCCGACCCGACCCGGCCGGCCGGACGGACGGCGGCGGCGCGCGCGCGCGTGTGGGTTAGCCCACCTAGGTGCATGGGTCCAACATCTCTCTCCCCCACAAAAGTGGGGTGGCCCTTGGGCCTAACTTATAAGGCCAATCTTGAGCCTTATATACCATCCACAACCCATCCTTGGTGTGGATGTGGGACTATTCATCCTTCACCCAATTCACTCATTCATCTCATAGTAAGTGGGTTTTAAACATGGGTTAGTTCACTCTCTTTAATACCCAATTATGGGTTACCACTAACACCCATTACTAACAATCCCCCACATGAATGAGAATTGGCTGGATAATTATGCAAAAACTATGCAGAAAACTTGTGAAAGCAAATATTGAGAAGATCATGCATGGGGGAGAGGTAGCTTTTGGCTTTGAACCTTCCCTTGTGAAGACTATCGGGTTTACTGGCTAATCAGTGAACGTGATGTCTTGAACTGTTCAGCCGTTTGTGTAAACCAAGACAATAGAAGTCACACAATCACTTCTCAGACACACTGTGGTTCTCATGACTTTGTTCATTTTGGCCCCGAACAAACCTGGTTTTCATGAGTGCTCTAGAAGATTTAGCCTTAAAATCCTCATAGAAGTGGCCCCTTCACACTGATATAGGTGATTCTCATTAGGAGTATCCTGCAATACCCCACTCGAACTAAGTCAAGCTATGAGAACCATTAAAAGCAAAGCTTATCCTGATTCATTCAGCAGGCATCACTATCTCATCATAGGAATGGGAACGAGATTTTATCTCCATAGTGATTCCCCTTGAATCCCCCACAATTCGGTTGTCCCTTTTGAACCTAGATCTTGGGATCTCCAGTCAACTAGGTTGGGTTGCCATTATGGTGATTCTTAATGTATAGGCTTCAAGCCCATTCCCCTCGATGAATTGCTCACTTGTTCTTTGGTCAAACCCTTTGTTAGCGGATCCGCAATATTTTCTTTTGACCGAACATACTCAATGGAAATTATTCCACTAGAGAGCAATTGTTTTATGGTATTATGCCTCCGACGTATATGTCGAGACTTACCATTATACAAGTTACTTTGTGCTCTTCCTATAGCAGATTGACTATCACAATAGATATATATAGGTGGCACAGGTTTCCCCCACATTGGAATATCTTCTAAAAAATGACGAAGCCACTCTGCTTCTTCGCCTGCTTTATCAAGTGTAATGAATTCTGATTCCATTGTGGATCTTGCAATGCACGTTTGTTTAGAAGATTTTCAAGACACTGCTGCACCTCCAATAGTAAAGACATATCCACTTGTGAATTTGGAGTCTCTTGTATCAGATATCCAATTTGCATCACAGTATCCCTCTAGTACTGCTGGATACCTTGTATAGTGCAGTCCATAGTCTAAGGTATATCTTAGATATCTAAGAACCCTGACTAGAGCCTTCCAGTGGCTTTCCTCTGGATTGCTATTATATCTACTCAGTTTACTTACTGAGTCTGCAATGTCCGGTCTCGTACAATTCATGAGGTACATGAGACTTCCAATAATTTGAGAATATTGGAGTTGTGATATGCTCTCACCCGTGTTTTTGCTTAAATGTAATGTCACATCCACAGGTGTTCTCGCTGGACGATTATCATTCTCATTAAATTTGTCTAGGATTTTTGTAATGTAATGAGATTGAGATAACATATATCCATCAGATGTTCTAGTGATTTTCATCCCTAGTATAACATCTGCAACACCCATATCCTTCATGCCAAACTGTTTGTTTAACATCCTCTTAGTAGCTTTAATGATATTATCATTGCTACCAATAATGAGCATATCATCCACATAGAGGCATACAATAATATAGCCTTCAGGTCTAGCTTTGACATAAACACATTTATCACATTCATTGATTTTGAATCCATTTGACATCATCATTTTGTCAAATTTTTTATGCCATTGCTTAGGTGCTTGTTTAAGCCCATAGAGAGACTTAACAAGTCTGCACACTTTGTTTTCTTTACCCGGTACAACAAACCCTTCAGGTTGTTGCATATATATTTTCTCATTCAAGTCACCATTCAAGAATGCTGTTTTTACATCTATTTGATGTATTTCAAGATTATACAAAGCAGCCATAGCAATTAACATCCTAATGAAAGTTATTCGCGTGACTGGTGAATATGTATCAAAATAATCTTGACCTTCCTTTTGCTTTATCCTTTGATAACAAGTCTTGCTTTATATTTGTCAATTGATCCATCAGCCTTCATCTTCCTCTTGAAGATCCACTTGTATCCGAGAGGTTTACTACCTGGTGGTAAATCTACCAAATCCCAAGTGTGATTTTGCATAATGGATTCAATTTCACTATTGACAGCCTCCTTCCAATATTGTGCTTCAGGAGAGGACATGACTTCCTTAAAGCTTTGAGGCTCATTTTCTAACAAATAAGTTAGAAAATCTGGACCAAAGGATTTTGATGTTCTAGCACGTTTACTACGTCTAGGTTCATCATCTTCTCCTTCTTGGTCTTCACTATTGTCCGTAGCAATATCCAAAGTTCTTTTATGAGAACTTTCATTTTGTGTTTCCCACATGTTCTGAAGTAACCCAGAACTAATTAACATGGCATTCATCATTTCTTTTAAAGTTCTATTTTTCCATTCAGCAACTCCATTTTGCTGAGGTGAATAAGGTGCTGTGGTTTGGTGTATAATACCATATTGTGAACAGAATTCACCAAAAGGTGATTAATATTCCCCACCTTTATCACTTCGTATAACTTTTATTTTCTTGCTAAGTTGATTCTCAACCTCTGTTTTATATATTATAAACATGTGTATTGCCTCATCTTTACTTCTCAGCAAGTATACATATCAATAAGAACAATCATCTATGAATAGAACATAATATTTCTACCATCCATAGTGGGATTAACACGCAATTAAAAAACATTGCTACATATCACATGGCAAGCAATGATAATTTGTTTCAATTTCATGAAAAAGCTATCTGATGAAGTTAGATTGCATACATATATCACATTCCATGCATATGAATATCACACCAATGAACAACTTTAAATATTGCATATCATGCTTGTTTCCAATCTTAACATGCCACTTGATCCAAAAGCCACCCGCCAAATTAATTTGACGAGAGCATTTGAAATATTCAAATCATTTAAACCATACTAGTTTTCCTTCAAGTGTATTAAATCAAGCCTTTGTATAATTTAAACTCAGACCAAGTAATTAAAGTACCCAAAAATGGGAAACAAAACGTCGGAGTTCCACTTACCTGAACTGTAGCTTGATACACTGAACCGTGCCTTTTGGAAGAAATTGAAACAAAACCTTATAACTTGAACCAGATGTAAAAAACCACTGAACCAGATCGGTCTTCTATGCTACCTTTTTGCTCAGCTCCTTTTTTTTTTTAATCAAATTGAACCAGACCACGAAATTGAACCAGACCATCTATTGAGCTGAACCAACCCATCATCTTCCCCAACAATTTCTGAAACAAAAAGAGCAACCCAGACGTTGGTCCGGTGAGCGTGGAACGAACACCGGACGTTGATGTGGTGATGGAGACGAACGGCAGACGGGGCCAATCGGCTTCAAGTTTCGATACTGACTGGCTCATCTAGGCTGCCGCCATGATCCTCAGCCGAAGAGATTTCAGAGAATTTCTGTCCTCAACCGAAGGTGGTGAACAGAGCCATGAGCACCAGGATGGCAAAGATGGTGGACGCCAGCACGGTGCTGCCGATCTTGCCGACGCATCTGTTGAAGATGACGAGAATTAGCAGGGCACAGTCCTGAACGTGAAGCCGTCTCCGGTGATGGCTGCTGGGGTCGAACATGGTGACACCAGAGACCCTGAAGCCAGAACCTTTTCCATAAGGACATCTTCAGAGCAATCAGGTGGTTGCCCGGGGCGGAGAAAATGAATGCCGTCGAGGGAGTCTTCCGGATCGCCCGAGCCCCAATCAAATTCTTCTGATTACTTATTATCATCTTTGAAAAGGTACACAGATCATCCTTAAGACAATAGCAGTAAGTAATTTTAATAACAATCTTAAGACAGAATTCGCCCTCCCTACGGTGCTTAGGACTCTTGGGCGTCTGCCTCCCAGGATAAGACGATCAACCACGCGCTGTAGGAGCACTCCAAACAGCACGCGCAGCGAACCACAGTGTGCAATGCAATCACAGAATGAAGCGAGGAGGAAGAAGAAGATGCAGGAAAAAAAAAATTCCGTTCAGAAAAACCCGTTTTTCAAGCTTTTATAGAAATCCCGTTTAAACCCGTTGAAACCACACCGTTTCCCGTTAAAGCCCGTTGAAACCCTTTCCCGTTAAACGGACGCGTCCGTCCGTTAACGGTCATAATAAAACGGACCCGTTTTGGTTGAACCAAAAAGAATAGAAAACCAAACCATTAAATTTGTCGGGTCGGGTCGGGTCGGGCCGACCCGACCCGGCCGGCCGCGCGTGCGAACCGAGCCGAGCCGGCCGGCCGGACGGACGGCGGCGGCGGCGCACGCGCGCGCGTGTGGGTTAGCCCACCTAGGTGCATGGGTCCAACATCTCTCTCCCCCACAAAAGTGGGGTGGCCCTTGGGCCTAACTTATAAGGCCAATCTTGAGCCTTATATACCATCCACAACCCATCCTTGGTGTGGATGTGGGACTATTCATCCTTCACCCAATTCACTCATTCATCTCATAGTAAGTGGGTTTTAAACATGGGTTAGTTCACTCTCTTTAATACCCAATTATGGGTTACCACTAACACCCATTACTAACATATCCATGCTATATGTTCAAGCTTTATCAATGCATCATCATGCCATTGAGATACCTTTTTGAAACATTGCCCAAACTCCCACCGGTTGGTTGCTCTCTTCCACCGTTGGTCAAAGTTTGTGAGCACATCATAAGCAGCAGAACCAAGGTTGTCATGGCCACTTTCTGTCTGTCTATCATTCATCAAGGGCAAAAGCAAGCCAAAGATCAATAAAATATATCAGCCTTTTGCAGCTAGTAAACAGAATTCAAACAACCACACAGAGAGATTTATATTAGTACAATAGAGAGACCACTTAAAGGAAAAGTAGGATTGTGAAAATCATTTGCAAATACTGTGTCCAGATCACAAAATATTTGATGTCAACTGTTATCCTTGAAGGGGATGAACTTGAGCTTGAGTTGGATGGCGGTGTCGGGCTTGGACTTGGGAGGCTAGCTGGAGGACGGGGAGTCACTTGTCGATGATCTCGCCGGAGGCAACCCTGTTGGCGGGGAGGGAGGCGACGTCGATGAGCTAGGCGACGAAGGTGTCGTTTGACGAGGAAATCAACGCAATCAAGCGGGGTGGGAGACGGGGAGGGAAATGGGGTTCGGGGGCATGGAAAATCGTCTCGCCGATATATCGCCAATATATCGGTATCAGACAAAAACCGATACACCGATACCACTTAATCTCGATTTTTCAAAATTTTCCAAATATCGGCGATATATCGCCGATATATTAGTTTCGGACCGATATATCTGTATTTTTTGAATTAAAAAATATTTTTTTAAATTTTTTTTTTTTTGAAAAAAACTTTCATGTTTGTTTTCTATCCTAATATGCATTTTTATGCATATTTTGAAATGTATTCTTTGTTTAAATTAGTATAACTCATTTTAGAAGTTAGATTGTGAAAATATATGATAAAAATTAGTTTTTAACGACCGATATTTTTTTACACAATATCTCCGATATATCTCTGATATTTCGTCTCTTTGGCTGACCGATATTTTACCGATATCCGATATGACATTCCATGTTCGGGGGGAGGTAGAGGTGGAGGATGCCTACGAGGAGAGATAGGGGAAGGAGCTTAGGTGAGGAGTAAAGTAGTCAGGTCATAAAAAATTCTTTTATTGTATTAGATTCACTATCCAAACACACCGCCAATTTTATTCATGTAAAAAATTTCACTATCCAAACGTATTTCACATTTATGGTGAAAGTCAATTAATTTACTTTCACATTTACTTCTATTTCACTATCCAAGGCTTTTTTGTGTATAAAAAAACTCATCCTTGAGCATTTTAATATTTTCTAATTAATTTCCTATTTATTTTAAGTTGGAAATTACTTAGGTTATAGCACACACCTCGGGAACCTCACTCTCTACTTGACCAACAAGGATGCCTAGGACGGCTCTAGGTAAGGTATTAAGTATAAGATGTGTGTAAACGTAGGCATGGCTCAGCTGGAGTTCGAAATTTTAAATTCAAGCTTGAGCTTGGCTATGTTCGTTATCGCTCGTATGCTTCCGGCTTCAACTCGGCTGGTAAAGATGACTAGAACTCGAGCCGGACCGGATCAGCTCCCGAGCATGCTCGGCCTATTTACACCCTTAATTATAGCACACTTGCATAAAAATATTTTTGAAAATAAGAGGCGATTGGAAGAAGGATTGAGGTTCTCAAGTACTTATTAAAAAGGCAGGTTATATACTTTTGAGGGACATAGGAGAGTAATGGATACAAATAGTCAAATTAATTTTAGGAGTATATTCTTTTCTAGTCAGCCCAAAAGAGCTGACCCCTTTCGCTTGAATCGCTTCCCTGTCTGAGGACTCTCTCCAAATAAAAGCAGGAGCCTCGACTCAGATCAGCTCACCCAAACACCCAAATCTTTCATGATCACTCTTAAGCTCCCTAGATCTCCATATCCCGCAACTTTCAGATTCCTCAGAGCTCTTTCAGCTCAACCGCACTTTCACTTTCAGTTGCTGAAATGGCCACCACCTTAGCTGGGGAAGATGCAGAAGCCGCCGTACTCACGGCGGAGCACGGCCAGATCAGACTCCCCCACTCCCGCTCCAGTCCCTCCACCCCCCGCAGCCGCCCCTCCTTCAAAGACTCTCCCTTTACTCCTCCCAAGTCCCGACTCTCCGTCTCCTCCTCTGCCACTGCTTCTTCTGCTTCTTTTTCAGCTTTTGATGGGTTCAAGAGGGATGGCTGGGAGGGATTGTTGGGTGGTTTTGGATGGAGGGGGAGATCTGCTTCTGGGTCTCTGAAGTATGGTCGGGGAAGGAGGAAGGTGGTGGGGGGTGGGATTTGGAGGAGGAAGCGGACGAGGGGGCTGGTTGTGGTTGTTGGATTGGTGGGTTTGTTCTTCTTGATGAACTGGTGGATGCTTTCCCGGCTACAGCAGTCTGTCCTTGACCAGCATGACAGCCTCCTCAATCATTCTTCTCCGATCCAGGTCTGATATGAAGCTTATGCTGAATTGTTTCTGGGTTTTGCACTCTTTCTTTTCTTTTGATTTAATGCAAGTTTGGCTGAAAACTCGTTACACGGTTTGGAGAAATGTGGAGTGTTCTTGTCAACTGGTAAATGGGAATGTCTGCTGCTTTGTTGTGTGCTCTAGTTTCCTAGTCATTCACCTATTGTTTTTGTTATTTCCAAAAAAAGAGGAATTTATTTGTGTTGGTCAATTGGGTTGGATCAATGTTGTCGAATTCTTTAATTTGGGCCTATAGGGCGTAGCACTGATACACCAGTAGTACCAAGTGCTGAATCAAGGTGTCAAATTCATCAAATTTGGTATCTCTTAGATGTATCAGTACTGACATTGTATGCTGACAAACAGTGGAACTTGTTTCGGCACATTCAGTCATTGGAAGTTGTTCAAAATGTTGGATGCACATTGCTTAAAAGATTGATAAGCTTTGCATTGAGTAAGAAGCCTTCACAGTAGGTTTATATCCTCTAGCTTCCATCTAATATGAGTTTCTTCAATATATTTGGTTTCTTTTCTTTCTTGTTCTTTGAAGTACTATAATATCCGAGCGTTAGTTCTGGAATATCAAGCCACTCAAAGACCATATCAAAGTTTTCTATTATGGATGATGCAGTATAATGTCCATTATCAGTTACTACCGTTTTGGTATCTGGAAACTTCTTTGACACTATAATATTAAACAGTAGACTTAATGTTAGTCACTTATAAGCACTTGATAGAAAAGCCCAAGCCCTTTCTGCTTTCCTTGTTGAAGTATCTTTGTGGCATGTTCTACTTCTTATATATATAAACGTGATGATGCCATGATGTGTACCAAATAATTGAGTAATTGGCACAATGCTTCTATGCATTTGCTGAAAATAAGTGTCTCGTACATAGAGCTCATTTATAGCCTTACTTTGCTTGTTTGATCATGTAATCAGGGAGAATGGAGTAAATTCAAAAAGGGAAAAAGGCCTCAAAGGTTTATGTATGCTAGGTTATTGGCACTTGCTGCCCATGCCTTGGCAGAGGTAATTCCCTTTTTGATTTTTTTCGTTGTTTCTTTATTGATTTTTGGTGCCTGCTGACCTTACTCTTCTTGCTATCTATTGTTATACGGGGTTAGATGAGCCATCTCCATTCTAACCTTGTCCTTCATGCCATTCATTTTGCTTGATTACAACCGCTAAGCTTGTGATATCTGTTCTGTCCAGAGTGATGATAAGCCTGAGCCTCAAGATTTGTGGGAGGAGCGGATGGTCCCTGCTTCTGCTTGGAAGCCTTGTGCTCAGCAGTCCAACTGGGAGGGTTCTGGTAGTAATGATTTTTTCATTCATGATTGTGTACCATACAATGGACTAAGAAACACCTATTTTGCGAATTTAACAGACGCATGCTGTGTAACTCTGGTAACTCATTTGTGGCTATCTGTTGATGCAGGCTCTGCAAATGGGAAAAACGGGTATATTCTTGTCAGTGCAAATGGGGGCATAAGTCAGCAGCGTGTTGCTGTAAGTAGCTTTTTCGGAAACATTAATGCAAGAGGTCATGTGCAGTACCTGGAGAAACGCTTTCGGAGAATTGTATCTGTATAATGATGAACTTTGAACCGATGCTACTTATAGAAATCAAGGGGAAAGAGAGAAAATTGTTCATCTTCATCATGATTGTGTGTCCACATGGATAAATAACGAAGTAGGTGTCTGCCAATGACAACTGATCATGAATGAAGTTTTTCAGTAACCATCAAATAGGTCATTAATAAACCTCTTTAGCTGTCAAGGCTGCCTATATCACATAAGAATGCTATCCTCCTTTTCTTCTCTGAATGTGCACGAGCTTCACACAAAAAAGGGGCAAACTCTGCAGCAAATTCCTTAGAAAATTCAAGAGTTCTATAGTTGTCCTTGCTGATGGATTCCTTGCAGGCCTCCACTTTTGTGTTTTAGAGATAATAGTTTCCCTTCTTTCTTTAGATCGTCATTTGTGAGTATGTGTATGCATATCTGTACTCTCCTTGAAAACTTTATGTGCACCTTTTCTTGTAACGAAAGAAAAAAATAAAATGAATTGCAGACTTTCCATTGCATGGTTTTTAGTGACTTAATGAGGAAATTTTAAATGCAATTTCTGGTTGTTTCATTTCATATTAGCATTAGTATGAGGAATCTTCTCCTTGACTGGTCACAGGTTTGCAATGCAGTTGCTGTTGCTCGCTTACTGAATTCGACTCTTGTTCTTCCAAAATTTTTGTTCAGTAGCGTTTGGAGAGATGAGAGGTATATATATTTCATTTGCCTGATTTTTCAGTAGTCCTCGTACTTTCAGTAAATTTTTGGCAAAGTCACTGACCAATTGTACTCGTGCCGTGCCCTTTCAGCCAGTTTGGTGATATCTATCAGGAGGAACACTTTATAAAGTATTTGAGAGCTGACATCCATATAGTAAAAGAGCTGCCATTAGAACTCCGCTCGTTGGATTTAGAGGCAATAGGTAGTCTCGTAAGTGCCTTTTACATAGTTGTTTATTATAATTGCTGTAAGAAGCGCGTGCTGTACAATATTCTCCATTTTATTAGTTCCTGTTCAATTAACTTAAATTCATTACATTGTTTCTACTAGGTCACTGATGATGAAATTATGAAAGAGGCCAAACCAAGTTTCTATTTAAAGAACATCTTGCCCATTTTACTCCAAAATAAAGTTGTCCATTTTGTTGGTTTTGGGAATCGCTTGGCCTTTGATCCCATACAATTTCATTTGCAGGTACGTAAGGGCCTAGGGCTCTGAAGTACTTTATAAACTAAACATGAGAATTTTTTAGGGTTATTTTTTAAGCTAATACTATAATAAATCCCCTGTTCTATGCCCCCCTCCCCTCTCTCTTTGGTAATTAGGGGCAGCCCCCTTTATTTCAAGTTGACATGGCAGTCATGGGTTGGATTTCCCAACAGAACTTTCATATCACATCAACACAAATGACCAAATCAATAGCCCAACTATAATCACAAAAGCGTACAGGAAGTATGTTGTTTGTTTTTGTGGAAGCATTGTCTTGGAAATGAACGTAAATACTCCTTTGCTACCATGTTATTACAGCAACCACAAAGTTGGGCTAAAATGATGATGTTAAGATGTCATCTATTTCTATCCTTGTAAGGTTGTATCAGATGTACGACCCTTTGCTTTGTTGTGAATTTAATACCATCTAGCATAATGAAATTTAGTGATAGAATCTGTATCACCTGTCACACATGCCTTGCATGAGATGGCTGATGATTTAGTTCCCAGCATTTCATTTTTCTTGAATAACTTTAATCTTCTTCTGGTTTTTTCAATTTCATTTTGCACGGCTGATATATAAGCTGTCTGGCATTTATGATTATATATTCTCTGAAATTCTGTTACACATTTAGTTTCTGATTGATTATCATCATCTAGAAACTCCGCTGCAGGTGCAATTTTTATGCGCTAATATTTGTACCTAAGATCCAAGAAACTGGCGCTTTACTTGTCAAGAGAATGCGCGAGAAACTGCCACGTTGGCGACCCATTGATCATAACCTGCTGGGTCCATTTGCAGTAGAGTCAAGTGCAAAAAGACATCAGCACATTAAAGGATCTGCATCAAGATATTTAGCTCTGCACCTTAGGTTTGAAATAGACATGGCAGCTTATTCAATGTGTTATTTTGGCGGTGGCGAAGAGGAGAGAGAAGAGCTTGAGGCATATCGTGCAACTCACTTTCCAATGTTAACACTTCTGAAGAAGAGCACCAAGTATGTCACACTAGTCTTTGCTGCTCTAATAACTATAAAATGTTATTTACATCGGCAAGATAGATGAATTGAGTGTTCCAACTCAGTGTATCTCTACCACTGGTTTTGTAATTGAGTGTACTTGAAAGTTGATCTGCAAAGGTCCTAACTCCTACATTGTGTAAGAGACCAAAAATTTGTCACTTGGTGCGTTCTCCTTTGGTTTGTGTCCTTTAAAGTTGTTTTAACTCTTTATACACACTTTTCAAAAGTGGACAACAGTGAATTGAGATGAGAAATTGTTGTGTCAATAGATAAAATACAGTTGAGATGCTTAATACGCTGACTCAGTATTGACAAAAGTTTTGACTAATATTTAGCTTCTGATAGTCAATATTTTATCACAGGTTACCATCTGCTGCTGCTTTAAGATATGAAGGCAAATGTCCTTTAACACCTGAAGAAGCAGTGCTAATGCTTGCTGCTCTCGGTTTCAACCGTAGAACACATATATACATTGCAGGTGCACGTATCTATGGGGGAAAGTCTAGAATGGCTGCTTTAAAGAGCTTGTATCCTAATTTGGTCACTAAGGAGAACCTTCTAACAACATCAGAGATTGAGCCATTCCATAATTTTTCATCTCAGGTATACATCCAATATTTTTATCAGAGAGTATATAACTAGAAACTATCGTCTTAGCAAAAACATGCAACCTTAATCTTTTTGTTGCTATTGGGAAAGTTTCTCAAGTGTTGCTATTGGTAATTTTAGAACGATCTAATTGGCATGCCCTAATTCTTGAATTTTACGCTGATTAGCAGTTGTCATCACTTGAATCTAGGGTTGAAGCAGAGCACAATTCCAGCCAAATGTTATGCATTCTTTTCTGTGTTGATTATCCAGTTTTCTTCCCTTATGTTGTAAGCGCCATCGGCCCATCAGTATAGCTTACTACTGGTGTTTTAAGCATTTAAACTGAAAGATATTCTGCATAAATGAAAAATATCACTAATCAATGAACTATGTGGGTCAAGAACGATTTGGAAAGATTAGTGTCAATTGCATGCCAACATAGTATAATGTTTTCATGGGATATGCTCAGCAGCTCTTCCTTCTTCATAAACTCAGCAAGAGAATAAGTGTGTTAAAGAGAGGTAGAGGTTTACCTCTCCGTTGGTGTCCCATGGTGCTCGTTACCATTTAGAAGAAAAATAATATAATTTTGATGTGGCAGGTTTAATTATTGCTTGGCCACTAACTTGAAAAGCTATGTTTAGCGCTAGATTACCTTTTAAATGGACTGTGCATTCACATTAACAATATGGCAACAAAGGGGTTGCTTTTGTGAGAGGCTTGCTCATCCTCTTATTTAATGTGTTTTCTTTCAGTTGGCAGCTCTGGATTTCATAGGCTGTGCTGCTGCAGATGCTTTTGCAATGACAGACTCTGGGAGCCAGTTGTCCTCTCTGGTTGCAGGCTTTCGAATGTACTATGGTGGGGGTCAGTTACCAACCATACGGCCAAATAAGCGTCGCCTGGCTGGAATATTTTCCAAGAATGATACAATAGAGTGGGAAGAGTTTGAAGAGAGGGTAAGGAAAGCTGTGAGGGAGAGCAAGAGAGTACAAGAAAGACCAATAGCACGGAGTATATATAGGCATCCACGCTGTCTCGAATGTATGTGCAGGACAGAATGATTGGATATAATGTTAATTAAAATTTTCTAATATTTTTTCTTTCCAGGGTTTATTTTTGCCCTGCAATTAACGTAGAAATAAAGCATTCTGTGGGTTTGATTGGAGTCGAAATATTTTGCATCTGTTTTTTAATCTTTCCATACACATTTTCACTTGATGAGACATGATGGTGTAAACCTGAATATCACGGATGCATTCGTTAACCAACACTCAATATGCTATACTTCCTCCGTCTGGAGTTGGTAAAAATACATTTGGTTTTCCAAAATGAACTAAACTTTGGAAAACCAAATTCATATATTAATTCCGGATGGAAGGAGTAAAAAATTTCTTTTGAAAATTAAGACTAGTTTCGAAATTAGTTACTTGTGTGAAGTGGCAGTAACATCTCAATGTCAGCTTCAGTTGAGAACGGCAAGCAGTGATGAGTGTTTAATAACATCTTGGGTAGATGAGTCTCCACATGTGTACTTTCCGAATTTTTTGATCAGCTTTAGATGACTAGCTGTTAACCATGAAAAATACACATTTTTTATATGCCTTTTTACCTATTTGTTAGTTGTGTTTTCTAATTAAAATGAGGAATAAAGTGAATTTTGGTAATTTTCTAAGTAATTAGGAATTAAACAAATAAGGCTCTCTAAATTGCTCAATTTAACACTGTTCTGTAATTTTATAAATATTTGGTGCGTCTAATTTGGGACATGTTTTATTTTGTATAGGTTCGCATGCTCGTACTGCAGAACAGCCAAAAGTGAAGCCATTAGACGTGTTTTAAAGTGCCGAAGTGACCCAGGAGCGGAGATTAAACATGCAGAGAAGATCTAAGCCGTTGATGTTCACTGATGAAGAAGACGGGCGCGGAATCAATGCACAGGGGTTCAGATTTGATCAAGCGGATGAAAATTCTACAACGGGTTTTAACCCAAGCATTTGAACAAGCAAAATAAGAGTGGTTCGATCTGTGGGCCGGTTCAATGAGAATGAAAAGAAATAAAATAAAAAACTAAAGATAACCCGAGCCGCTGGCTCGGGTGTCCTGTTCAGTCGGGACAGAGGAGGCTGAGGAGCAGAGCTCAAGCTCTGTTCGAGAGGTGGATGGGTTTCTGGTGTAGATCGACGGCGATGGGCGGCTGGGTTCCGGCAACCTGAGCTCGACGGCGGCGGTTAAGTCAAGGCGGCCATGGGTAGTGCTCGACGGAGGAGGCCATGGCGGAGCAACGAGCTGAGGCACGGTGAACACGGCGGGGCGGTCATACGAAGGCGATCGACGGCGACCATGGGTTCACGACGGCGATAGCAGCAGAAGGCGGCGGCTATGGCGAGGAGGAGCTCGAGCACGGCAGGAAATGGAGGAAAGTTCTGATTTTTTTTTTTTGAGTCGGACTCGATTTGGAAAGTTTGAATCTCCAGTTTGGGATGGATTTGGGAATCGTCCAAAGGAGGGCGTGCTGAAGATGGAATCTTACCTTATTTGGGCTCATCCTCAAGGTGGAAAAGAGCTCTCTTTGGCCGTCTATAAAAAGGGATGCACCGGCAGAAGAAGAACAGAGCAGGCCGACCGACAGAGAGAGACGACCGAAAGAAAGTCCTTTTGATTTACAGTTCTTATTTTTCATCTTTTTCTCAGTTCCAAAAGTTTGTTTTTTTTTTCTTCATTCTGCTTTCTTTTCATCTCAGCTGAATTTGTAATAAGTTGTACCATAACGATCAGAAGGAAGACATTTCAGAAATTCTAGTTTTTTTCTTTTCTCCTTGTGTTTTTATTTTGATTATTACTGTGTTACGTGGAATTGTCGCGAAAGCTGTGCTGCTTGGAGTTGTTTCGAACAGTTCTCACTAGGAACAGTCAACCGGGAAGAACATTACTCCTTTCTTTGCATTTAATCCCACATTTTCTGTAAGTCAAGTTTATTTCTTTTAATTGAGATGGATTTAATTACAAATTATGCATATGTTTTAGTTACTATGCTTGGCTAGACCAGTTGCTAAGGCTAGGATGAGGCTGTAGTAATTGTAGAGAATCCGTACATGTGAAAGTTGATATTTTTCCTAGAATTGTGCGTTAATTGTTTATGCGTTCCTGTTGTTAATTGCATAGTTATTTTTGGATATAGCATTAATCATGTTTTTGCTATGATTTAGAATTACTATTGTCAATGCATGCTTATTTTAATTGGTTAAATAACAAATCGGATACTAGTTGTGATTTACTCGTAAGTGGATACATCTAGTGATTTGAGTTGTTAATTTAAATAACATGAAGGACGTGATTTTTGTATGAGTAATTATGCATTAAAGTAAAATCTTCCGTAACAACGTGAATAGGATTCTAGATTGTTACGAGTATTTGGAGAATGATAAATGATTGAAGGGTTAGGGTTCTCTATAATTTATTACATGCCGATTCCAAAGCCTTAGTATTTTGTTAATTTGATAAAGTTCAAATTTTTATTCCGTTAATTGATTTTAATTAGTCGTTAGTTAGTTAATCAATTTCTACAAGTTTCATAGTTTAGTCAAGGGTTTAGTTAGGATTCGATTAGATTCCCGCTACACAAGTCCCTGTGGGTTCGACCTCGTAAGAATTGTGCGACTATACTCCAAACACGATTCGTACACTTGCGAGTAAAATTAAGAGATTAATTAAAACAACAACACTAACTTCAGCAACTCCACGGTCAAGCTACCCAGAAACATGTGTTTTATTAGTCCCATACATCCTATATGGCTTGATGCTGTTCCGATGTAGGCTTAGATAGTTTCTTTTTATCTCTATCTTAATGATGAACACACATAGATAAAGTCCTACGAGTTAAAACTTTTATTTGAAAATTTCTAGAATATATTTTCTTTTCCTATAAGTGAGTTAACAATCGAAACTAAGAACGAAATAAAAGCTTGCATGGAAATTGTTCAATACATGAAATACTTATCTAAATTGAAATAAAGCCTACAAGTAACACACCATAAAAATGTCCACAAAAATTAGCACTTCATTTTTTATTCATGTAGGCCCCAGGGGTTGGGGACTCCTCTGAGTACTGGAATAAGGGAATTTTGACGAGGTTGATCAATATGATAGTGCACCAAATTTTCACTTGGCTATTTGGTCACTTCGATATGGAATTTTCTTATCTTAGAGAAATTACATGATCCGTGTCCCACAAACCTCAAGCCACCAATGCAACACCATACTGGAGCACCTTCAAAAGATTAAATGAAAATGGCTGTAGAGTGGAATCTCTCTCTCTGGGAAATCACCTGTTTTTCCAATTTTTCATGTACAAATGTAACACCGGCTTGCCCTCGAGTATTTGGACAATCAGAGGCCGGTTTTCCATTCTTCAAAGCCCCATTGCACCATGAACTTTTTTACAGTTTCTATGCCTTTTTCAATTAGATACTGTTCCCTGCTAATGCACTTGCTTGAGACCTCCCAATCTTTCTACACTCTTAAATGCTATTGCTTATTCTCAATAAATGATCATACTCGACTTAGGCAGAGAAGAACCCGCCGAAGTTCCTAACCAGGTTTAAAGGACACCTTGATATAGTACTTCCTAACTTATGGTCTCTGGTTTTTAAGAGTTCATTCGCCAGATGCATGGGGAAGTACAGCTTATGCTTACAGGATAATTTAAGATAGCAAGACGCTTACATATACCAAGGTTTCTAGACTCCTGCCAAAATGTTCTCCGGGCTTTCTGTAACACCACAGCAACTAGGCAAACAATTTTCAAATTACTGTTGCCTAATAGGCATCGTTTAATAATAAGAGAATCTACGGATAGCACTCACTTCTAATGATCTTGGCAACTAGAAACATTAGCATCTCTTTTATATTCAAAATCTAGAGGTCCAACAATGCATTACATACCCTTAACCTCTGAAACAGCTTTATTTCAAGTTTGTATACAATGCACAAACCAATGTATTGATCAGTTTAGTCGCATACAATCAAGCTCCTGATACAGTATGTACCCAGGAGGTACCATCCAAGAAGTAGCATACAGAAAAAGGCAAAACCAATGAGAAATGCTGCCCCAGCCATCCAAATTCCCAAACACAGCACTGCAACAAATGGAAGGAAAGATTTGACAACAGCAGTGCCATTGATCCATCTACCTTTGAATAATATGAGTGCCCCAACCGTCACAACATTCCACTCAACGGATCCTCCATATGCTAGCCTATTTAGACAATTGGCCACAAACGAATGACAGTTACAAGTGAAGATATTGTAGGATTTGTGATGGAAATGGTGCATGCTGGAACGTAATGCATCATCCCATGTGATTGAAGTGCCATTCTCAGCATGCCTGTAACCATGTCTGCAGGTGTGACCAGCAAGGTTTGGAGGAAAGCAGCACTGCTCCATGGTTGTCAACAAAACATAACAAATACAATTGTCATTAACAAATCTACAGCATTTTTCTAATTACATTTGAAATGCAAGCAAACTAACATAAACTAGAGATAAGAACTTCATCCTTCATAACTGCTGTAAACTGGGATCCCTGTCCTTGATGGACACAGGATACAGCAGATGGTGATTTTCAAAACTGTCACTGAACCCCAACATGTAGATGATGTCCAGTCTAATAGTAGTAAATAGTACTCCCTTCATCCTATTTTAGTTGCTCCATCTGGTCAATTCAAGTGGATTTTGGATCTCTACCCCCCATTAGTTTGGGGTTTCCACATCCAGTAAAAATCAACTTTTTCCAGATGGAGCATCTAAAACAGGATGGAGGGAGTATTATACTAATGTAATGGCTGTATTTCAACTTCTTAATTTGAGCACAAAAGAAAACATGCGGTCATTATTGCTAAAAACATTTCTTCTTGCTCACATAAATGTATAAAAAGAAACAAGTGATTATTCCTATTCAAAATTGCTTCTGATACCCCCCTTAAGCTCTAATTGTGAAACATAAAAGCTAAATATGCAATATTGGCAACCGAGCATAATAATAACATGAAAAAAGATATTGGCTTACCATTTCTCTGTCAAGTTGAAGGTATCTGGCAACTGAACCAAATGCAAAATTATCTATATTCACAAAATTTGACCCTGAGAAGTCCAGGATAGCTCCATCCTCCCTGCACATGCCAACATGACCAATAAAGGGTGCCAGCCATGAGACTATGGGAAGTGGAGTCCAAACAATACAACAAGGAAACCTTGCCTTGCTCGGTTCCACTTCACTAAGTGGCCAAAAATCATGTTCTATGTCATTACAACATGAAAGATCTGTATCGTCAACAGCATTTAAAAATCTGGTCCTCCGGAAGCCAGCTTCATCTAGTGGCTGCAGATGTTCTTTTGCTCCATCCTCCATTTTTCCATCTCTTAAGGTATCAAGTTGTTTGACTTCCATAATTGATTTCTTCCCAAATGTATGTAGCTTGCTAGATTCATAAGCATCAAAATAATGTTAGGAGTAACACCAAATTGTCATAGCATGCTGTCATATTGAACTGTCATAAACAGTTTTATCGGTGACCCATATGTATGAGTTCTTCTGTTTGCTGCATGTCCTTAACAGATACAAAACATTGAGTCCCTAGGACTATTATGAGCTTACAAAATCCCATTAGCTTGCAAATCTGTTTTGTTCCAAACTCTCCTGTACTTGCATGTAAAGATAGCACACAATAAAATGAGTTGTTGTGCATATTTGATCCATTGACAGCTGTATATATATATATATATATATATATCTATATCTGCCTCGCGAAGATCAACATTTTCTATTATAAGTTACACAAATTAGGAGAGAGAAAGTATTTATAAGTAAGCAACAATGGATTGCACATTTACTATTGAAACATGAAAACAGTTAAGACATAGTTAGACAAACATTCTTTTTAGGTAGGCAATAATTGACTAACAAATGAAACTTCAAATGACTTAAACGTTGATATATGTAACGAGCAGGTTCATTACGTTCTTCAAATTGCCATTTCAGCAAGTTAGTTTCAGAAGATTCTTGGTGATCACTCTATGCGTGCTTGCCAAACAATGGCAATGTGACAACTTGGAATGAATCACTATATGAGTGAGGACTATGTATTGACCCATTAAGCAGTGAGATAATGAATATGCCTGCTTCATGACTATAATGAGGTTTATTATGCACAAACAAATGGTGAAAGAATTGTTTTAATCCTTTCCATTTAATTCAACCATGCATAATGCAGCCTATAGAAATGAACTGTTGTAATTCTACATGTGAGTCTGCTATAAATTAGCTAAACAGCAAAACCCACACTCATCTGTTAGGCCTAAGGTGATCCGAGTTTAGCTTTGTAGCTGAGACCGACTAGTTCAAGAAAAGGGCCTGAGATGTGTAAGCAAAACTGAGATGAAACAGAGGAAATTACTTAAAAAGGGAGTAGTTATGCAAATTCAATGATATATCAAAATTCAATATCCTATCTCCAATGGCATACGACTCATGTACAGTTGTCAACAACCAAAACAATATTCCCTGAAGCGGAGGTCCTCCGTTCAAACCCCCACTCCTTTTGTCACCGACCCAGGACTATTTTCCGACGTACCTAGTGCATATGATGGGTGGGCCTTGTATGTGCCCGAGGTGGTTAGCTGCGGGATATGGTGGTCAAAGAAGCCGGTTGCCCTGCCCCTTTCCTAGTCAGGCCTAAGGACTCGAACACCCCTCACTTTAAAACAACTAAATGTTCTGAAAGCAGAGCCACTTGTATGTTCAATGATCACATTGCTACTGATATGTACTAATTATCCACTATGATCAGGGTTATGAGCTTTCTTTTAACAAAAAGAAGATTTTTTTTTTTGCCGGCAAAGTCCAAATTAGGACTTGGAATTGATTAATCTAGGTGAGGTACATATCAGTACATCAGCCCATAGGATCAACTCTAGTACTTCATTAGGGGGCTTTGCAAGTCATGTACATGATCTGTATCAATCGCATAATCTAAAATTGTACTTGTAGATTTCTAATTTACGTGATGACAGATCAGTAACCATAAACATCAAATACGAATACAACTAAACAAAATCCAATCTCAATAATTTCTAATTATCAAGAGAAACAGCTCAAAATTTCGAGAGAGAGAGAGAGCTCACTGGAAGGAGGTCGGAAGCAGGGGCGGCACAGGAGGATACCAGGAAGTATCGAGATCAGGAAGAGAGGGGGGGCAGCAAAGGAGAGGTTGAAACCTGTCGGCGGCTCAGCGGCTTAACGAAAGCGCTTGATCGAAGAGTTTCTTCCCGGTTAAGCAGAGGCCTCAAGGGACCCATCAGCAGGGGAGTTGTGCTCACTGTTCCCCTGCGCGCCGTATACCTAATAATTTTTCGATGCTATCACTCTCTCTGTCCCACAATTGTAGTAACATTTGAAAAAAAAAATCCCATACTTTTCGGGTGAACACCCACGTTCATGTTATGCTTGTAAAAAGGCAAAGTTTAAATGCTTGCATCAGAATAATCTCGAGCTATCAAATTTAGATCGGATGGCTCCAGGGCGGGTGATTATTTAGGCTGAATTAGCTACTAATTTGACATCTGCGGGCAGATTTCGGACAAAAATCTCACCAATGACAGTTGATATTAACTATTTCATTGAGTTCAAAATCTGGCGGTAGGCATTCACTAATATACATTTGATGGTAAGGTCCGACTATTAGGATCCTCAGTATATCCGTCAATGGAGTTCTATCAAAAGCATCGTGAATGAGAAAAACTGAGGTGCTGCAAGGTCTCAACCTATATTTCACTCCCTTGGGCTCACTTGAAGTGGTTGGCTACCTAAAATGACAACTTATAAGCATGTTACAAACATCTGCCAGCTTTGCTTGTGAGATGAGTTATAAGAAACTTAGGATGCACACAACCAAACTTTTACCCCCTCAGTCCAAAAAAGCCCTAGCAGTATTTCAAAATGAGTTAAATTTATTACCTTGTAGAATATTGTAGAGAAAGATTTTAGTAACTCCTTTGCTCACAAGTTAATCATAGAGAATCACTTTTTTTATTGGTAGGACGATCCTCAGTTTACAAAGCCTTCGATTAATTGGCCAAGATGGAAGAGCTTTAAAAGTAAGATTATAAAAAGAGAGAAGAACTTAATGTAGAGAGAGAAATATAAATTTTTTACAAATATCCATATAGTGATTCCTTCCTTGCATGCTTCTTCTTCACTTCAAATTATAAGTTATCATTTTCTTTCTTCCACTCAACTTCAAGCCTTAATTTAAAGGATTTGAAAGTTGAGTATTGATGAAGAACTTGCTTCGGTAGAAAAATCCTTCTTTGAAAAAAAACTTTCTTTCTCCTTAGAATTTACTCTAAGGATGCTTTGTCTCATTCACTTTGCTTTTCCAAAAACCTTTATAAAATTGTATATAATGGCAAAAAAGAAGCCCCCCTTCTCGTATAGAAATGAAATGATATATATATATATATATATATATATATATATATATATATATGTATAAAAGAGTGTGAGTAGGTACTGGGATGGGGTAGTGGGTAGGTATTTTGAGTGAGAAATGAGTAATTATTGAGAATCTGAGGAGTTTTTTACAATTCCAGAAGGTGGAGTTGTTGGTAGTTCGGGGAGTTTTATATAATTTTTAAATATAAAATGGTAGTTCTTTATAGAAAGTGGGGGACACTTGTCATTTTTTGAAAGTGGTCCCCCTTTTCCCATTCTCTCCCTCTCTCTTACCACATCATATTTGACTTCTTCTTTTTTACTTTTTTTTTATAAATAATATTAATGAGGTAAAAATTATTTTATGGATCATGCTACCTTTGGTTTTTTTTGCACGAGGCCCATAAAACAAGCCCATTCTTTTTGTTTGTTGCTGAGCTTAGGCTTTAAGCAAGCCTCCATTCACTTTGGACGTGGGGCCCACAAACCCAACCTATTATAAGTTTTTTTATTTTTTCCCTTTATTTCCTTCTCTTTCATTTCTTCTTTTATCTTTGTCTCATTTTTTTAATCAACACTCAGCGTGGGGCATTGATGAGCCTTATTTAGCCTTTAATATTTAATTGGGCTAATTTTTTCCCATTCTCTCCCTCTCTCTTACCACATCATATTTGACTTCTTCTTTTTTACTTTTTTTTTTATAAATAATATTAATGAGGTAAAAATTATTTTATGGATCATGCTACCTTTGGTTTTTTTTGCACGAGGCCCATAAAACAAGCCCATTCTTTTTGTTTGTTGCTGAGCTTAGGCTTTAAGCAAGCCTCCATTCACTTTGGACGTGGGGCCCACAAACCCAACCTATTATAAGTTTTTTTATTTTTTCCCTTTATTTCCTTCTCTTTCATTTCTTCTTTTATCTTTGTCTCATTTTTTTAATCAACACTCAGCGTGGGGCATTGATGAGCCTTATTTAGCCTTTAATATTTAATTGGGCTAATTTAATGTGGGACACACAATGTCTCACATAACCCTTATAATTTCTTTGGCTAATTGGATATTGGACACATCACAAAATATTCACATTTTTATATACCTCTCTACCTATATATTAGTCATAATTTTAGTTGAAAGTAAGGATTATTAATAGTTATTCATGTTAGGTGAAAAATTAGGAGATTAATAAATAAATGCGCTTAATTGATTAATTTAGATGCGTTAATTAGATTTAATGGATTTATAATTTATGATGCATCTAAATTATATTTAACTTTATTTATGCAGGTTTTAAAAGTCTCAATTGCAGATCATCAAAAGTGAATGCTCGTCAAACGGGTTATGTGCTGAGATCGAAGATTTGACAGATGCGGTCGTTACGACGGGTTTTATCTAATGAAAAGAAAAAGGAAAAGAAATGATGAAATAGAACTGAACTGACCGGTTCAGTGGTCAATTCAGGGAAAGAAAAAAAAGAGAAGACAACCCGAGCCGAAGCTCGGGTGTCTGTTCCAGTCGAGCAGAGCTCGAGCGATGGGTCATGGCGGCGGAGCTGGATGTCGAGCGAAGGTAAGGATGGGCTCAAGGCTGACGGCGATGGCGGGTATTGGAGCTCTGTTCGAGAGATCGACAAAGGGTGGTTTGACGGCAACCATGGGCGAGCAGAATCGGCACAAGGAGGTCGATGGCCATTGGCGATGGGCGATGGGTCATGGCGACGAGGCATGTAATCGACGGTGGAATGACTGCTATAGAGTTTGACGGCGTGCTTAATCGGGAAAACAGAGACAGACTCCTACTCGAATTAGAAAATCAATTTCATCTTCGACTGGAACGCGGTTTTGGCTCTTGCAAAAGACTTTGGATTCACTTTCGATCTGCCTATAAAAACAGCAGTCGACCGAAGAAAGAGAGGGAGGCTAGAGAAAAAAAATAGAGCTTTAAAGAGAACTTCTGTTGCCGTTTTGGGCCAGAATCCAACGTGGTTTTTGTCGGGGAAGAAAGGAAGCCGGAGGAAAGGAAAAAGACCTGATTTTGCATTGATTTTCACTTGCTACAGTGATGATTCGAATTGCTACGGTAGAAGACAGTGAATAGTGAATAATGCCGGGTGCTACAGTGATTTGCTACAATGTTTTGTGAAGCTACTACTCTCAATTCTTCTTTCTCTATTTCTATGTCTGGTTAAATTCAAGTCCAAAGCGTAGATGAAGCCCTAGATTTATTTTTATTACTCTTGATTATTTAATTTAATATAGTTGATATGATTATGCTTAATGCGATTTCATGTTTTATAAGTTGATCTTGTGCTTGTCCATAGACTAGTATGATTTTGACTAGAATTTGATCTTGATATTCATGTGTCTAGCCAAGAGTAGGATTGTGTTGATTCTATGCCCAACCAAATGATAGTGTTAATTACATAATTTATAGTGAATGAACTTTTCGTGTCCGACCAAAGAACGTGTAATGCATTCACTAGTAATTCGTGTGTCTGACCAAGAACATGAGTTGTCGTATCATATCAATTAGTATGGGACAGTGTCTCAACTAACCCTTGTAATTTTATAGCCAAATTTAACATGGGTGATATAATGTCTCACTTAGCTGTTTGTAATTTGTATGGCTAATTTGACATGCGAATAATTAGATCTCTCTTAACCCTTGTAATTTCATAGGCCAATTTAATGTGGGACATATATGTCTCTGTGATACCCTAAAAAAATTGCTGATGTGATTGACCGCTTCGAAAAACAATCGATCGTATCTACTATGATTTACGAATTTTGTGTGCCGATCAATCGCCATGGATTGCAATCGATCGCACTGGTAAATGCAGTTTCCAATTTTTATATTTCTGAGACTTTTTTGAGTTGGAAATCCTACTAAACTTAGGAGAGCTATTGAGAGAGCACCCTAGATGGCTTGAACATGGTTTTGAACCAACAGTAGAGATTATTTTTGAGTAAAACTGATTTGGGAAAAGATTTATGAAGAAATTTTCTAGTTGTGTTGGGGTTTCTTTATAAAAACCCATTAAGAGGGGCTGCTCTAAGTGCATGAACGTCCAGTCTCTTAGAGTTTTGAGTTTTTCTCTTTTCCTTGCTCAATCATCAAGCATTTGTAGTCTTCGGTCCACGGAGCGAGATTGTTTCATGAGGAGAAAGCGGCATTCTACGCGAAGACTTGAGGAACTCGTCGCGTACGGTGTTAGGATGTGTTTTCCCTATTCCACTTATGATTGATTTTGGTTCTATTATTCTAAAAATATTACATGATATATTATAATGGAAAAAGGTACTCTGCAATCGACTGGAGAGAGCTTCTCTTCGGTCTATTGCTTAATAGCCATCGATGTCATCGGACGGCTATGACAGGTTTTTGTAATACTAACTTGTCCCATAACCCACCCCCTCCTTCCGATACCCCTCACCTGCCCCTCTAATGTAAATTTTAATATGATACTCGCAAGCGCACGAATCTATAGCAGAATAGTGGCTACGAGGTCGATCCCTCAGAGACTTAGTAAGATAATCAACCTAACTCTAGAGTATGTAGCAAGTAATAATGAAACGTAAAGTTCTAATTTTTATTTTCTTTTTAAGCAATCAATTGTTCAGCTAAACTAAAAACACAGAAATTAACTAAACGGAAGATAAAATAATAAGGAAAAATCCTGTGTTCTGCTTTCAGTTTGTCTTGCTTCTCTGTTCTGCTTTCCTCTTTCCTCCACCTTCAGCAACAATCTCTCGATTGCACGCCTCAACCGTTCTACTCTTTCTCTCGAACAGAGTAGAATAGTCCCCAATTCCAGCCGAATCAAAGCTTTCCCAAAACCTCCGTTACGCTACCCCTCTCTCGAGCAAAAGCAACTTCTTTAGTCGGATCCACGAACCCACAACAATTCCTCTATCCCTTCTCTGCCTCTCGACAAAGTCTACTTTGAACAGTCCTTCTCTTTGCGTAGCAGTAATCCAGAAACCACGGCTGCCCAGAACCTCCTTCAGAACCAACAGCACCTCCACCCAACAAAACCGTCCCCCGTCTGCACAGCACAACACAGAACCACCGGAACAGTTCTCCTCCTCCTCTCCGGTCGAGCACGAACAATCCCCAGCCGGCCTCCAGCACAGAGCAGCCGAAACGAGTCTTTTCCTCCAACAGCACCAACAGCACGGCCCTCTCTTCCAATCCACTCTTCCGGCCGCCACAGACCCAAAAACCACCGTCAGCACAGAGCCGCTCTCCTGCCACAGCCGACACCTCCCTTCTCAACAGCCGGCCTCTCTCGACAGATCAACCACGCTCTCCACAGTTCCTCCCCGTCCCACTTCTCCTTTCCAGCAGACAGAACAGATCGAACACGCCCACCACAGCACGACAAAAACCAGTTCTCTCCCTCAACCCAGCCGCCTCCACCGTTTCCCCAATTCCTTTTCTCTTACTGTTCTGTTTTTTTTATGGGCGGCTAAGCCAACCAACATCCCCAAATCGAGCACGATTCCAAATTGGAACTTTCCAAAGCAAGAATTTCCCAAATCGAGACATTTTTACTTCTCTGTTCAAAATCCTCACTTCGCCGGTTTGTTTTTTTTTTTCTCCGTCGCCGTTGCTCCGCCGTCTCAATCCGCTGCCACCATAGCCTCGTCGTCGTCGTAGCCTCGCCGCCACGTCGCCGGAAGCGAGACCCACTGCCGGCGGTCACCGGATTCAGCCTCCTTCTGCTCGAACAGAGCCTCGCTGGGAGGCTCTGTTTTTTTTCTGTTGTGTTACGGGCGCCCGAGCCATCGGGCTCGGGTCGCTTTCTTCGATTTTCTTTTTTTTTTTAATTTTCTGAACCGAACCAGAACCAGACCGGCCCATTTCAATTCCTTTCTTCTTTTTTTTCTTTTTCTTAATTAAAACCCGCCGTATCAATCTCGCGCGTCCAATCTCCGATCTCGGCACAGAACCCATTTGACGTGCATTCTCTTTGGCGATTTAGGACTTTTACAACCTGCATAAATATAGTTAAATATAGTTTAGACGCATCATAAATTATAAATCCATTAAATCCAATTAACGCATCTAAATTAATCAATTAATCACATTTATTTATTAATCTCCTAATTACTCACCTAACACAGATAAACATTAATTATCCTTATTTTAACTAAAAATACGACTAACAAATAGGTAGAAAGGCATATAAAAATGTGTATATTTTGTATATATCACCCTCCTCCCTCGCCCTCGCCCTCACCCCGCCGCCCCTCCTCCCTCGTCGCCGAGCAGATAGCCGCCTCCCATCTCCCTCGTCGCTGCCCCCATCTCTCCCTCACGTCGAGTAGATCGCCGCCCAAAGGTATGATTTTTAACCTCATTTTCGAAGTTGCAATTTGTTGAAGAGCACTTTCGTAAAAATGACCTCATTTTCGTAGTGAATGACTGTATATTATTGCTAAGATTTTATCTTTGTGGTACTCTTAGGACCTGATTTTTTATCCTGCCTATGTACTCTTTTAAATCACGGCTGATTGAACCAGCTTGCCTTCGGTCTTGAGACTGGAGCTTTGAGGGTCGACTGGAGTTTTGAGTTTCCAAAAAATTGATGCAATCAAACAAAGTTGATGAGTATTTGCAACGTAATGAGCGCCATATCCGTCAAGTAGTACGGAGATCGTGGTTCCAGAAAGGTACAACCTTTTTTCAGCATACTTATCCCTTTCTTCTGCACTACAGTTTTCAACTTAGTGGGGCATTTAGTTTTCTGATGATTGGCTAGATTACAGCTTAGAAGACAATTACAAAGATATCATGTATGTTTCCAGAAATATTTTCCCTAGCTTTTGTGTTGGTCTTAGCTCCTTGCACTATCGTCTATTGCGTCTTGCCTCGTGTACTTGCAAATTATATTCTGCATTTCCTCTATCTGTGTTTAAAGTTATATTGCCAACCAACTGCACCTCGATGTCTTGAGTTTAATTGGTCATGCTACCTTGCTAAATTGGCTAGATAAACCATGAAAAAGTCAACTTGCCCACAGGCAACTAATTGATCACTTAAATTTTTGTTCCTAGTCCGCAAAAAAGCAGTCTGAAAATTCCTCATGGGTAATGAGAAGGGGGGATTCAGATTCAGTCACTTCCAAAGATGCTATGCTCGATATAATTCAGTTGCAGTGATATTAGAATGGACTCTTGACGTTGAATGCTACTTAAATTGAGAACAACTTGTTACTGCTTTTTATTTGAGAAATTCGCCAACTTTAGCTAAATCATCTAGCTTGACTTTTTAGAGGAGATATAAACTGCTTTCATTACAGACAACTAATTATGCCCAATTTGCTATACTTGAAACACATTAGAGTTTATTGACAACGTCTATGTTTACAATGGCAGGGCGAAATCAAAGGAAATGATATAATGATGCTAAAACAAGCCATTTGATGACACTCAGGGGCCGTTTGGGGCGTGACACTCAGGGGCCGTTTGGGGCGTGATATAATGATGATATACTGTAGTATCCAGATGGGATGTTTTGCTACACTGTAGCATCTGGATATTTTTTATATCCAGCTGAAACACCTCAGGAGGTGTTTCAGCTGGATGTAAAAATCCACATGGATACTACAGTATATATCCAATATCCAGTCTGGATATTTTGCAATAACCACGCCCCAAACGGCCCCTCAAAGGTGTGCGCTTTTGCACTCACATAGGATAATAGAGTTTTGAGATCCAAAATTGGAGATACTGTAGGGCATCCAGGACAATAACTCTTTCAATCTAAGGGAAAGGAAATGGTCTTTGTGCTGGAGATACTGTATTGGCTTAAAACTTCTTCACATTCTTTATAAAATAAAAGATTACAATTCTTTTTTGGTAAAAGTGACGCCTTGGTCCGACTAACTTCTCAGTGATTTTTTTTGGTAGTATAAACAAGCTTCTCGGCATTGAAATGTTGATCAAGATCTCATTGGACTAATTCTTAAACTCGGCTTGAGCTCGACTAATTCATCATCTAATTTTTGTTTACTTCATTAAGTACTAAATGGTTATTAGGAAGATTCTATGGATGCGCTTATTGATGCATATGATTCTATGGATGCTGTACGATTTAGAACTTGTGTTTGTAAAGAACTCTCATGAATTTGTCGATGAGTTCTTGAAAAAACCCATCCAAAACAGTAATATAGGTTGTTTGCACTTATTGTATTGCATTTTGGGTTGATCTGCATTTTTTAAAATTTTCAGAAATGGATGCATCTAGTAGTAATAGCATGAGAATGGACGCATATAGGCCCACCTTGATCTACAATCCGCCCAAAAAATACTTCTCAATTGACTATTCTCATCAACCTCCTTTGCAGAAAAGAAACCATCTTCATCAGCATGCTTACGTTGGAAATATTCAACAACCCTCATACAATGTTGGCCAACATTATTTTTGCGTGCCTTCCCTAAATGGTTTCTACAATCTTGAGAGTAGATGCACATGTTATCCACACTACCACCTATAACATTCAATACCCTTGCAATTCTCGAAGGGCCTATACCACATTCATGAAATGCACTTATCAACTCTTTTGAAGTTGATGTAAGTTTTTTATGCGATCGGATCATTCCTACTTTGGATGGAGTTGCAAGTGCATGTGAATGTATGTCTTGAAAATGCACCACTACCCATTTTCCTTTTCCATCTGTTTTAATAACCATATGGGCCTTATATTGCTCTCGACTATCAGCACGACGCTTATATTGTTCATGAGGATCATACTGCCCCTTTGGGTTCGTAGCACGAAAAACAATTGTCCTAGTACTAAGGGTTGTCACAAGGCCAGCCTGTAAGAGGCACAATTGCTGTCAACAAAAAGTAACATTGTGATGAAAATGTTTACAAAGCACTTACATGATTGTTAAAAGTAGGATTTCAATTGAACTGCCCAAATTTAATCTAATCTACCTTCTTAAGCTTCAAATTAGTATAGACGTTATGCTGTCTCGGAAGTGCTGAATGCCTCCATTTTTATCAATGTAGCATAAAATTGAGATTGAAAGAATGGAGATAATGCAAGGAAGTATACAAAGAGGGCCATCAACAAAGAAGTGGTTTCATAACCACCAAGAAGTAGATCCAGCACCAACCTCACTTTCTCTTCATCATTCAAGTTGCTGTTTGACAAAAGCACATCCAAAAAATCTCCTTTCTTGCATCCCAGCTTCCAATCCACGGTCCTCTCTTCTATAATCTTCCAGATTGTGGAGGAGATCCTTGCATGAGCCTACATAGAAGAAAGAACAAAATAGCCACCCAAAATATCAGCAAAGTAGTTCCTTTTTCTTTTTTGTTGAGTTGAGTAAAATATTTTGTTGAGTTGAGCAAAGGATGCCATGCCTGGGAACAAGGGTGTGGGCCACTGACGGATCCTCCAACTCAAAACCCGAGATATCCTAGTTCCACCGCAAGAACTGGGAGACGAGGGAGGGCAACGAGGGATGGGGGCGGCAAGTGAGGGCGGTGATGAGGAGGCGCGAAGAGGGAGGCGCGACAAGGTATCGGGGGAGGGGGTAAGGGTAGGGATAGGGTTTTTTTAATCGGCTCATCTAATAGCCGTCCGATACTGCAATCGACCGGAGAGAAGCTCTCTTCGGTTGACTGCAGGCTATCGGCTCTCATAATAATCCCTTATTTATATTATGGTGATGCTCATTGCTTACAAAAATACCGAGTGAATGTTTATACATGCATGAGTCATGATGATAAGTTGTGTTGATATTCAATGTGTTAGCGCCGATATGGTTCCCTTATTCATATTATGGTGATGCTCATTGCTTACAAAAATACCGAGTGAAAGTTTATACATGCATGAGTCATGATGATAAGTTGTATTGATATTCAATGTGCTAGCGCCGATATGGTTCCCATATTATAAATAATCTTTTTCGACGTTCTAGTATGGTGCTTGGGTGAGTAAGCAATGTCTTGTCTTAGATTTGTTGTCTCCTTGTTGAGTTGTTTGATCTATACATGCAATATGCATTTTATTATCTCCTAAACTTATGTTTATGCTAGTGTTTGATTAGAACAAATGCTACTTTAATATAGTTTTTGGTTTCTGTAGGAAACAAAAGTAAAATGCAGAAATGGGGTGAAATGCGTCTCTAATGATTAAATATTCATTACTTCGATTGCATATCTCTGATGGGACTGATTTAAGCTTCATGTTAAAGTACACAAAGTCAGCTTTCCAATGCCACTGACTGTTCGCAATTCGAAGTTCTGAGCAAAAAGTTATGATCATTGGAAATATAGCACGCGAAAGATACACGATTAAAGAGAAAAACCGTCAAGATGAGATTGGATGGATGAGATCGATACAACAGGTTTTTGTTTAATAAAGAAAAAAAGAAAAGAAATATGAACTTGTTGCGTTCCGGTCCATTTCGGTTCAATTAAAAGAAAATAAAAGAGAAACCCGGCCCAAGCCAAAGCTCGGGCCTTCGTTCCAGAACAGAGGCGCTCGAGCTCTGCTCGAGCGCCGGCGTGGGCTGAGCTCCGACAGCGATGGGTCTCGGTGGCGGGGCTGGATTTCGGACAGCCGTGAGAACATGACGGTGGAGTGAATCGACGGCGGCGGGGCTCAAACGATGAAACACGATGGCGATGATGAATGGCGGCAGAGAGCGACGTGCCGGAATTGGAAAGCTCTGATTTCGAATCAAAATTGGAATTGGAAGTTGTGCTCAAATTGGACTCTTGCTTTAGATCGACTGCGACCACGGAGGGGAGAAGGAGGACACTCATTCGAGGCTTATAAAATAGAGCTTTTAGCCGCCGAAAAATGAGAGCTTTAAGAGAAGAAAAACAGAGTTTTTTTTCGAAGTTGTTTCTGTCGGAGAATCGCCGGATTCCAGTGGAGCTTGGGCCGAAAGGGAGCTTTGGCCGGAGGAAGGAGAGAAGGCAGCCGAAAGAGAGAAGAAAGGCCGGGTTTTGGACTGAACGTGCATCGCGAACAATACCTCTTTTGTTTGCTACAGTACCCGTGCTCGGTGGAGAAGATGATGAATAGTGCATAGTGAACAGTGATTTTCCGATGAATAGTGCAAAATGACTCCGTCAAATCAACAGCGTTCTCCTCGTCCGATGGTCGACTAAATTCGCATCCAAGGTGTAGATGAAGCCCTAGATTTGTTTTATTACTCTTGATTGTTTTATTTAATACAGTTGATGTGATTGCACTTAATGCTATTTCATGAGTTTCTTTTGAGTGCTTGACCATAGACTTGATTGATATGCATGAAATTAGATCTTTTTAATTCCTATACTTAGCTAAAAGTAGGCTGGTGTTAATTCTATGCCCGACCAAAGATAGAATTACCTACAATAATTTATAGTGGATGAACTCTCATGTCTGACCAAGAACGTGAGTGAATTCATTGTGATTTGTGTGTCTGACCATGAACACAAATTACCGTATCATATCAATTTTAGCGTAATAATAATTTAGAGTAGTAATTGCATGTCTAGTGGTGAATTCTTTGTCTTGGTACTTCTCCATATTAGTTAAACTCATTTTAAGTAGTTAAAATTTATTGCTTTCTTAGATTAAACCAAATTGCAAACTTTCTTTCACTTGAATTTGGTAAATCATTTATCCGTCCCTGAGGTTCGACAACCCTTTTTATACTCATTGTAGTACAATTGCCTTGTGTGCTTGCAAGGGTATTAATTTTAAACGATCAAGTTTTTGGTGCCGTTGCCGGGGATGGAAGCTAATAATTTACCAAATTCTTAGCATAACTTAGTTTAGTGAGTCTTAACTTAGATTATTTGTCAGTAGCTTAATTTGTGTTTTACTTTTTTGTGTAGGATTAAGAGAAGATGTGGAATTCTCGCCAACGTGGAAGGGCCATCCTTCCCCTTTGTTTGCATTCTCTTATCCTTCACTTTTTAGATTAATTTGTGTGTTTGGTGTTTTCTTTTCTTTCTGTGATAGTATGTTGTGCTAGTCGTGGATATTAGGACTGTTAGTTGTTGATATCTAGGGCTGCTGATTGCTAGTTGTGGATATCTAGGGTTGTTTATCTTATTTGTGGATGTGTGATATTGTGGTTCGGATGTTAATGAATGCGAACCACAATGTCTTCACCTTTTTATGGATTTAGCTATGAGAACCCATATAGGAGCTTTAATAATTATTGTTCTTTACACACACCTAATCCCCCTCCCTATGAAGTGCCCTACCACCCACGACCCTTATATGCCGATACTTACAACCGTGGGTGGGATAATCACTCTAATTTTGGGAGTAACACATCTTCCCTATAATCTACAACTTCTTTTATGTCGGAACCATGTGCTCTCTGTTTAAGTCCTATTCATACATGATATCTATAAAATATACACATTTTATATGCCTTTCTGCCTATTTGTTAGTCGTAATTTTAGTTGAAGTAAGGATAATTAACGGTTAATCATGGTTAGGTGAGTAATTAATAGTTTAATAAATAAATGTGCTTAATTGATTAACTTAGATGCATTAATTGGATTTCATGATTTCACATTTTATTATGCGTCTAATTTAATATTTTATTTATGTAGGCGTAAGAGTTTCAAATGTGGATCGTAAAGAATGAATACGCGTCGAACCGTTTCTGTTCTGAGATCGAAGATCCGATGGTGGAGATTAATACGACGGGTTTTAAAGAAGAAAAAAAAAAGAAAAGGAAGCACTGAACCGACATGTTCAGTGCCAGTTCGATTTTAAAAAAAAAAAGAAAAGAAAAAAAAAGAAGGAGAACTGGCCCGAGCTAAAGCTCGGGCCTTCCATCGGTTTCAGAAAACAGAGCAGCGCCGCTGGGTCTCATGGCGGGCTGAGCTGGGCGAGGACGGCAAGGGTCGAGAGAGGCGATGGGTCATGGTGGTCGAAAATAGAGGCGGAGCTTCACGGCGGCTTGGGCACGACGAGGTCTCGACGACGACGGAGTAAATCGACGAAGCTCGACAGTCGATGACGGCGGCACATGTGATCGATGGCGGAGGAGAAGTTGACAGTGGTCCTGGGCTTCACGGCGAAACAGACGGCGGCAATGGCGAATAGAAGAAAAGTTTCTGATTTTGGAAATTACCAAATCAGGAAGATGAAAAGCCAAATTGGGAAGGATTAGAAGCGTCAATTGCAAATTCATTTCATAATGGTAAGTTCCACTTTTTGGTTCGATTGAAGCTCTCAGAGATGTATGATTTGGGATTAGAAAGGAAAGCTTCACACTTGGGTGTTTTGGCTCTGTTTCGAGAAGAGCTAATTTGGGATTTTTACTAAAAATATGGACGAGATTGGAGGCAATTTGAAGTGCAACCTGTTGGGTTCAGAAGGAATCGACGGCAGTAAAAGGAAAATTTTCTTTCTACTCGAGATGGGTGTGGAAAAGTTCTGATTTGGGATAGACCGTTTGCAACCTATAAAACAGGGGAGAGTAGAACAGAACGCAGCAGCGGAAAGAAAAACAGAGAGAGCGGAGCGAAAAAAACAGAGCTTTTCTTCAGCGTGTTTAGGCCGGATTCCGGTGATAATCAGGCGGGTCTTTGGCCGGAAGAAGAGAAGTGAGGGAGGAGTCGATCGCCGGACTGATTTTTGAGTCGGATTTGGAGCTGCTACAGTGCAGTCTCGAACTGCTACAGTAACCGCGAGTTTGCCGAGAAGATGATGAATAGTGTCATGTGCTACAGTGCTACAAATCCGTGAACAGTGCACGTGAACAGTGTTCCTGCATATGACCAATTCGACGAACCAGGCTTTTTCTTCCTTTTCATCCATGTTTAGCTAAATTTCATTGTACTAAGACTAGATGAAGCTCTGCTGAATTGGTTGACTCTCAATACTTATTTGCAATTCTAAAGTTGTGATTTTTATTCCATATGCTTAATAGTTTACTATGATTATTCTGTTGCTCGAGAGAGGGTAAAGTAATTGTTTGTGAAATTAAACTAAAGGTTTGTTAATGTTCGAGAGGTCTTAGCGAATTCCAAGGTATTATTTGAATAAAAATTGCATTTTTATGATTGATCTTTGCTCGAGAGAGGGAGATTAATTAAGTTAGATTTAATTGTTTAGTTGCATGTTCGAGAGGGCTGCACACATTACGATTATTCGTGACTTCGAGAGGGGCACGGATAATTGATCACTTGGAATTGTACGGGTTTAACGGAGAGGATAGCTATTTAGTTTGGGTGGATTCAAAGTCTTAGTATATTTCTCATCAGATTATTTTCACATAAATTTCATTGCTTTGTTAAATTAGAACTTTTCATTCTGTTATAATTAGTTACATAAAAAATAAATCTTCCATTAGAATTAAGTTGAATCAGTCCAAGTCCTTTGGGTTCGACCTCGTTACCACTAGTCTATACGTAGTCTCGTGCGATTGCGAGTAAAATAGTAGAAAAATCAATCAATCAATACCCTGATGAAGTGTCCTTTGGACCATGAGTACCCTGATTTTATACGCAAGTATGTGAATGAGGCCCAAGGTCTTCATAGGAGGGAGGACCATCCTAATTCCCCGTGGACATAACTAAATCAGGCCCCTAGACAAGATTTCCTAAGCCAACAACTGCCTTACCAACCAGCCTCTACTCCTCAGTTTGGCCAATCATCCTTAGAAGATCAGATGAGCCAGATACTAGCCACCCTGATGGAGATGAAAACATACCAAAAATCCCAGGCCTACCTTGTCCATTCCCACACACAGGCTCTTGCCAACATTGAAACACAGTTAGAACAGCTAACACAGGCCATGAATATGAACGAAGAATGCATTTTACTTGTCGAGCCCCAATATCCGAAGGGCTAATTTTCTGATGAAAGGATCTGTTTTTCCCCTTACTATGATGTTATATCCCTTCAGAATGCCCAAAGGTTTGACAATGAGCTTGAGTGGGTTTTACATAATGATCAAGAGGGTGTAGAAATTAAAGAACAAGTGAGTGCATTAATAAAACCCAGCTTTAAACCTTCTTCTATATTTGAGGAGTCACATTCTATGGCACTATCAACAGAACTTTATATTCCTGAAACATCATTTATACCATGTCTTGACCGATCTAACCCTTTGCTTAAAAGTAACTTAAATTGTTTCATAGATTGTTTAGTTGAGTTATTAATTGAGGAAGCTTTCCCAATTGGGTTACTAGAAGAGGCCCCAAAGGCCAAAATGGTTAATCTGAAGGAGGAGCCTTTTATTTTAAAATTTTCTGATGACCCTTCTTCATGGTTAATGCAGGGACCCCTCTTTCCAAAGCTTCCCTACCCACCATTCCATCCTTTTATTCCATGATGTGCTCCATACTTAGGCAACAAGGATAGAAGTGTGTGGTGCAATCATTTAATTGATCCAGGTTGATGACTTGATAATCTGGACCCTACAGAGGATCATGGCTATGTCTGGCCGAAGATGTTAAACTTAGCGCTTGGTGGGTGGCAACCCACGTATTCAGGTGCATTCTCTCCTTTTCTTTTCTTTTCTTCGTTATATGATCATTGCCATTTTATATTTTTGTTCACATTGAGGACAATGTTCATAATAGGTTTGGGGGAGGAAATAGTGCTTATATAAAAGAAAAAAACCATAAAATTGAAAAATCATAAAAATTTGATTAGTTTTTAGGTTGTTTATTAGTACTTTTTCTTACGTTTTGATAGTTTATCCTGTAATAATGCATGTTACAATTCTTAAGAAATTAATTTGCATTAGAAGTGTGAGTAAGTATAATGGAGGATAGATACACTTAATTGAGCATATCTTTCGGTTACAGTCCTCTTCGAACAGGTGCTTGAGCTAAGAAAACTCATTCACACACATTAGTACATAAAGTAATACCATCTAGAGATTTGTTGAATGCTAATTTACAATGGGATGTCTTTAGTCATAGTCATTGGATGATGTGTAGTTGTCCGTTGAGCTTAAAAGATCATGATAGACAATTTACTTGACCATTGCAAGGGATTGGAACTAGAACTAGGTTGAGAGTATAATACAACCTGGACAGAGTGAAGATGTGCTGAAAAAAAAAATAAATGCTGAAAATGAAAATGCAAAAAAATGAAAACAAAATGAAAGAAAGGGGCTGCTTGACTTTATAGGATTAACTTAGGCTGATGCTAGGGCCCGAAGCGGTCTTCTTAAAACCTAATGCCCTAAGCCAACTGGCTGGGAGTCTGATATATGCAAAATATACACATTTTTATATGCCGTTCTACCTATTTGTTAGTCGTATTTTTAGTTAGAATAAGGATAATTAATGTTTATATGTGTTAAGTGAATAATTTGGAGTTTAATGAATAAACGCGCTTAATTGAGTTATTTAGATGCATTAATTGGTTTTAATAGATTCATGTTTTATTATGCGTCTAATTACGATTTATTTTTATTTATGCAGGCTTTAGAGCTCCAAATCAGATCGCCGAATGTGAAACGCGTCAATCAGCTCATGTGAAGAGATCGAAGATCCGACGGATATGGTTGGTACGACGGGTTTTAACCCAATAAAAGAAAAAAAAAAGAAGAGAAAAGAACCGATTTAGCCGCTGGCCCGGTCTGGTCAGAAAAAAATTAAAAAAAAAAGAAAAAAATCAAAAGCAACCCAAGCCCGATGGCTCGGGCGCCTGGAACAGGAAAAAACAGAGCACCGGAGGCTCTGTTCGAGCAGAGGTGAGCAACGGAGGAAATTCCGGCGGCCTATGGCGGTGGGTCTTGCTTCCGGCGATCGTGAGGAGGTGATGACGACAGGGAGTACTCGGTGGCAAGGAGTTGACGGCGACTCGGCGGCGGATAGATGAGCTCGACTGTGAGAAGTATATTGTCGGCGATGAGGCAGCCAAGGTGATGGGTCAGGGCGGCCGATGGTGGAGAAGATGCTCGGTGGTGAAGCGACGACGGCGACCCAACAGCTAGACAAAGAATGCTGGATTTGGAAGGGCAGATGGACGGCAAGCTCGTGATTTGGCCAATGTTTGAAAAATGGAAAAAATTCCTGTTTTGAATAGCTTGAGGTTGCGCCCGGAAAGGAAGGTGCTGGGATTTCTTAGACTCGACTTTGCGACTATAAAAGGAGGAGCTTACAGAAGGATTGGCGTCTCTGGCTGGCGGTTCGAAAGGGGTCGGCTTTTGGGCAGTGGTGGCGGAGTCTCTGTCGAGAGGCAGAGTCGGTGAAGAGGTATTGTTCTGTGCTGTGGTGGTTGGAGGAGATCTGTTTTTGCTGCTCTGTTCTGGAGGTCGACTGTGCTGAGGAGTTCTGGAGGCCGACTGAGTAGAGAAGGTTCGATTTGGCTGGGAATCGGAGAGGATTGACGATTGTTGCATAAGGTGGGTGCTGCTCTGCTCGAGAGGCAGAGAGGGAACTGTTGCAGACGAATGCTGTTTTGGGAGAACTGTTTTGGAGGCTGCTGTCTTTTCTGAAGGGTGGCTGCCAGCGAGAATCGGAAAGAGCAGATTGTAGTCGGCTGTTGAAGTATTGCTGTTGATTGAGAAAGACTGTTTTCACTGATCGGTAGAGGAGGAGGATTGTTCTGGGAAAGGACTGTTGCTTTGGTCGAGAGATAGAGAAGCAGTCCTGGTTGGCTCACAAAATCAGAACAGAGAGTAATTGCTTTGGCTCGAGAGAGCAAAGCAGAATTGTTTGCCACTTTTGTTCGAGAGAGAGAAGAGTTGCTGAGTCAACACGGGAAAGAACCTTTGCTTTGGCTGGAATTGGGGACTGTCTGTTCTATTCGAGAGAAAGAGTAGATCGGTTGAGGCGTGCAGTTGAAAGACTGTTGCTGAAGGTGGAGGAGAGAGCAAAGCAGGATATGATTGCAAACGAACTAAAAGCAGAAATCAGGATTTTTCTTTCTTTGATATTTTGTTTAGTTAATTTCATTTCATTAGTTGAACATTTGATTGCTTAAAAAGAAAATAAAAATTAGAACTTTTCATTTCATTGTTGCTTGCTACATACTCTAGAATTAGGTTGAATATCTTACTAAGTCTCTGAGGGATCGACCTCGTAGTCACTATTCTGCATTAGATTTGTGCGCTTGCGAGTACTATATTAAAATTTACATCAAGTTTTTGGCGCCGTTGCCGGGGACTACGTAGGATAATTTACCAAATTCTTAGAGTAGTTTAGTTTCAATTCAATTTAGTTTAATTTTTGTTGCTTATTAGTGTTTTGTCTTTTTGTAGGAGTCAGAGAAGACGCGAAATTCTCGCTAACGTTGGAAGGGCCACCCTTCCCCTCGTTTGCTTTCTTTTTCCTTCTCTTTTAATTTTTCTAGGTGCTTGGTATTTTTATATTGCTTTCTGTGATTGCATGCTTGTGTTAGTTGCGATTTTTAGGTTTGTTCTAGGTATTTAATTATTAGTGCCGTTAATTAGTGTATGCTTGGTCGTCGGTCACTGGGTGAAAAGTTTGCACCTCTTGACCTAGAAATTGAAAGAACTTTCAAAGCAAGATTAAAACATACAATGGATATTACAAATCAAGTAGGTAACATGGAAAATGAGAATGTGAGGAAGACACTAAAAGATTATTCATCCCCCATACAATTCAACTCACCTTCCTGCATAGTGTTGCCGCTCACCACGGCACACCACTTTGAGTTGAAACCAGGGGTGATGCAACTCTTGCCCACATTCTATGGTTCCAATAAAGAAGATCCCTATAATCATGTTAAAGAGTTCCTTGACATTTGTGCTACATTTAAATTCCAAAATTTCTCTGATGAATCTGTTAGGTTGCGCCTCTTTCCCTTTTCTTTGAAAGAAAAAGCGAAAGCATGGTTGAACTCTTTAGAAGTTGGAACAATTAGGAGTTGGGATCAATTAGCTGAAAAATTTTTGAACAAATTCTTCCCTGTTCATAAAACTCATGCCCTTCGTAGAGAAATTACAAATTTCATGCAGAAGGAGGGTGAACATTTCTATGAGTGTTGGGAAAGATGGAAGAATTTGCTCCTTAAGTGTCCACACCATGGATTTTTAAAGTGGCAACAAGTTCAATTCTTCTATGACGGTTTAACACCTCAGAACCGTCAAATGGTTGATGCCGCTAGTGGTGGGTCAGTTATGATGAAGAGTGCCGAAGAAGCATGGGATTTTATTTAGACTCTATGCGAGAATTCTCAGCAATGGGATTTCTCAAGTAGAGTTGACAGAACGTTTCCTTTTCAAAAGAAAGGAGGCGTATATGAGGTAGACAATAATGCACATTTGATCTCCAAGATAGACAGCCTGACACAACCTTTTGATGCGTTGATGTCTGCTGGTAGGCCCCAAATGCCATCACATGTCAATGTGTGTACTATTTGCTCTAACCCCTCCCATGTCACACAAAACTGTCCCTCTAACACCTCCGGAGTGGAATACAATAGTGATCAGGCTAATGCTATAAATGCCTTCCCTCGACCTGGTAATAACCCATATTCAGAAACTTATAACCCAGGTTGGGCAAGACATCCCAATTTTTCATGGTCCAAAGGACCGCATCAAGGAGGACCACCAGGGTACCCTCCCAATCAATCTTACCCTCAACAAGTTCAAACATTCCCTACACAACCCAAGAAACCATCTCTTGAGGATACTTTGAATTTGTTCATGCAAAGCTCTCTACAATTTCAAAAAGATACCCAACATTCTTTACATGCCAACTCGCAAGCAATTGCGAAGCTGGAACTTCAAATGGGTCAATTGGCTTCTGCATTAAATGAGAGGGAAAAAGGTAGGTTCCCTAGTCAACTTGTAGCAAATCCCAAAGGACAATTTGAAGTGGGATCTAATTCTTGTCAAGACCAACCTCCAACACAAGTTAAAGCCATAACTACACTTAGGAGTGGAAAACAGATTGACAACAATGTTGAACCACCTAAGACTGCCATAGAAACAATCGCTAGAAAGGGTGAGGACCAAGAGAGCACCACTAGACCAGACGTGAGTCCTGTTACATCGAAGAAGAGCCTAGAAGCTTCTTCATGTCCTGAGTCTAGCCATATGCCACCCTATATACCCAAGGCACCTTTTCCTCAAAGACTTGCAAAAACATCTCAAGGGAACAAACTTGATGAGACAATGGAAATTTTTAAGAAAGTGCAAATCAATATTCCATTGCTCGATGCTATTAAGCAAGTTCCCGCTTATGCAAGATTCTTAAAAGACATGTGCACCCAGAAACGAAAATTGAATGCACACAAGAAAGTGTTTCTCACTGAACAAGTTAGCTCAATTCTTAAGTATAACACTCCTCCTAAGTTTAAAGATCCAGGATGCCCCACAATTTCATGCGTTATAGGAGACCATAATGTGGAGAGGGCATTGTTGGACTTAGGAGCTAGTGTAAATTTGCTACCATTCTCTGTTTATAAGCAACTTGGATTAGGAGAGTTGAAACCGACTACCATAACACTGCAACTTGCAGACAGATCAGTTAAAGTCCCACGCGGTGTTATTGAGGATGTTCTGGTTCAGGTGGATAAATTTTACTTCCCAGTAGACTTTATTGTCTTAGATACCCAACCTGTGCAGAATCCTGGTAGTCAGATTCCTGTGATTTTGGGAAGGCCATTTTTAGCCACATCCAATGCCATAATAAATTGTAGAAATGGGGTTATGAAGTTGTCTTTTGGCAATTTAAAGGTCAAACTCAATGTCTTTAATGTTAGACAACAACCCTCGGAGACGGATGATTCTTTTGCAGTGAATATGATTGAAAGTTTAGTAGAAGAATCTCTACAAACTGTTTTAAATGATGATCCCCTCCAGACATGTTTAACTCATTTTGGCTTAGACTTTGACATCGAAGGGTCCATTAGAGACGTCAATGCATTGCTTGACTCTATCCCTATATTGGACCCGACCAAATGGACATCCAGGGTGGAACCTCTTCCAGTTCCCGAGTCTAAACTTGTCCCATCTATTGAAAAACCACCCCAACTTGACCTAAAACCATTACCTGATACACTTAAATATGCGTTTTTAGGTTCTTCTGCCACCTTGCCTGTTATCATTTCTTCAGACCTGAATTCAGAACAGGAAGGCAAGTTGCTTAATGTTCTTCGCGAACATAAGACAGCTTTGGGGTGGACAATAGCAGACATTAAGGGTATAAGCCCTGCTCTGTGTATGCATCACATTTACCTTGAGGAGCATGCAAAATCTTCCCGTGAAATGCAACGCAGACTTAACCCTAATATGAAGGAGGTCGTCAGAACCGAGGTGCTAAAATTGTTAGATGTTGGCATCATTTATCCCATATCAGATAGTACTTGGGTCAGCCCAGTTCAGGTTGTTCCTAAGAAGTCAGGAATCACAGTAGTCAAAAATGATAATAATGAATTAGTCCCCACCCGAATGACTACGGGGTGGCTGGTTTGTATTGACTACAGAAAATTGAACTCGGTCACAAGGAAAGATCACTTTCCTTTGCCATTTATTGATCAGATGCTTGAGAGACTTGCTGGGCATAGCTACTATTGCTTTTTAGATAGCTATTCAGGCTACAATCAAATTCCCATTGCTCCAGAGGATCAAGAAAAGACCACATTCACTTGTCCTTTTGGAACATATGCCTATCGCCGCATGCCATTTGGGTTATATAATGCACCCGCCACATTCCAGCGGTGCATGATGAGCATATTTTCAGATATGGTTGAGCGATTTCTTGAAATTTTCATGGATGACTTCTCGGTGTTTGGATCCTCTTTCGAGGAATGTCTACACCACTTGTCTCTTGTCTTGGCAAGGTGTAAAGAAACAAATCTTGTGCTAAATTGGGAGAAATGTCACTTTATGGTTCGTCAAGGGATAGTTCTGGGGCATGTTATTTCTAATAAAGGAATTGTAGTTGATAAGGCCAAAGTTGACTTAATTTCAAGTCTGCCTCCACCAAAATCAGTAAAGGAGGTTCGATCTTTTCTTGGCCATACTGGGTTTTACAGAAGATTCATCAAAGACTTTAGCAAAATTTCAAGACCTTTGTGCAGTTTGCTTGCTAAAGAAACTCCTTTTGTCTTTGATGATGATTGTTCTAAAGCGTTTGATCAACTCAAGCAATTTCTCACATCTGCACCCATCATCCAACCACCGGACTGGAATTTACCTTTTGAGCTCATGTGTGATGCATCCGATTATGCGGTTGGAGCTGTCTTGGGGCAGCGGGTGAATAAGATACCCCATGTCATCTATTATGCAAGTAGAACTCTCAATGATGCTCAGCTCAATTATTCTACTACAGAAAAAGAGTTGTTGGCTGTAGTTTTTGCTTTAGACAAGTTCCGGTCATATCTCTTAGGATCCAAGGTCATAGTGTTTTCAGATCATGCAGCTTTGAAATATCTTCTTTCAAAGAAAGACACTAAACCTCGTTTAATTCGTTGGGTCCTATTACTTCAAGAATTTGATATTGAGATAAGAGACAAGAAAGGTTCGGAAAATGTTGTTGCTGATCACTTGTCTAGACTTATTGACGAGTCTGCTGAGGAACACTTACCTTTGAATGAGTCATTCCCTGATGAACAACTTTTTGTTGTCTCTCAATTGCCTTGGTATGCTGATATTGTTAATTATCTTGTCACAACTCAACTTCCTGAACATTGGACAAAACAAGATAAATCCAAATTCTTCACCGAGGTTAAGCATTTCTTCTGGGATGATCCATACCTGTTCAAGTATTGCCTAGATCAAATCATTAGGAGATGTGTGCCGGAGCATGAAGTTGATAGTATCATTTCTTTTTGCCATGCTCATGCATGTGGTGGCCATTTCGGTGCGAAAAAGACTGCTGCCAAAATTTTGCAGAGTGGTTTTTATTGGCCTACTTTATTCAAAGACACTCATGAATTTTGCACAAAATGTGACAGATGCCAACGTATGGGTACACTATCACGTAGGTCCATGATGCCCCTTACTAACATTCTGATTGTTGAACTTTTTGATGTTTGGGGTATTGACTTCATGGGCCTTTCCTCCATCGTTTGGTTATCTCTATATCCTCGTTGCTGTAGATTATGTTTCCAAATGGGTAGAGGCCATTCCCTGCAAAACAAATGATCACAAAGTAGTGGTTCGGTTCTTGAAAGAAAACATATTTTCTCGTTTTGGAACCCCTCGTGCAATTATAAGTGATGGTGGTACACATTTTTGCAATAGAGCTTTTGAATCACTTCTGAAAAAGTACTCCATTACTCATAAAATTGCAACTCCATATCATCCGCAAACTTGTGGACAAGTAGAAGTTTCAAATAGGGAAATTAAACGCATTCTTAAGAAAACGGTTCGTCCTGACCGAAAGGATTGGTCTGAAAGATTAAATGATGCATTGTGGGCTTACCGTACTGCATTTAAGACACCAATTGGAATGTCTCCCTATAGACTTGTATTTGGAAAACCTTGTCATTTACCTGTGAAATTAGAACATCGTGCTTACTGGGACATCAAGACTTTTTAACTTTGATATGGACAAGGCTGGAACACTTCGTAAATTGCAGCTCAATGAATTAGACGAAATTCGTAATGAGGCTTATGAGAATGCGAAGATTTACAAAGCGAGGACCAAAGTTTTTCATGATCAGTCAATCATGAGGAAGTCATTTGAGCCCGGTCAAAAAGTTTTGCTCTACAACTCCAGGTTACATCTCTTCCCAGGAAAGCTCCGTTCCCGATGGTCTGGACCTTTCATTGTGCACAAAGTATTTTCCCATGGAGCGGTTGACATTCAAAACCCTAAAGATGGAACTATTTTCAAAGTTAATGGGCAAAGATTGAAACCATATTTAGAGGGTTTTACTGAAAGAGGGGAGATTGTTCTAGATTTGGATGAACCTAATGCTCCTACATGATTTTTGGTTACGTCTGGCTGAAGACGTAAAACTTAGCGCTCTTGGGAGGCAACCCAAATTTTTGGTTCTTGATAGTTTTTTTCATTTGTTTAATATTTAGGTTGTTGATACATGTGTGGGGATGCTACCATCTAGGTTTGGGGGTGTATTTTCTTTTTCCATATTTTGTACTTACTCCTCATTCTTAGTTTGTGTGTTTCAATGCTCTACATCTACCCTAAGGCATCTCCATTCAGGTGATTTCTTTCCTTACACTCCTTTTCTTTTACTCATCATTGTGATATTTATTTTGGTAAACATTGAGGGCAATGTTTCGTTTAGGTTTGGGGGTGTAGAAAAGAAAAGTAGTATTCCTTTGGTTTCTATTATTTCAAAAAAAAAAAATTAAAAAAAGAAAAAAAGAAAAAGAGAAACACCATAAAAATTTACTTAGAACAGGAAAAAACAGAGCACCGGAGGCTCTGTTCGAGCAGAGGTGAGCAACGGAGGAAATTCCGGTGGCCTATGGCGGTGGGTCTTGCTTTCGGCGATCGTGAGGAGGCGATGACGACAGGGAGTACTCGGCGGCAAGGAGTTGACGGCGACCCGGCGGCGGATAGATGAGCTCGACTGTGAGAAGTATATTGTCGGTGATGAGGCAGCCAAGGTGATGGGTCAGGGCGGCCGATGGTGGAGAAGACGCTAGGTGGTGAAGCGACGACGGCGACCCAACAGCTAGACAAAGAATGCTGGATTTGGAAGGGCAGATGGACGGCAAGCTCGTGATTTGGCCGATGTTTGAAAAATGGAAAAAATTCCTGTTTTGAAAAGCTTGAGGTTGCGCCCGGAAAGGAAGGTGCTGGGATTTCTTGGACTCGACTTTGCGACTATAAAAGGAAGAGCTTGCAGAAGGATTGGCCTCTCTGGTTGGCGGTTCGAAAGGGGACGGTTTTTGGGCAGTGGTGGCGGAGTCTCTGTCGAGAGGCAGAGGCGGTGAAGAGGTATTGTTCTGTGCTGTGGTGGTTGGAGGAGATCTGTTTTTGCTGCTCTGTTCTGGAGGTCGACTGTGCTGAGGAGTTCTGGAGGCCGACTGAGCAGAGAAGGATCGATTTGGCTGGGAATCGGAGAGGATTGACGACTGTTGCATAAGGTGGGTGCTGCTCTGCTCGAGAGGCAGAGAGGGAACTGTTGCAGACGAATGCTGTTTATGGAGAACTGTTTTGGAGGCTGCTGTCTTTTCTGAAGGGTGGCTGCCGGTGAGAATCGGAAAGAGCAGATTGTAGTCGGCTGTTGAAGTATTGCTGTTGATTGAGAAAGACTGTTTTCGCTGATCGGTAGAGGAGGAGGATTGTTCTGGGAAAGGACTGTTGCTTTGGTCGAGAGATAGAGAAGCAGTCCTGGTTGGCTCACAAAATCAGAACAGAGAGTAATTGCTTTGGCTCGAGAGAGCAAAGCAGAATTGTTTGACACTTTTGTTCGAGAGAGAGAAGAGGTGCTGAGTCAACACGGGAAAGAAGCTTTGCTTTGGCTGGAATTGGGGACTGTCTGTTCTATTCGAGAGAAAGAGCAGATCGGTTGAGGCGTGCAGTTGAAAGACTGTTGCTGAAGGTGGAGGAGAGAGCAAAGCAGGACAGGATTGCAGACGAACTAAAAGCAGAAATCAGGATTTTTCTTTCTTTGATATTTTGTTTAGTTAATTTCATTTCATTAGTTGAACATTTGATTGCTTAAAAAGAAAATAAAAAGTAGAACTTTTCATTTCATTGTTGCTTGCTACATACTCTAGAATTAGGTTGAATATCTTACTAAGTCTCTGAGGGATCGACCTCGTAGTCACTATTCTGCATTAGATTTGTGCGCTTGCGAGTACTATATTAAAATTTACATCAGAGTCATTGGCCTGAGTCATTGCTAAACCTAAGCATCTTGAAGTCAGGTCTTACACAGTCCTATTGAAAAAAAAAAGAAAAAAAAAGTCTATGGTGTATTATCCTCTCAAATATAGAATGTTGGACCCGATGGAGGCGTGCAGATTTGTGCTATCATGAACCTAAAGATTACGATGACTATGTAGATTCTGATGTTCTTTGGTTAATGGGTAACACTGGATCTGTATAAAACAGAAATTTAGAATGTATTGCTACAACGTTCTACACTTCTACTATTTATGTTATCATGTTATATAATATTTGAGCAGAAATTTCTAAGATGAAAGTGTGGAATAAAACCACTTACTAGAGGGCTTCTATATTCCTGTTGATTATGAACCAAGTACGTGTGGTTAATTCTTTTAGGCATTGTAGTTTGTATTTTTCGGGATAATAGGTTTGCTTGTTTTTGCAATGTTTTAATTTTTGCTTTGTTTTTTTGCACTTAGGTTAATTAGATTAATAAATACATGTCTGTGGGTAGCATGGCTGCAAACCCTCATGAGACAACACTCATTCTACTAGGGCATCCTAGAGGTTCAACGGCTTGTTGCATACGCTCAATGCAATCGTGTTCCCTACGAAAGTGGTGTTTACTTTTATGCATTAGTTAATTCAGTTGATTGTTTGATTTTGTTTTGTTTTATTTTGCTAGGAACTAGCAAAATGTAGGTTTGGGGGTGTGATCTATATATGAAATATGCATTTTATTATCTCCTAAACTTATGTTTATGCTAGTGTTTGATTAGAACAAATGCTACTTTAATATAGTTTTTTATTTTTGTAGGAAACAAAAGTAAAATGCAGAAATGGGGTGAAACGCGACTCTAATGATTGAATATTCATTACTTCGATTGCATATCTCTGATGGGACTGATTTAAGCTTCATGTTAAAGTACAGAAAGTCAGATTTCCAATGCCACTGACTGTTCGCAATTCGGAGTTCTGAGCAAAAAGTTATGATCATTGGAAATATAGCACGCGAAAGATACACGATTAAAGAGAAGAACCGTCAAGATGAGATTGGATGGATGAGATCGATACAACGGGTTTTTGTTTAATAAAGAAAAAAAAGAAAAGAAATATGAACAGGTTCCGTTCTGGTCCGGTTCGGTTCAGTTAAAAGAAAAAAAAGAAACCCGGCCCGAGCCAAAGCTCGGGCCTTCGTTCCATAACAGAGGCGCTCGAGCTCTGCTCGAGCGCTGGCGTGGGCTGAGCTCCGGTGGCGATGGGTCTCGGTGGGGGGGCTGGATTTCGGACGGCCATGAGAACACGACGGCGGAGTGAATCGACGGCGGCGGAGCTCAAACGACGAAACATGATGGCGATGATGAATAGCGGCAGAGAGCGACGTACCGGAATTGGAAAGCTCTGATTTCGAATCAAAATTGGAATTGGAAGTTGTTCTCAAATTGGACTCCTACTTTAGATCGGCTGCGACCACGTAGGGGAGAAGGAGGACTCTCATTCGAGGCCTATAAAATAGAGCTTTTAGCCATCGGAAAATGAGAGCTTTAATAGAAGAAAAACATAGTTTTTTTTTAAGTTGTTTTCGTCGGAGAATAGCCGGATTCCGGTGGAGCTTGGGCCGAAAGGGAGCTTTGGCCGGAGGAAGGAGAGAAGGCAGCCGGAAGAGAGGAGAAAGGCCGGGTTTTGGACTGAACGTGCTTCGCGAACAGTACCTATTTGTTTGCTACAGTACCCGTGCTCGGTGGAGAAGATGATGAATAGTGCATAGTGAACAGTGATTTTCCGGTGAATAGTGCAAAATGACTCCGATAAATCAACAACGTTCTCCTCGTCCTATGGCCGGCTAAATTCGCATCCAAGGAGTAGATGAAGCCCTAGATTTGTTTTATTACTCTTGATTGTTTTATTTAATACAGTTGATATGATTGCACGTAATGCTATTTCATGAGTTTCTTTTGAGTGCTTGACCATAGACTTGATTGATATGCATGAAATTAGATCTTTTTAATTCCTATGCTTAGCTAAAAGTAGGCTGGTGTTAATTCTATGCCCGACCAAGTATAGGATCATTAGCCCAAATGATAATTCTATGCCCGACCAAGGATAGAATTACCTACAATAATTTATTGTGGATGAACTCTCGTGTCCAACCAAGAACGTGAGTGAATTCATTGTGATTTGTGTGTCTGACCATAAACATAAATTACCGTATCATGTCAATTTGAGCGTAATAATAATTTAGAGTAGTAATTGCATGTCTAGTGGTGAATTCTTTGTCTTGGTACTTCTCCATATTAGTTAAACTCATTTTAAGTAGTTAAAATTTATTGCTTTCTTAGATTACACCAAATTGCAAACTTTCTTTCACTTGAATTTGGTAAATTATTTATCCATCCCTGAGGTTCGACAACCCTTTTTATACTCACTGTAGTACAATTGCCTTGTGCACTTGTAAGGGTTTTAATTTTAAACGATCATTGTTCTAGGAGATCTAAAACATATATCCTCTATTAATGGTAAGAATGTACATCTAGTTGTGTGTCATGATCAATACTCATGTTCAATGATCCATTTTACGTCAAGACTCTTGATTCACAAGAAAGTAGATTCCTTTATGATTCTATCAGTTGATTGGCCTTCAGTTTGTGTCCGGGATTGGATGTCCTATTTGGGTGAAAAGTGATACTAATATTATGCTACTAAACATTAACAGTTTGTTGTAAGCTAAATGTATCATAGTATGAGAAATATTATCTATTACTAAAGCCTTAAGGGTCTATAATACACCTTGGGAATCGGCAATGATGATTAATATCACTAATTAGACGTCATATAATGTACTCATTATGATTAGAACACATTAGAGTAAGATACTCTCTCTCGGCCAGAACTGTTCCTACACCGACGAGTGGTAATTAAAATATTGTAACTAATTGTAAAAAATTCAGAAAAATATGCCATGTGTTGGGTTGGAAAATAGATTTATTGGAAATCTACTGTAAAAATATTAGAACCTAAGTCAAAGTGTAAAAATTGTAGCAAGCGTCGAAAATTGGCTGTTATGCAAATAACAGTACACAAAAATAAAATTCTTCACACTATTACCTAGTACAACGTGGTTATATGAGTGTAATGGTTAAGATCACATTTAATGAAGATGGAAAGACTGGGGTAATGGTTATTACAGTAAGAACAATTCACTAAAAAGAGGACCGTGGTTGAGTCATTCTGAACTGAATCAGTGTCCTGCGCGTTACAGTTTCTGTCTACGGATTTAGTCAAAGAGTTCAAAGTATGGTTTGTACTCTTGGACCCTAATTCTCCAATTGCTTAATAATCAGTGAAGTCAACATTCAGTGTTGGGAATTCCTATCTAGGGCTATGCACATAGAATATATTGGATAAGTTAAAACTAATATTATATCTCATACGAGTTGATTGGTGTTCAAGAAGGAACTGTCTTCATGTTACTCCGTTGGTGAGTCCACCGTTGATTGAGAAATTCTATTCATCATTCCTCTAATGAGTTGATTACTAATTGAGATATTAAAATCTCATTGGTACTCCTACGAGAGTCATTCCGTGAAAGATGAGAATCTCAAGTGATTTTGATACAACCTCTATCGTTGTAAATTGACATTTAGTACCCTGAAAACTATTTTCTTCCACTAAGGGTTATTGATGGAAACTCTCTGAGGTGGAAATCATAGTATTCTCACGAGCCATTGCTAGACCCTTAGTGATCTCTGATTTATTATGAACCTCTGTAGTTCATCCGATAAAAGGCACACGTACGTTATTAGACTGTATGATATTAGAGAAGGTCTGCAGTCTCCGCCCATTGTGCCCGTAAGCATCGATGGGGCCAGTAGCCTAGACGCATAGCCAAGTTCTTTTGAAGAACTTCTATGATGTTCTGGTATAGAAGTGATCTGTACATGAAATATGCATTTTATTATCTCCTAAACTTATGTTTCTGCTAGTGTTTGTTTAGAATTATTGCTACTTTAATATAGTTTTTTGGTTTTTGTAGGAAAAGAGAGCAAAACGCAGAAATGGGATAAAACGCGACTCTAATGATTGAATATTTACAACTTCGATTGCATATCTCTGATGGGACTGATTTAAGCTTCATGTTAAAGTACACGAAGTCAGCTTTCCAATGCCACTGACTGTTCGCAATTCGGAGTTCTGAGCAAAAAGTTATGATCATTTGAAATATCGCGCGCGAAAGAGACACAATTAAAGAGAAGATCCGTTCAGATTATATCCGACGGCTGAGATTATGACGACGGGTTTTAAAGAAGAAAAAGAAAAAAAAAAGAAAAGAAAAGGAGCGCTGAACCGGCTGGTTCAGTGCCGGTTCAGTTAAAATAAAAAAAAATAAAAAAAAATAAAAAAACCCGGCCCGAGCCGAAGCTCGGGCGCTCGGGCCTTTCGTCTGTTACAGAGCGATGCTCTGTTTTGAAGATCCGGCGATGGGTACGACGGCGGTGAGCTGGGCGAGGCCGGAATGGATCGAGCTGGGCGGCGACGGTAATGGCCACGACGGCGGAGAGTACGACGGCACCGGAGAAGAGACGGCTGGGTCTTCACGGCGGCCAACAACGAGCAGACGACGGCCATGGCTGAGCTGAGACGAGGATCGGGCAGATGCAGAAAACAGCGACGATCAAGGCGGCGAGCTTTCCGGCGAGGTTGGCGACGGCGAAGGACGAAGACGGCGGTGGTGGGTGTCCCAATTGGAAACGGAAGAAAAGAAAGAAAAAAAAGACCGGCGTGCTCAATTTGGAAGCTCTTCGATTTGGGATCAAATTAGGATTGTTTCTTTGATTAGGAAACGACGAAGGCCTATAAAACCGAAGCCAGACAGAGCGAAAAACAGGCCGCCGACAGCAGGAAAAACAGAGAGCGGACAGAAAACACAGAGCAAAACAGGCCGCCGACAGAGCGAAAAACAGAGCGACCGCCGGGCGAAGACTAGAGGAAAAACAGCCCTTTTCGTCGGGATTTTGGCCGGATTCCGTCGGGGTTTTGGCCGGAAGAAGAGAAGGAAGAAGGAGGAGTCGAACGCCGGGAGAAAGAACTGATCTTTTGGACGAATTGCACACCGTTTCGAACTGCTACAGTACGAGTCCGCCGGAGAAGATGATGAATAGTGCACAGTGAACAGTGAAATCGCTACAGTGTTTCGAAATTGCTACAGTACTTCGGTGAACAGTATTCCTATGACCAATTCGACGAATCAGGCTTTTTCTTCCCTTATTTTCATGTCTAGCTAAATTTCATTGTACTAAGACTAGATGAAGCCCTGCTGATTGTTTGACTCTCAATACTTATTTGCAATTCTAAAGTTGTGATTTTTATTCCCTATGCTTATTATTTTGCTATGATTATTCTGTTGCTCGAGAGAGGGTAGAGTAATTGTTAGTTAAGGGTTTGTTAATGTTCGAGAGATCTTAGCGAATTCCAAGGTGTTATTTGAATAAAAATTACATTTTTATGATTGGTCTTTGCTCGAGAGAGGGAGATTAATTAAGATAGATTTAATTGTTTAGTTGCATGTTCGAGAGAGCTGCACACATTACGATTATTCGTGACTTCGAGAGGGGCACGGGTAATTGATCACTTGGAATTGTACGGGTTTAACGGAGAGGATAGCCATGTGGTTTGGGTGGATTCGAAGTCTTAGTATATTTCTCATCATATCAATTTCACATAAATTTCATTGCTTTGTTAAATTAGAACATTTCATTCTGTTATAAATAGTTTCATAAAAAAATCAAATCTTTCATTAGAATTAAGTTGAACAGTCCAAGTCCTTTGGGTTCGACCTCGTTACCACTAGACTATACTGAGTCTCGTGCGATTGCGAGTAAATAATTAGAAAAATCAATCAACCAATTGGCGCCGTTGCCGGGGACTTGGTAACGGTTTAATTTAATTCTAATTAGTTTCAAATTTTTCTTGTAGGATTTTGATACTTGATTTTCTTGTCTTTGTAGGAGTCAATTTGGAGAGGCAGATAGTGACACTTGGAACTCGCCGACGTTGGAAAGGACACTCCTTCCCCTCGTTTGCAATCTATCAACCTTTCTTTTTAAGTAGATTTAGGTGTTTTTAATATTTTTCTTTTTATTTTTTGTGAATGCATGCAGTGTTAGTTGTCAATAGCTAAGTTTGCTTGTTGTCAATATTTAGGACTCTTGATTGCTAGTCGTGAATATCTAGGGTTGATTTGTGTTGTGGATGTGTGATAGTGTGGTTATGGTGTTGGTGATTATGTGGTGAAAGAAAAAAAAATGACTTCACCTTCCTATGGATTTAGCCATAATAACCCATACATGTACGTTAATGATTATTATTCCTCACATACACCTACTACCACTCCCTGTAGTGTCATTCCCTCCATGTCACTCATATCTTGATACTTATAACCATGGGTGGGAAAATCAATCCAACTTTGGGAGTAACATATCTTCCCTACAACCCACGACCCCTTTTATTTTGGAACCATGTGCCATTTGCTTAAGCCCTACCCATACCCTAGTGGAGTGCCCTTCGGCCCATGAGTATCCGGAATTGGTGCGCGATCATGTACGTGCGGCCCAAGGTCTTCATAGGTGGGATGATCAATCTAATTTTTCTTGGCACACACTCAATGAAAGGGCAATGTTTGAACCAATCACTACTCCACCATTACAAGGTATGTGATGCCCTGTTCCACCACCACCACACCCCCAACTCCAATCTGCCCAACCCACATGGAATCCTAGCTTTGAAGATAAGGTCTTATCCATATTGGATAATATAACGGGGATCTATAGTAGTGCATGGGGTGATAGTAATGAAGTAAACCCTTTACCTATCCAATCACAATACCCGATGGGCCAATTTGTTGAGGAGGGGATAAGTTTTTTCCCCGACCATGTTCAAAATGTTACAACCCTTCGGAGTGCACAGCAATTTGAAAATGAGGATGGATATAGTGCAGGAAATAAGCAAGGAGGGGTAGAAATTAAAGAAGAAGTGAATGAGTCATTAGAACAAATTTTTAAATCTTCTATCTCTGGGGAGTCACTGTCTACGACAATATTAATGGAACCTTCTGTTCCTGAAGCACCACCCATACAATGTTTAGACCAACCTTTCCCTTTGATTGTTGAACGTGACTTAGAGTGTTCTATCGATTGCCCAGTCAATCCATTATTTGAGAGTCATTCCCCAAATGTGTTAAGAGAGGAGGCCACTAAGGCCAAATTGGGTGATGTGGCAGAGGCAAAACCCTTTATTTTGAAATTCTCTAATGACCTCTTTCCATGGCCAATGAAGGGGGCTCTATTCCCAAAGCTTACCCACCCACCACTCCACCCCTTCATTCCACGATATGATCCGTACTTAAGTAACAAGGATAGGAGTGTGTGGGGCAATCATTTAATTGATCCAGGTTGACTTGTTGGGGTTACGTCTGGCTGAAGACGTAAAACTTAGCGCTCTTGGGAGGCAACCCAAATTTTAGTTTCTTGTTGTTTTTCTATTTTTGTTTTTGTTTTTATTGTAGGTTATTTCTCACCTATGTGGGGATGCTACAGTCGAGGTTTGGGGGTGTATTTAATTTTTCCATATTTATATTATCTCCTCATTCGTCGATTATGACTTTCATGCTTTACATCTACCATGAGGCTCTCCATTCAGGTGACTTCTTTCCTCACTTCTTTTCTTTTACTATTCATTGTAGTATTATTTTGGTAAACATTGAGGGCAATGTTTAGTTTAGGTTTGGGGGTGTAGAAAAGAAAAAGTGTTATTTTGTTTCATTATTATCTTTTTTTTTCGTTAATGATTTTTTTATAAAAAAACGAAATAAATTTTTTGAAAAAAAAAATAAATAAATTTTGAAAAAAAAAGAAGATAGTTTTTAGGTTGTTTGTTAGTATTTTTCTTAGGTTTTGATAGTTTATCCCGTGATGATGCATTTTACAATTCTTAAGAGATTAATTTGCATTGGAAGTGTGAGTAAGTATACTGGAGGATAGAGAACTTAACTGAGCAGTATCTTTCTGTTACAGTCCTCTTGGATCAGGTGCTTGAACTAATAAAACTCACTCACACACACTAGTTACATAAAGTAATACCCTCTAGAGATTTGTTGAATACTAATCTTCAGTGGGATGTCTTTAGTCAGAGTCATTGGATGATGTGTGGTTGTCCTTTGAGCTTAAAAGATCATGATAGACCATTTACTTGGCTATGGCAAGGGCTGGAACCGGAAATAGGTTGAGAGTATAATACAACCTGGACGGAATAAAGATTGCTTGAAAATATGAATGCTGAAAATAAAATGAAAATGTGAAAAAAAAAATGAAAGAAAAAATGAAAGAAAAAATGAAAGAAAGGGGCTGCTTGACTTTATAGGATTAACTTAGGCTGATGCTCAGGCCCGAAGCGGTCTCTTAATACCTAATGCCCTAAGCCAACTAGCTAGGAGTCATTGGCCTGAGTCATTGCTAAACCTAAGCATCTTGAAGTCAGGCCTTACAAAGTCCTAGCGAAAAAAAAAAGTCTGTGGTGTATTATCCTCTCAAATCTAGAATGTTGGACCCGAAGGAGGCGCGCAGATCTGTGCTATCATGAACCTAAAGATTGGGATGACTACGTAGATTCTGATGTTCTTTGGTTAATGGGTAACACTGGATATGTGTAAGACAGAAATTTAGAATGTATTGCTACAATGTTCTACACTTTTACTATTTACATTATAATGCTATATCATATTGAGCAGAAATTTCCAAGATGAAAGTGTGGAATAAAACCACTTACTTGAGGGCTTCTATATTCCTGTTGATTATGAACCAAGTACGTGTGGTTAATTCTCTTAAGCATTGTAGTCTGCATTTGAAGGGATAATAGGTTTGTTTGTTTTGCAGTGTTTTGATTTTTTTTTTTTTTACATTTAGGTTAATTAGGTTAATTTCATAAATACATGTTTGTGGGTAGCATGGCTGCAAACCCTCACGAGACAACACTCGTCCTACTAGGGACACCTAGAGGTTTAACGGCTTGTTGCATACGCTCAATGCAATCGTGTTCCCTACGAAAGTGGTGTTTACTTTTATGTATCAGTTCCTTAGTTTGTTTGATTTTATTTTTGTTTTGTTTTGCTAGGGACTAGCAAAATCTAGGTTTGGGGGTGTGATCTGTACATGAAATATGCATTTTATTATCTCCTAAACTTATGTTTCTGCTAGTGTTTGTTTAGAATTATTGCTACTTTAATATAGTTTTTTGGTTTTTGTAGGAAAAGAGAGCAAAACGCAGAAATGGGATAAAACGCGACTCTAATGATTGAATATTTACAACTTCGATTGCATATCTCTGATGGGACTGATTTAAACTTCATTTTAAAGTACACGAAGTCAGCTTTCCAATGCCACTGACTGTTCGCAATTCGGAGTTCTGAGCAAAAAGTTATGATCATTTGAAATATCGCGCGCGAAAGAGACACAATTAAAGAGAAGATCCGTTCAGATTATATCCGACGGCTGAGATTATGACGACGGGTTTTAAAGAAGAAAAGGAAAAAAAAAAGAAAAAAAAAGGAGCGCTGAACCGGCTGGTTCAGTGCCGGTTCAGTTAAAATAAAAAAAAATAAAAAAAAATAAAAAAACCCGGCCCGAGCCGAAGCTCGGGCGCTCGGGCCTTTCGTCTGTTACAGAGCGATGCTCTGTTTTGAAGATCCGGCGATGGGTACGACGGCGGTGAGCTGGGCGAGGCCGGAATGGATCGAGCTGGGCGGCGACGGTAATGGCCACGACGGCGGAGAGTACGACGGCACCGGAGAAGAGACGGCTGGGTCTTCACGGCGGCCAACAACGAGCAGACGACGGCCATGGCTGAGCTGAGACGAGGATCGGGCAGATGCAGAAAACAGTGACGATCAAGGCGGCGAGCTTTCCGGCGAGGTTGGCGACGGCGAAGGACGAAGACGGCGGTGGTGGGTGTCCCAATTGGAAACGGAAGAAAAGAAAGAAAAAAAAGACCGGCATGCTCAATTTGGAAGCTCTTCGATTTGGGATCAAATTAGGATTGTTTCTTTGATTAGGAAACGACGAAGGCCTATAAAACCGAAGCCAGACAGAGCGAAAAACAGGCCGCCGACAGCAGGAAAAACATAGAGCGGACAGAAAACACAGAGCAAAACAGGCCACCGACAGAGCGAAAAACAGAGCGACCGCCGGGCGAAGACTAGAGGAAAAACAGCCCTTTTCGTCGGGATTTTGGCCGGATTCCGTCGGGGTTTTGGCCGGAAGAAGAGAAGGAAGAAGGAGGAGTCGAACGCCGGGAGAAAGAACTGATCTTTTGGACGAATTGCACACCGTTTCGAACTGCTACAGTACGAGTCCGCCGGAGAAGATGATGAATAGTGCACAGTGAACAGTGAAATCGCTACAGTGTTTCGAAATTGCTACAGTACTTCGGTGAACAGTATTCCTATGACCAATTCAACGAATCAGGCTTTTTCTTCCCTTATTTTCATGTCTAGCTAAATTTCATTGTACTAAGACTAGATGAAGCCCTGCTGATTGTTTGACTCTCAATACTTATTTGCAATTCTAAAGTTGTGATTTTTATTCCCTATGCTTATTATTTTGCTATGATTATTCTGTTGCTCGAGAGAGGGTAGAGTAATTGTTAGTTAAGGGTTTGTTAATGTTCGAGAGATCTTAGCGAATTCCAAGGTGTTATTTGAATAAAAATTGCATTTTTATGATTGGTCTTTGCTCGAGAGAGGGAGATTAATTAAGATAGATTTAATTGTTTAGTTGCATGTTCGAGAGAGCTGCACACATTACGATTATTCGTGACTTCGAGAGGGGCACGGGTAATTGATCACTTGGAATTGTACGGGTTTAACGGAGAGGATAGCCATGTGGTTTGGGTGGATTCGAAGTCTTAGTATATTTCTCATCATATCAATTTCACATAAATTTCATTGCTTTGTTAAATTAGAACGTTTCATTCTGTTATAACTAGTTTCATAAAAAAATCAAATCTTTCATTAGAATTAAGTTGAACAGTCCAAGTCCTTTGGGTTCGACCTCGTTACCACTAGACTATACTGAGTCTCGTGCGATTGCGAGTAAATAAATAGTTAAAAATCAATCAATCAAGAAGTCCATAGGGGAAGTGGACTGATATGAACATATTGTTATTTTCTCCTTACGTGATGAACGTTCAGTGTCTTGAATGATTATTCTATCCATACCATTGATGTCTTTGAGTATGGTCAATATTCAGGTAAGATAAATATTGTATTTGAAATTCTTGATCCTGTTGAACTTTGAAATTCTTCACTAGAACGTGATGCCTGTACATTTTTATTCCTTTTATCTGTGGGATTTTTGGCATCCTACTGGGAATTTCCTTCGGAATACTCAAGCATCATCTGATGCAGGAATAAAAAGGGAGTGAAGCTGAGCAGGTAAATTGTTGGAGCTGCTATGGACGGCTGAAGCTCGAAGTAGAAGATTCTTTTGAATTTTATTTATGATTGCTTTTATTAGACTAGCTGACCTGTGTGCCAGGAACCTAAGATATTTGGATTATTGATTATTTGGTTGCTGTAATCAAGGTTTTCAAAACCGGATAGGTCATCGACCTAGATCGATGGCCGGTCCGGTTGGACCGCAGTTTGACCGGGGTCAAACCGGATTAACCCGGTTTAGGTGTAAGGATGATAGATATATAATAAATATATGTTTTGGTAAAGCAATAGCGTAAAGCCACTAGTAGCCCAGGTAGTTGAGGCATAGGTACCCCATCAGGGGCGGTTTGGACCGAGTGAAATCCTTTTTTTTTTTGAAAAAAACTTCTGCTGGAGGGGGGATTTGATCCTCCCCCTGGTTTAGCAAACTGGGGTGAATCGGCCGGACTGAACCGATTTTTCGGCCGGTTCCGGTTCTCCACAATCGGACTGGCTGGTCCGGTCCGGTTTTGAAAACCATGGCTGTAATAGACCAAGTAGTTTCTTTTGGTAATGTTATGTTAAGATTGGACACTTGGATATTGCTTCATCGTCTTGATCCTGTACATTCCAATTTGTATCAAAGATTCATTATAGGATTTTCTAGTTTGGCTTTGCCAATGACCAAACTGGCTCGGAAGGGAGTAAAGTTCAATTGGGATGATGCTTGCGAGAAAAGTTTCCAGGAGTTGAAGAGAAAATTGACTTCAGCACTGATTCTGAAAATTACCATCAGGATCTGGTGGGTTTGTCATCTACAACGATGCATCAAAAAGCAGATTAGGTTGTGTGCTTATGCAACATGGACATGTAGTTGCATATGCGTCAAGACATATGAACAGAACTATCCGACTCATGATTTGGAGCTAGTAGCAGTAGTGTTTGCATTGAAGATATGGGGACATTATCTGTATAGAGAGACATTTGAAGTTTTTACCGATCACAAAAGTTTGAAGTATATATTCTCTCAGAAGGACTTGAACATGAGATAGCGGCAATGGTTGGAGTATTTGAAGGACTATGATTTCTCTATTAACTATCATCCAAGAAAAGCCAATGTAGTAGCAAATGCATTGAGCAGGAAAATAGGGATGGTGGCGCACATGATGGTGCAAGAGTGGAAGTTGATTGAGAAATTGGGAGCATACAACCTGGAATGGCCAACTCTGCAGAGAATGTCATTTTTGGAAAATATTTCTGTAAGGTCAGTGATCCATGAGAAAGTGCTAGAGGCACAAAAGAAGAGCCATCAATTGCAAAAGTTGTTAGACAAAGCAGATTTCACCAAAGGGACTGATGGGAGTATTTAGTTTCGAGGAAGGATGGTTGTGCCAAAGGATGTTGAGTTGAGGCAGGAGATTCTTAGAGAGGCGCATCATTCAAAGTATACTATACATTCGGGAGGCACAAAATTGTATCAAGATTTGAAGAGAAGTTTATGGTGGAATGGAATCAAGAGAAACATCGGCAAGTTTGTATCTAAATGTTTGACTTGTCAGCAAGTCAAGGCGGAACATTAGAGGCCTACAAGATTATTACAGCAATTGGAAATTCCACAGTGGAAATGAGAACACATTACAATGAATTTTGTAGTGGCTGAACGAAGACTCAGAAATAGAAGGATGCGATATGGGTGATTGTTGATAGGCTTACTGTTACGCATGAAAAATACACATTTTATATGCCTTTTTACCTATTTGTTAGTCTTGATTTCTAGTTAAAATAAGGAATAAAGTGAGTTTTAGTAATTAGGAATTAAATAAGTAATTTGCTTTAAATGGCTCAATTTAAATGTGTTCCATAATTTTATGAATATTTGGTATGTTTAATGTGGGACATATCTTATTTATGTAGGTACAAATCCTTTGACGGCGGAACGTCCAAAAACGAAGCCATTATGTGTGTTTGATGTACCAAAGTGACCCAAGAGCTAGATTTCGTGCAGAGAAGATCTGAACCATTGATGTTCACTGATGAAGGAGACGGGCGCATGGAATTAAAGGATGGGCGTTCATAGTCAATATGACGGATGAGATTGATACAGCGGGTTTGATTCAAGAGAAAGAAAAAAATGAATGAAGAAAGGAAAAAAAAGAGCCGGTTCAATGGTCCAGTTCAATCAGAAGAAAAAAAAATAAAACAACCTGGGCCGGAGCTCGGGTGTTCCAGCCAAAACAAAGCTTGAGCTTCTGCTCGAGTGTACTGGAGAAGAGAGATGGGCGGTGGCCCTGGGTTTCGGAGGCAATAGTCGAACGGCGACCAAGAGAAGCAGACGGCGATGGCGATAGAAGAGAGAGCTTTGTTGCAGGCGAAGGTTCTGGCGGCCATGGAAGAAGAGCAGATCGTGGACAACGAACAGAACGACGGCGAGGCGATGGGTCTTGGTGGCGAGGTTTGGGCTCGAGCTTGACGGAGACGGCACATGTGATCAACGGAGGGCTGCTCGAGCAAAAGAGAGGGAGAAAGGGTAGCGGCGTGTTCGATTTGGACTGTAGAATCATAAGAATCTTGCAAAAAATGGACTCTTGGCTGAGACCTGTAGATTTTGGATTGTCATCAAATTGGTTCAGATTTGTGCATAGATAAGCTAGAATCAAAATTGAACTAGGAAACTACTGGGTTTCTTTGATCTGGGGTGCCTATAAAAGAGGAAGAACAGAGCATGAAAAAAATAGAGAGGCTAGGGTGCAAATACCAATGGTTCGAGTGAGAAGACGACCAGCAGTTATGTTTCATTTTCTAGAAAATTCAGTTTTTTTTAATTTCTTCTGTTTCCTTTTCATTGGAATTGATTGTGTTGCTTCGAATGAGTATGTAACGAACTGTTGTTGCTGGGAACAGTCGACTGAGCAGAGGAATAGTACTTTTCTATTTGCTTTAATCTCAAATTTCTTGTAAGTTAATTTTATTTTTCAATTGAAATGAGTTTAATTATGAATTATGTATGTGTTTTTATTAATATGATTGGCTAGATTTATTACTAAGGCTAGGATGAAACTATAGTGATCGTAGATAATGTCTACATGTGGAAGTTGATATTTTTACTATAGAATTGTGCGATAATGTTTATGCGTTCCTGTTTTTAATTGATTAGTTAATTCTGGTATATTATCAATCATGTTTTTGCTATGATTTAGGATTACTATTAACATGCATGCTTGTTTCAATTGTTCAAATAACAAATCGGATACTAGTTGTGATTCTCTTCTAAGTGGATACATCTAGTGATTTGAATTGTTAATTTAAATAACATAAAGGACGTGATTTTTGTATGGTAATTGTGCGTTAAAGTAAGATCTTCAGTAACAACGTGAATAGGATTCTAGATTGTTACGAGTATTTCGGAGAATGATAAATGATTGAAGGTTTAGGGTTCTCTATAATTTACTGCATGTCGATTCCAAAGCCTTAGTATTTTGTTAATTTGGTAAAGTTCAGATTTTTATTCCATTAATTAATTTAATTAATCATTTATTAGTTAATCAATTTCTACAAATTTCATACTTAGTTCAAAGGTTTAGTTAGGGTTCGATTAGATTTCCACCATGCAAGTCCCTGTGGATTCGACCTTGTAAAATTGTGTGACTGTACTCAAAATACGATTCGTACACTTGCGAGTAAAATTAAGAGATTAATTAAAACAACAACACTTACAAATACATCTCATTTTCTTCCAATTCGATGGAAGCAAAACCCAGAGAGCCCGGCGGAGTTGTATATAAGAGAAATAGTAAGATTACACGGTACACATTTATCTATTGTATCAGATAGGGATACACGATTCACATCGCGAACGTGGAAAAGTATACAAGAGGCTTTGGGCACATAGCTTAAGTTCAATACAACTTTTCATCCTCAGAGCAACGGATAGTCAGAACGGACGATTCGGACGTTAGAAGATATGCTAAGGGCATGTGTGATTGACTTGAAAGGAAACTGGAATGATCATTTACCATTGATCGAGTTTGCCTACTGATATCTACAAAATATGCACATTTTTATATGCCTTTCTACCTATATGTTAGTCATAATTTCAGTCAAAGTAAGGATAATTAATAATTATTCATGTTAGGTGAGTAATTAATAGTGTAATAAGTAAATGCGCTTAATTGATTAATTTAGATGCATTGACTAGATGTAATGCATTTATATTTTATTATGCGTCTAATTAAGATGTAATTTTATTTATGTAAGTTTATGAGTTCCAAACTCTGTGACCAGAAATGCGTTTAAAACGCGTATAAAATGCGTTTTACGCGTTTCAGCCACTTAGCCGTAAAACTCCCCGTTTAAAACTTGAAAACATGTTTTTTCCGAAATAAACGCGTTTTATCCCGATAAACGCATTTAAACACGTAAAACATGTTTTTTATTTAAAGTGCAACTCCTTTTTTAAATGCGCAACTTTGCAATATGTTATTCTTTAACATTTATACCTACTATATTAATTTTTTATTTTTATTATTTTTCCATTTTTTTCACATTATTTTCCCGTATATTCTGTTTTCTGCCGTCTTATTCCGTACGCTTACCTCGCCATTTTATTGCCATACCCGTACTTTGTCACTTAGGTTCCAAATGTAGATCGCCAAAAGTGAAGCACATCAAGCAATTTTTTAGAAGAGATTAGATCCAGCGATTGAGATTATTACAACGGGTTTTAGTCAATGAAAAGAAAAAAAAAGAAATAAAAATTGAACCAGTTCAGGGTTCAGTTCGGTTTGGTCAAGAGAAGAAAACAAAATAAAAATGAAAACAACCCGAGCCCGATGGCTCGGGTGTCTGTTTCAGTCGAACAGAAAACAGGAGACAGAGCTCGAGCTCGGGGGTGATGACGGCCATGCGGTATGGGTGGCCGACAGAGGATCGCCGACGATGGGTCACAGCAGCGAAGCATGTGATTGACGGTGGAATACGATAGCTCATGGGCGAGGTCGATCACGACAGTCATCGCAAGCGATCGATGGCGGATCTCAGCTTGGCATAGATGGCGACTGTGGGCATGTGATCGGTGGCCGGCGGCGATCGGGTCACGGCGAGGATTATGGAGGCCGAAGGTGAGTTGATGGCGCCAGAGAAGAAGCAGTTCGGCGGCAAAGACAAACAACAATTCTGATTTTGGAAAGTTATCTGATTTGGAAAAGAAGAGAGCCAAAGTGGAAGATGGATTCCGGTCTTGGATTAAAATGGTAAGTATCCAATACTCCGTTCAATCGAAGCCTTCAAAGGCGTCTGATTTGGGATTAGGAAGGGAAGGTTTCAATTTTGGGTGTCAGCTCTATTTGGAATGGCTTTAAAGAGGAATTTTTACTTCAAATTTGGGCGAGATGAAGAGGAATCAAGCTGCAAATAGCTCCATTGGGAAGGTGTGAATTAGAAATTTCAGTTTATTCACGAAATTAGTTTGGAAAAGGACTCAATTGGGTGTGAAGAAATAGGCTGTTTTTGAGTCTATAAAAAACAGAGCATAAGGGTTGTTCTGGGGGAGGAGACACTGAAAAAAAAACATACAAGGGGAGAAAGGGGGTACTGTCAGAGACGGGAGGAACTTCTCAGTTGTTTTGCTCTTGAGAGGAGAGGACAGTTCTGTTGGCGACGTGACCCTGGCAACAGTGGAAAACATCTCACGAGGAAGGAGCACTGTAGCAGTCGAGCAACTTTTTGCATACGCTAATGGATTCCCCATCAAAATAGAGTTTTTTCTTTTCCTCTCTTTTCATGTCTAGTTAATATGTTATCAAGGCTTAGATGAAGCCCTAACTTGTGATACTATTCTCCTTCGGGTCCAACATTCTAGATTTGAGAGGATAATACACCACAGACTTTTTTTTTCATAGGACTATATAAGGCCTGACTTCAAGATGCCTATGTTTAGCAATGACTCAGGACAATGATTCTCAACTAATTTGGCTTAGGGCATTAGGTTTTAAGAGACCGCTTCGGGCCCGAGCATCAGCCTAAGTTAATCCTATAAAGTCAAGCAGCCCCTTTCTTTCATTTTGTTTTCATTTTTTCGCATTTTCATTTTCAGCACATATATTTTCAAGCACATCTTTATTTTGTCCAGGTTGTATTATACTCTCAACCTATTTTCGGTTTCAATCCCTTGCCATAGCCAAGTAAATGGTCTATCATGATCTTTTAAGCTCAACAGACAGCTACACATCATCAATGATTCTGACTAAAGACATCCCACTGTAAATTAGCATTCAACAAATCTCTAGATGGTATTACTTTATGTATTAATGTGTGTGAGTGAGTTTTCTTAGTTCAAGCATTTGTTCCAAGAGGACTGTAACAAAAAGATATGCTCAATTAAGTGTATCTATCCTCCAGTATACTTACTCACACTTCCAATGTAAATTAATCTCCTAAGAATTGTAACATGCATTATTACGGGATAAACTATGAAAACCTAAGAAAAAGTACTAACAAACAACCTAAAAACTAATCAAATTTTTATGATTTTTTTCTTTTGTTATTTTTTTTTATATGTAAGCAATATTCCCTTCCCCAAACCTATTATGAACATTGTCCTCAATGTGAACAAAATATAGCATGACAATGAGCTTATAACAAAGAAAATCAGATAAAGGAGAGAATACATCTGAATAGGTGGGTTGCCTCCCACCAAGCGCTAAGTTTAACGTCTTCAGCCAGACGAAGCCACGATCATTCTATAATTATCGGATCAATTAAATACACCAGCCCGTCATCCAAGTCAACCTCGAGATATGATTTTAGGCGGTGGCCATTAACTTTGAATGTACTCCTATCTTTTGGATTTTTTATCTCAACAGCACCATGTGGAAATACTTCTTTAACAATAAAAGGCCCAGACCACCGAGATCGGAGCTTTCCAGGAAATATGTGAAGCCTAGAATTGTAGAGTAACACTTTCTGATCAGGCTGAAAGGACTTTCTGAAGATCATCTTGTCATGTACTGCTTTGGTCCTCATCTTGTAGAGTTTCGCATTCTCATATGCCTCAAAGTGCATCTCCTCTAATTCACTCAATTGGAGTTTTCGCTGCTCACCGGCTTTATCCATATCAAAGTTGTAGGCCTTAATAGTCCAATAAGCCCGGTGTTCTAACTCAACAGGTAAATGGCAAGCTTTGCCATATACCAGTCTATAAGGAGACATACCAATAGGAGTCTTGAAAGCTGTCCGGTAGGCCCATAATGCATCATTCAGTCTCAAGGACCAATCCTTTCCATCGGGACGAACCGTCTTCTCCAGAATCTGCTTGATTTGGCGATTGGAGACCTCCACTTGGCCACTCGTCTGAGGATGATATGGTGTGGCAACCTTGTGGGTGACTGAGTATTTCTTGAGAAGAGCCTCAAAAGACCTGTTAAAAAAATGAGAACCTCCGTCACTAATGATAGCACGAGGAGTTCCAAACCTGCTGAAAATATTAGATTTCAGAAGTTCCAGCACAACTTTATGATCATTGGTCCTAGTGGTAATAGCTTCAATCCACTTAGACACGTAATCCACAGCAACAAGAATATATGTATGACCAAAAGATGGCGGAAAGGGTCTCATAAAATCTATACCCCATACATCAAATAAATCAACAATCAAAATAGGTTGTAGGGGCATCATATTCCTTTTAGACAAGGCTCCCAGTTTTTGACACTTATCACAAGATTGACAATAAGCATGAGCGTCTTTAAATAGAGTTGGCCAATAAAAACCACTTTGAAGTACTTTGGTCGCAGTTTTCTTTCCACCAAAATGTCCACCACAGGCCTGAGAGTGACAAGATGCTATGAAACTCACTCTCGGGGACACATCGTCTTATGACTTGGTCAGCACATATCTTAAACAGGTCAGGGTCATCCCAATAATAATGTTTGACTCAAGAGAAAAATAACTTTTTATCATGTTTAGACCAAAAGGTTGGGATTTGACCCACAGTAAGATAATTCACAATATATGCAAACCAAAGTGGAGATGTAGCGGAGACCGAAAAAAGCTGCTCATCAGGGAATGAATCTCTTAGAGGGTCATGGCTATGCAGATCAAGAATATGAATTCTGGATAGATGATCAGCCACGACATTCTTAGAACCCTTTTTATCTTTAATTTCAAAGTCAAATTTCTAGAGGAGTAAAATCCAACGAATCAGCCTTGGCTTAGCATCCTTCTTGGAAAGAAGGTACCTCAAGGCTGCATGATCAGAGAAGATGATGATCTTACTACACAGGAGATATGACCTGAGCTTATCTAATGCAAACACAACAGCAAGCAATTCTTTTTCGGTGGTAGTGTAATTCAATTGAGCATCAGTGAGTGTCTTGCTAGTATAGTATATAATATGAGGAATTTTGTTGATGCGTTGGCCTAACACTGCCCCTACAGCAAAATTAGATGCGTCGCACATTATTTCGAAGGACAGTGTATAGTCAGGAGGCTTAATGATAGGGGAGCTAGAGAGGAGGGTTTTGAGTTTTGTAAAAGCATCTTTGCACAACTCATCAAAGTCAAATGGCACGTCTTGACCTAGAAGATGGCATAGTGGACGTGATATCTTGCTAAAATCTTTGATGAATCGATGATAAAACCCTGCATGGCCAAGGAAAGACCGTATTTACTTAACTGATGTAGGTGGTGGTAAATTAGCAATCAGGTCAACCTTGGCCTTGTCAACCTCTATACCCCTTTTTGATATAACATGTCCAAGCACAATCCCGTGTTGAACCATGAAGTGGCTCTTTTCCCAACTTAGCACTAAATTTATTTCCTCACAACGTTTTAAAACCAAAGTAAGATTGTGTAAGCAATCATCAAAACAAGAACCGAACACTGAAAAATCGTCCATGAAAACCTCCAAAAATTTATCAATCATGTCGGAAAAGATGGACATCATGCATCGCTGAAATGTAGCAGGGGCATTACAAAGACAAAAAGGCATTCTTCGATACGCAAATGTACCGAAGGGGCATGTAAAAGTCGTCTTTTCCTGATCCCCTCGGAAAACTGGCACTTGATTATATCCTGAGTACCCATCTAAAAAGCAATAAAACTCTTGGCCCGCAAATTTCTCTAGGATTTGGTCAATGAATGGGAGAGGGAAATGGTCCTTACGGGTATTGGAGTTCAGCTTCCTATAATCAATGCATACTCACCAGCCTGTGGTCTCTCGTGTTGGCACAAGTTCACCCTCTGAGTTTGGTTTCACCGTGAGGCCTGATTTCTTAGGGACGACCTGGATGGGGCTCACTCACTCGCTGTTAGAGATAGGGTATATGATTCCAGCGTCAAACAATTTCACTACCTCTTTCATCACCACTTCTCTTATGTTTATGCTTGATTTCTTGGGTTCAACCGTCTCTGCCCCTCCCTAGAAGGTTTGGCCTGGTCCTCCAGGTTTATGCGATGCATGCCCGGATGTCTACGAATGGATCGGTCTGCTAACTGAAGGGTGACTGAGGTGGGTTGCAACTCTCCTAGGCCAAGTTGTTCATACACTGAGTAAGGGAGGAGGTTGACACTAGCCCTTAAGTCCAAGAGAGCTCGGCTAATGATATGGTCACCTATGACAATGGATATAACAGGGACGCATGGGTCCTTAAATTTAGGTGGCATATCACTGGTGAGTAAAGAGCTTACTTGGTTGGTCAAAAAGACTTTTTGGGTGACATGGGATTTGGTTTTCCTCTTTTGGGTACACAGGTCTTTCAAGAACTTGGCATAGGCAGGTACTTATTTGATGGCATATAAGAGGGGAAGGTTGATCTTAACCTGCTTGAACACCTCTAATATTTCCTCCATTCGTTGGTGGGACTTACTAAATGGGGAGGGTTGGTTGAGGCATTGACAGAAATGAGCCCTAGGGATATAGGATTTTTCATTGGTGAGCTCAGCTGGGGCATCCTTTTGTGGTGGGAGACTAACAAGATCAGGCATAGTAGGAGTGGGTTGGTCCAGTGTCTCTAGGGGAGTGTCCTCACTCGTAATGGTTGGGTCCCTAACCAGATTGTCAACTTGTTTACCATTTTTTAGGGTAGTAACGGCTTGCACCTGCTCATTTTGATAATGGGAACCTTCAACGGCGAACTAGCCTCTAGGGTTCTATTGTGGTTGGCTGGGCAAGGTTCCTACTTCCCTACGGTTCATAGATTGAGCCAACTGTCCTAATTGGGTTTCTATTTTGGCAATGGATTGTGTGTGTGAGTGGACAAGTTGTGCCTGAGTTCTTAGCTCACCTTTCAGCTCTCTGTGTTTGGATTCTATCTCCGTTTTTATATCAGCTTTGATTTCAGTTTTCATCTCAGTTAAGGCGGCTAGCATTTGGCTCATTTGGTCTTCTAGGGATGGTTTCCTGTTGGCTTGGCCAAATGGGGGAACTGGGGCTGGCTGGTAAGGCTGAGCATAGTTTTGGAATTCCCGTCTTGGGGCCTGGTTAAAGGCGGGCCCCTGGTTAGGTTGTTTCCAGGCGAAATTTGGATGATTTCACCACCCCGGGTTATAAGTATTTGAGTAGAGGTTATTGGCTCTAGGATAGGTTTGTGCAAAGTTGGCGTGCTCCTGTACAAGATCTGGATATTGGGAGGCAGAAGGGCAGTCAACTATGGTGTGCATAGGGCTGGCACAGATGGCACATGCATCTTGAGAGGTTGGGGTATAAGGTGGAGTCTGTGAGAAAAACCGGTCAAACCTCTCTGTCAGGGATGCCACTTGGTGTTCTAGGTTCGTGGTAGCTTTAACATCATACATGCCTCCCCTTGAGGCATTCCTACCAGGCATATGGCCTTCAGATCTATAGAGGGTAGCACTGTGTAAAGAGTTTTCGATCAGGTCCTCTAGTAGATCCCAAGCATCATCAGGGGATTTCTTCATGAATGTGCCTCCACAAGAGGCATCTATTAGGGTCTTATGCTGATCACACACTCCCTCATGAAATCTCTGTACTAATTGCCACTTGGGCACATCTTGGTAGGGACAAGACCGGAGTAGGGCTTTCATCCTCTCCCAGCTTTCATGGAATTGTTCATTAGGTATCTGGATAAAGGTGATGATTTCATGGCGGATCTTATTGGTCCGCCCTACAGGAAAGTATTTCTTGAGGAATTCAGCCTGAAGTTCCTCCCAAGTGGAAATAGAGTTATGCTCAAGAGAGTATAGCCATTCCTTGGCCCTATATTTTAAGGTGAAGGGGAACAACCTAAGGCGCACCTGGTCATCTGATAGTGTAAGTTTAAAGGTTGTGTTAACCTCCAGGAAATTTTGGAGATGCCTATAGGGGTTCTCATTGAGTTGGTCATGGTATGTGGGCAGCATTTGGATGATGTTGGGCTTAATTTCAAAATTAGCCACATTTTCTGGTTATGCAGAAGGGGGAGGTGTAGGCAGTGGGACGGTAGTAGTCTTGCAGGGTACTGGCATGAGGCATTAGTGGATTCTGGTTTAGGCCATTCCCACCCCCAAGGTTCATGTTGTCCGCCATTGGATGAATTTCAGGGATTGGGCTAGGAGTTCTACAGATTTTATATAGGGGCTCAGGGTCAGGATCAAAAGCAAGGACAGGGTTCAGGGAGCGACGACCATGCATGCACAATAAAAATCAAACAAAACTTGTGCAATCCTAATAGCGACAACTAGCAACCAAATAGCGACAACTAGCACGTCATGCAATCCCACAAAAAAAAGAAAAAGCACCAAGCATCCAAATTTACTCTAAAAGAGGGTTAAGAGAGTGCAAACAGTGGGAAGGGATGGCCCTTCCAACGATGACGAAAATCAGCGTCCTCTCTTAATCCTGCAAAAAAAGAAAAATAAAATTAAGCTACTGTAAAGAAATCTAAATTAAAATAACTACTCTAAAACTAACTATGCTAAGAATTTAGTAAACTATTGTGCCGTCCCCAGCTGCGGCGCCAAAAACTTGTTCGTTTAAAATTAAAACCCTTGCAAGTGCACGAGGCAATTGTACTACAGTGAGTATTAAAGGGTTGTCGAACCTCAAGGACGGATTAATCTTTTACCAAATTTAAGAGAAGAAAGTTGAAGTTTTTGTTTAATCTAAATAAAGCTATGAACTTTAACTAAACTAAGTGAGAATTAATCAATGTGGAGAAGACCAAGGCTTCGAATCCACCACAATAAACTAGTGTATCGTTTCTCTCTCTCTTTTGAATAAAGATTTCCAATTGGCTAGCATATTCTTCTCGGACATACACTTGTCAACTCAAAATATAGTGCTCTCCTCTCGGATGTAACACATAAAATAATTAAAACATGGAATTGTGATCTATCTCTCTCGAGTATAAACCAATAAAATTTTATTGATATATAACATCTCAGTCTACTCACGTTCCTCTCGGATACGCAAGTATTCTTCGGATTGAAACTCACAAGAATTCACTCTTGTCTCTCTCGAGTATAAAGAACAAACCTTTATTGAATTAACGGTGATTACAGCTCTGTTTGTTTTTTTTTTATTTTTTTTCTTTCGTCAAGTTCTGCCGCCCCGCCGTGCCTCGCCGTCTCGCCTTCCGCCGCTCAGTCCTCCTCAGCCTCGCCGGCTGTCTTCACCGGCGCTCGAGCAGAAGCTCGAGCGCCTCTGTTCTGGACGAACTGCCCGAGCTTTGGCTCGGGCCGTTTTTTTTTTCTTTTTCTTTTAACTGAACCGGACCGGATTTTGAACCGGTCATATTCCTTTTTTTTATTTTTTTTTTATTAAACAAAAACCCGTTGTATCGATCTCATCCATCCAATCTCATCTTGACGGTTCTTCTCTTTAATTGTGTCTTCTTTTGCGTGCGATATTTCAAATGATCATAACTTTTTGCTCAGAACTCCGAATTGCGAACAGTCAGTGGCGTTGGAAAGCTGACTTCGTGTACTTTAACATGAAGCTTAAATCAGTCCCATCAGAGATATGCAATCAAAGTTATTAATATTCAATCATTAGAATTGCGTTTCCTTCAATATACTACTTTTGCGGCTCTGGCGATCGATCGCATTGATAGCCGATCGATCGTAGTTACTGTTCATAAACTTCAAATGGCTATAACTTTCTGTCCCAAACTCCGAATTGTGTGTGGTTGGTGGCATTGGAAAGCTGACTTCTTGAACATTACAATCTGACATTTGTGCACGAAGTTATGATGATTTAACCATTTGAGTTACTTTTCTCCTCATTTTTGTGTATTACTCTTGTTTCCTACAAAAACCAAAAACTATATTAAAGTAGTAGTTATTCTAATCAAACACTAGCATAATCATAAGTTTAAGAGATAATAAAATTCATATTTCATGTATAGATCATATTACATAATGTTATTTAGGTACTTAGTATTTTCTCTCAAATTCAACTCATTGCCTTCTGTACAACAGTCCTCTTCCAAAGGCTGCCGGACTCTATATTGTAAGATCTAGCCTCTGAAATTTTTATTGATGATACCTTTACGAGTCTAGTTTCTAACTCCACTAATTTTATATTTTTTCGTATTTTCTTTGAATTAGTTATGAATTATTTACTACGCATTGTAGACATAGAAATAATTCTAACCGAGATTAAGATTCTTAATCAAACTCGACTATCTAACCTAATAACACTCTATAGATGATAATATATCATTAACAAACATCATTACTCCCCTCTAGGTCAGTTACACATCTTCGGATTGTCTGGAATTACCTAGGTATACCCTTTTATCATGTTACATAACATATATCACAGTTTTAAATATTTATACTTTACAAATAGGATAATTAATACAAGACAATCAGTATGGCACGAGAATCAATGTGAATCAAGGTCAACAAGACAAGCTTAAGGCTTCAGGCCTCTGGATGATGAATGAAGCAACCAACTTTGGGTATGAATCCTATCTAGACACTTAGCATGGAAGCATACATGATCATATCACCATATGAATGGAAAATAGAGTCATAAGTCAATAATCTCACATGAATCAAAGCAATACATCATGGTACTAAAAAAGAACACTTATAAACATCATATGAATAAAGAAAAGAAAAGGGAAAAACTCTTATCTCATGAAGATCCTCCTTCTACACGTGTTGTTTGCCTTCCTCGCTTTGCAACCAAGCTCCCGTTCCAAGCTCTTGCGAATCTCCCACAAAGAAGAAGCCTTTAGGAGAAGGGTGAATGTGGGAAGGAGAAGAATAAGGCTATGGATCTTCTAAGGCTAGGGTTTCAATAGCACAAGAGGGAGATCTCTTCTTAAACAAATCCTCCCATATCATGGACTATTTCCACCAATAACAAAGCTCCAAGATCTCTTTAGGAACGTGCAATCCAAGTCTAGTTAGGATATGGTATATTCCCAAACAAATCCGAACAAAAAATAACTAAGAAAATCACAAACCGCAAGGGACGATCGATCAGCGACACGACGATCGATTGTCGCCTGCTTTCTGCAAGCTACCATGCTACTGACGATCGATCGTCGCCACGGCGATCGATCATCAAACATGCACAACACCAACCTGAGAGAACGATCGATCGTCGACTTGGCGATTGATCGTCACCACGGGAAACCCAATTTCAAAAATTCATATCTTTTTGCTCCGAACTCTAAATTGTACATACTCGGTGGCGTTGGAAAGCTCTTTTCACCACTTTAACATCAAGAAACAAAACATAAAAAAAAATCAAATATTGAGGAGGTCAAATTTCGGTTTCAAATAAACATACCAATTTTTTAGGTGTTACAAGTTCAATAATATCAGGATTAGTAAATACAGAGTTTACTTACGTGGATATCAATCATCATCTAAGACCTCAACCGTCAAGAAATAGATATGATCAAAATTCAAAACTCCAAACATACAGTGCGTAAGGAGAAGACAAAATGAATATCAGCTCCAGACAACCAAAGTGTAGGAGACAACAATTTCTTCACTCAGCTCAGTCCACTTCCCCTATTGACATCAATACCAGAACATCCTAGAGGCTCTTCAGAGGAACCCAGCCATGCATCTAGGGATGCTGGCCCCATCGGTGCTTATAGGTACATTGGGCGAAGACTGCAGACCTTCCGTAACATCATACAGTCTAAAAGGCATGCGTTGCCGTCATCGGCTGAACTATAGAGCTTCGTTAAATAATCTGAGATCACAGAGAATCTAGCATGTGGAGAAACAATTTACATTGAACTAATTTAATATAGAAAAAACAAGAACTCTCTTATCTAGAGACTCAGACAATAATTTTCCCGAATCTGACTCACTGAGAAGTAAGACAACAATCTCCTTGATACAATCTGAATTGACCCACATTGGAGTACTAAAAAAATTAGAGTGACCAACATCGGATAACTCAAATTGAGACACATCAAAGATCGAAATACTGAACATCTTCACCGTACCTAGCCCTAGATATGACAATCCCCAAGAATACTGACGCAAGATCCACATTTCCAAAAATAGGTCAAGTCATGGTGTACGAAGTGTAGAATTTTTAACAGGAAACTCCTTGGACATGAAACCGTTCAAGAATCTTGATACTTAAGACAATTAATTTCGGACAGAAGATCTCAGCTCCACATCCCGTACTCATAATTTAATATTACTGTAATCAATACCCTCATAGTCTTACATTATAAAATGGGGCCACTGATACCATATTTACCCACAACTTATAGTGATAGTATGAATTAGGGTTTTAGTACATAATACTCTATTCTGCCCCATACATATCAAACAACTTCTATCGACCACCACTGTCTACACAGTACGAATTCCTTTCTAAATTTTTTATCACACATATCCCTGAATGTCTAGTTTTTAACCCAAGAGAAAGCATATTTTTCAGAGTTTTGTACAATTGATTATCATTTTCCAATTCCTGCTCGTCAGTGCAGGAACAATCCTGGCCGAGGGCCAATATCATCATGTACTTCGATTAATTAATGAGTTAAACCCAATTAACTAATTAATCCTTCTTAATAACATTAATTACCCATCCCTTTAGTACTTTACAGAACTTAATTCTTCTGGAATCCTACGATACCTTCATCTTATAATGTGTTTTATATTACCCGATTGCCTAATACCCCAAAGTAACTCCATACAACTCACAATACCCAAAGAAGACACTTTTAATTAGACACTGAAATAGTCATCGACACTGTAACATGACTCCAAGAATTTGTCTTTCAATATCAGAGACATGGATATAGAAAATACCAACAATTTAATAAGGTGTGCTACGTGATATCATCAATTATGGTAATTGATATGGAATTGAAAGAACTTACCACCAAATTGATATGAATAGAACAAGAGGTGTATCAAACCAAATGAACAGATCATAACATGATGTTTAAGGGTAATAAAAGTGTTGTGTTCCCGTAGGGAACACGAACGAAATCAAATGCCATAGTGAAAAAGGGGAAGAGAAAGGAGAAAGCTAGAAAGAAAAAGACAACTTTGTTATTCCATAACTCCTAAAGGAGGAGGAAGACCCCCTTATATAAAAGACTCTAAATGACATAATGACAACATGATGTCACTATGACGACATCACGGGCCATGATTACATCCAATCAGGCCTTTATTACAATCACTAATTGACATGAAAAGGGAAACTAATCCTAATAAGAGAATCCAGTGATATCCATGTGTGATGATGTACGTGTGCTGACGTCCTGGGATGACGTTCACAACACTCCACCACGCTTCCGCTCCCGCCTTGTCCTCAAGGCAGCCAAGTAATAAATGCTTCATAAACGGTACAAAAACTGCACTGGGTTGTAGTAGGCACTATAGCTACTGAATCGACAGTGGCACCCGAATCCCACAAAGCAACATGAGTACAAGCTATTAGAAGCCCAATGAAGGTGACATCATTAGGCTGGGATGTAGTTCTTCTCATGTACTCAAAAATACCAAAGGCCTCCACAGCGTCAGTTGTTGCAACAACGCCATGAGCATTCTTTTGAAGCCTTTCTTTCGAAATCATGTCCAATACAGCAAGCACTCCAAATAACAGTACCAATACAAGACAAATAGGCATAAGTGTACTTCTCCGAATCAGCTCCCTTTTGGACAGCTTTTTTTTTCCAGCAGGGGACAAGAAACAACATTCATGTTGGTACTGTATGTATCTCCGCCAATTGTTTTCTGAAAAAAGACATCACTAATAGCGATTGAATATTCTGGATGCTCAACCAATTTATAAGCACTCAGAATCTCTTCCTCAGAATGATCTTTGGAATCCGATGCTTCTATCCATTGAACTTGCACAGTTTGTCCCTTTGCATCTGCACTTTTCAAAAACCCCACATGTTGGGACATTAACTCAATCGTATTATCAGATGTTCCTATCTTCATTACAAACTTTGAGACTACATATATCCTATCACTAATAGAATTCTGCTCCTGTAGCATAGCTTTCGGGTCCTGAGGAAAGGTAGTTTCTAACAGATTATCGTCAACAAGCACCTGAGCATGTCGTTTCAGTTCAAGGATATCATTCAAGCGTCCTGGAGTCGCAGCCACAACATTCGTTCCTCAGTCTAAGTCACATAACCGAGGGCCTGTTGGGGCTCCATCATACAAGCAAGTGCAGGAAAGACTGCCAGCAGATCCAAACTTTACAGCCTCATCCTAGATTTGGGTTGCTAGCTCCCTCGTAGGGGATAAAACCAACATCGTTGGACACATTTGGTTATTCTTCTGAAGGCACTGGAAAAGATATCCCAATGTTTTCCCTGAACCAGTCTTCTCCACGGCATGACCTCTCTCTGCTAGTTGACACAGCACCTCTATGAGATCAGGACATAGCCATGTTTCATTTGCATAAACAGAAGGAATATTGGAGCCATGCTGAGAACAAATAACTGACAGATTTCTGGAAGAATGTGCAAATGTAAACATTTCTGGCGGAGCAGATACTGCATATCTGAAAAATGATAGCTGGCCCTCTGAATTGTTCCAGACTGACTCACAGATTACATGGAGAGGAAAAGTGTCAAGGACACTAGTGTTCCAAGAGCTCCACGATGATGCATCAGTAACAGAGCCAGCTCCAAATGCAGAACAGAATGTGGAGTATATATTCTGGCTGTCCTCAATACCAGAATGGGTCCCCGCAATAGTGCTAACTATCCTCGAAATAGTAACTTCATTTAGAGGTGAGGAAAGAGATAGCATTTCTTTACAATGTGAGTCAACAACAATTCTACAGACAGACCCATAATCAGCATTCACGAAGGTCACACTCGTCCAGTAGTCGATGTTACCACACATGACCATTTTCCTGTTGCTCAACTGCCATGCACCAACTGCTATTGGTTGGCATGCTGAATTATGACCATGGCCATACATAAATTCTGGGAAAGGAAGAACACGAGCTTCGATTGAAACCAATCCACTACCAACAAAGTCCTTAATAAAAAAATCATCTTTGCATTTATTCAAATTGACCATCCACTCAATCTTGTCTTGGCGTTGTTGTGGACCTTTTGAACATTCTATCAAACAGGTGACGAGCACAGTAGCCATGGAACTGTGATCTTCAGCAGAGAACGTCAAAATGAGTTTGGCAAGAGCTTCAGGAAATGAAGGAACGGCATACCTGAATTCATCTGAGATAGACGCGGCCAAAGATCGCAATTTTGTTGAGATGGTGGTCATATCGTCAAACACATGGGAGTCTTGAAAACACAGGATAGCTGAAGGAACCGAAAGAAAACCATTCATTTTCGACTCCGCCATTTCGTTGAACACTTGGGAACCTTGAGAAGGTGGAGAAGACAACACCTTGTATGGTGGCTTGAAGGCGGCGAGGAATAGCCTGGAGAAGGCGGCTGAGTTGCTGGAAATGGCGGGTGCAGGATGCCGGTGGGTTTGGACCCTTGGGCGGAAAGATTGGAGGCGGCGGCAGAGGAAAGGTGGGAGCTTTTTCTATGCTCGACTGCGAAAAGTCTGGATCCTTCGAGGGAAAGTCCCACCTGGAGGGCGACAGATTTGCCGTGTCAAGAAGAAATGCCTGAGCGACGGTGCTGGAACCGCAGACGGTCGAGCTTTGGGCGGTGTCGTGACGCCCGTAGCTTGTGCAAAAATCCTGTCTTTGGGTGTTGCAGAAGTCGTCGGGTTTGCTTGACGGAGGCATCACCCGGGATGGCGACGGCATTGGAGGTGGGGTTGGATGGACGGTGGTGGCGGCACCATCAGGTTTTGCAACACCTTGGCAGGCGAGGAAAAATCGACAGAGGCAGGGGCGGTAGAGGCTGGGACAGAGTTGTCAAGGCCGGAAGAGACAATCGTGTCAATCAGAATGGTGATGGTCATCAAGGCCGCGGCTGGGGCTGAAGACACGGGCAGAGCAACGGCGGAGGAGACCGCGGAGATGTCGGCGGCCCATTGTGGTTGGACAAAGGCAGGGGAGTATGGTGGCGATTGGGAAAAGGGCCTCCTTGATGCCAGTGGAGGTGACCTTCCTGTCGACGGTGGCGAATCCGGTGGCGGCGGTCGTGGGTAGTTAGAGGCGGTAGTGGAAGACCATGCTGGTTTGGCTATGGTGGAAGAGGCGGTTTGGCCAGGGCTGTAATGGGGTTCGTATGACGGCGGATGAGGGTGTGTCGGATATGACTGCTGAGCGTGCGGCCACTGTGGCTGGGCCTGATACCGGAGCTGAGGCCCTTTGGTTGTCATCGATTTGTTGAATCCGCCTTAGTATGTCGCACACAGGTCAAGCACCTCATCCCCCATTCCAGCGGATCGGAACTGCTCTGATACCAATGTTGTGTTCCCGTAGGGAACACGAACGAAATCAAACGCCATAGTGAAAAAGGGGAAGAGAAAGGAAAAAGCTAGAAAGAAAAAGACAACTTTGTTATTCCATAACTCCTAAAGGAGGAGAAAGACCCCCTTATATAAAAGACTCTAGATGACATAATGACGACATGATGTCACTATGACGACATCACAGGCCATGATTACATCCAATTAGGCATTTATTACAATCACTAATTGACACGAAAATTGAAACTAATCCTAATCAGAGAATCTAGTGATATCCATGCGTGATGACGTACGTGTGATGACGTCCTGGCATGACGTTCACAACAAAAAGACATGACTTTACTGAAAGTGCTCTTTAGGTCCTAGAGGGGGGGTGAATAGGACAACCACTTAAAAACTCTCACTCTATTTTAATAAGAGATAATATTAATTTAAATAATCATTCAATGCAACATTATCTTATTAACAAGTAATTGGAAGCGCATGAGTGAGAGAGACTTAAGAGGTGTGGAGTGTGTGTGTGTGTAACATTATGCAAGACGAGCAATCACAAGCAATCACACAAGATTTATAGTGGTTCGCCGCCAAGCAACTCGCTTCAACGGGTACATCCATTCTCGGAGCACCTAATCCAAGGAACCTCCGACATTCACTAAGTGAGGGTTTTTAGCTCACCCACAACATCATACACTCACCGGTTTTGCTTGGATCACCGGGAACCATACAAGAGTGAATCCACACTCACTATGGGTCACACCGACCCAACTCTCTCTCAAAAGAGTGGTTTGACCCTATGGTCTATACCACAATCTAACACATGTAAAGAAGATATTTAAGAGTACTTACTCTAGGAAGTAGGAGTGACTAGAGTACATACCCTTGAAGGGAGGATGTGAGATATCCTACCCGTTTTGCTCAACCTAGTTTTGAGCTTATGGCCGTCCATTGTCCATCCTTGGATTCAACTAATGATGCTCCGAAATTGTAGAGGCTTTTTGAACAAGGGATTGATTTCTCTAAGAATTTTCCTATGGGATTAAGTGAAAACCATGGCCAAAGATACTTTGAACTACTCTCAAGGGTCAATGGTATGAACCCATCTAATCATTAATGAGGGACCGGAGAGTAGATCAAAGTATCCAAGACCTTTGAGAGAATTTGGAAGTATTTGGTTCAAAGGTCAAGTGGGGGCTTTGGTTTCTAAAGGATGATTCTATATGCTCCAAGAAACCATGATCCAAGATGACTTGAATCTCTTCCTAAGATCTTATAGCAAGATCTTGAACCCCTTTCAAAGAAAGGAGAGGAAGAATAATCAAGAGCATCAAGGCTCTAGAGGACTTGAATCTCTTCCTAAGATCTCATAACAAGATCTTAAACCCCTTTCAAAGAAAGGAGAGGAAGAATAATCAAGAACCCTCAAGGCTCTAGATGATATGCAAAGAATAAGGCCAAGAGGCTTTGGGGAGATGGCTTGCCCATTTCTTTCCAAGAGGTGGGTATTTATAGATGGGGAGGGAGGTGTGTATCAACCCATCCTTGGGTGGATCCACCTCATATCCACCCACCCATGGGTGGATCCACGATCCACCTCATATCCACCCACCCATTAGTGGTTCTCTTATGCGGGTTGAGTCCTATTAATGGGTGGTTCCTTTAGCCCAAGAACCCATTTCACAAATGGGCTTTTTCTAAATGTCTTTTCCTAAGGACCTTAGGTGGGCTTTGAAAGAAGCTTTGGATCACTTTGGTTAGTGGGTTTTTCTTGGAATATTTTGAACCTAACAAATTTGATCCAAAAGCTATGGGCCTAGAGGACAACTATGGATGATCTAATGGTTGTGAGTTGATCCTCTAGAAAATATGCACTCCTCTTGTATGTCTTCATGATGGGCCTTCAATAGGTTGCTTTTAAGTGGTGTCTTGGCCATGGGCTTTGTGGTGTGCTCCCACATTGTCTTGGACTTTTGTGATCTTCATTTTCTTTTAGCTTCACCTTGGAGTGTCTTGCTCAACATGATAGCTTTCTCTTCAAGATCCACTTGTGTTGGCTTCTTCTTGAGATTGTCTCCTCTCAACCTCTTCATATAGCCCAATTTGTATATGTACCCCAATTTGTACATATACCCCATTTTCCCTCTCACATACCCCATATATTTTTGTACATTAAATTGACATACATTAAGAGACAAAATCACACTCCCAAATTTTGCCCTAACATTTACGTGTCAAACCATACGGGGATGTCAATCTAAACACTAGGACGCGCAAAGAATAAAAATATGCACTTAAACTAGTGCGATAATTCAAGTGTGCCTCACATATAATCATAATACATGATATGAAACAAAACTCATGTAAACGCATCATAGACACACCTTTGAATCATTCAAAAAGCATTCATATAATATAATTTATCTCATCAGATTTTCAATGAATAAGGTTTGTAGGAAAAAGAAGCATCCTACCATGTAAACAAAACTGAAATCTCTATGCACTTCGACTCTTCCTCGCACCACTTCCTTTGCTCACGAATTCTCACGATCCAAGGCTCACACCACCACGTTTTGTTGCTGGCTGAATGGAGAATGTGAGGATGAGAACACCAAATCCTTGGCACGACTTCCAAGTTTCAAAAGGGATGTCGGCTCCTCTATTCATGGGTTTAAATAGAGAAAGCCTTAAATCCAATCCTTTAATCACCACCGTTGATCACCATCTCATCTAAGGATCACGAATTGACCCCAAAAAGGGAAAGCCATCAGTCAAGAACGTGGTCAATCAATTAACCAAAATCAGTTACAAATCCCATATGGTAGGGATTTAAACCAATTAGGGTAGTTACCAAAACAAGATTAGTAACTTCCTAATTTGAAACCCATTACCACGATCTCCTCCTTTGACACATGGTGCCACCAATATACATGGAAAGTGCCATGACCCTCTTACGTCCAAAAGCAATCCCTTAATTATTCTCTTTTTCCATTATTGCCACAACCTATTTCAAATCAAATTCAAATTGGTTTTGAATTAGGGTTAACAATTCGAATTGCTCCATGATTTGATCCCTTAATTCGTGGACCAAATTGGTAGACCACATCACCCAAGGGTCCAATAAATCCAATAGGAAAGATTACAAAAAGAATCGAATCCGAATTCACCCAAAACGCAGCGATCGACCGGCACAATATACGCGATCGATCGGCTAGCACATAAAAATCCCTTTATAACAAGGGAACAATCGATCGGCTGCGAAGCGATCGATCGCAAGACAAAACCCAAAAATTCCAGTAGATACGATCGATCGTCAATCTCCCGATCGATCATACGGAAGAAACACTCGGATTACAAACAGACTCGATCGAATGGCACTAAACTGGCGATCGATCGCGGCCAACAAAATTTTAAATATTCGAATTTTTCAAATCTTCTCAAACCACATTTTAAACCATTTCAAAGAAATTAAACACTCACCTTGAGCAAAATTTCCCGCTTAAACATTTAAAATTTCAGGGTATTACACACTCAATCCCTTTGTAATTTGTATAGCTATTTTAAAGCGGGACTGATTAGATCTCACTTAGCCCTTACAATTTTATTAGGCTAACGTAACGTGGGACCTATGAGGTCTCACTTAGCCTTTGAATTCTTGTTTTCTTTTTGAAGTAGTGGCTCTACTAATCGTGCTATGCACTTTGAATTTGTATTTTATTTATCTTTTTAATTATTCGACTCTTTCAAGGTTTGAAATAGTCATCGCTATAATTACGATTCTAACCATTTTCTCTCTCCTCTTCTTTTTTTGAAACAAACACCTTTTCAAAATGAGTTTGCGGTCTATTGCGTCTAGGGTATCCATATCCGATCGGGATTTAGGATTTGATTTTAGCCTGATTGGGCTATTCTTCAAGAACATCTTACTCCAAAGAGACTTGTATGATGAGACATATAAAAGGGGTTGTTTCATGGTTCGCCATCTCGTTTCTGATCCGTTTCTGATCCGTTTTGGCCCATTTTTTTTCATTCTTCCGCATTTTTATTGTTTTTTCCTATAATGATGATATCATAAAGATGTTGAGCCACTACGTACTATTTATGGTGGATTTTGTTAGATTTTTTTAAATAAAATATCAAGGTCATTAGGATATCATGATGATTAGAAAGAGTATAAAAAAGAAGGAATAACAAAAAAAAATTGCCAAAAATGGACTAAAAATGAGGGAGATATTAACTGTTGAAGTTTACACAATAATACTGGCTATCGAGTAACTGGTTACACGATAGTACTGGCTATCGAGTAACTGGTTACACTATAGTACTGGCTATCGAGTAACTAGTTACACTATAGTACTGGCGATCGAGTAACTAGTTACACTACTGCCTATCGAGTAACTGGTTACACTATAAAACTGGCTATCGAGTAACTGGTTACACGATAGTACTGCCTATCGAGTAACTGGTTATATTATAGTACTGGCTAGTTACTCGATAGTACTGGCTATCGAGTAATCGATTATACGATCACTCTTTTATGGGACAAACTTCAACGATGCATATCTTACTCATTTCTTATCCGTTTTGGCCCATTTTTTTTCATTCTTCCTCATTTTTAGTGTTCTTTCTTATAATAATGAAAAAATGTCGAAAAACGGATTAAAAATGATAGAGATATGACGGGGAGGTCCCTCGGCTTAACGGTGCGGCGGCGGAGGCGTCGGGGCAAATACCGGGGTGACCGGCTTTGAACGACCCGAGCAGTTGCCCGGGAAGGGTGGACACGGGTTCCCTCAGCACAACAGAGCGGCAACGACAAGGTGAGGGTCTCAATCAGCGGCGGCGGCGACCGGGGGGAGGGGGACTCAACGAGCAGCGGCGGGGATGGGGGGCACAAACTCTTTCAGCTCAATGGGGCACCATCGGGGTGGGGGTACTCACCGGGGGGACGAACCTCAGGGAGATAGTTGATTTTTTTTTTCGTTGGAGAGGTGCGACGATCGATTCGTCAGCCTGATTCTCACTTTGAGAATCAGTCTTTCAGGGTGAAAGGTGAAAAATTGTCACCTTTCAGGGCCAATTTTCGGCCAGCAAATAAACACTTTTCAGGCCTGAAAGGTGAAAGAGTAAAAATTTTTACCTATCACCGTCACCAACCATTTTTCACCCTTTCAGCTTCCAAATACTTTTCACCCTGAAAGGTGAAAATTTTCACCTTTCAGGGCTGAAATGTTGGTTTTTCAGCTTTCCAAATGCACCCATAGTGGAACTTGTATGAGTTATGGACATAGAGACATTGTCAAACGATGTATATCTGTCTTTTGTGTGCTTTGATTGATCTTATTCTGGTGTTACATTAGCCACCATCGACGATATGTTCTTGTGCGGTTGTGCCCGCAAGGGGAATCTCATAATTTCCAACATGCATGACAAACATAATTTTCTGACGTGTTGTGTTGCATTAAAGCATATTGAATGGGTTGAATGAGTTCTCAAAAGTCGCTTTTCAATGATATTGTTTGATCTTGCAAACAAATGGACCCTAAATTAAAAGAAGTTTTTTTTTGGAAGGAGATAAGAAATTAAGGATGGAAGAGTGCAGAATGGGACGACAATGATAGGGAGAGTGGGGAGAGGAAGGGAAAGGAAAACGAGTGGTAACACTTTCAAAATACTAATACACCCTTCGACCCATGTTAATCGTCTCACTTGGGAAAAGACCATTTGTTCCAAAATTAATTGTGTCATGTCATATATTCCTTACAACAATTAGTGGTTGGAGTAAAAGGGTTACTGATAGAATAAAAGGCTCAATTGTAAGGCTTCCTTTTTTTATAATTAATTGTAAGGCTTCCTTGAATATCACTTTTTTTCTCAAACGTAGACTACTTATATTTGATGGATGCTCAAGTAAAATATATTACTCCCTCGGGTCACTTATAATAGATAGTTATAATTTTTTAGTTCATTTGACAAAATCTATATCTATTAAAAGTGACTGGAGGGAGTATGTAGATTTGGTTGGTATATGCACTTTTATTTTCTCTATCTCCCCTAAGTTTGTCCTTTTTTTAGTAGTACTCAGATTTCATACTTGACTCCAAGGAATGTCGTAGATATCGGTAGACCAAAGAGACAAAATATAGGAGATATTGTGTAAAAAAATATCGGTGGTCTAAAACTAGTTTTTATCATATATTTTCATAATATAACTTTTAAAATGAGTGATACTAATTTAGACAAGCATAACTTTTAAAATATGTATAAAAATACGTATATAATTCAAAATATGTGTTTTATTTTTTAACCTGTATTCTTCCACTTGGCATACGATGGGAAACAAACGGAAAAGTTGATTTTTTCCTTTTTTTAAAAAAAATAAAATTTTTAAATTCCGATATATTGGACTGAAACTGATATATTGGCGATATTTTATGTCACGCTCTGAATTTCAAAACCCCGAATATAGCACGGAAGCACCAACTCAATAATGATCATTAGGCCAAAACCGGGGACGCGACCGAATACTCGATCACCTCATCCCCATTCCAGAATGCTAAACAAATATCTATTTACAAAAATCTTATATAATAAAACTTTGAGTTTAACTAAGTTATTACAATAATTAAAACTCAACAAAATCTAGAAAATTCAACATAGCTTAGCATAAAGACTAAAAGGTTCTCCACAAACAAAATGTCAAAATAACATAAAATAAATCCACTTTCGTCAACTTTCCACCATCGAGCTCCATCACACGTACCTTCTTAGTTCATTTCCACTTTGATTCCTGCATCGAGAGATGCATGAGTATTTCGAAAGAAATACCCAGTAGGAGCTAAGAAAAACCCACAACAAAATAATAACAACAGAAATACTGATAATAGGAAGACACAATATCAATGTCAGGATGAGCAAAAATAGAGTTTACTTACCTGAATCATAATCATCATCAAGGACCATTAATGGTCAAGAATAAATAAACATTAACTCAGATCCCAAACGTATAGTGCGTCAGGAGGAAATAATAATGAATACTGACTCCAAACATACAAAGTATCGGAGATAACAATTTTTTCTCTATGCTCAGTCCACTTCCCCTATAGACATCAATTACCAAAATATCCTAGAGGTTCTATAGAGGAACCCGGCCATGCGTCTAGGGATGCTGGCCCCATCGATATTTACGGGCACAATGGGCTGTGACTGTAGACCTTTCGTAATATTATACAGTCTAATACGCACGAGTTGCCATTATCGGCTGAACTACAAAGGTTCATAATAAAATCTGAGATCTAGCAATGACTCGTGAGCATACTATGATTCCAATCTAAGAGTGTTCATCGAAACTCTTAGTAGAGAAACAGTTTACATAGAACTGAATCAATTTAGAATAATAAAGTTTCTCCTAACCAGAGACCCAGACCGTAAACCTTAGAAAATACACTCTCAGAGGAGTATACTGGATTTCTCAATATTTCAGTGAAAATCGACTCACATAGGGGTAATCAAAGAATTCTCAATGTTCAATCACATGGTGACTCAAAACTGAGACTTATCAGGAATGACTCGTTAAACACATTCACCATACATAACCATAGGTACGACCATCCCCAAAATCAAATGACCCACGATTAATATGCCACAACAGCTGGATGGTAGGGCTCAAGAAGTTAGACCCTATCCAAGAAATTCATGAACAAAAAGTTAGTTTACGAGACTCAAGACACGTAGTGCACCGCACCACCAAGGAAGAACTTGACTCTCGGTCAACCTTTTCTTGAATTACCATTACTGCAATCACTGACAACAAATCCTACAGTACAGTAGAAGGTTATTAGCTATTATCTTAATTAGGTCTTATAGTCTTGATAGATATTAGTGCATTAATTCATCAAAACAGTGTACAATGTACACAACAGCCCACTTTCTATGATTACTACGATCTGTACAATGCTTGTCATGTTCTGAAATTTTTATAGTAGATAGCCATCTTTCTCTAGTTTCTAACAGTTTTGACAGCATATTTTTATGAATTGTTTATAATTATTTATTAATATTACCGCCCATCGGCGCAGAACCAGTTCTGGCCGAGAGCAACACCCCTAATCTGTTTTGATTAACTACTAATAGTTACTTACTTTAATGCTTAATACTAACTCCCAGACATCATAACTCACCTTCTGTGTTTTACTGACCCCAATTGCATCTGTAATTAAGTAATTTACTATATGTACTCTGTCATACAAATCAGCCTGCACATGTATTTTCCCTTAATACCACATTAACCAAAGAAGACAACTAAACACAGACACTGAGACCAATTAGCCACGAATTGACATGAGTAAAAATGACTCCTTGAAACACCAGTAGGTGTTGACTCTTGAGATTCAAAGATTCAAAAGCAATACTTCACATATGACTTGATATTAAGAGCACTTACTTGAAATAGACCAGGATCATCATAGAATCAAGGTAAATCGAGTAAGAAAAGTGTTAACTTTTTGTGGACATAATATAGAACGAGATACAACAATCATGAAGCAATGTCTATTTAAGGATTAAAGACAATGGGGATGTCTCCTATGGTCTAGCATGCGAAGGATGAAGATACAACAAATATATAGAGACGATTATCGACTCCCATGACTTACCGATTGACGATTCATCAAATGGAATACACAATAATTATATGACCAGCAATATTATCGGACCACTACTCATAATCCACATGGTATACTAGTCATGGTATACAAAAATTTAATATCAGAAGTTGTATGGAAAAAGGAGTCATCCTACCTCTTACGAATTCGGTATCTAGTTACGCGAGTGGCCTCCTTCGATCACTCCCCCTTTGCTCTCGCGATTCCACGTACCACGGCTTGCACCACCACCCAAAAAGACTACTGACCGAGAGAGAGAAGAGAGGACAAGACCCTTGCTGGTTTGCATGACTCCCAAGACGTTCAAAAGAGAAGCCGGCCTCTCCAAGGATAGGTTTAAATAGTTGGTTGCCTTCTCCACTAGGTCCAATCTCCACCCATGAACCCTTCTTCATCCAACGATCACCAAAAGTCCAGCAAAACCTGGCCTTCCACTTGCCCAAAACGTGCTCCCACAATTAGTTCTATTTCAGTTAGGATTTCCTTCAATTAAGGAGTTTCAAATCTCCTATTTCTGTTACACCTCCACTTAAGGAAATTTCCAAATTGAGTTACAATCTCCCACCATTGATTGCTACCCAATCCAAGGCCACGATTTGACTTCATAAGGAAGGTACCACATCAGGGACGTGGTCAATCCACAAATCAAAAGTCAGTTACAATCCCCTTTAGTTAGGGAATTAAGTGAATTAAATTAGTTTCCAAAATTTAACTAAGTAACCTCCTCTAGTTGAGTTCAAAATTTCCACGATCTCCATTCATGCCATGTCACATCATTAATTGGGTTAACTATCCCAATTCCATCCTTAATTGATGTCCCATAATCATCTCACTAATTGCCTTAATTTCCCTTAATTAGAAATTCCCAATATAATTCAATTTAAATCAGATTTGGAATAAATTTCAAAATTCCCACTTCTCCTTGATTTGGTCCCTTTCCATAACCAACCAAATCACGTCTCATCACACATGTGCACACACTCCCAGGCATGTGCCCTCGCGGCTCTGGGACCCTGCACTTCACTGGCATCTAGTGGTCCCTGGCGTCCAACATATCCGATGACCAAAGCTTCTCCGACTTCTAGTGCGTGCGCAAAACTTACCAAAAATAAAATCTCAAGCTATGAAGGTCCAACTTACAACATCAAAATAATTTGAACAAGTCCAAACACTTCGTACATGCACCTTGGCGCCTGACCCTCACTCCTGGCGTCATGTGCACACAGACCCTAGCACCAAGCTAGCCTCAGCACCAGGTTGGGCCTAGCGCCAGGGCTAGTCCTCACACCCTGGTAAACTGTCTAGTCTGGTTTAATGGTTCTACACTTTCATAAGCATCACAATAATAATGCAACACATCAGATTATAAGAATCAAACAGGCAGCAAAACTTTCCTATTTTAGAACAGTTTCCTAAAATAGCAGTTTTGGTAAACTTACCGAATTTTTGGGTGTTACATTTTAATATAGTAAACAAACGGGATTGGACTATCTCATTTTCTCATAGCATGACCGATAACGATATATCGCCGAAGACAGCATTCCATGCTTGACTCTTGATATTTTCATGAGAGTTGCGTTAATATGCGGCTCTTGTGTGTTAATCCTAACATAGCAGCAGGGGGATTTTATGACCTATATATATAAGGACGGTATACATGAGATCGCTCTCATATAAAGAGCATGAGAGGCCTTTTTTATGGGCTATTGGATTCCGATCCGAGGGTGGATATAAAATCAGTGGGTAGGTGAGTGTGTCACACCAGGGGGTAGGTGAGTTTCATATAGTTGTTTGTAGCCGTTAGATCAAAATTCAATGGCTATGAATGGAATTGGCCTCGTATAAGCCAAATGAGAGCGATCTTATATAGGGAAAAGTTTAAATGAGATCGCTCTCATATAGCTTATATGAGGCCAATTAAATTTGTAACCGTTGGATCTTGATCTGATGGTTACAAATAGCTATAGGAACTCACCTAGGTGTGTTTGGAAGCTGAAATACTATCAGGCATCAAGGTAAAAATTTTCACACTGATTTGTGAAAGCCAAAATATGTTTGGGAACTGAAAATTTTTCACACTTATTTGTGTTTGGAAAGGAATAGTCGTGCAAATGGCTATCGTGTAATCGATTACATGATAGCTTTTTAATAGGACAAACTTCAACGATGCGTTTCTTACTCATTTCTGATCCATTTTGGCCTTTTTTTTATTCTTCCTCGTTTTTAGTGCTCTTTCTTATAATGATGATATCATAAATATGTCAAGCCACTGCGTACTATTTATCGTGGATTTTGTGGTATTTTTTTATAGGATATCAAGGTAATTAGAATATCATAATGATAAAAAAGAACATAAAAATAAGAAAGAAAAAAGGCCAAAAATGGACTAAAAATGAGGGAGATATGAACTGTTGAAGTTTGTCCGATTTTAATGGGGGATTGCATGATATAGTGTGCTATCGTGTAATCAATTACATGATAGCTCACTGTATCGTGTAATCGAGCTACCGTGTAATCGATTCCACGATAGCCTATTGTGTAATCCAATGCACGATAGCCTAGTTATCGTGTGTTGGATTACACGATAGCACTACAATTACACGATAAATTTTTTAATGAGACAAACTTCAACAATGCGTTTTTTACTCATTTCTGTTCCATTTTGGCCCATTTTTTATCTTCTTCATTTTTAGTGCTCTTTCTTATAATGATGATATCATGATAATAAATGAGGGAGATATGATGGGGGGAGGGCTCTGGACGACCCGAGCAGTTACCTGAGAGGGGGGGCAAGGGCTCCCTCGGATCAACGAGGCGGCGGCAGCGTCGAGGTGGGGGGCTGAATGAGGCGGCGGTGACAGGGGGAGGGGCACATGGTCTCTTGTCTAAACGGGCAGCGTCGGGGTGGGGGGCTCATCGGCTATGGCAGGTGAACACCGGGGGGGGACGAACCTCGCCTCATGAGAGAGAGCTAATTTTTTCGTTGAATAGGTCGTCAGCCTATTCTCACTTCTGTGAGAATCAAGTTTTCAGGGGTGAAAGGTGAAATTTTTTACCTATCACCGTCACTGACCACTTTCAGCGTTGTCACTAACCAAACATTTTTCAGCCCAATAGCATTTTTTCAGGCCTGAAAGGTGGTTTTTTTAGCTTCTAAACGCACCCCTAACCACTAATTTGACACACTCACCTACATATTAATTTGATTCCTACCCTCGGATCGGAATGTAATGACCCAAAAGATTGGCCCCATTCTCCTTGTAAGAGAATGATCTCATGTAAACCGTCCTCTTTCTCTCTTTCTCTCTCTCCCTATATATATATATATATATAAATTTAAATGAGAACTCAAAATAATGTTGAGCTAAAATATGGGAGTATTTGTTTCCATTAGAGAAACTGTGGGCAGTGGAGCAGGACCGCACCTATGCTTAGAAAACCAAAACAAATATTCTAATCGAGACAGGTAAATTGGACGGAGGGAAAAAACTATACTAAATTCCTTGAGAAATAATATACCCTATTCATACAGCATTAATAGTAGTAACATTTAATTTTCAATTCCAGACGGGTAATATTGGATGGCGAACTATACTATAAATCCATAATAATACATCTTCTGTCCAACATTAGTAGTACTATTCAATTTTCACTCCATTTTGAAAAACCCAAATGTTACTATCAATGCCGGACACATAGTACAATACAAGTGTAGCATTTTTGTTAGGCTGGGTGGAAACCTGTGGAAAGAAAAAGATTCTTTCTAAACTCCCTCAAAGAGAAAGTTGGGTGGATAGTGGGGGAAAGGGAATGAAAAAATAGGCTAAATATTTTCCACCTCTCAAAATTTTCTCAAGGCCAACCAAACAGTTGAAAATTTATATAATTCCCTTAAAATCCCTTTTCTCCTAAATTCACTTTCTCTTTCTTTTTCTTTTTCTTTTTTCTCCGGTTTCCACCCTTCCAAACAGAGCCTTCGGAAAAGAAAACAGGGTGGGGAAAAATTCTCTTGTACCCCTACCCCTGAGACCAGGCGGAGACGAAGAAAAGAGGCAGCTTTCTTCCTTCGTCTCTCGCCGTCTCCTCTTCCCTCTCTTCCGCCGCCGGCTGGACCACCGCCTCCTGTACCGCCCCCTCCGGCGCGCCACCACCTAGGCTTTGGTTTCCTCACAACCCATCTCCCCTCCGATGCAATGTCCACCAGAAATCGTCGGAAAAACCCAATCTTTTGATCTCCCCCCGCCCGGATCCTCGCTGTCCAAACTCCAGCTGTGAGTTCAGATCCTTCCAGTTTCTCGATTCTTTTACCCTTTGTTTCCATGTGGGGGAGATCTGGGTTTTGAATTGATTTGTGGAAATGGAGCGGCGGCTGCGGCTCTGAGGTCCGGAGATGGTTGTCTGCGCGGCGAGATCGTGAATTGCCCGCCTTCCCGCCCGCCCGCCTCAGCCGGTTTCTGTATTGGGTTTTTTGTAGGGTTTGTGTGGGGGTTAGGGCTTGGGGTTTGCAAATATGATCAAGCAGATACTGGGAAAGTTGCCGCGAAAGCCGTCATCGAAGTCGTCTACGCACAATTCGGATGCCCACAATGGGGGTAGTGAGTCCGCGGGCACTGGGGTAATTAATAGTTCGAACAGTTCGCGAGGCAATTCGGTTGCGGGGAAGGCATCGGGTTTGAATTCGGGCGGTGGTGCATCTCGGAGCAACTGGGTTTCGACTGCAAATAAGATAAATCAGGGGAAGAAAGCCATGATTCAACCTCCAAATGGATCGTCTAATTCAAGTGTTTATGAGGCGTTGCCAAGCTTTCGTGATGTTCCCAGCTCCGAGAAGCCGAATTTGTTTATCCGGAAGCTGCAGTTGTGCTGTGTCGTGTTTGATTTTGCGGATTCAACAAAGAATTTGAGAGAAAAGGATATAAAAAGGCAGACTCTTCTTGAGCTTGTCGACTATGTAGCCTCGGTGACGACTAAGTTCAATGAGATTGCAATGCAAGAAATTACCAAAATGGTTGCATTGAATATTTTCAGAACATTTCCATCTCCCAACCACGAAAACAAGCTTCCAGATGCCTTTGACGCGGAAGAAGAAGAACCGGTGATGGAGCCAGGGTGGCCTCATTTGCAGGTTGTCTATGAATTCTTCTTACGCTTTGTTGCTTCGGGAGAAACGGATGCCAAATTGGCAAAAAGGTATATAGACCATTCCTTTGTGTTAAGATTGCTAGACTTGTTTGATTCGGAGGACCAAAGAGAGAGAGAATACTTGAAAACTATACTTCACCGGATTTATGGCAAGTTCATGGTGCATCGCCCTTTCATACGTAAAGCTATCAACAACATCTTCTATCGTTTTATCTTTGAGACGGAAAAACATAATGGGATTGCTGAGCTTCTGGAAATATTGGGAAGTATTATCAATGGGTTTGCTTTGCCACTTAAAGAAGAGCATAAATTGTTCCTTGTGAGAGCTTTGATTCCCTTGCACAAACCTAAGTGTGTTGCCATGTATCACCAACAATTGTCTTACTGTATTACACAGTTTGTAGAGAAGGATTTTAAGTTGGCAGATACTGTAATAAGAGGTCTTTTGAAGTATTGGCCAGTTACTAATAGTTCAAAGGAGGTCATGTTTTTAGGAGAGCTGGAGGAAGTATTAGAAGCTACTCAGGCAGCAGAGTTCCAACGCTGTATGGTTCCTTTGTTCCGACAGATCGGTCGGTGCCTTAACAATTCACATTTCCAGGTACTAATACCCTTGGCAGTGGTTTCCATTTGTTGGCTCACGGATTGGTGTTTTCATTGATTACTATGTTAGACTATTTTTGCTTCACGATGTTGTGAATTTGCCAGTCTTATTTAATTGGGTAAATTTGTTATTCTGTTTTCACGAAAGCCATTTTTTTGCGTTGCTTCCCTGAATCATTAACAATGTTTATTCAAAGCATTTTTAAAATTTTGGAAACAGCAAAGATACATAATACTGTGAAATGTTTAGGCTGTTGTAATTGGAAGTCAGGTGTCATACCACAGTAATAGAGTACTGCTATACTCCTTTGCTTTCCCTTTCTTGCCCTAAAATTTGAATTTGTAAGCTTCTTTTATCTTTTGTTGTGTGTAATAACCTCATAGATCTGGATGCTATGCATATGTCACAGTTAGGCCTCTTTATGCCCTTATATATAGCTGTTTCTGGCCCATCCTACCTCAAATTGCCTCTCATTGGAATTGTTTATATGTTATTCTCTATCTTCTCATAGGCACAATCACACCTGCAGGCAATTTTTTTTTAATTTGTAGTTAGGGCTGCATCTTGCCTTCTGATGTTGATCTGAACTTTATTACTCTGCATAGTGTGTTTTGGGGGATTAGTACATAACCTCTTACACATGAAATGGTCGCACTTTGGAAAGACAATGGACTTTCTAATTTGACAGCTTTTTTTGGGGACTTTTCCCCCTCTTTTTCTATGGGAGGCATACTTATACGGAAATAAAAGAAATGATTACTTAAAATATATGCCAAGTTTTTTTTATCTTTGTGTTATTGCCTTATGGCGTTTTCATTCTTGGATTTTAGAAGTCATGATGAAATATAAAGTTAATACCACGTAGCAAGTACAAATTAGACTTCATGTAAGTTGGCCACGAGAGGATAGTCGATTGCCTAAAGATAACTGGAAGTGTCTAGGCATTATGAGAAATATGTGCACAGTAAAATGGCTTGCCTTAATTTTTTATCATGGGGAATTTAATAGTTTCTTATAATTTACTTGTCCAGGTATTCATTTTTTCATGATACTAATTGGGCACTGCCCTTTGAAGATAGTTAATCCTGGGTTTATACTTATTGTGAAGGTGGTGCACTTGTAATAGTATAACTACTGACAGGGGTCATAAAATTTAAAAGCAAGTCTCAACTCAAACCTTTATGTGAAGTATGTGAACTGATATAAACGTTTTGTAGCCATTTGTTCAATGAACTATTATTATGATGTTTATTATTGTCTTTATATATTTTAAACTATATCTTTATATTTTATACTTCTTGAATCATTTTAATGATTTTCTTTAGTTTTAATTTTGATACTCATGAGGCTTACATCTCGCCTTTTGTGGGGTGGAACACATTGAGGCACTCCTCACATCTTATAACATTCAGGTCTTGATGGTGGGCTTGTTGTCTCTTTGATGGATAGAGTGTTCTTGAACCTCTCTTCTCCCTCTTGATTTCTTTCCTTACCCTACATGCTGCGTCATGCTATCAACTTTGTCTGATGATTAACACTATTGGATGGAGTGTTAAGATTTGCATAAATGCTTGCAAGTAGAAAATTTGATGCCTGTGTTAGAAGATTGAGCTGTTGCATTGCTACCGGTGTTCAACGGTTCCTTGTCTTAAATACAAGGTGTATGTAACATACTGTTAAAGCAGGTTCATCTGAATAGCAAGGAAAAAAAATATGTGAGCTTAAAATGAATAATAGCACTTATAAAAAGAAATGAATAGTAGCAGTGGCGAGTGTCGGTAAGATGCTGGTGTAGACAAATCATCATCATCATTATCATACGCCTTATCCTAGCTATCTGGGGTCGGCAGCATGGATTATATACCGCGTTTGATTCTTATTGGAATCAAAATGGTACAAAATCCATATAAAGAAACATAGTGGCAAATATGGTTCTTTTTTTTTCTTTATAAAGAATGATGGCCAATGTTTCATGCAAAAAGTGCTGTTAAACCTCTGCATCAAACTCTGATGAAGAGTCACGAGAAAATGCTAATTTGTTTTATTTTATCCGGAATTAAATTTATTTTTAAATGAAAAATGTTGAAACTTTTTCTCCTGAAGAACACTAATGTCACATAGGAATATTTTATATTTCAAGTTTTTATGCATGTTTGCGTGTTGTGCTTTTTATGGAAATAGATACACTACTTTGGCGAAATTTCTAGATTTTGTCCAAAAGGCAAAGAGATTAAGCATCCTGTGAATGCTACTATTATAGTCATACTTGGGAGGTATCCAAATGTGTGTCCATATTGTTAACATTTTAAATATGTAATGATTTTCTTTGTCTTCCTATTTATCCATTTATTACTATCTGTTGGCGTCTTATGAACAAACTCCAGTGGCCCTTTGAACAAGCTACTTTTAAGACTGAGCTGACAAAAGGATGCAAAAGTCACTAATTGCTTAAGCTAGTTCTCCTGTGCAATTTGAATCTGTTCTTTATGGAATTTGAGCCCTTTTTCCTTACTGTACTATCTTTGTTAGTGTTCTTTTGTAAGGGTCAATTAGTAATTTGTTGTATAATTCATGAATTATGGCATGCAGTAGTTTTTATATAAGCAATAAAAGAATAGAATGTAAATAACTTTTAGTATTTGTCAGGGACATTTTGAGGTGTAAATATATGCGTATATAGCAATTTTTATGGAGTTGAATTGTCTGTTGGAGTTTGAACACTAAATAGGTCTAGTTGAAGTTTGAAGAAAGAAGAATGTGGAGTCGGAAATTGATGGAGAAGGAAGAAAAGAAGTTGTATTTTCGTAATTCCATCAGCTGGGACGTTTTTTTCCAGCTGTTGTAGAGTCCTCCATAGAGCTTACCTTTGCTTTCTGCAACTTAATATGGCTAGTCCTACTTTCTCTAGTTAGGAACTCCTATATCTAGAAGAGTAAGCAGGCCTATTATTGGAAAGGTTTTCTTGGAAGTATTTGTGATGGAAACCATTATAAAATGACTATGCATGACATCTCCAAGGAGTTTTTCAATCAAACAATACAAGTTAAATAGTATGCCTTCTATTATTTTGCTTGTCAATATTCTTCAAGATTGGCTTCTAATGAGTCCCAAATCTTTGGTTTAATTGAGAATTTCAGTAGCACTAATTCATCTGAGTGTGTAGTTTTCCAGCATCTAGTTTAATTGTAGATAGTCCACATTTAGTGACTGTTTGATTATTTACTTGAGTCCCAGTAGTGTTTGTGCCTTTACCATAAGTCCACTGGGTGATTAAAAACGGCTTGGCACTGTACTTGGAGTTCAGTTCCTGGGGGCAGCCATAATTACCTTATATGTAAGTGGAGGGCCCTATCTACAAGTCAAAACCATCACTCTATATACCGCTTGATAATGACTGCGTTAAGCCAACAACCATTCCAAAATGTTATCTCGTTGGAGCACATATGTCTTTTGCTTTAAAATTCAGAACCCTATATAAAAGAAGAAGTACTCATCCAGTTTGCTTTGGCAACTTTCTGGTGGATATAATAATGGTCTGGAATTGGTTTCTCCTGTGGGTATAGCTCCTAATGGCTTAAATAACAAAAGCTTGTAAGCTTTAGTAACAGAATTCTGTCTGTAATTATGGTATTTCAAGTCATCTCCTACGAGCCAAGGTTGGGTTCTGGAGATCCTCCCTCTTGGTATAAAATTGCATGTGCACTATGATGCGAGAGTTTAAGGGTTTAGGATTTCAGCAGCTTCCCATATTAATTAATCTTTTGGCCTATGGCATATAGATACTACAATAATTTCAACATCTTCTTCAATTAATTCATCCTGTACTATTTTGGGTTAAGTTTTCTACGCAGCCAATCCTTTGTTAGGTATATGGTCACTAAAATAATTCTTAGCTATCTGAAAGTTAGTAAGCCAGGTCGAAATATGAAGCCCTAAATGTTAACAATAGGTAAAATTCTTCCTAGTCCTTCAGATTTAAGGCTTTGCCTGATTGTAGGGAGAGAGGAAGAAAAGGAGGGGAAGCACTTAGGCTCCACACTTGCCATCATTTGGTGCACTAAGGGAAGGTGGTGACGGTCATTGTGGCAAAGTGTGGTATATTGATTTGAGTCAAATTCGCTCCACCTGCTTGTGGAGAGTGAAGAGAAGAATCTAATGCTCTCTCACACATTATAATTTATTCTTTCTCCTGTTTTGGGTGTAACAAAAAATGCTTATTCTTGCTCTCCTTACTAGAAAACAAAGCTTTAGTAGGGGCTTTCTCTGATTTTAATTAATATTGTGGATATCTTGTAAGTTCTGTAATACAAAGTTACTCTTGATTACAAAAATGGAATATTGACCCTTCTTGCACTGCTTCTGTCTAATTATCCAGGTAGCTGAGCGGGCTTTATTTTTGTGGAATAATGATCACATACGTAACCTGATTATTCAAAATCAAAGAGTGATACTACCTGTTATCTTCCCGGCTTTGGAGAAGAATACTCAGACCCACTGGAACCCGGCTGTTCAAAGCCTAACTCTGAATGTAAGGAAGATTTTTTCGGATTCTGATCCTGAGTTATTTGAGGAATGCTTAATAACATTCCAAGAAGAGGAAGCAAAGGAGAAAGAGATGCAAGAGAAGCGTGAATCGATATGGAAGCGTTTGGAAGATGTTGCGGCTTCCAAAGCTGTTACTAACGAGGCTGTTCTAGTGTCACAGTTTTCTGCCATTGGTTTGGTGCCAGCAGTTCAGCGGGCAGCTGTTGGTAGTTGATTCAAACATGTATCTTTGTGTATGTCAAATTTGATGCTGGAAGCAGCCTAATTTTTCATGTTGAATCAGATCAACCATCTCTTTATCAGAATGCAAAAATGTGGAAGGTTGTTGCCAGTGGCTCCCTTTTTAGGTTAGTGCTATTCTCTGTTTTTGGTTCTTCCTCAACGGTTGAAATGTAAGTGTGTATCGTAAAGGGATAGGGATTGCTATAGAGGTAAGAGTGGATCTCTGCTGCGGGTTCCTTGATAATTATAAAAGGTTCTATTCTGTATGATATAAGAACATACTTCCATGCCTTTTCCACATTTTTTTGCTTGGAGGCAGTCCTTTTGGGTTGCCTCGCGTTTGTTTTATCATGTAAGATAAACATGTATTCTCTCTCCTGTGTTAGAAAAAATGAAAAGATTGGTAAGTTGTTTATGAGTTGGTTTTTAAGGGTTTTTTATGATGATTTTCAAGCATTAGAGCAACTGAGCAAGTACATCTTGCCATTGTTCTTGGAAAAAAGAACAAGCTCCTGTTGATGATATCGTTTTTGTCAATCGTTTGGACGAACATCGGTTGATGGTAAAAAAAACTAATTTGTTATGCCCACTTTAGTATGTCAGTAGGACCTGCATCTTTGCATTCGGAGATTACGTGGAAATGTATTGTAAGAAATATACAGTTAATATGCACCATGACGGATGCTTGGAATGTACACCGAGGCAGATCTCACGCCATTGGATTGAAATTTTACAGCGCATTAATACTGGGTGTTTGGTTATTTAACCCCCCTACCCCATGTTTTATATGGCGGCGCGATTGATTGAAATCATGCAGCCCAGATGTGCTCAGCGCGTGCTAACTGGACTTATATTGTAAGGTTGACAAGATGATTTCATTCTTGTTGTACATTACCAAATATTATTGGGTGTTTGTCTTCATGGTCCTGATTTGTAGGATTGTCTATATCTTGCAATTTGTATGCTAAATTATGCATCGGTGCAAACTCGCAGACACAAATGCCCGTTCACTAAAACATATCAGCCTCGTCTGTTAATTGTGGAGGGATGGAGCTCCCCATTCCTAAGCCATGCACTTTTGTATGGACTCTTACCATCTACTCCGTTCAGCAAGCAAGAATTTTCAGTTGGTTGTGCATTCTGTTATTTGGTAGCATGATGAGTTTTTGAGCTTGGACACTGAGATCGCTTACACTGGTGGACCAACATTTCACTCCCACATGTAGAAATTCAAAAAAAAAAAAAAATGGAAAATAGACCTAACAGGACATGTTAAAGGATATGTCAATTCTTTGTTTTGGTTTTTTTTATCACTATATATGTGTTACTCCCTCCATTCACTTTTAATAAATACAACTTTTTAATAGATACATTTTTCTTCAAATGAACTAAAAATTTAGTTCATTTCTGTATCTATTAAAATGTTTTATAAGTTACCGGAGGGAGTAGTTTCTAATAAAAGCTATGTTCTTTTCTGTCTTATGAGTCAGCTGATCATTTACATTATTCACGTCTGGTTGCAGTTTTCTATTTCTATATTTTAAGTGTCTGGAGCACTAGTTCTGGATAACCAAACATCCTTATATCATAGTTCTAACACTCCATTTTTACTCCAAAGACTCACCGAGTCAACTCCACTCCTTTTATTTTTGAGTGAAACTCCATCGTAACTCCAAAGATACATAATTTCATGATTGACTCCATAGACTCCCCTGACTGACTCCGTTGACTCCCCTAGTCAAGATCCGAAAACTCCTCAAACTCCATCATTTTATGTAATCGTATAATTCTTGCATTGTTTTCTTACCAAAATTAATATAATTTTTTAATAAATTTTAATAATAATTTTTGTAAGGATCCTAACCTTTGAACCGGTTTATTTTAATATTAATCATTGGTTAATTGAGTGGTTTAAGTGATTTCCGATTTAACTCGGTTGTTTTCAAAAATAAATAAATTTACAATGGTTTTAATCAAAACTTATTTCATAATAATGAGTTTCAAGTGATTTTAGATCAAACCTGCATTTTTGAAATTTTTCAGATTTTCCACTAATTTTTGGAAAATTATGGTTTGACGGGACCAGGCGGGCCCCGCCGCTGAAATTAGGTTTTTATGACGAAAATGCCCTAGACATTACAGAAAGTCATTTCAAAAATTTTCAGAATTTTCTAGACTTAATTTCGGATTAAAATCGCCAAATTATCCAATTGTAGCCAAAAACCTTATTTTTACCCCAAAATTTAATCAGGGCTACCCCAAATTTTTCTATAAAAGGAAAGTGCTGTGCCTTTTCCCAATTTGGAAAAAAGGCTTGGCTAGGAGAATTAGGAGCCTCTTTCCCCAATCTTAAAGAGGAAGGGATTAAAAGTATTTAGCCTAATCTTTGTTATTTTCTTTAAAAATCTTTTAATCATTTCTTAATCTTGATTCATTCAATGTTTTAATCCATTTTGAAAGCATAAAAATTACTGTTTTATACTTATCTACTAAGCCTAATCTTCAAAATCATATCTCTATGTTTTTAAAAAGCCCTAGATCTAAGGTTTAGCATTTGTTTTTCAAAGCTTAATAATGATTAATAGAGTATTAATATAAAATCGTTTTGTTTGAAAGGTGTTCAAGGTGGTTCAAGGTTTCTCTCATCAAATCAAGGTAATAGGTTCTTTAATCTCAGTTTTGGGTAGTGAATGGTTTGTTTTAATAGCTTTTACTTGAATGAGTGTTCTTGTTTAGGGCTCTAATGGTGGGTTTAATAAATGCTAATCTTTTGCTATGATTTCTTAGGGTTTCATCTTAGAATGATATGTGGATATGTTTTGGAATGTTTGATGGGTTTTTATTAATGTTTGAAGCATGTATTAAGCTTTCAAGATGTATTAATAGAGTCTCGGTTTTTGAAAATTTGAAAATGGGAGAGATGACCCACGATCATCTTCTCGGTTTTGATTTACAGTCCGATTTTCAAATAAGTATAACTTTTTACTACGAACTCCAAATTGAGCATGGTTAGTGACGTTGGAAAGCTGACTTCGTGAAATTTAACATAAACTTTGAATCAATCCAATCTGATATCTGTACACGAAGTTATGAAGATTTAAATATTAGAGTTATTTTTTACCCTATTATTGCATCTTACTCTTGTTTTCTGATAAAAACTAAAAACTACATTAAAGTACCCCTAATTCTAATCAAACACCAACATAAACATAGGTTAAATGGTTTATGAAATGTATAATTCATGTGTAGATCATATGGCTTATGAGTAATTGAGTTGATCATGTTATGTTTTATTATATGGTAAAGGAGCATGCTTGTAGGAGTAAGCCTTCAACTCTACATGGATGGATTAAGCTAAGTAGGGTATGTGATAATTGTTGCACATGTTGATAATGACACATGTTGATATTGAAATTATATCATGGTGAAATCCTTGTGAATAAGCATGTTTCCGGCAAAGTATGATATTGTGAACTATGAGATGAGCTCTTTTATGTCAAGTATGGTTTTATCAAGAATTGTGATTTGAAATGGGATTTAAGAATGCATTTAATGTCTTATGAGGTTATGTCAAAGCATATTGCCATGTGATTAGAATGTGCATAAACACACATATATTTGGAAGTTTATTATGATATTGTAGTTGATATATGCTTTGATTATGATGCATGAGGGGATGGATTGGGAGCACGTTCCATGTGTTGGAACCCACGTAAGATTGCTCACGGATATACCATGATAGCATGCATCATGTATCGGACTTCATGAATGAAGTTTTATCGTTGTTTAAACGGAATTGATCGATTGTATGCAATGTGTGAGATTGTATGCAGGATTAATCGATCGATGGATTAATCGAAACTTGGTTGGTCTGAAAGGACATATTTTCGATTTTGTTCCCTCTTGGAACAGATTCACTCCCCGGGTTGAGTTTGATTGAGATATGTGGGGGCGAGGGATGGACTCGCCTTACGGAGTTGAGAGGTCAAAAATCGGACACTGAATACCCAGGTGGTAGGCTCTTGTGCACCAGCTACCACGTGTTCTAGTTTCTCAGGATGAGATTCGGGCTCTCCCCCACCGCAGGAGACTACCCAAGGCGAACACACCTGCTCTAGTTTCTCTATTTGAGATTTGGGCATCCTTGGCCAGGATTGTCCAGGGCGACCAGCACATTGGGATTGACCACCCCCTTGTTCCTGTATAGGAACCGGACCATGATACGCCTTCGGGCCTTGATTGTGTCCCGCCTTCATGGCAGATTGTGTTACTCCTTGATGGAGGCATTCACCGTTGTGATGATATATGCTTATTGCGATGTTATGCACGATTGTACCATGTTTTGGTTACATTGGACATGCAGGGTGAATTTTTGAGATGTGAAAGCATAAATGTGCAAAGCTGGGCTACTTTGGTTATGTAAGGTGAATGTATGAGATATGAATGCCTGATCAAGATGAAAGTATGTGAATGAGATATCATTATGCAGGATTATCTGATGGATGTGCGATATGATAGCATGTGAATGTGATATGGTTATGCAGGTTTAGGTGTTGTATATGCATGACTAGATAATGGGATAATCATGTCGATTATGGATTTTCAGCTATGTTATGATGCCTTATGATTTCTGATTGTTGTCAATTATATAAAAACTATTACTGAGTTTTATACTCACCCCTCTCTCTTTATTTTGTTTTGGGGCTACGTGGTGCGACACGCAGACGGACAGGATCCTCTATTTGAGGAGCGATCGTAGAGAGAGCGGGATTGGGCGTGGATGGCTTAGACTTGATTAGTTTATCTTTTGGAGTTGTTATATTTGGTATGTTGAGACTTGTGGGGAATTACTTTTTTAAAACCCTTGCGATTCGAGCCCGGTACATTGGCTCAAATTTGTATTTTGTGGGTTTAATGACTTGTCGATCTACTTTGAGTTAGACTCTACATTATTTATTCCTCTTATTTACTCTTGCTCAAAACTGTTTATGCGTAACTCTGTTAGTGAGATCGCCCGTAAGAGGGGCATAAGTCTTCCGCTATATCTCTTAACGTCGCCCCCGTGTGCCGGTTCGACTCTTAGACCGTTTTTGGTTCGTATCGGGCGGTGCCCGGGGCGTGACAATTTTCCTTCATATAATTGAACATGGTGCAATTTTATCAACTAAAGTACTACTAAATGTAAATAAAATCCCATATTTGAATATGTGACTACATTTTGACTCCATTATGACTCTAACTTGACTTGACTCAAATAGTTGTGCAGTCGAGGCTGGATCATGAGTTTTCGAACATTGCCCTATATAAGCTGCACAAAGCAGCGCATCGCCTGATTTTTTTTTTTATCATATAATAGAAGCTTGCATGTGCGCACGAGCCAAGAGTCACCACGATGGTGGTTCTGTAAACAGCGTATTGAGCTTTTTTCAAGGGAATTCAGCTAACAGCAATGCATGCAATAGGCTCAATACATGTATTGGAATTACCTCTGAATGAGCAAGGAAATTATGGATTCAATTACATTTTGAACAAACCAAAAGAGTTGTTTCGGTGCAAAAAAAACGTATTTCGAACATTCACTAATTGCTTAGTTGATTTTTTTTATACGGAAACATTCCATTAGCTAATCAAAGGTCATAGAGCAAGTGCCCGATCACATAAAAGGCTTGGGAGAAGCCATACATATAAAAACAACCCAGTAATGATTGAAATGCCCGATCACACCCATCACACACATTGCGAATCTCTCGTGATAAAGAAGTCCTTGAACTCCTGCTCCAATAGTGGTCGCCAAGGGGTCAGACTGAGTGATTTTCCTTTGCCAATAAGTAGTGGGGCTCCACAATGATCCTAAAAACGTATCTCCACCCGAAGGTAGCAAGAACACCATAAGCAAGTTGAGTGCTCAAACGTCATCCCCACGAGGATAAATCAGCCGCCTAGCTTGGCGGAAGGTGCAAACCATCGATGAGCTATATAGAGCACCTACCTTCCCATCCCGAACCCCTCACCAAGACTCCCAGAGACCTCTGCCCATTTGCTTGGTGGGCCGATGGGGCATGCCCCTGGAGTAGGCCGACCACCAAATTAACATTGCCGGCGAAACAACCTGTTGGGTTTTTGTTTTGGTATGATGGGCCCAAATGTATTAGATGGATTTTAGTTTAGGTATATAGGCCCAAATTAATTAGTAGTGTGAGCCCAGTAATTGAATTCCATCTAAGGCCCATCTCAGGCCCATATTTTATTGATTGATTGAAATAGGATTAGTAGTAATTTAATGTAAATATTATGCTATGTTAATTTCGAGATTTCTTTAGTCCCACATAGGAAGCACACATGAGTGTGATAGGGTATATACGAGGAATGAATCTTCCTCTTTGTATATTTAATGGTTGTGGAGACTCTCCCCAATTAATGGTGTACACATTCTTTGATGTACCTAAAAGTACACACATGCATGCGCGCGTGGTGTGGGCGAATGGGCGCATTGTGGCACACTTAGCACTTGCATATCGCATCCAGAGCCTTTGATTTTTTATCAAATGGCTAATTATGCGATTGATCGGCCTTGAAGCAATCAATCGTATCTACTGTGATTTCGTAAAATTGAGACCGCGATCGATTGGTCTTGTCGCGATCAATCGTATCTACTAGAATAACGCTAAAATACCTAAGGCAATCAATCGCCCCCGCGGTTACAGTCGGGATTTTTCCATTTTTCTTCTAAAAGTTGCATAATTTCTTTATAGAATGACCCCAATTGAGTCCTTCTATAAAGTATGAACGGGAAAAACATAAAATATAACATATACAACACAATTTATTCTTGGTTTTTTCTCCTCTTTTTGATCGGTGATTCTTCTTCCAAAAAGGCAATAGTATCTTTTCTTTGAGTTTGAATTTGACGAGTTGAAGTGCACCACTTGTCAACTGGTCTGTTGTATCTTGGGACTAGATTGCCGGAGAAAGCCAGTGCATGAGAGGGTGGCAATATTTATTTCGAAATCAGCAGTGTATAATCGATGTGCCTCAGACGATTGGGTTTCAATCTGCTATTTCATGTTCTATTTGAGTACAATTCAACACTGACGGGTAAAGTACAATCCCTCTTGAGTACTATATTTCTCAACAGTTCGAAATAGATATTCTGCTGTGTTATTTGTGCGATTATCATGGGTGTTGATAAGTCTCTTAAGCCTGATAAGTTTGATGGGAAGGATTTTAAGCATTGACCAAACAAGATGAGGTTCTGGTTGACTATGCTTAAAATTTTTTATGTTATTACTGATCCTGAATATGTTATGAATCCTGATGAGTATCATACATGGCAGATCTGCTAGTTCTAAATTCCAGCAAGACAATGATTTGTGTCATGGTCAGATTCTAAGTGCTTTGAGTAACGAACTATATGATCTACATTATAATACTTCTTCTGCCAAATTACTGTAGGAAGCACTTGAAAAGAAATTTAGAAAAGAATATGTGGGACAAGATAAATATGTGGTTAGTTAATATTTCGATTTTAAAATGGTTGAGGACAAATCTGTCATGGAAGAAGTTCTTGAAGTATAGAACCTTGTGTCAAAAATTGTGGGGAAATGTATTCCCATAGATGAGAGACTACAGGTTCCAGCCTTATGCTTTCAAGTTACCCCAAAGCATAAACGAGAGGCTATGACTGTGGATAATCTGATTGTTGCTATCCAAATTGAAGAGAAACATAGAGAGAAACATAAGGGTATTGTCTCTTCTAATGAAGCAAGTGCAAATGCCAATGTTATTGAGGGGCAGCAGCCAAAATGGTTTGGTAAGAAGAAGAATAAGAAGAGGAACAACAATAACAACAACAACAAAAACAACAACGGTCACCTCAAGCCTAATGTTAAGATATGAAAGGACAAAAAAAAAGGGATGCTATGTGTGTGGTGTAGTTTGACACTATGCAAAGCAATGCCGAGAATGCAAGGATAATGAGAAAGGGCAGCAAAACATAAATGGTGTAAGCTCTTCTCAAGCTAACATTGTAACATCAGGGACTGGCTTAGCTAGGACCAATGAAAGGTTAGAAGTTACCCTTCCTGAAATTAATTTGGTGTGTCAACCTACGGATTGGTGGGTAGACACAGGGGCTACTGTCCATATTTGTAGTGATGTTTCATCATTTTCTCTCTATTAGGAAGTAAGAGGAAAAACTGTCACTATGGGCGATTCCTTGGTGGCACAAGTTTATGGAAAAGGAAGAGTGGATATTCACTTCACTTCGGGGAACACATTGTCTCTTCATAATGTGCAACATGTGCTAGATGTCAGGAAGAACCTTGTTAGTGGTGTGCTTTTGAGTCGAGAGGGTTTTAAATTAGTGTTTGAGTGTAACAAAGTTGTAATTTCCAAATATGATATATTTGTTGGAAAATGTTATGTTTGTGATGGATTATTTAAACTTAATGTGTTGGCTTGTAATAACTCTAAGTTTAATCGTATGGATGATATTTTGTTGAATATTGAATCTCATGATTTATGACATTGTCGACTTGGGCATGTGAATTTACAAAGTATTAAAAGAATGATGAGTCTAGATTTAATTCCTAGATCAGATGTGAATACTCTTGGTAAATGTGAAATTTGTGTTCAAGCTAAACAACCTAGGAAACCATACAAAATTAGTCATCATGCTTCATCTCTTTTAGAACTTGTTCATAGTGATATATGCGAACTAAATGGTCATATGACAAGAGGAGGAAAGAGATATTTTATAACTTTTATAGATGACTATTCAAAATATTGTCATGTTTATTTCTTTGCTACAAAAGATGAGGCTTTTGAGAAATTTAAAATTTATAAGAATGAGGTGGAAAATCAAACTGATAGATGGAGAGTGAGATTTGATCGTGGTGGGGAATGTTGTTCTTTTGATTTTAACAAATTTTGCGAAGATCATGGAATTATTCATAAAACTACAGTACCTTATACACCTCAATCTAATGGAGTGGCAGAAAGGAAAAATAGAACTTTCATTGATATGATTAATTCTATGCTCTCTAGTTCTGGTTTACCCAAGACCTTGTGGGGAGAAGCTCTATTTTCTGCTTGTGTGATCTTAAATAGAGTGCCTTATAAAAGTAGTGAGAAAACTCCTTTCGAGCTAATGAAGGGAAGAAAACCAAGTTTAAATTTCATAAAAGTGTGGGGATGTCTTTACAAGGTAAAAATTCATAATGTGAAGGTTTATAAACTTGGTTCAAAGCCTTTTGATGGTGTATTTATTGGATATGCACAAAACAATAGTGCTTATAGATTCTTGGTGTTAAGGTCAGATCGAGCGGACTATTAAACAATTTGATGATGCTATATTCTATGATAATATTTTTCCTTCGAAGGAAAAGAGAAAGGCTATTGTGCGAGACCAACCTATTACATCATTAAGTCCTATTATTGAGACCAATGTGCCTTGTACTAATGAGGAGGTTAGAAGGAGTAAAAGACCTAGAATAGAAAAGAACTTTGGAGATGATTTTTATACATACTTAATAGGAGATGATCCTTTGACTTATCGAGATGCAATGGCTTCTAGTGATTATTCTCTTTGGAAGGAGGCTATACAAAGTGAGATAGATTCGATACTTGCTAATGGGACATGTGTCTTAAGTGATCTACCTCCAGGGTTTAAACCAATTAGATGCAAGTGGATTTTTAAGAAGAAACTGAATCCTGATGGATCCATTAAAAAGTATAAAGCGAGACTAGTTGCCAAAGGGGATAGTAAAAAAGAGGGTCTAGATTACTTTGACACATATTCTCATGTGACTAGAATTACCACGATTCGTGTGTTTATAGAATTGACAGCCCATTATCATCTAGAAATTCATCAAATTGATGTCAAGACAATGTTCTTGAATGGTAAATTAGAGGAAGAGATATATATGGATCAGCCAAAGGGATTTGTAATTCCTAGTTAAGAAAAAAAAGTATGTAAGTTGGTTAAATCTCTCTATGGTCTAAAGCAAACTCCTAAACAATGACATGAGAGGTTTGACAATGTGATTATATCTAATGATTTTAATGTTTGTGTGACGGATAAATGTCTTTATTTTAAACAATCAAATAATGCTTATATTATTTTATGTCTTTACGTTGATGACATACTTATTGTTTATAGTGATGTGAATGAGATTCTAGAAACTAAAACTTTCTTGAATAATAATTTTGATATGAAGGACCTTTGACATGAAAATGTAATTATGGGCATTAAGATTCATAGGACTTCAGGAGACATAGTGTTGAATCAGTCACATTATGTGGAGAAATTACTAAGGAAGTATGGTTACTTCGAGTGTAAACTTGTGAACACCCATTATGATCCCACGTGTAGGTTGAGGAAAAATTGTGGGGATGGTGTGTCACAACTTAAGTACTCCCAAATTCTTGGAAGCTTGATGTATTTGGTTAACTACAGTAGACCAGATATATCATATGATGTAGAGAGACTTAGTAGATACACTAAAAACCCGGATGAATCTCATTGGAAAGCCATTGAGAGGGTGCTCAGATATCTTAAAGGTATAATGTCCTATAGAATATGTTATCCAGGTAATCCCACTGTATTAGAAGGATATAGTGATGCAAACTGGATTACAGATTCAGAAGATACAAAGGTCACTAGTGGATATATATTCACTTTGTGTGGTGGAGCGGTAGCTTAGAAATCAACCAAACAGACCTTAATTACTAGGTCTACAATGGAGTCAATGTTAGTGGCTCTAGAAATGGCCGGAGGAGAGGCTGAATGGCTTAGAGACTTGTTGACAGAACTTCCCATGATGGATAAGCCAATTCCTGCCATTTTAATTCATTGTGATAATACGGCAACGACTGATAAAGTTCACAGTAAGGATCATAATGGGAAATCCTCAAGGCATATAGAACTCATGTATAAAATCTTGTGCAAGTTGAATTCTTCAAGAGCTATTACCTTGAGTTATGTGAGATCAGTAGATAACTTGGCTGATCATCTCACTGAGGGATTGTCGAGAGGACAAATCCTAAATTCATTGAGGGGAATAGGGTTAAAGGCCCATCAGAAGTCATAGTAGGCAACAACCAAATCTGTCACGCCTCGGACACCGCCCGATCTGAATTGAACCCGGTCTAAGAGCAGAACCGACGCACGGGGGTGACGTTAAAAGAGATATAGTGAAAGACTTATACCCCACATACGGGTAGTCCATCAAACAGAGTTACGCCAACTACTTTGAGCAAGAGTAAATAAGAAGATATAAATAGGACTTTAAGTCTAACATTGTCCACAAGTCATAAAACCCACAATTAAAATCCTGAACCAACACACCGGGCTCGAGACAAAAAGGATCTAAAAAGAAAATCTAAACATACGTCTGATATAAGTATCATCAACCGCCATGTTCCATACTAAACAAAGTACAACAAAAAAGATTGTCACATCTAAAGGCCTCCACGTCTAATCCCAAGCTCTCTCCGATCTCTCCTCATACAGAGGATCCTGTCCATCTACGTGTCACACCACGCAACCCCAAAACAAAATAGGTAGGGAGGGGTGAGTATAAAACTCAGTAATGATTTTTATACGATCAACAATAATCAAAAGTCATTCGGCATCACAACATAGTAATATAGATCCATAATCAACATGATTATACCATTTTCTAGTCATGCATTCATAATACATATTCCTGCATAACAATATCTCATTCACATACTTTCTACTCATGCATTCATAATACATAATCCTACATAACAATGTCTCATTCACATACTTTCCACTCATGCATTCATAACACATAATCCTGCATAATAATGACTCATTCACATACTTTCCACTCATGCATTCTTACACATAATCCTGCATAATAATGTCTCATTCACATACTTTCCACTCATGCATTTATAATACATAATCCTGCATAACAATATCTCAATCACATATAATGAATGCCTCCATCAAGGAGTAAACACAATCATCGACACGAAGGCGGCATCGCCACACAGGCAGAATCCAGTCAAGGCCACGAAGGCGTATTATAGTCTGGTTTCCACATAGGAAACATAAGGTCGGGGTTGTCGGCCCCTAAGTCTGCTCGCTCTGGACGATCCTGGCCAAGGATGTTCGATTCCCACATAGAGAACCTAGAGCAGGTGTGTTCACCCTGGGACATCTCCTGGGGGAGAGCCCGAATCCCCACACAAAGAACCCTAGAACACGTGGTAGCTAGTGCACAAAGCGTACCACTCTGGATGCTCAAGTCGAGATGACAATCTCAATAATCTCATCTACAAGGCAAGTAAATAACTCGCCTCCCATGTATCTCAATGTAACATCATTTCAGCTCAACTCAACCCGGGGAGTATACCTGTCCCATGAGGGACGAAATCGAAAACATGTGCTTTCGGACCAACCAAGTTTTGATACAATCGATCAATACCGGTTAAACAACGGTAAAACTTTATCCATGAAGTCCGATACATGATGCATGCTATCATAGTACATCTGTAAGCAAGACCTACGTGTGTTCCAACACATAGAACGTGCTCCCAATCCATCCCCTCATGCATCATAATCAAAGCATAACCAACTAAAATCTCATAATAGATTCCCATGTGTATGTATACTCATGCATATTCTAATCACATGATTCATGCTTAAACTCATTGAGCAATATTTGCATGCTTCAATACCTTCCAAAATAATAATTCTAAACCAAAATCAAAGCAATTTCTATCATCAAGCTTAAATCCATCCATGTAGAATTGAAGGCCTACTCCTACAAGCATGCTCTTTTATCATACAATAAACTATAACATGATCACCTCAATTACTCATAAGCTATATGATCTATACATGAATTATATATTTCATAAGCCCCTCTAACCTATGTTTATGTTGGTGTTTGATTAGAATTAGTGATACTTTAATGTAGTTTTTTTGTTTTTGTAAGAAAACAAGAGTATGATGCAGAAATGAGGTAAAAAGTGACTCCAATGTTTGAATCTTTATAACTTAGTTCACAAATCTCTTATTGAAATTATTTTAAATTTTAAGAAGTCAGCTTTCCAACGCCACTGACCACGCACAATTCGGAGTTCAGAGTAAAAAGTTATGACCATTGGAAAATCGGGCTGCATAGCCGATCAATCACGGGTTATCTCTTCCATTTTCAAATATTAAAAAATCGAGACTCTATTAATACATTTTCAAACATTCATCAAAGGTATCAAATATCATTAAAAACCCATCAAACCTTCGAGAATACTAATCTAGATCATTCTAAGATATAACCCTAAGAAATAGAGGCATGAGATTAACACATATTAAACTTACCATTAGAGACTAAGTATACAAAAACCCTTTCCAATAAAATCATTCAAAATGAGATTTTTACCACACAAGGCGAGATTGAAGAACCCATTACGTTGATTTGATGAAAATGAACCTTCAATCACCTCCAACACCTTCCAAAAACACGATTTTGTGTTAATACACCACTAATCTCGATTTAGCTTTGAAGATCAAAAGAAAACCTTAGATCTAGGGCTTTGGAAACATAAAAATAAGATTTTCAAGATTAGGGCTTAGAAAAGAAAGATAAAACAATGATTTTCATGCTTTCAAAATGGATTAAAACAATGGAAAAACCAAGATTAAGAAGGTTTTTAAGAAAAGCCTAAAGAAACAAGAAGAGATTAAGCTAATTACCTCTAATCCTTTTATTTTCAAGCCTAATGGGGACGAGGCTCTAAATCTCCTGGCCAAGCCTATTTCCAAAATGGAAAATGGCACAGCCCTTTCCTTTTATAGAAAAAGTTGGGGTAGACCTAAGTAAAATGTGGGGTAGAAATAGGGTTTTTGGCTTAAATTAAGAAATTTGGCAATTTTAACCCAAAATCAAACTCACAAAATTCTGAAAATTTTTATAGCGTCTTCCTTTGATGTCTGGGGAATTTTGGTCAAGAAAAACTATTTTTGTCAGTGGGGCCCACAGGAGTCCCACTAAAGCCTAATTTTCAGAAAATTAGTGAAAAATCAGAAAAGTCTCAAAAATTAAGGTTTGGTCCAAAATCACTTAAAACTCATGAGTGAGAAAATGGTTTTGATTAAAAACTTCATAAACCCTATTTATTTTTGAAAACCACTAAATTTAAAATCGAAAACACTTAAACCGCACGATAACTGATACATATACTAAAATAAACCAGTTCAAGATGAGGGATCTTACAAAATCTATCTAAGTAGTGATCCTACAAAGTAGATTCAATGGGAAAAATAAGCTAATGATTGGCTAGATTGCTCCTCATAAAATTCGCTCCTTCCCATATTGATGAAGAGTACTCAACTGCCTAGGTCAGGGTGACGAATGTCTTAATGAAATCAAAGCTTGTATAGCAAGGTATTATCCAGACAGTGTACCATTGGAGATTATCACCTATATGAGTGTACTGTGAGGCCGCAGTTAATGTGGACCCCTGGGCTGGTTCACTTGAAGATGCACTCATGAATACGAGATACCTGCCCATGGCTGGAGGTTCAAACCCGGAAGGTACCTATCACCATCGAATACATAGTGTGTTATTGCCAATTCTTTTGTCGAGTATGTGTCTTTCATTTTGTTGGTATTTCTCCTAATCTTATTTCAATCATGGGGGGAATGTTGGGTTTTTGTTTTGGTATGATGGGCCCAAATATATTAGATGGGTTTTGGTTTGGGTATATAGGCCCAAATTAATTAGTGGTGTGAGCCCACTAATTGAATTCTATCTAATGCCCATATTTTATTGATTTATTGAAATAGGATTAGCAGTAATTTAATGTAAACATTGTGCTAAGTTATTTGGGAGATTTCTTTAGTCCCACACAGGAAGCACACATGAGTGTGATAAAGTATTATAAGGAAAGAATCTTTCTCTTTGTATATCTTATGGTTGTGGAGACTCTCCCGAATTGATGTTGTACACATTTGTTGATGTACCTAAAAGTACGCACACGCATGCGCGCATGGCGTGGGCGAATGGGCGCATTGTGGCGCTTTAGTGGCGCACTTAATACTTTGCACTTTGCACTCGCATCCAGAACCTTTGATTTTTTATCAAATGGCTAATTATTTTGTGGAGATTAGGAGCCGATTGATTGCATAGATGATCGCGATCAATCGCATAGCAATCGATCGGCCTTGAAACGATCGATCGTATCTACTATGATTTCGCAAAACTGAGACCGCGATCGATCGTATCTACTGGAAAAATGCTAAAATACCCGAGCCGATCGATCGCCCTAGTGGTTACAGTCGAGATTTTGCCATTTTTTTCTAAAAGTTGCGTCCTTTCTTTATAGAATGACCCAAATTGAGTCCTTCTATAAAGTATGAACGGGAAAAACATAAAATATAACATATAGAACATAATTTATTCTTGGTTTTTTCTCCTCTTTTTGATCGGTGATTCTTCTTCCAAAAAGGCAACAATATCTTTTGACGGGTTGAAGTGCACCGCTTGTCAACTGGTATATTGTATCTTAGGAATAGATTGCCGGAGAAAGGCTGTGCATGAGAGGGTGACAATATCTATTTCGAAGTCAGCAGTGTATAATCGGTGTGCCTCAGACGATTGGATTTCAATCTGCTATTTCTGGTTCTATTTGAGTACAATTCAACATAGACGGGTAAAGTACAATCCCTCTTGAGTACTATATTTCTCAACACAACCGACAATCCAAAACAAGACCCCTGACTCACCACCATAGACAGACAACCAAACACCTGATAGAGGAGACAAACGTCATCCACATGGGGAAGGTCACAACCTAGGTTTATTTAAAACAAAATATTTGAACGATTAAACATCAGAGTTGGCCAATGCGTGGAAAACAAAATCAATTTAAAACCTGGTATGCAAACTAGCTATTTTCTATTGATCCATTACTTGAAAATAGCTTCAGTCATAATAATAATAATAATAATAATAATAATAATACAAAAAGTTCTATTCCAAGGGATACTATATATCTTACCAGCCATAATCAAATGTAAATGGAATTGTAAATACATTGATTCAAACTATTATTATATAATGCTCCTTTAAATTGGAAGTACTAAAAGCCACCATCCTTTGTAGATTTCATGAAATCCCATCCCAAGATATTTGTTGGACACTTGCATCACCGAGGATGCATGTTTATGCATAATTTAATATTCAACAATGCAATGCAATATAGAAGAAAGAAAGAAAATAAACCTACTGCATATAACTCAAACATCTCATAACATTACGTCATAAAACCATCATACAAACTACTTGGGACATTTTGCTCCAAGTTCCTCACATCACTTACTCCCAGTATCAAGTCATGACATGAGAGGTAAATATAGGAACCACCACCTCGTTCAATCACAAACAACCTACATGCAAGATTATCTAAGTATCGCATACATGGCAATCACACCACATATCCCTCATGCTAAATAAGGCATATGAGGGTTCTAAACATTAAGTGTTAGGTCTGGCATTTTTGGCTAATTTTTTAAATTAAAGAAGTGTTGCATCGGAACTACCATTTTCTGCATATAGTAGTAGAAGTCCTACTATTTGCTACAGAATAGCAGGAGCATACCAACCCATTTGCGGGAGAACAGTAGTAGTGAACCTACCGTTTTCAATTGGAGGGGTATGTGCAAGTCGCAAATAGGGCCACAAGTAGAACCCACAAATCCTTTTGGGTTTCTTCTTAGAGGATGGTTTACATGAGATCGCTCTCATATAAGGAGCATGAAGCCAATCTTTTGAGCCATTGGATTCTAATCTAAGGGTGGATACCAAATCAATGAGTAGGTGAGTGTGTCACATTAGAAGGTAGGTGAGTTCCATGTAATTGTTTATAGTCATCAGATCAAGATCTAATGGCTACGAATGGAATTAGCCTCATATAAGCCAAATGAGAGCAATCTTATTTAAACTTTTTCCTTCTTATTTAAGGAATCACTTTCCACAAATTTATCCATTCTGAACCCTAACTTCGGAGAGGAAGTGAGAGGGTGAGAGGGAACTGTGGTGGTAGCTTGACCCGTGTTGGAATCCGGCGAGGAGGCGGTGGTGGATCGATGTCCACTAGACAAACCAAGGTCGGATTGCATACCGCAAAGTTGTAGAGTAGCTTTGGTTGTTTGTATGTATGATGAATGCTATGATGATTTATGTGATCAATGCATGTTGATTGCATGTGTATAAGAATGACTACGGTTAATCATATGTGATCATGCTTGTATGTGATTTTGGGGTGGACAATGTACGATTCGATGTCACCGAGGGGATGGACAATGATCCATGTGAAATCACCGATCCTTGAACGCATTTATACACTGATTTCAGCTTCCTTATGCTTAGAATCGGATATGGGCAAAAGCCCCAATTTTTAGCTACAAAAAAGCTTGGATTTTTCGCCATTAATGGCTGCCATGAGATGGAGGAAGGGAGTTGTGGGGCTGCTGACCACTAGATTTAGGAATGTCACTGCCATGCCATGGTCCATCGAACCACCGACTGCCTTCAAGGTAATGCGGGGTAGCCGGAACCCTTGCCAGCGAGGCCATGCCACTCCTCTCCTTCACTCATTCACTGCAACCAGCAAGGCTAAGCCGTCGTTGAAAGGTGGATCCAGTGGCGGCTCTGCTACATGGCATGTCTAGGCGACTTGGATGCATAGCCGCAGCCCATTGTGGGGTCTGGCAGAGGCAACGGCGGTGGGACTTGGTCATGTTGCTGTTGTAGCTGTCGTTGGGTTTCCCCGTGAAGAAGACAACCCATTTTCATGAGTCTGCGCATGGGTCCGTACCCAGTTCGGACATTCAAATTCGGTTATTAACCTTTGCATACACAACATGATTCACAGGATTTGTCTGCATAACATGGTACATACATGCACATATAGTGCATGCCGCCCTCCGACGCGGTACATACGAATTGTTTAGTGTTATGGGCCTTTAAAAAGCATGTTTTGGGCCCTGACTTTACCAGATGGCCAAATGAACTTCATAAGGGTGTTTTTATAAAAGTTAATAAAATGATGACATTGTGGGTTGAGTTTTGGTTTGGTGAAGAACTGTTGTGATCCGTTAGGACCACAAGAACTGGAGTCAGCGAGAAAGGAAGAAGAAGAAGATCTAGGAGAGGAATTGGAGTTCTTAATATTGCATAACTTCAAAAGGGAGGACGACCTCCATATAAAGGAGAGGATGACGTGTCTCCCAAGGGGGTTGCGCCATTTTTCTAAGCTGATGGGCCTCAAATTGGGCCTGATTATTCTCTACCAGTCCCCTTATCTAATAATTAGCCTAGACGGGCTGATTACAATCTGATACTAATAAGCAAATATCCTAATAATTGATAATGCAGACGTGATGTGTGACGTGCACAATATTCCACCCCGCTCCGCTGCCGCCTTGCCCTCAAGGCGTCCAAGATGGGAATTGAGCCAGAAAGTCATCCTCGAGGAGCCAGGTAGCATTGTCTAACGGCTGACCCTGCCAAGCAACTAGCACCTCCGTTACAATACGACCGGTGATCGAACCCAAGAGAAGGTTGACAATCGTAATATATACTTGGAAAGTCCAAGGTCGAACCACATGGAGTGGATGCAGAATTAATCTATTCTAAACTAATTTAAACACTACTTAGCTTAGCAAATTAAGATTCTTATCAGGAAATTATGTAGAGAAATTGTAATTTAATTAACTACTAAAATGACGATTAAAGATTCAAGTAAAACTAACTAAAGATAGCAAAGATAATCGATGGGAGATATCAAAGCTTCAAGGATCAATTATTTAATTAATACTTCTATATCTATTTAATTACACAATTAGATTCAAATAATGATTTGACCTAATCGGAAGATATTTCATTCACGTGCATCATAACTATTATCATAAAGATTTCGATTGAATATTTATCATTAACAAGCTCAGTCAAATAATCACAGGGAATTATAAGCATTCACCGTACCTTACGTTAACGACAAATCAAATAATTATATAGATTATGACTTTATCAAAACATCGCATTCAATCAAATAAATAATAAGTAACTCTTTCATAGACATAGAAATACTAATCAAATAATGTCACCTCTAGCTTCGACAAAAGATTTAGCTATTCATATTCATGAGAAAAATCAGATTCGAAAGAAATTGCATCGGGAAAAACACTGTAGCAATTTTACTATTCACGGGTACTGTAGCAGGAACACTGTAGCAAATCACTGTTCACTGCGAGCACTGTTCATCGTCTTCCCCAAACTGCCGAAATCGCTGTAGCTCTTCACAGGTACTGTAGCAAGTACTGTAGCAGATGAAAAACACCACAAAATCTTCACTTTTCTTCGCAATTCTCTTCCTCTTCTCTCCTCCAATCGATTCTCCTGTCTCCCGGCCTTGTTTTCCACTAGAATCCCACCGGAACACCACCCAAATCACAACCCAACTTCCTCTGTTTTTCGTCAAAAACAGTCCTCTGTTTTGTCAAAACCCAAGCGCCCCCCTTCTGTTTCTGGCAGTGCTGTTTATATAGACTGCAAGAGTAGTCCTGCAATCTTTCCCAACAGAGCGAAATTGCCCCTTTTTCCATCTCCAATCGAACTGAATATAGAAGCTTACCAAACTGGAACACGTCTGCAACTCGATTTGCCTCGATGCCTTCTCGATTCGGCTCTATTACACGCAAATTTCCAAATCCGGATCTTTCCAAATAGCGACCATTCCTTCTGTTGCTCCTACTCCTTGCACCGACGGAATCTCTGCACAAGCCTTCCGTGACCGCCGTGAACTCATCGCCGCCGGAACCCAGCCATCGCCGTCTGTCGATCTTAAGCCCAGGTTGCCGCTTTCAATTGTCCCAAACAGAAGTTACAGAACTCGAGCTCTGTTCTTCCCCAAAATGCTCGACGGCTCGAGCGGAAGCTCGGGCCTTTTTTTCCTTCTAACCGAACTGGCCGGTTCGGTTCTCTTTCTTTATTTTCTTTTTTTTTTTCTTTCTCTCAAGTCAAACCCGCTGTATCAATCTCATCCGCTGGATTGACTCTGAACACCCATCCTTTGATTCCGCGCGCTCGTCTTCTTTTAAGTGAATCATCAACGGTTTAAATTTTTTCTGCATTCGATCTGCAATTCATATTTTTTATCCTGCAATAATAAAACCAAACCAAAATTAGACGCATAATAAAAATATGATTCCTTAAATTCTTTAATGCATCTAAAATAGTTAATTAGAGTAAATTAATTATTAATTCCCTAATTACTATCCTAATCACAAATAACCCGTTTTATTCATGTTTTATCATAAAAACTACACTAGCAAATAGGTAAATAAGGCATATAAATATGTATATTTCATGTTTATCAAATACCCCCAAACCTATATTTTGCTAGTCCCCGAGCAAAACAACAAAGAAAATCACACAAAATAAAACTAAAGTAAATTAAACTAGAAAAGTAAATACCACTTTCGTAGGGAACACGATTGCATTGAGCATATGCAATAAGCCATTTAAACCCCTAGGTGTCCCTAGTAGGACGAGTTTTGTCTCGTGAGGGTTTACAGCCATGCTACCTACAAACATGTAATTATGAAATTAACCTTATTAATCTAAGTGAGAAAAATAAATAAACACTTCAAAACAATCAAACCTATTATCCCTTCAAGTGCAAACCACAATGTTTAAGAAAACCAACCACATGTACTTGCATTTATAATCAACTGGAATATAGAAGCCCTCAAGTAAGTAGTTTATTCTACACTTTCATCTTGGAAATTTCTGCTCAATATGATATAGCATGATAATATAAATAGTAAAAGTGTAGAACATTGTAGCAATATACCCTAAATTTCTGTTTTACACATATCCAATATGACCCATTAACCAAAGAACATCAGAATCTATATAGTCATCGTAATCTTTAGGTTCATGATAGCACAAATCTGCGCGCCTCCTTCGGGTCCAACATTCCAGATTTGAGAGGATAATACACCATAGACTTTTTTTTTTTCAGCAGGACTGTGTAAGGCCTGACTTCAAGATGCTTAGGTTTAGCAATGACTCAGGCCAATGACTCCCAGCACAGTTGGCTTAGGGCATTAGGTTTTAAGAGACCGCTTCGGGCCCGAGCATTAGCCTAAGTTAATCCTATAAAGTCAAGCAGCCCCTTTCTTTCTTTTTGTTTTCATTTTTTTTCATCAGCATTCATATTTTCTAGCAATCTTATCATGTCCAGGTTGTATTATACTCTCAACCTATTTCCGGTTCCAAGCCCTTGCCATAGCCAAGTAAATGGTCTATCATGATCTTTTAAGCTCAATAGACAACCACATATCATCCAATGACTATGACTAAAGACATCCCATTGAAGATTAGTATTCAACAAATCTCTAGAGGGTATTACTTTATCTACTAGTGTGTGTGAGTGAGTTTTATTAGCTCAAGCACATGATCCAAGAGGACTGTAACAGAAAGATATGCTCAGTTAAGTATTTCTATCCTCCAGTATACTTACTCACACTTCCAATGTAAATTAATCTCTTAAAAATTGAAGTATGCATCAACACGGGATAAACTATCAAAACCTATGAAAAATACTAACAAACAACCTAAAAACTAATCAAATTTTTATTTTTATTTCTTTTTTCTATTTTTTTATTTAATTTTTGTTCAAATATATTTTTTTTTGTGGATTTTTTTTCAATAAACAGTGTTATTCCTATATACCCCCAAACCTAAACTAAACATTGTCCTCAATGTTAAGAATGAAATGAAGGATAAAATAAATAAATAAAGAAAATCAAGGATAGATGTTACCTGGAGAACTGCAAATTGCTAGAATCCCATGCGAGTGAAAAACATCAACAAATAAAAAGATGAGAGCAATCACAAGATCCAACCAGAAAACATCATCTAACTAATAAGTATCCTAAAAACAAGAAAAAGCTGGGTTGCCTCCCAGGAGCGCTAAGTTTCTTGTCTTCAGCCAGACTGAGTGTAAGAGTATTCAATCATGATAAATGGGATCAGACAGAGGAATACTCTCCACTTCTGATGGAATCAATTCCAGGAATGGCTTAAGTCTTTGACCATGTACTTTAAACACATTGCCATTCATTGGATTTTCAATTTCTACAGCTCCATGAGGATAAACAGTTTTAACAATAAATGGACCAGTCCATCTAGATCGGAGCTTGCCAGGAAATAAATGCAATCTAGAGTTATACAAAAGAACTTTTTGTGAAGGTTCAAAAGTTTTTCGATGAATGTGTTGATCATGCAAAACCTTCATTCGTTCTTTGTAAATTTTTGAATTCATATATGCATCATTCCTAAGTTCTCCCAATTCATTTAGTTGAAGCTTACGCATAGAACTGGCATCATCCAAACTAAAATTAAACATCTTTATAGCCCAATATGCCTTATGCTCCAACTTCACAGGCAAGTGGCAAGCTTTTCCATAAACAAGTCTATAAGGGGACATACCAATAGGAGATTTAAAAGTTGTACGGTATGCCCAAAGTGCATCTGTTAACCGCAGAGACCAATCTTTGCGATTTGGGTTAACCGTTTTCTCTAAAATGTGTTTAATCTCTCTGTTGGCAAGTTCAGCTTGCCCACTTGTTTGTGGGTGATAATGGATAGCCACCTTATGAGTAATTCCATATCTCTTCATTAATGCCTCAAAAGGTTTACTGCAGAAGTGAGAACCCCCATCACTTATGATTGCACGGGGTATACCAAACCGTGACAGGACGTTTTCTTTCAAAAAGCGTATAACAGTTTTATTGTCATTATTTCTACAAGGGATGGCCTCTACCCACTTGGAAACATAGTCAACAGCCACTAAGATATACAAATAGCCAAAAGAAGGTGGAAATGGGCCCATGAAATCAATACCCCAACAATCAAATATTTCAATCACTAAAATGGGGTTTAGGGCATCATATTCCTACGGGTTATTCCACCAAGCTGTTGACAACGTCCACAAGTGCGACAAAAATCATGAGTATCTTTAAATAGGGTAGGCCAATAAAATCTGCATTGTAAAATTTTAGCAGTTGTTTTTCTAGCAGAAAAATGACCGCCACAAGCTTCTGAATGGCAGAAGGAAATGACACTATGAATTTCATCATTAGGCACACATCTCCTAATAATCTGATCTGGACAATATTTGAAAAGATACTGATCATCCCAAAAGAAGTTTCTTACCTCCACCATGAACTTTTTCTTGTCTTGTGTTGTCCAATGAGAAGGAGTTTGACCAGTGACAAGAAAATTAATAATATCAGCAAACTATGGTAAATCAGAAAGAACAAAAAGTTGCTCATCTGGGAAGGTGTCTTTAATTGGCACTGCCTCATTGGAATCATCCACAGTCAACCTAGATGATCAGCCACCACATTTTCTACTCCTTTCTTATCTTTAATTGTAATATCAAATTCTTGCAGTAGGAGTATCCAACGAATCAACCTAGGTTTTGCATCTTTCTTTGATAGAAGATATTTCAAAGCAGCATGATCAGTAAAGACAACAATGGGATATCCTGTCAAGTAAGCCCTAAATTTATCCAAAGTAAATACTATAGCAAGCAATTCCTTTTCTGTTGTTGAATAATTCATTTGACCATTGTCTAAGGTCATACTTGCATAGTAAATAACATAAGGCTTCTTGTCTTTCCTTAGCCACAAAACAGCCCCCACAGCAAAGTCACTAGCATCACACATTATCTCAAACGGTAAAGTCCAATCTGGGGGTTGCATAATAGGGGCTGAAGTAAGCATTCCCTTCAGTTTAGCAAAAGCTTTTTCACAATCAGAATTCCATTCAAAAACAGTATCTTTAGATAGGAGATTGCATAATGGTCTAGAAATAGAACTAAAATCTTTGATGAATCTCCTGTAAAACCCTGCATGACCCAAAAATGATCTAATATCTTTAACAGTTTTAGGTGTAGGCAAATGAGTAATTAAATTAATTTTTGACTTATCAACTTCAATTCCCTTAGATGAAACAATATGACCCAAAATAATTCCTTTAGAAACCATGAAATGACATTTTTCCCAATTAAGCACAAGGTTCTTCTCTTCACACCTGCTCAAAACTTTCTGCAAATTAGACAAACAGTCATCAAATGAATCACCAAATACAGAAACTGTAACATCCGAAAAATTAGTAAGTATCTTAAAACTGAAATTTAACCCTCTTAATGATTGATTTGACTGTGTGGTGCTTTGTTTAAATTAAAGTTGGTGAGAAGAGCTTTCCAACGACACCAATTTTGTGTGATTTGGAGTTCGGAGTAAAAAGATATGGGAAATTGAATAAAAACGATCGATCGCGCTAAAAACGATCGATCGGCTTATGGAACACGATCGATCGGCTTCGATCGGCTACGATCGGCGCCATCGCGCAGTTTGTAAACAGCGCAGGACGATCGATCGCCGTATTGCACGATCGATCGCCAGTTGCGGTTTGGCGAATTCTAACCTAATTTTGAGGCGGATTTGATTGGGAAAGATGCCATATCCTAACTAGACTTGTATTGCACGTTCCTAGGGTGATTTAGGGACTCTCCCATTGGTGGAAAGTGCCCAAGATATGGTAGAATTGATTGGGCAAAGATCTTCTAAAAACTCTATATAAACCCATAGAGTCTAGGCTTGTGCTTTTGAAAACTAAACCCTAGAACGTCCAGAGGCTTTCCCCTCTCCTTCCCACGTTCATCCCTCTCTTAGAAGACCTCTTCTAGTGGGAATTGCTCAAGAGCTTGGATCGGGAGCTTTGAAGGAAGCGGAGGAGACGAACATCGCGTAGAGAGGCGACGTCTTTTGGTGATAAAGTGTAGGATGGTTTTTCCCTCTTGTCTTCTTCTTTTCTCACGTTATATGATGAGTGTTATTACTGATTACCTTGGAGTATTGCTTTGAATCTTGCGAGATTAATGATTTATGTCTTGTTTTCTATGTGTATCGCGATACATGCATATATGCCTTCATGCTTCATGTCTAGATGGTAAATCAGATCAAAGTTGGATGCTTTATTAATTTTACAGAAGATAAAAGTTCTGATATTGCTTTGATTATGATGTCTAATGATTGAGTCTTATGCCTTAATGATCGTTTTGCTTAAATTGACTTAATTGAAAGATATTATGGTCTAAGATTGTGTTATATGGGGAGAAACATGATAAAAAGGGAATCTTTTGGTAATTCTAGTTAATTCCAGGATCTGTAATTGATCTAGGAGGGGAGTACTATCATCTATCATGAGTATATTATCATCTATAAGTGGTTCGGAATAAGAATATTAAAGTTTAATCATGTGTTTCACTTTCGGCCAGAACTGTTTCTGCACGGACAGTCGACAGTAAATAATTCATAACTAATTCATATGATATCATAAAAATATAAAACGGGTGGGGTTAGAAACTAGACTCACAAGGGTATTCTCAGTAAAAATTTCAGAAGATAAACTTAACTGTACAGTGTCTGGGAGCCGCCGGAAGGGGACTGTTGTGCATAAGACAGTGAGCAGAATCTAAGTGAAAATACTAAGTACTTAAGTAAAACTACTTAATAAGATGTGAAGATGGTATGACGTGCTAGTAACTAATACTAGACTATATCCTTATGATTATCACAGTAAGTTTGGGTTATGGTTAATATGATAAATGGGGTAATACCTATGTTAAGAAAACCGTAATCGTGTATTTGAAGATAAAGCGTTTGTGTCGGTTTGAGGTTCCATTTGGAATCCAAATCATCTGGAATTCATTAATACCTTGTCTCAGATTTATATATTTCAATAAGACCTATATGAACTTCCATCTAGGGCTGAGCATGAACGTATGTATGGATTGTGTTATTTTCTTTGTGTGACATTTCTACTTATACTCCGTATGAGAGTCTATCCCGGTGATGATACCTTATGGGGTTAGAGTGTTGCGGCCTCTATTTCTTTGAAATATTATTCATCATGATTATTTGATTGATTCCTCCACTAGAGGTCTTGCGGGACTCTCTCCGGAAGTGGATTCATAGTATGCTCAAATTATGCCATTGCTTGATCTTGCGGGGTCACTAATATTTGTGGTACTGCGGTTCCATACTGCCCAAAAAGAGGCAACATACGTACGTTAGATTGTTGACATTACGGAAGGTCTTCAGTCTCCGCCCATCGTGTCCGTAAGCACTGGTGGGGCCAGCATCCTAGACGCATGGCAGGGTTCCAAAAAGAGGACCCCTAGGGTGGTTCTGGTATAGTCACTTGGGGGTGATCGGTTCAGCGAGCAGAAATTGTACTCCTTTCACTTTTAATGTCTGGAGCTTTTTAATATGATTATCATTCCCTCCTTACTCATATGTGTAGTAGGAGCCTTATTGTTGTTTTCCCTACTTGCGGGTTGGAATTATTATTGACTAACCTTTCAGGTGTATAAATCCTTGGTTTAGTCCAGATGTTGCGGCATCTTCATAAACCTTTGTTATTCTTATCCTATTCATATTGTTTGTCCTAATTCAATGGGTTTTTACATCCTACTGAGTGTTTCTATGAAATACTCATGCATCCTCTGATGCAGGCGCAAATGGAAATTGAGATCAGGAAGTTGCAGTAGTGAAGCGGTCGCAGGAGCCGTGAAGACTTAGAGTTTATATTATTTGCTTTGCTTATTTGATGCTTATGACATTTAATGGCAATTGTGTGTCATAGATTTATAGGTTTATTTGATTTGACTTTCTTAAATGGATTATTATCAGTATTATTAAGTAAATTTCCATTCCATAGTATTCATTAATGTTTGTATTTGTATTGCACTGATTATGGGCATGACCGATTACACATCCTTTTGAGATGATCGTAATTGGTGGTGAAATCGACTGTTCGGTCTCGCGCCCGAGATTCTCTACCTCCAAATGTATATCATTGATTGGCTTCCGCACTCCGATCGAGGTATGGGATTTCGGGGCGTGACAGAAACGTCATCCATAAATACTTCAAGATAGCGTTTAACCATATCACTAAAAATACTCAGCATGCATCTTTGAAATGTTGCAGGTGCATTGCATAAACCAAAAGGCATTCTTCTATATGCAAATGTGCCAAAAGGACACGTGAATGTGGTTTTCTCCTGGTCTTCTAATGCAATTTCAATTTGATTGTAACCGGAGTAGCCATCTAAGAAACAGTAATATGTGTGGCCAGCTACCCTCTCCAGAACCTGATCTAGAAATGGCAATGGAAAATGGTCTTTCCTAGTGACCGAGTTCAGCTTCCTGTAGTCAATGCACATTCTCCAGCCAGATGTTACTCTAGTGGGTATTAATTCATTATCTGCATTCTTGACAACAGTTACACCAGATTTCTTAGGCACTACTTGGGTAGGACTCACCCACTTGCTATCAGAAATGGGGTAGATGATCTCTGCATCCAAGAGCTTAAGAACTTCAGCTCTAACCGCCTCTTTCATGTTTGGATTTAACCTATGTTGCATCTCCCTAGACGGTTTGGCATTGTCCTCCAAATAAATCCGATGAGTGCATATCAAAGGGCTTATTCCTTTTAAATCAACAATTGTCCATCCTATTGCACCTTTATGTTTTCTCAAAATATCAAGCAACTTACCCTCTTCGATAAGATTAAGATGAGACGATATTACCACCGGAAGAGTTTCACCATCACCCAAAAATGCATATTTGAGGTCAGTTGGTAACTTTTTCAACTCCAATTTGGGTGCTTGAATGCTTGATGGTGTAGGCAATTTGTCTCTCAATGGTAGTTCCTTAAACTTGGGTTTCCATCCGTTCACTTCCAATACCTGCAGAGAATTCAGCAAAGAACACATCTCAGCCTTTTCACAATTCACGTTAGACTCATCATATAAAGAATTGACTAAACAAGATTCTAAAGGATCAGAAAAATATGAAACATGAAATTGATCTCTAACAACGGTATCAACCCAATTCAATTCATGAACATCAGTATCATCCCTTGGTTGTTTGCAAACAGTAAATATATTCAATTCCAAAGTCATATTGCCAAATGAAAGTTTCATCACACCATTCCTACAATTAATCAAAGCATTTGAAGTTGCAAGAAATGGACGACCTAGTATGACAGGAATATTTGCACTTGCATTTATAACAGGATGTGTGTCCAAAACAATAAAATCAACAGGAAAGTAAAATTTATCTACTTGAACAAGGACATCTTCCACCACTCCCCTTGGAATTTTAATAGAACGATCAGCAAGTTGAAGAGTAATGGTGGTGGGTTTAAGTTCCCCAAGACCTAACTGAGTGTACACTGAATAAGGCAAAAGATTAACACTAGCCCCAAGATCAAGCAAGGCTTGGTCTATCCTAAAGGTCCCAATCACACATGAAATAGTTGGATATCCGGGATCCTTATATTTGGGTGGACTTTTGTGTTGAATTATGGAACTTACCTGTTCAGTTAAAAAGGTTTTTTTCTGCACATTCAACTTACGCTTAATAGTACACAAATCTTTCAAGAATTTAGCATAAGAAGGTACCTGTTTGATTGCATCTAACAAGGGAATGTTAATTTTCACCTGCTTAAAAAGTTCAAAAATTTCAGCATTTTGGTTCAACTTTTGAGGTGGTTTCAACCTCTGTGGAAAAGGAGCTAGAATAGGACATCTCACATCTTCACTTGACCCAGACTTATCAATTTCCTCATTTTCATGTTTTGATTCATCACTCTTAGAAGATTTCTGGGCTTTAAGTAGAATTGTTTTGTCAATTTCTTTTCCACTACGTAGAGTGGTAATAGTGGTAATAGACTTAGCATGTTCCAATTGTGAATCAGAATATTGTGTGTCCATTATGTGAACTTGCCCCTGCAGGTGGGGTTGAGCAGGAAACCTACCTTTCTCTTGAATAGCAAGAGAAGATGTCAATTTAGTGAGAGAGCTCTTTATATCATTAATAGCTTGTGAGGTTTGTTGATTAATAGTAGCTTGCCCTTGCATGAAAGTTTGTAGTGTCTCCTCAAGTGTCTTCCTGTGAGGTGGAACATATGGAGTATAATTGGAAGATGGTTGAGGAGGTGGTATTTGTGCAGCATTTTCATTCCTCCAACTAAAGTTGGGGTGATTCCTCCATCCAGGGTTGTATGTGTCTCCGTAAGGAGATTGCCTCTTGAAGGGGGTCATAGAATTTGCTTAGTCATGCAACACCTCCTTGAAAGCAGGAATGGTAGGGCACTCATTAGTCGGGTGTCCCATGACATCACAAATTCCACAGGCCTCTTCTGTAGCAACAGACTTAATAATATTAATTTTTCCTAATTCCATGGCCTCTACCTTCCTAGCCAAAAAGGCTAGCCGAGGACTCAAATTATCCTCCTCCCTAAGATGATGCAGACCCCCACTAGTAGTTGAAGACTTCGGCTTATTAGAAACATCAGAGGGATCAGTGGGATCCCAAGAATCTGAGTCTTCAGCTATTTGATCTAGAAAATCAAGGGCTTCATTAGGGTCTTTATCGAAGAATTCCCCATTACACATGGTTTGAACAAATTGTTTCATTGAAGGCGTCATCCCATCATAGAAGAAACTGATGGTGCGCCACTTCTCATACCCATGATGTGGAGAAGAATTTGCTTGGTCATACAAATCTTTATAATGCTCCCAACACTGATAAAATGATTCATTTTGTTTTTGGGCAAAGTTTGTTATTTGTCTTTTCAGAGCGTTTGTCCTATGAACTGGAAAAAACTTTTTAAGGAATTCAGTTTGTAGTTCTTTCTAAGTTCCTACAGATCTAAGCTTAAGGGAATTTAGCCAAGTCTTGGCTTTGTCCTTCAAAGAGAAAGGAAATAATTTTAGCCTGATAATGTCTTCACTACAAGCCTGCTCGAATGTTGCGCATACTTCCTCAAATTCCTTTTAATGCAAATAAGGATTTTCATACTCTAGACCATGGAATTTGGGAAGCAAGTTTATCATTCCAGGCTGAAAAGTAAAGTGGTGTGCTTGTAGAGGCAAAATAATACATGAAGGTGTGCTAGTGCGTGCAGGTTGCAGATAATCACGCAAGGGCCGCATTGGTGCATCATGTTCAATCTCATTTTCATTAATATCATGGTTACTACCCTGATCAGCCATTTGATTAGGTGTGTGTGATGGAACAGTGAACTCAAACACGGGATTCTCAATTAAAATAGCAGAATTATTTCTAACCAATCGTCCACTGATATCTCTATTCCACGAGTGCATGCACAAGCAACAGAAATTTCAAAGAGAGATGGAACGAGTTTACCAAATTTGAAGAAAAATCCAATGAAAAGCCTTTTTGTTCCATATAGGACTCCAAATTCCTGCAAAATAAACAAGCTAAATTAAACTAAGAATAATTGAAATTAACTAAACTATACTAGAGAGAAATAAATTAATTGGAAGATTAATCCTAAACTTCACTCCTCGGCAACGGCGCCAAAATTTGATCGAACCCAAGAGAAGGTTGACAATCGTAATATATACTTGGAAAGTCCAAGGTCGAACCACAGGGAGTGGATGTAGAATTAATCTATTCTAAACTAATTTAAACACTACTTAGCTTAGCAAATTAAGATTCTTATCAGGAAATTATGTAGAGAAATTGTAATTTAATTAACTACTTAAAATGACGATTAAAGATTCAAGTAAAACTAACTAAAGATAGCAAAGATAATCGATGGGAAATATCAAAGCTTCAAGGATCAATTATTTAATTAATACTTCTATGTCTATTTAATTACACAATTAGATTCAAATAATGATTTGACCTAATCGGAAGATATTTCATTCACGTGCATCATAACTATTATCATAAAGATTTCGATTGAATATTTATCATTAACAGGCTCAGTCAAATAATCACAGGGAATTATAAGCATTCGCCGTACCTTACGTTAACGACAAATCAAATAATTATATAGATTATGACTTTATCAAAACATCGCATTCAATCAAATAAACAATAAGTAACTCTTTCATATACATAGAAATACTAATCAAATAATGTCACCTCTAGCTTCGACAAAAGATTTAGCTATTCATATTCATGAGAAAAATCAGATTCGGAAGAAATTGCATCGGGAAAAATACTGTTGCAATTTTACTATTCACGGGTACTGTAGCAGGAACACTATAGCAAATCACTGTTCACCGCAAGCACTGTTCATCGTCTTCCCCAAACTGCCGAAATCACTGTAGCTCTTCACAGGTACTGTAGCAAGTACTGTAGCGACTAGTGCAAAATAGTGCCAAAGAAAGATAATTAGTGTCAATAACAACATTGTGTCAAATATCACTATTGCCAAGAAAAGTGTTAAATACCTAGAATTTTTGAAAGGATGCTGATAAATGGGATAGGTAGAGCAGCATTAGTATGCCCTTGTTACATGAGACATATTTGGGAAAAGATAATGGTGCCAAAGAAAAGTAATTAGTGCCAAAGAAAACATTTGTGTCAAATATCAGTGACTGGCAAAAAATAAAAAAGTGTTAAAAATATACCTAGTATTTCTATGAAGCTACAGATTAATGGTATAGGTGGAGTAGCATTAGTTTGCCCTTGTTACATGAAACATGAATGGGAAGAGTTACTGTGCGGGAACGCTTACAGGCGCCGGCATGTGATGTGGCGCTTCAACCGTAGAGTGTTCAGCAGGTAATTCAATCTTGACTGCTCCTTAACGGGCAATGCTGGATTGCCCAGCGTGCACAGATAACCATGTTGAAGAGCATATTAGGCAATGTTATAAATAAAAGAATTTACTTTTATCATGTATGCGTATATATATAGGAAACAGGAGTTAGATGCATTGAGTATGACAGGCATTTCACTCGCTTAAATAACACAACATTCAGTTGTACCAAGAAAAAAACATTCACCTTTATTAAAAGAAAAGGAAAAAACATTCACTACTAGGAAAATGAAAAAGATTATGAGCCAACGCAGAAAACTTAGGCAATCGAACATCAATAGGCGCATATTAATGCAACTGCCATCAAAATGTCCAGAGTTAAGGATGAAAATTAAGGATTGCCAAAAAAGGACAAAATTGGAGAAGCTACCGAAAACAAAAGGCGCAGATACCAATCTAATCTACATATATAATATGTTGACTTGTTAAAGTATTTTTACTTTAACATCCATCCATATTATCAATCCACATCTGGGAAAAGGTAATATTCAAGGAAGCCTTACATATAATTATCCTTTTTATACTATCCATAACTCTTTTTACTCCACCCACTAGTTGCTATAAGGAAAATATGAAATGACAAAAATAGTTTGAGGACAAATGATCTTTTCCCAAAGTAGACAATTAACATGGGTCAAAGGGTGTATTAGGTATATTAACATGGGGTATGATGTAAGATAATCAAGTTTTCCAAAAGCTCGAGCGGTTAAGAAATAAAAATATTTATTTATTTATTATAATATATAAATAAAGATTTTTATTTCCTAATAGCTCGAGCTTTGGGGAAATATGGATATCTTACATGGTATTGGAGTTCCGGGTTGTGAAAGGTCGTAGGTTCTAGTCTCGATGGAGGCGTTTATATCCCAATTATATTCAACGTGAGGCATTTCCTAATAGCTTAGGCTTTTGAGAAATTTTGTTATCTTACATATGACAGGCATGTCACTCACTCGGAGAATACAACATTCAATTGTACAAAAAAAAACATTCTCAGCACTATGAAAATGTAAAAGTTTATCAGCCACGACAAACATTTGAAAAGAAGAGGCGCACATTATTGCAAGTCTTGTAAAAATATGACATGTTGTTGCTAAAAATTAATTTATATGTATATATATATATATATGAGATCGGTTTATATGAGATCGTTCTCATATAAAGAACATGAGGCCAACCTTTTTGGTAATTGGATTCCGATCCAACGGTAGGTATCAAATTAGTGGATAGTTTATATCTAATAGCTACAATATAAACTGGCCTCATCTAAGCTATATGAATAGCAACCAAGCCGCTGAGCTACCCTATCGTTGATGAAGTTATGTGTCGAGACACTGTCAATCAGAATTGCCACTTGCTGCCGCTTTAACTGTCATGCCCCGAAATCCCATACCTCGATCGGAGTGCGGAAACCAATAAATGAGATACAATTCGAGGTAGAGATCCCGGGCACGCGACCGAACAATCGATTTCCCAACCAATTACAATCATCTCAAAAGGATGTGTAACCGATTATGTCCGGAATTAGTGTAATACAATAACAAACATCAATAAATAATATGAAATGAATTGACTTAATAATAATCCATTTAAAAAAATCAAAATAAAATAAACCAATAAGTCTATGGCACACAATTGCCAATGTCATAAGCATCAATAAAAGCAAAGCAAATAACTAAATAGTCTTTAAACTCTTCTCGGCGCTTACAATCCGCCTTTCCACTACTGCACTTCCTGATCTCAATTTTTATTTGCACCTGCATCAGAGGATGCATGAGTATTTCATAGAAACACTCAGTAGGATGTAAAAACCCACTGAATTAAACCAAATAGTATGAACAGAATAAGAATAACAAAGGATTGGGAACATTCCACAACATCTAGACTGAACCAAGGTCTATGCACCTGAAAGGTTAGTCAATAATAACAATCCTAACTCGCAAGTATAGGAAAACATCAATAATACTCCGAACAAACATATGTGTAAGGAGAGAATTTCTGCTCCAAACATCTAAAGTTAAAGGAGTTACAATTTCTGCTCGCTGAACTGGTCGCTTGCAAGTGACTAAAATAATATACCAGAACCACCCTAGGGGTCCTCTCTTTGGAACCCTGCCATGCATCTAGGATGTTGGCCCCACCAGTGCTTACGGATAGGATGGGCAGAGACTGAGGACCTTCCGTAATGTCCACAATCTAACGTACGTATAGTGCCTCCCTTCGGGCAGTATGGAATCGCAACCCTATAAATATAAGTGACCTCGCAAGATCTAGCAATGGCTTAATTGAGCATACTATGAATCCACCATGGGGAGAGTCTCGCAAGATCTCCAGTGGAAGAAACAATCATGAAATCAATATGAGCAATATCTCAAAGGAAAAGAGGTCGCAACACTCTAAGATCATAAGGTATCTCTTACCAGAATCGACTCTCTCATGGAGTATGAATAGAAGTGTCAAGGTCTTTGGCCAACAAATAACTCCCTTACTGGAGAAGCATAGAATAACAAGTTTCTCAAAGGTATGTAATTCACTCTTGGTATAACAAGAAAATCCAAACACTTTGAATAATATCAACTCACCCAAGGAGTACCATACAATCAATACATTCCTTTCATGCTCTGCCCTAGATAGGAATTCTTTATACACATTGAAATTCTATAATACAAATATCAGAGATAAGAAATCAAAGAATTCTTAAATGATTTGAATTCCAAGTGGAATCACAAACCGACATCAACGCTTCAAGGTAGATAGTTATAAATCTCTTGATCAAAGGATTATCTCTCCTAATTAGATTACTTCTAACCCAATTCTTACTGTGATATTCAATAAGTATATAGTCCAACAATAGGTATTGACACGTTAGACATTATCATATCATATTTCATTATGTTATTTGTATACTTAGTATTTTCTCTCAGATTCAGCTCACTGCCTCCAGCACAATGACTACTGTACTCTGTACAGTAAGGCTTAACCTTTGAAACTTTTACTGATGATACTCTCGTGAGTCTAGTTTCTAACCCCACTGATTTTATATTTTTTTGATTTTATTTGAATTAGTTATGAATTATTTATTACAGACTGTTAGCACAGAAACAGTTCTGGCCGAGATCAAGACTCTTAATTAATCTTGATTATCACACTTAATATCACATTATAAATGATAATATACCATTAGCAGACCATATACTCCCCTCCTAGACCAATTACAGACCCTAGGATTATCTGGAATTACTAAAGTACATTTTTTTATGTTCTTTTACATATAACACAGTTTTTAAATATTAATACATCCCAAACAAGACAATTAATGCTAAACACACCTTAAGGGATAAAACTCAACGTGGATCATGATCAACCAAGCAATATCAGAACTTCTAGTTTCTGGAAAATTAATAAAGCATCAGACTTTATGTGCGAATTCCCATCTAGAAACGGAACATGAATGCACATATGATTATGATGCACTACAGATAGAAATAATGACACAATTCATTCATCTCACAAGAATCCACACCATACTCTAAGGTACTGAATCAAAATACTTATCAATATCATATAATAGAAGAGAGGAAGGGGAAAAAAAACCATCCTACCTAATTCACCGAAGATTCCGCCTTTTTACGCGTTGCTCGTCTCCTCCGCTTTCTCCAAAGCTCCTGTTCCAAGCTCTTGCAAACTCCCACAAGAAGAAGCCTTAAAGGAGGTGGGTAAACGTGGGAAGGAGAAGGGGAAAGGTCTCTGGACGTTTTAGGGTTAGGTTTTGCAATAGCACAAGTCAACTCTCTAGGGTTTATATAGAGTTGGGGAAGAATCCCTTCTTAAACTAATTTTCCATATCATGGACACTTCCCACCAATGGGAAGGCCTCAAAATCCTTCTAGAGACGTGCAAATTGAGTCCAATTGGGATTTGGTATCTTTCCCATTCAAATCCACCCCAAAAATAAGCTAAAAATCGCAAAACCACAACCGGTGATCGATCGGCTATACGGTGATCGATCGTCGTATGCGTTGTTCTACACTACCGCGTTACAGCCAATCGATCGCCATTATTGCCGATCGATCGCTTTACCCGAAACAAAACAATAAAAAATCACAGTAACTATGATCGATCATTTTAATAGGTGGTCGATCGGTTCAATTTTCCGATCGATCGTTTATTATGGCGATCGATCGTAGCCACGCACAAACAAAATTCAATCTCTCATATCTTTTCACTCCGAACTCCAAATCATGCATAGTTGGTGTCGTTGGAAAGCTCTTCTCACCAACTTTAATTCCCATAGGGCAAAATATATTCAACTCAAACATTAAGAGGCTTAAATTTGGGTTTTAATATACTTATTAATTTTTCGGGTGTTACATCCTCCCCTCCTAAAAAGAACATTTCGTCCTCGAAATGCCGTTACTCATTCGTCAAACAGGTAAGGGTAGGATTTCCTCATTTCTCTTTCCGTTTCCCAAGTCATTTCCTCAGCTAGCTGGTTTTGCCACAAAACTTTCACCAAAGGAATAGTCTTTCGTCTAAGTACTTGATCTTTTTCTGTCCAATATTTTAATAGGTTTTACCGGAAATGTCAAATCTGCTTCTAACTCCAACATTGTGAAATCCAAAACATACCTTTCATCAACTCACCCAAGGAGTACCATACAATCAATACATACCTTTCATGCTCAGCCCTAGATAGGAATTCCTTAGACACATTGAAATTCTGTAATAAAAATATCAGAGATAGGAAATCAAAGAATTCTTAGATGATTTGAATTCTAAGTGGAATCACAAACCGACATCAACGCTTCAAGGTAGATAGCTATAAATCTCTTGATCAAAGGATTATCTCTCCTAATTAGATTACTTCTACCCCAATTCTTACTATGATATTCCATAAGTATATAGTCCAATTACTGGTATTGACACGTTAGACATTATCATATCATATTTCATGATGTTATTTATATACTTAGTATTTTCTTTCAGATTGAGCTCATTGCCTCCTGCACAACAATCCTATTCCGACGGCTACTGTGATCTGTACAGTAAGGCTTAACCTATGAAATTTTTACTGATAACACCCTCGTGAGTCTAAATTCTAACCCCACTGATTTTATATTTTTTTGATTTTATTTGAATTAGTTATGAATTATTAATTACAGACTATCAGCACAGAAACAGTTCTGGCCGAGATCAAGACTCTTAATTAAACTTAATTATCTCACTTAATATCACATTATAGATGATAATATATCATTAACAGACCCTATACTCCCCTCTTAAACCAATTACAGACCTTAGGATTATTTGGAATTACTAAAGTACACTCCTTTTTTATGTTCTTTTACATATAACACAGTTTTTAAACATTAATACATCCCAAATAAGACAATTAATGCAAGACACACCTTAAGGCACAAAACTCAACGTGGATCATGATCAACCAAGCAATATTAGAACTTCTAGTCTCTGAAAAATTAATAAAGCATCAGACTTTATGTGCGAATTCCCATCTAGAAACGGAACATGAATGCACATATGATTATGATGCACTACGGATAGAAATAATGACACAATTCATTCATCTCACAAGAATCCACACCATACTCTAAGGTACTGAATCAAAATACTTATCAATATCATATAACAGAAGAGAGGAAAGGGGAAAAAACCATCCTACCTAATTCACCGAAGATTCAGCCTTTTTACGCGTTGCTCGTCTCCTCTGCTTTCTCCAAATCTCCCGCTCCAAGCTCTTGCAAACTCTCACAAGAAGAAGCCTTAAAAAGGAGGTGGGTGAACGTAGGAAGGAGAAGGGGAAAGGTCTCTGGATGTTCTAGGGTTAGGTTTTGCAATAGAGTTGGGGGAGAATCCCTTCTTAAACTAATTTTTTATATCATGGACACTTCCCACCAATGGGAAGGCCTCAAGATCCTTCTAGAGACGTGCAAATTGAGTCCAATTGGGATTTGGTATCTTTCACATGCAAATCCACCCCAAAAATAAGCTAGAAATCGCAAAACCGTAACCGGCGATCTATCGGCTATACGGCAATAGATCGTCGTATGCGTTGTTCTACACTACCGCGTTACAGCCGATCGATCGCAATTATTGCCGATCGATCGCTTTACCCGAAACAAAACAATAAAAAATCACAGTAACTACGATCATTCGTTTTAATCGGCGGTCAATCGGTTCAATTTTCCGATCGATCGTTTATTATGGCGATCGATCACAGCCACGCACAAACAAAATTCAATCTCTTATATCTTTTCACTCCGAACTCCAAATCATGCATAGTTGGTGTCGTTGGAAAGCTCTTCTCACCAACTTTAATTCCCATAAGGCAAAACATATTCAACTCAAATATTAATTGGGTCAAATTTGGGTTTTAATATACTTACTAATTTTCTGGGTGTTACATTAACATGCCTTGGACTCGCATGGTTCATGGGGTAAAAGTGCATGTGTAGGCGTGCACCGATATCTCTGGCCGAACATGGTCATAAATAGGGGTGAAATCCTCAACCTAAGGAGATTCCTCATCCTCAACCTCCACAATGAGTAGGCTGCCTCGAACTGCGCACTGATGGCCCAAAACATACTTTTCGTCACAGTTGAAACATAGGCCCTTGGCCCTCCGTTCGGCCATCTGAGCTTGGGTGAGACGACAGATAGGAGTGGGGTTTGATCCTGGCAGTGCTGGCCGATTCAAATTAGAGCCGTGTGTAGGGCCTGCCGGGGGGGTGGGGTGGCCAGACGGTCGTGAACTCCATACCCCACGACTTCCTCTTTTCTGACGGGCCAGTTTCTCCTCCTCAATTCTAGCATGATGCACCACTTCGCACATCGTGTGGTAGGGAAAGTGGCGCATTTCATCAGCTATCTCGGCCTTTCGCCCACGCTTGAATGTGCCAACTAATGCAGCGACTGGCCAGTCGGGCAGTCTGTTAGCAATTTTCATGAAGTCGGAGTAATAGGCCCTCATCGTAGTTGTTTGCTTCAAGGTTGACAACATCTAATTGAAGTTCTGAAACTCGTTCGGCCTGAATTGAATACACAACTCATTGGAGAAGGACACCCAAGTGGGAAAACGGGTCTCCTTCTCGTACGCCTGGAACCAGATGGAGGCATCACCATCCAAGAGGAATGCGGCCACCCTTAAGCGCTCATCATCGGAGTAGGTGCCTTGGTACGAGAAAAATTTATCAGCTTTATAGAGCCATTCAACAGTGTCGTCTTCTCCGTTGTACCGAGGAAACTGCAGGTGAGCCAGTCTGGTCTCTGCACTGCTGCGCTGGCCTCCACGTGACTCTTGGGTTTCGTTCCAGACATCCTCCATCTCATCCTGCAGGGGACGAGTGAGGTTGGTGATGTGCTCAAAATTATGTTAATTTAAGATGCCTTGAACTCCATGTTTGTTATGTTATTTTATAGTTAGTTAAAGGCTAGGTAGAATTTTATGCAAAATGGGTATTTGTTAAGTTAAGACATTAACATGTGACATTCAATGTTATTTGGGCTTTAAATGTGCATAAATAAATTAGCCATAACTATTTTTATATCCATGGATCTAGTGTGGTGAATTTGATATCAACTTATGTAAGCCCATTGTGTGTTGTAGGTAATTCTTTGATGGGCCGACCTGTTAATCTTGAAGCTTTAAAGCCCGTACTTAAAAGATTGTGAAGATCTGCTGGAGGCAATCATTGGCAATCAACTATAAGCTAATCAAGGCAATCAATGGCAATCAACTATGAGATGATCAAGGCAATCAATGACAATCAACTATGAGATGATCAAGGCAATCAGTGGCAATCAACTATGAGCTAATCAAGGCAATCATTGACAATCAACTATGAGATAATCAAGGCAATCAGTGGCAATCAACTATGAGATAATCAAGGCAATCAGTGGCAATCAACTATGAGCTAATCAAGGCAATCATTGACAATCAACTATGAGATAATTCTGGCAATCAAGAAATGACCATGAAGAGCTGCGATTGGAAGAAGAAAAGACAACATTCTTTGATTGAAAGCTGGACAAAATCAATTAGTGATACTCAAAATCAATCAAGACTCAATCATGGAGTAATGATAGGAAATCTAATTGGAGTCTTTCCATTGTTAAACTTTTTCAACCACTATATAAGTAATACCCAAGCTCTTCTTCAAGTCATCAAATTGTCTACCTCTTCCAAGGACGACCACTTCTTTCTCTCCTCAACTTTTCTTCATTGTTTTTTTATTTTATTTTATTTTATTTTATTTTATTGTAATGGTTGGCTAAGCCCCTAGCTAAGGCTAGAGGGAGGGATTTGTGATACTTTAATGAAGTTCTTTTTATGTTATTTATTGGGCTATAATTATGTGTTGGATATTTGAAGTGATGTTTTATTATTTATCTCTCGTTTCTTTGTTTTCTTAATACATAGGATACTTGATTTCTTTCTTGATCCTTTGTGATTTTGATACATAGAACTCTTGAAGATTTAAATATTATAATCCTTATTTCAACCAAAGTGATCGTTTTGTTGTTCGTTCTTAATGTTCATATTATCCAATTAGGGAGAATCTTCATTCGCCCCTAATTGAGAAACATTGATACATGAAGTACCTCATTAGATATTACAATGACCTACCTTGATGCCTTAGTGTTTTATTTTATTGAATTATCTACTTTACTTCACTTTTGATTTCATTCGTTTGCTACTTTGAACTGATTTCTCAATCACACTAGTCAATCTCTGAGGATCGACCTTGTAATACTACAATTACAAGTAAAAAGAATTAAATAGATAACTTAAGGCTACTACTCAAATAATGAGTAATTAGTCTTGGTTCATCAGTTGGTCATTGGGACATTTCGTCGAACACCTTGTGTGCCTCGCATTGTTGTGCCATGGTGTCCTCCTTCTGCGTCAAAGTTGACAGATCCCAGTTGGATCCCATAAGAAAAGGGCTGACCGCTGGCCTGGCCAAGCAGAGAAGCCCCTATCGCCTGAGCTCTTTCCTGTTGGCTAGGGCCTCCCATCTCTCATGAGGGTGGCGGAGGAGTCAAGATGGTAGATTTGAGGGGCTGCTGGGGAGCCTGCGCAAGCCTCATCTCCCAGAGTTCATCCTTGATCGAAGCTAGGAGCGACAGCATGGCTGTTTGAGTGGAATCGGCGTCAACCTTGGGGCTAGAGGTCTCCTTGGCGGCCTCGGCCTCTGGGAAACTTTCGGGTACCATGTTGGGCTGCTTGCGAGGAGGCATGAGTACTCGTGGATCGATGCTTTGATACCAATGTTGTGATCCTCTAGGACCATAAGAACTGGAGTCAGCGAGAAGGGAAGAAGAAGAAGATCTAGGAGAGGAATTGGAGTTCTTAATATTGCATAACTTCAAAATGGGAGGACGACCTCCATATAAAGGAGAGGATGGCGCGTCTCCCAAGGGGGCTGCGCCATCTGTCTAAGCTGATGGGCCTCAAATTGGGCCTGATTATTCTCTACCAGTCCCGTTATCTAACAATTAGCCTAGACTGGCTGATTACAATATGATACTAATAAGCAAATATCCTAATGATTGATACTGCAGACATGATGTGTGACGTGCACAACAAGAACTTAATCAAGATAAAGACTAACATGTCTCGAGGATTGGGAGTCAATCTACGAGTGAGTGTGAGTTCTAATCAAATGGCTTGTACTAGTTGTCTTGGCTCGAACTATGGTCCTTAGAGGCGCTTGATAGTGGTAGGGCCGAATTGACCAACTATGGTCCCCTCTGGAGCATGATAGCAGTAGAGTCGTTGTACCTGTTGAGGACCGATTCTGGCACTAATGGTGAGTTGTATGATTTGGCTCTGTCGATATCTCTCATTGTGAGACAGAGAGAGAGAGCTTTATTCCATATCTTCCTTATAGTGGAAGCTCTGTACCCATCCATATTGTAAGGCCCACAAAATGAGAGTATTTGAAGTAAACATTAAAATACAGTTCTACAGTCCTTCAATAAGTAGCCTACAACAAGTGACTTGTCTCTAAACAACTTGTCATAGGATAAACAGTCAAATCCGAAAAGATTATATTCATTCTTATCTATATGGAAGGGTATACATATGAGACTAACCCTCTCTAATTGCATATTTTGGACGACCTAAACTCAGAGGACTCAAGGAGGGAGAAGAATGAGAAAGGAGGATTCATATTAGCCTCGGTATCATTTGTATGAATTGTGATTTGCTGCATGTTGGAGAGTCACATGCCTCATGATGGTTTGGCATTTTTTAAGATATAGTGCATGCTTAGTATTGATTATATTTTTACAATATTAAATTATGTCATGTGAATGATTTGTTATTATGCATGTTGATTGAAAAAGAACAAGGTAAGTCTCCTTCTACTCAAAGATGTGAATTTAACATGGATGATCACATGAAATATGTATGTATGGAAATTTAGATCATGTTTATTCTTGGAATTATAGGGCATGATTTATGAAGAATTGTTGGTAATTAGATTGCTAGACATGCTCTGATCATATTATATGGAATGTGGGAATATTGTATACTTCGACAAAGATTGAGAGTTTTCATTAGATAAGATTCTTCTTTCTGTCGAAGGTAACAACAAGTCATGAGTTGTAGGACCACTTGTTGCTAAACTGTAAAGAATTTTTTGTTAAAATAAAACTATAGAAGTCATAGAACGATTAAGAGTAGCATTGTTAGTTTGGTAGAAGCATTAGTTGTTGAATTCGGGGAAACATCTATGAGATTAACGACAACCCACCGCACAACAAGTTAAAGTGTCGTTGGATGACTTGTCTGTGGAATTAAGTAGTATATAGAAATAAAAAGAATAGATAGAATGAAACCTTAGGCTGAATAGAGAGCAACCAGAGAGGTACGATAGTGAGTTGTCTGAGAACTAGTGGATGAGGACAACAAACTAAACAACTAGACATTGATAGTTATGTCATGATTCACACTAAGGATGAATAGTGAGATTAGGTGAATGAGAGCTTGCCTCTTAGGTTCTACAAGAGAACCAACACTAGCTGTAAAAAGGAAGAAAGAAGAATCTACGTGCCATAAGAGCAACCACGCTAGTGGGAAGGCACAAAGCCCTGTATCAAGGTTGACCGACTTGAGGCTTCAATCCACAAGAGATCAATAACCATACAGAGTTATAGCGTGGGAACCATGAATTCTTGTCGTGATCTTTCTGTGAGGCGTGGGTGGTGAGGATAAAAAAGAATGCAGGAAGAACATAGATCGACTCCATAAGAAACGAGACCTAGAACAATATAGGTTAACTCTTCAAGAGATGATAGCATGAGTAAATGAGTTACTGTGCTAGATTTGCAGAGTTTCTCCTTAAACATGAGATACTCCTCCATATCCGAATTTGTTTTGCCATAAATGCTCTCATTCCCACATTCTTCATCAAAATTTGATTAACGCCAGCACTTGATTCTCATTTTTACTTTCTTTCTCTTCATCATTCATTTTCACACTTGCATGAAAAATAACATAATTTCAAGTGTCCTCATTTTCCACCACTGCTTTGAGAAACTTAGGCCTTATTGGCTTTCATTTTATCTTTTATCTCCTTTTCTCCGTTTTTTCTTTTTCATCCGACAACTCATCTTCTTTCTTAGGACATTCGGTCGCAAAGTGTTTATCTCTTTAATAAAACAGCTCGTGATTTGAATGTTTAACCCTTGGATATTCACAGCAGTAGTAGGATGGTCTGATCAGACGGCTCATATAGAATTAAGCCATATAGAATTTTTAGTGAACTAGTTGACTTACCTGATTTCATTACCTGACCCATCTCAAACTGACTTAACCTCATCCCTAAATATCCTGCGTCCGCCACTGGAGACGACAACCTCTGTCTCAGCCCAGACCGACATCCCATCAATTCCAACTCAGCCCCTCTCTACCCTTTCGAATGAGGCCTTACTAAGTGGCTACCCGCTCCTCTCCTCTCATATTCCTTCCCTGTTCTGACGGAAATCACCGGCGTCACCATCAATCCATCTCCCACTGGCAATTTCATGATACAAATGTATTCAAATGATGTCTTTTCACGGATGCAATATTTTTCTCGATCATGTATGTTTATTGGTTTTATATGATGTCTTCCGGGTAGGTGCTTTTCTATTGTTTCTGCATTTTTTCCATTTAAAATCTTTATAACATTTTTAAATTGACGCTTATTTGATGCAATTTAAATTTAAAACTTATTTAAATTTATTTATTGTGCTTTTCTATCTTTACAATATTTTTCTGCCTTTGTGAAAAAAAAAAGATCGTTCACTTTTAATTTGAGTTAATAAGAATGGGCTGCTTTAACATAAAACTTTTGGTAGTCTAAATTTGGAAATAGCCCATTTATAATTATAGTTTTGTTTACCTTAATATTGGTTTCTGTACAATGTCACAAAGGAGATTAAAAGTTTCAATTCCAACGGCTGGCCAAATAGATAATTTAAATCTGGAATATGCATTTATGCTTCCTTCAATTTATTGAAGATGAGAATCAGTTCTCAAACTAACTACTCTATCGTCAAAAGTTGCATTTTTCATATTCTCTTACACTAACCAGTTTATTTTTTGTTTGTAGGTTCTGTCCAAGGAAAAGATCTTAAAAAAAAAAAAGAACAATAGCAACTCCTCTAGGGATAGGTTACCTTCAGTTAAGAATGTGGAGTTTAACGTTAAGTTTATGAACGGTCAACAGCCTCAGCCTAAATATCACTATAGGTCAAAAGACATTTTTTTAACAAGATCTGGAGGTCTAATAGGATGACAGAGGAGTGGAGAAGAAGTATCATCATACTCTTGTATAAAAATAAAGGGAACATCCAAAGTTGTACAAACTATAGAGGAATAAAACCTATGAGACATATTATAAAGTTATAGGAGAGAGTAGTAGAAGACGTTTGTGAAAAATAACTAAAGCAACAGAGAATCAATTTGGTTTCATGTCGGAGAGGTCAATGATGAGAGCTATATTTTTATTACGACAGTTAGTAGAGAGGTGTAAGGATAGAAAATAAGACTTCTATATGATCTTCATAGATTTAGAAAAAGCCTACGATAGAATGTTGAGAGAGTTTATTTGAAGTGGTTTGAAGAAGAAGAGAATCATAATGGGTTATATAGATATTATAAAGAATATGTTTAAGGAGGTTGTGACTATTACAAGAACAATTTGGAGGGGGGCGAACTGATATCTACAAAATATTCATATTTTTATATGCCTTTCTACCTATCTGTTAGTTATAATTTTAATGAAAGTAAGGATAATTAATGGTTATTCATGTTAGGTGAGTAATTAGGAGATTAATAAATAAATACACTTAATTGATTAATTTAGATGCGTTAATTGGGTTTAATGGATTTACAATTTATGATGCGTTTAAATTATATTTAACTTTATTTGTCTAGGCGTAAGAGTTTCAAATGCAGATCGTCAAGAGTGAATGCGCGCCAAACCGTTTCTGTGCTGAGATCGAAGATCCAATGGTGGAGATCATTACAACGGGTTTTAGCCTAACAAAAAGATAAAAGACCGGTTCAACGGTTCAAGGATTCGGTTCAGTTTTTTTTTTTAAAAAAAGAAAGACAGCCCAAGCCGAAGCTCGGGCGTCCATTTCATAAACAGAGCAGTGCTCGAGCGCTGGCAAGGGTCGAGAGGCTGCGAGCCTGGTGGAGATGATCGGATGGGTCCGAGTTGGGAGGCGACGAGCTTGACGACGACGACACCTTAGCAAGATCGGTAATGGATCATGGTGAGGATGACAGAGAATTGAAAGAAAACAGAATGCGGAAGAGTCGTGCTAAACTTGGAAACCCGATTTCGAACTCGATTTGGAAAGCATATTCACGATTGATTTGGAATCGTGTTCAATATGGGAAGTCACGAATTGGACACTCGATTTGGGACGGACTTGGAAGTCCTATAAATCACGGAGCTTTTCTCAAAAAAAAATAGAACTTGACATAGAGAAAGCCGCCAGAGAACAGAGCTTTCCGGTGTGGTTTTTGGCCGGATTCTGGTGGCATCGAGGCCGGAGGAAGGGATGAAGAAGGAAGGAGTAGAAAAGCCTCGACTTTGCACTGATTTTGTAGTAACCGTAAATTTTATTTTATTAAAGTGAAATTTTATTGCTAAATGGGAGTAATTTTGAATTCTAGAAATTTTATTAAAAATCGAAATTTGAAATTTTTCCGTCAGACCGATCGATCGCCTTCAAATGGCAGCGATCGGGAGACGATCGATCGTTTTTGTAAGGCATCGATCGCAAGACGATCGATCGCGTATACGTACCGATCGATCGCCGGTGGTTTTGCGTTTCCCGAGGCAATTCCGTTGGGAAACTTCTTGGGCTGATTTTGGGGGATTTCTTGGAGGCGTGTCATGCCTGACTTGCTCTGTTTAAGGGATCTAAACGTGGTAAATTGAGTTGGTGTCAAAACCCTAATTGATATCCAATTGGGAATCAAGATATTGGTGGATTTAATTAGCCTAATTAAAGTATATATGGAGATGAGTATTGGACGCCCTTTTGGGATGATTGTAGTGGCCTTCTTTGCATATAATTGGCGCCAAGAGAGGTCCTTAAGGATTTTCATTTACTTGGTAAGTTACATAAGTAAATTGGTAAGTTTTTTAGAGAAGATAAAATTTTACCTTAATGCAATCTAAACAGAATATCTTGGGGTTAGAGGAGATCGTGCTGGTGGTTTTGGGAGGGGCTGGGATGATCCTTGGCCCTTGGATGAAGTGGAGATCGACGGTGGAGATGAAAGAGCATGAATTATATAAACCCAATGTGAGAGGGCCGGCCATCCCTTTTGGGAACCGGCAGCCCTCTATCTCCATTTTCTTGGTGATTCTTCTACCTTACCACGTTCTCCCCCTTCCCTCTCAACTATCAGTAGGCCTCTCCTCGTGGTGTGTGCAAGAGGTGTGCTTTGGTTCGTGTGGAGATCGCAAGGAAGCGGGTTTTAATTCAAACCGGTTGACGTGCAATTAGTACCGGTTGAAAGGTAAGATGTTCTTTTTCTCACAGCATGCTTTCATTAATGTTTTGATTTTTATATGGAGTACCACGTTCTGATGTATGTGTGATATGAGTGACCCAAATTGTCTTGGATTAATTGCTCTATTTGCTGAGATCTATTCAATTATTGATATACCGATTGATTTCTTGATGCGAATCTCTCATGCACAATTCGATCAAGCCATCCCTGATAGTATGTGTTAATTTCGGTTCATGTGAGTCATATATCTGATGTCTATCAAGGAGTGTCATTCTCTGATTTGTGTAGATAAGGGTCTGTTTATGAAAAGTTGTCTCTTTTCTTGTTGTATGTCACCCCATCTCACATTCTTTATGTATTGACCTAATCGATCCATTAATTGGTGTAACTCTTGTGTTTCTCATCCAAAAGCAGCAAGCTTTCAGAAGTAATTCCATTGGTTTGGTGCGTCCTTATGAGTCACAAGTCGTACTTCGTGGTGTTGTTCTGTGTCCTGATAAAGCTGTTTACTTTATGTAGTGTTTGCCCTAATTGATATAGTATATAGGTAATAAGACTATCTAAAAGAGATTAAGGGATGTATTAGCAAGATGAAAGTGAGAATCTTTATGGATCATTGCTCGTGGACCTTAAGACCTCTGTTAATAGGTCTGACCGGGAGCTGAGGTGTCCTCGAAAAGTTGTCTAGTTTGCGGGTTAATGAACCATTAAGGCTAAGATGTAAAACAGTTTTAAAAAGAGACTATTAGGTGGATTAATACATAATTAATGGTCTGACCAGAAGCTAATAAAGGCCTAACGTGAGAGGGTTTTGAGTCTAAAAGACTTTAGTTATGATTAGAATTAGTAACAACAAGTGAAAATTGGATTATTACCTAGTATAGTGCTCTCGGCCAGGATGTAACCTGCACCGACAGACTGCATTCAAAAATTCATAACTAATTGTAGAAATGTCAAAAAATTATTCCGTAAATTCGGTAATGATCTACAGACATACAGTGTCTGCCATAAAAATTTCAGGGACTGTTAGGTTCTGTGTAGACTGGAGAAAATCCGGGAATGGAGCTATTGTGTCCATAACAGTGTCCTTTTGTGGTTATAAATAAAACGCTATGCTAAGATTACATGTATATATATTATATAACACAAGGAGGGTACTATGGCATAAGAATTCCAGAGGGTACTTACGATAGTATCATGTGTGGAGTATTGTCTCTATTCCAAATGTCGTGGTCATCAATGTCTTTGCTCGCGGTGCCTAACATCACGCATCTTTGACCCCATGAAACCCTGATGATAGGATAGGGTTATTCTTTCCAATTCTAACCTTAAAGTTTTGAGAGACATCGACTTCAGAGTCTTGAGAATCAGGGATGATCTTGATTGCAATAGTGCTTGGTGATGACATTGACTAAGTCTATACCGAAGAGTTCAGTTTCGAGTTAGTTCGTGCATAGGCACAGACCGATTGTTGGTTAATCTCTTGAGAGTTAGTCATTGTTAAATGCTGAGAATTTCATTGTACTCCTTCGAGAGTCTGATTCCTGAAATTGATAATTCATGAGAATGCCCTTAGTTGTGGTTAGACAAATCCAGTTCCATGAAAACTCTTAGATTGGAACCCTTAGATGTTTCTCCACTACGAGTTTTGTTGAACACTCTTAGATTGGATCATAGTATGCTCACCAGCCATAGCTAGACTGATGGTGGTCTCCGATGATTATGAACCTCTGTAGTTCAGCCGATGACAGCAACGCGTGCGCTTTAGATTGTTAGACATTACGGAAGGTCTGCAATCTCCGCCCATTGTGTCCGTAAGCACCGATGGGGCCAGCATCCCTAGACGCATGGCCGGGTTCCTAAGTAGAACCTCTAGGATGTTCTGGTATTGGAGTCCATAGAGAAGTGGACTGATAAGAGAGCAGAAATTGTCATCTTTGACACATTGGTTGTCCAGATAAGATATTTTGCCTATCTCCTTACTCTTTGAAAGTCGGGAGTCATATTGATTATTGTGCTTTATTCCACCCTGATCAGCGAGAAATTTTGGGTGCTGTATCTTTTCCTGGTAAGTAACACCTATGTTTAGAATTATCCTGAGTTATCGGACCTATTTGTTATTGGTTCCTTTATTGCCTATTTCTACTGTGAGTTTTTCTAGCATCCTACTGAGTATTTCCTCTGGAATACTCACGCATCTTCTGATGCAGGGATTAAGGCTGGAGAGGTGTGATCAGCATATTCGTGACGTGGAGGTTGGTGAGCGTAAAGTCAGGAAGACTGGTTAGCGTAGTAGTTATTTTGTTATTGTTGGATTTTTGGTTTATGGTTTTCCGTGGCCTGCGTGTCACTTATTTTATTTATTTGCTTTCGTAGGATTAACTGAAATCGATTAAGACGGTTAGTTTTGTTTAGTTATTTCATTTATGCAGTTTTTGAACATTTGTTTACGTCATATTGATCCTGCTATTCCCGTGTATGTATATGGGATTTATGGTGATGAATTGAGTATTCGGTCGGTCCCAGATTTGTGACCCTATTACCTTCATTGGTTTATCGCTTCCGCATATTTTGGGGTTGGAGATTTGGGGCATGACAGCTTGGTATCAGAGCATCAGGATGACCTAAATAAATGTTCTAAGATTTGAAATAACTTTGAGATATAAAGTGTGGAACCCTAGAATGAGAGTTGAAGCATAATTGTACCTAAGGACTAATTAGTACTTAGCTTTAGGTAATGGCGAGAATGCGTAGCAGACGAATTTACGGGAAGGAGCGACAGGAGGCAGCACGTCTGTGGCTAGATGAGTGGAAGCTTCAGGACGTTGGGCGTGGAACTGCGGAAGACCCTTTTCTGATCGACGTCGAAAAAGAGCCTGACTTTGAGGATGAAGATCCGGAAGAAGATCCGGAAGAAGACCCAGAGGAAGATCCTGAGGAAGAACAGCAGTTCTTTGGTTACGTGATACACCAGGAGTTTCGGAAGGTCTTAGAGCACCCAGTTTATGTGCGTGCAAAGAATGACCCAGATCTTTTCTATGAGTTGTATCTTAGGTTCAAATCCCTAGGTTATAGGTGGCCTCACATGACTGATTGGGAGATAGACTGGTATGAGGGTCATCTAGTGTTTGCACCTATGTTTGTGTCCTTAGCCGTTTTAGACGAGTACCTCTGAGATGTGGTGTTCAGGGACTCGATTAAGAAGCTCTTTAAATGAGTAGGCTTTTAAATAACCCGGCGTTTCTTCCAGGGAATTAGGTGTAATTTCAATTGAAATTAAATAAAAGACTCCGTTTTGATTTCAGTACTGGTGTGTTCCTTGTGTTGTTTGTGTTTGTGTTTGTGTGACTGTTGATTGTCGCGCTAGGGGTCCTGGATTGGAGGAAGAATTAAATTGAAATATGGTGTTAAGTTCTAATTCTCCTTCTTTCCTTGACTGTAGATTTTCGGAGATGGCGACAACGGGAGCTCGTGGCAGACGATCGGGTACCGGACCAAACGCTCAGCAGGAGGAGGCATCGGGCCAAATCCTGTCTGACATGGTGCGCAAATTGGCCAGAGAGTTAAGGAATGACAGGGGATCTAGCAACACTCCGAAAGTGAAACCACGAACGCTGGAACGGTTCAAGAGAGCAGGACCTGCATTCTCGGGTGACGACAACCCTGAGAAGGCAGAGCACTGGATTGTGGAGGTGGAACGTCTTTTCAAGGGAATGAAAGTTCCGACAGATGAAAGGGTGGTCTTCGCAACCTATTTATTTGTGGGAGAAGCTGTCTTCTGGTGGGAGTCAGCAGAACGAAACAACTTTGAGGCTGGACAAGACATCACGTGGGAAGAGTTTAAGGAGGTATTCAACAGGAAATACTTTCCTCCGCATGTGCAGCGCAGGAAGGAGAAAGAATTTCTGGAGCTGGTTCAGGGATCGATGTCCGTACTTCAGTCCGAGACTAAGTTTGAGCAACTGCAACGATTTGCAACTGATGCTTGCCCTAACGATCTTGTGAAGGCAAGAAGGTTCGTGGATGGTCTACGCGACGGTTTAAGGGCGAAGGTATTAGTTTCGCAACCAACAACTGTGGCAAAGGCGGTCGAACTCGCCTCTATTTTGGAAGATGATTACAAAAGGACCCATGAGCGGAAAGGGAATGCCAGTAAGGGTCAGGATGGTATTGTCAAGCGATCTAGATTTAAGAGGTTCGGGAATAGTTGACGTTTTAATAATCGGCCAGCCAAACAGCAGAGACAGCAACAACCTCAGCAGAACCGCAGGAACGGACAGAATCGAGCGATAGTTCCTTATCGTCAGCCTCAGCGTAACAATGGTCCAGAAGCGGGAGGCAAGTGCAGATTTTGCGGGCAGCAATCTCATGCGGGAAAGCCGTGTCCACAGGATACCCGGAGGTGTTACAGCTACAATGAAGTTGGTCACATTGCAACCTACTGCCCTAATCGTGACAAGAAAACAGGAGGGGAGTCAAGTAAAAAGGCTCAGGCGCGAGTCTTTGCTCTGACTTCGGCGGACGCCCAAGCTTCGGATGATGTCATTGAAGGTATTCTACTTGTCTTGGATAGATTAGCTAGAGTATTGATAGATCCGGGATCGTCTAGATCCTTTATTTTTGTGGTGTTTGCTGCCAGTCTAGAAAAGAAACCTTCTAGACTTGAGTGTGATCTCTCCATTTCTACTCCTGTTGGGGACTCAGTGATAGCAACTGAGTATCTGGAGGACTCTCTTGTTGTGATTGATGATGTGGTGTTGACTGCTAACCTTGTTCTGCTTGAGATGTTTGACTTTGATGTGATTTTGGGCATGGATTGGTTAGCTAGATTCAGTGCTACAGTCGATTGTAGTAAGAAAAGAGTATATTTTAGAATTCCAGGAAAGAGAGAATTAATGTTCCGAGGAATTCGTTTAAAGGAAGAAAACTGTCTAATTTCTGCAATGAAAGTTCATAAATTAGTAGCAAAAGGGTGTAAAGCCTTTTTAGCTACCGTAGTAACAGAAGAGAAAACTACTCCTAGAATAGAAGAAATTGAAGTAGTAAATGAATTTTTCGATGTGTTTCCGGAGGAGTTGCCGGGTTTGCCACCAAAACGGGATGTTGACTTCACGATAGACCTATTACCGGGAACTGCACCGATATCGAAGGCACCATATCGGATGGCACCTGCGGAATTAAAGGAATTGAAAGAACAACTACAGGAATTGCTGGAGAAACGTCTGATTCGACCTAGTGTTTCTCCGTGGGGAGCACCAGTCTTGTTCATAAAGAAGAAAGATGGATCCATGAGATTGTGTATAGACTACCGTATGCTGCATCAAGTGACAATAAAGAATAAGTATCCGTTGCCAAGGATCGATGACCTATTTGATCAATTGCAGTCAGCAAGAGTTTTCTCAAGAATCGATTTGCGGTCAGGATACCATCAGTTGAGGATCAAGGAGGAAGACATCTCCAAAACAGCTTTCATAACCCGATACGGACATTATGAGTTTCTAGTGATGCCGTTTGGTCTGACAAATGCCCCTGCAGCATTCATGGATATGATGAACAGAATATTTAAGGCATTGCTGGATCAGTTTGTGATTGTGTTCGTCGATGATATTTTGGTTTACTCTGCAAGTCGGGAAGAACATAGAAGACACTTAGCTCAAGTGTTACAAATTTTGCGAGAGAACCAGTTATATGCTAAGTTCAGCAAGTGCGAGTTTTGGTTGGACAAAGTAAACTTCTTGGGCCATGTGATATCAAAAGATGGAGTTTCGGTGGATCCGACGAAGGTGGAAGCTATTCTTCATTGGGAGCAACCAAAGAGCGTAACTGAGATAAGGAGCTTCCTGGGATTAGCAGGATATTATCGGAGATTCATTGAAGGATTTTCTAGCTTAGCACTGCCAATGACTAAGTTAACCAGGAAAGGAGTGAAGTTTAACTGGAACGATGATTGTGAGAAGAGTTTTCGGGAGCTGAAAAGAAGACTGACTTCTGCACCGATTCTGAAACTTCCATCAGGATCTGGTGAGTTTGTTATTTACAGCGATGCATCGAGATGCGGTTTGGGCTGCGTGTTGATGCAGAATGGACATGTGGTGGCATATGCGTCGAGACAATTGAAAATTCATGAGCAGAATTATCCCACTCATGATTTGGAGCTGGCGGCGGTAGTCTTTGCTTTAAAAATTTGGAGGCATTATTTGTATAGAGAAACTTTCGAAGTATTCACTGATCACAAGAGTCTGAAGTACATCTTTTCTCAGAAAGACTTGAATATGAGACAAAGGCGGTGGTTGGAGTATCTGAAGGACTATGACTTCTCTATCCACTACCATCCCGGTAAGGCGAATGTGGTTGCAGATGCATTAAGCAGGAAAACAGGAATAGTAGCACATATGATGGTGCAAGAATGGCGAATGATGGAAGATTTAGGAACGTGTAACCTAGAATGGCCAACTACTAAGAGAGCGTCATTTCTAGGAAATATCTCGGTGAGATCAATGATATATGAGAAGGTGCTTGAGGCACAAAGGAATAGTCTTCAGTTGCAAAAGCTGTTGGAGAAACTAGGTTTCAAGAAAGGAATTGATGGAAGCATCTTATTTCAAGGAAGATTGGTCGTGCCAAAGAACACGGAGTTGAGACAAGAACTTCTCCAAGAGGCGCATCACTCTCAGTATGCGATTCATCCCGGGAGCACAAAGTTGTATCAGGACTTGAAGAGAAACTTTTGGTGGAACGGAATGAAGCGAGACATTGGAAGGTTCATCTCCAAATGTTTAACATGTCAGCAAGTAAAAGCAGAGCATCAGAGACCGGTAGGATTGTTACAACCGCTGGAGATTCCACAATGGAAATGGGATCATATTACCATGGATTTCGTGGTAGCCTTACCAAAGACTCAGAAACAAAAGGATGCAATTTGGGTGATCGTGGACCGACTCACAAAGACAGCACATTTTCTACCGATTCGATAGAAACAGAACCCAGAAAGTTTAGCAGAGTTATATATCAGAGAAATAGTAAGACTGCATGGTACACTGATATCAATTGTATCTGATCGAGATCCAAGGTTCACATCCAGAACATGGAAAGGTATCCAGGAGGCGTTGGGTACTAAGCTTAGTTTCAGTACAGCATTTGACCCGCGGAGCGATGGACAGTCAGAAAGAACGATTCAGACTTTGGAGGATATGCTCAGAGCGTGTGCCATTGATTGGAAAGGAAATTTGGACGATCATTTACCACTGATCGAATTTGCCTATAATAACAGTTACCACTCTAGTATTGGAATAGCACCATTTGAAGCACTATATGGAAGACCATGTAGATCACCTACATGTTGGACAGAAGTTGGAGAGAGTCAGGTAATGAAGTCAGAATTGATACAGTATTGTGCAGAGAAGGTGAAACAGATTCAACAAAGAATACAGACAGCGCAGAGCAGACAAAAGAGCTATGCAGATAACCGACGACGAGAACTGGAGTTTCAGGAAGGAGACAAGGTATTCTTAAAAGTTTCTCCGTCAAAGGGAATTATGAGGTTTGGTAGGAAAGGGAAGCTGGGCCCGAGGTTTGTTGGACCCTTTGAGATCTTGGAGAGGGTTGGGCCGGTTGCCTACAGATTGGCCTTACCCCCACAGCTGGCAGAGGTACACAATACATTTCATGTATCAATGTTGAGGAAGTATGTGCCGGATGAGTCTCATGTGTTAGATTATACCACAATGGAACTTGAGGCAGACTTATCATTCCCGATGAGACCAATCAAAATACTGGATAAGAAGGATCAGGTGCTACGAAGAAAGACAATACCATTGGTGAAAATTTTGTGGCAAAGCCAGCACTCCGAGGAGATGATTTGGGAAACCGAAGATGAGATGAAGAAGTCCTACCCTCAACTCTTTGAAGAATAATTGCGGCATTTCGGGGGCGAAATGTTCCTTAAGGAGGGGAGGATGTAGTAACCGTAATTTTTATTTTATTAAAGTGAAATTTTACTGCTAAATGGGAGTAATTTTGAATTCTAGAAATTTCATTAAAAATCAAAATTTGAAATTTTTCCGTCAGACCGATCGATCGCCTTCAAATGGCATCGATCGGGAGACGATCGATCTTTTTTGTAAGGCATCGATCGCAAGACGATCGATCGCGTGTACGTACCGATCGATCGACGGTGGTTTTGCGTTTCCTGAGGCAATTCCGTTGAGAAACTTCTTGGGCTGATTTTGGGGAATTTCTTGGAGGCGTGTCATGCCTGACTTGCTCTATTTAAGGGATCTAAACGTGGTAAATTGAGTTGGTGTCAAAACCCTAATTGATATCCAATTGGGAATCAAGATATTGGTGGATTTAATTAGCCTAATTAAAGTATATATGGAGATGAGTATTGGACGCCTTTTGGGATGATTGTAGTGGCCTTCTTTGCATATAATTGGCGCCAAGAGAGGTCCTTAAGGATTTTCATTTACTTGGTAAGTTACATAAGTAAACTGGTAAGTTTTTGAGAGAAGATAAAATTTTACCTTAATGCAATCTAAACAGAATATCTTGGGGTTAGAGGAGATCGTGCTGGTGGTTTTGGGAGGGGCTGGGATGATCCTTGGCCCTTGGATGAAGTGGAGATGGACGGTGGAGATGAAAGAGCATGAATTATATAAACCCAATGTGAGAGGGCCGGCCATCCCTTTTGGGAATCGGCAGCCCTCTCTCTCCATTTTCTTGGTGATTATTCTACCTTACCACATTCTCCCCCTTCCCTCTCAACTATCAGTAGGCCTCTCCTTGTGGTGTGTGCAAGAGGTGTGCTTTGGTTCGTGTGGAGATCGCAAGGAAGCGGGTTTTAATTCAAACCGGTTGACGTGCAATTAGTACCGGTTCAAAGGTAAGATGTTCTTTTTCTCACAGCATGTTTTCATTAAAGTTTTGATCTTTATATGGAGTACCACGTTCTGATGTATGTGTGATATGAGTGACCCATATTGTCTTGGATTAATTGCTCTATTTGCTGAGATCTATTCAATTATTGATATACCGATTGATTTCTTGATGCGAATCTCTCATGCACAATTCGATCAAGCCATCCCTGATAGTATGTGTTAATTTCGGTTCATGTGAGTCATATATCTGATGTCTATCAATGAGTGTCATTCTCTGATTTGTGTAGATAAGGGTCTGTTTATGAAAAGTTGTCTCTTTTCTTGTTGTATGTCACCCCATCTCACATTCTTTATGTATTGACCTAATCGATCCATTAATTGGTGTAACTCTTGTGTTTCTCATCCAAAAGCAGCAAGCTTTCAGAAGTAATTCCACTGGTTTGGTGCGTCCTTATGAGTCACAAGTCGTACTTCGTGGTGTTGTTCTGTGTCCTGATAAAGTTGTTTACTTTATGTAGTGTTTGCCCTAATTGATATAGTATATAGGTAATAAGACTATCTAAAAGAGATTAAGGGATGTATTAGCAAGATGAAAGTGAGAATCTTTATGGATCATTGCTCGTGAACCTTAAGACCTCTGTTAATAGGTCTGACCGGGAGCTGAGGTGTCCTCGAAAAGTTGTCTAGTTTGCGGGTTAATGAACCATTAAGGCTAAGATGTAAAACAGTTTTAAAAAGAGACTATTAGGTGGATTAATACATAATTAATGGTCTGACCAGAAGCTAATAAAGGCCTAACGTGAGAGGGTTTTGAGTCTAAAAGACTTTAGTTATGATTAGAATTAGTAACAACAAGTGAAAATTGGATTATTACTTAGTATAGTGCTCTCGGCTAGGATGTAACCTGCACCGACAGACTGCATTCAAAAATTCATAACTAATTGTAGAAATGTCGGAAAATTATTCCGTAAATTGGGTAATGATATAAAGACATACGGCTGTCTGCCATAAAAATTTCAGGGACTGTTAGGTTCTGTGTAGACTGGAGAAAATCCGGGAATGGAGCTGTTGTGTCCATAACAGTGTCCTTTTGCGGTTATAAATAAAACGCTATGCTAAGATTACATGTATATATATATTATATAACACAAGGAGGGTACTATGGCATAAGAATTCTAGAGGGTACTTATGATAGTATCATGTGTGGAGTATTGTCTCTATTCCAAATGTCGTGGTCATCAATGTCTTTGCTCACGGTGCCTAACATCGCGCATCTTTGACCCTGTTAAACCCTGATGATAGGATATATTCTTTCCAATTCTACCCTTAAAGTTTTGAGAGACATCGACTTCAGAGTCTTGAGAATCAGGGATGATCTTGATTGCAATAGTACTTGGTGATGACGTTGACTAAGTCTATACCGAAGAGTTCAGTTTCGAGTCAGTTCGTGCATAGGCACAGACCGGTTGTTGGTTAATCTCTTGAGAGTCAGTCATTGTTAAATGCTGAGAATTCCATTGTACTCCTTCGAGAGTCTGATTCTTGAAATTGTTAATTCATGAGAATGCCCTTAGTTGTGGTTAGACAAATCCAGTTCCATGAAAACTGTTTCTCCACTAAGAGTTTTGTTGAACACTCTTAGATTGGATCATAGTATGCTCACGAGCCATAGCTAGACCGATGGTGGTTTCCGATGATTATGAACCTCTGTAGTTCAGCCGATGACGGCAACGCGTGCGCTTTAGATTGTTAGACATTATGGAAGGTCTGCAATCTCCGCCCATTGTGTCTGTAAGCACCGATGGGGCCAGCATCCCTAGACGCATGGCCGGGTTCCTAAGTAGAACCTCTAGGATGTTCTGGTATTGGAGTCCATAGAGAAGTGGACTGATCAGAGACCAGAAATTGTCATCTTCGACACATTGGTTGTTCAGATCAGATATTTTGCCTATCTCCTTACTCTTTGGAAGTCGGCAGTTATATTGATTATTGTGCTTTATTCCACCCTGATCAGCGAGAAATTTTGGGTGCTGTATCTTTTCCTGGTAAGTAACACCTATGTTTAGAATTATCCTGAGTTATCGGACCTGTTTGTTATTGGTTCCTTTATTGCCTATTTCTACTGTGAGTATTTCTAGCATCCTACTGAGTATTTCCTCTGGAATACTCACGCATCTTCTGATGCAGGGATTAAGGCTGGAGAGGTGTGATCAGCATATTCGTGACGTGGAGGTTAGTGAGCGTAAAGTCGGGAAGACTAGTTTGCGTAGTAGTTATTTTGTTATTGTTGGATTTTTAGTTTATGGTTTTCCATGGCCTGCGTGTCACTTACTTTAATTATTTGCTTTTGTGGGATTAACTGAAATCGATTAAGACGGTTAGTTTTGTTTAGTTATTTCATTTCTGCAGTTTTTGAACATTTGTTTACGTCATATTGATCCTGCTATTCCCGTGTATGTATATGGGATTTATGGTGATGAATTGAGTATTCGGTCCGTCCCAGATTTGTGACCCTATTACCTTCATTGGTCTATCGCTTCCGCATATTTTGGGGTTGGAGATTTGGGGCGTGACAGATTTTCACTTGCTACAGTGAACGTTTTGAATTGCTACAGTAACCGGCTTATCGAGGAAGGCAAGTGAATAGTGTCAATGCTACAGTGCTACAGTACCGTGAATAGTTGTCGATGAACAGTGTTCTTGCAAATGACTTCTTCAATAAATCAGGCTTCTTCTTTCTCTTATTCCATGTCTAGCTAAATTTTAATTGTATTAAGACTAGATGAAGCCCTGCTGAATTGTTTGACTCTCGATGTTTATTTACAATTCTAAAGTAGTCATTTTTATTCCTTGTGCTTAATAAATTTTGCTATGATTATTCCGTTTATCAAGAGAGAGTAGAGTAATTGTTAGTGAAATTAAACTAAGGGTTTGCTAATGTTCGAGAGATCTTAGCGAATTTCGAGGTACTATTTGCTAATGTTCGAGAGGGCTGCACACATTACGATTATTCGTGACTTCGAGAGGGGCATGGATAATTGATCACTTGGAATTGTACGGGTTAACAGAGAGGAAAGCTATTTAGTTAGGGTGGATTCGAAGTCTTAGTATACTTCTCATTAAATTATTTTCTTCACGTAAATTTTCTTGCTTTGTTTAATTAAAAATTAGAACTTTTCATTCTGTTATATCTTGTTACGTAAAATTCAATCTTTTCATTAGAATTAGGTTAATCAAGTAAGTCCTTAAGGGTTAGCCTTAAGTCCTTATCTTTTCGCTTTAGTTATGGATGAACTAATTAAGCATATTGATGATGTAGTCTTAATTGATGAGAGTAAAGTAAGTTTGAATGCAAAACTAGAATTATGGAGGGAGGTTCTAAAATCAAAATATTTCAAAATAAGTAGGACTAAGACAGAATGCATGAAATTTAGTATCAATGAAGGTAGAACTATAAGTAGAACCTTAGTTGAAATAAAAGGGCAAGAAATGTTAAGGTTTGATCAATTTTGTTACATATGATCCATTATCCATAAAGAATGGGGTATTTATAGTGATGTGGTGCATAGGATAAATGCGGGTGGGTGAAGTGGAGGGTAGCCTATAGAGTTTTGTGTGATAGGCGTGTTCCAAAAAGGTTTAAGGTTAAGTTTTATACGACAACCATTAAGCTTGCAATATTCTTTGGAGCAAAGTGTTGGGCACCAAAGAGAATTCATATAGATAAGTTGAATGTAGTGAAAATAAGGACGAGACATCTCGTGGGACGAGTTTAAAGAAGTCTTCAATAAGAAGTACTTTCCTTTGCATGCCAGCGTAGGAAAGAGAAGGAGTTCCTGGAGCTTGTCCAAGGTTCCATGTCAGTGCTTCTATACGAGACGAAGTTTGAACAGCTTCAGCGTTTCGTGACAGACGCTTGTCCTAATGACCAAGTGAAGGCGAGGAGATTTGTCGATGGTCTGCGCGATGGTTTAAGGGCGAAGGTCCTAGTTTCGCAGCTGACCACAGTAGCAAAGGCGGTGGAGTTAGCCTCAATTCTGGAGGACGACTATAAGAGGGCTCAAGAGAAGAAAGGGAGTTCAAGTGAAGGCCATGATGGTAACTTCAAGCGTACCGGATTCAAAAGGTTTGGAGACAATAGTCGCTTCAATAACCGACTGGCAAAGCAACAGAAGCATCAACCGCAGATGAACCATGGTAATAGCCAGAGTCGTGTGATGGTTCCGTATCGTCAACCATAGCATAACAACAGCCAAGAAGCTAGAGGCAAATGTAGGTTTTGCGGACAACAATCGCATGCCGAAAAGCCGTGTCCTCAAGACACTAGGAGGTGCTACAGTTGCAACGAGGTCGGGCATATCGCACCATACTGTCCCAACCATGACAAAAAGATAGGAGGGGAGTCGAGCAAGAAGGCTCAGGCACGAGTCTTTGCCTTGACTTTGGCCGAAGAGGCTCAAGCTTTGGATGACGTGATTGAAGGTACTCTAGTTGTCTTGGACAGATTGGCTAGAGTTTTGATTGAACCCAGATCGTCGAGATCCTTTATATCTGTGGTGTTTGCTGTGAGTCTAGATCGAAAATCTTCTAGACTAGAGGGTGACCTTTCTATTTCTACTTGGAGACTCGGTTTTAGCAACTGAGTATCTGGAGGATTCTCCCATTGTGATTAAAAATTTTGTGATGATTGCTAACCTTGTATTGCTTGATATGTTTGATTTTGACGTGATTTTAGGTATGATTTGGTTAGCTAAGTTTGGTGCTATGGTAGATTGTAGCAAGAAGAGGGATTACTTTAGATTTCCAAGGAAATGACATGGGAAACTGAGAGCGAGATGAGAAAATCCTACCTAGATCTATTTGAAGTTTGAATAGCGGCATTTCGAGGACGAAATGTTCTTTTTAGGAGGGGAGGATGTAACACCCAAAAATTCGGTAAGTTTACCAAAACTGCTATTTTAGGAAACTGTTCTACTTGAAATAAAGAGTTATTACAAGAAACTCTTTATTTCAAGTAAAGAGTTTATAATGTTGATTCGTTTGATGTGTGGCATATGAGACTTGGACATGTGAATTCAAATACTATTAGAAGAATGATGAATCTTGATTTGATTCCGAAATTGCATGATGTAACTAGTGATAAATGTGAAATTACCAGGGCGCGAGGACTAGCCCTGGCGATGAGCCCAACCTAGCGCTGAGGCTAGCCTTGCGCCAGGGTCTGCGTGCACTTGACGCCAGGGGTGAGGGCCAGGGGCCAGGGTGCGTGTACGAAGTGCCGGGACTTGTTTAAATTATTTTGATGCTGTAAGTTGGACCTTCGTAGCTTGGGAATTTATTTTTGGTAAGTTTTGCGCGCGCACCAGAAATCGGAGAAGCTTTGGTTGCCGGATGTGTTGGGCGCCAGTGCAGTGCAGGGTCCCAGAGCCACGTGGGCACATGCCTATGGGCATGTGTATGTGTGTGATGAGACGTGTTTTGGTTGGTTGTGGCAAGGGATCAAACCAAGGAGAAGTGGGAATTTTGAAATTATTCCAAATCCAGTTTAAATTGGCATTATCTTTGGGAATTCCTAATTATGGAAATTAAAGAAATTAGTGGGATGGTAATTGGACGTGATTAATGGGATAATCATGGCAGTTACTAAGCTGATTATGGGCACGTCTTGATTTGGAAGGAGATCATGGATTGGTTTTCAAATTAGGAGGTTACAAACTCTATTTTGAGTAACAACTTGATTGGACTTAAATCCCTACTAAAAAGAGATTTGTAACTGCTCTAAGCTAAGGAAGACCACGTCCTTGACCTAGATCATGTGCTAGTGATTGGTGAACCATGGCCCTTAGATGGGGAGTTGATCTACGGTGGAGGTTTAACCTAAGTAATTAGGCTTTTATTATTTAAACCCACCTAAGAAGAGATCGGCAATCCTTTTGGAGGACCTTGGGAGTCGTGCCAGCTTGGAGCAGAGCAATCAGCCTTCTTGCAGTTCATCCAAAGGGTTTTACATTAGTTCGTGCACTCATTCGTGGAGATTACGCAAAGGAAAGGGGTAATACGCGTAGAACCGATTAACGCACAAATAGTATCGATTTCGCAAAAAGGTAAGATGTATTTTCCCTACTGTATTTTTACTGATTTCGCCTGATTCGATCCTTGTTATTGACATATGCATGCTTTGATTTGTGAGTTGTGTAGTAGTAACATCTTCGATGAATAAAGATTTGATTTTTACACAATGTTCACACATGTACGGATCGTGTCACTCTATCGTATTCAATTCATTGTGCAACGGCCTAGATAAGATCATATCTCTAATATCTAGCATTGACATACTTGATTATATATGTCTTATTCACTTCTGGAGTTGCTGTCCATATATTGTTGTCTCATTTGTTTTGGTACCTATGGATTGTGTTATATTGATGGTTGTCTATTTGAGTAATTATTTGTAAAATGAATAACAATTGTCTATTTGATAAAAGTTATGTGATCACCAATTCATAGGAAATCAGATTCGTATTGCTGCTGGTCAGTGAGAGGTCATTCTTTTGTGTGTCGTCAGTACCCTTGTCTCATGATAGTGTTCCAGATTAGTGGTCTTGTTTGGGGTTAATCTGGTTAACCACAATTGGATGCATAAACTGTATTCGGATTGCTATATATAATTAAAACAGTGGATCTACCTACTGATATGATTATGAAAATATCATAAGAGGACTGGGTAGTAACTAATATATCATGGACATCTGGGTATTAGTATGTAAGCATCATAATATGGAAGTTAATTGACATAATTAAGCCTCGGTTAGTAGTTTTCCTGCACAGACAGACAGTAGTGTAAAATTCGTATCTAATTATAGAAAACTCAGAAAAATGCGTCGTCTGTTGGGATAGATTGTAGACTCCTGGGGAAATCTGCAATAAAAAATTTATAACTAAATACAAACTGTAAAAATTATGGTGAAGGTCGAAATTGATCTGTTATGCAGAAAACAGTGCAGTGAACTGGGGAACACTTACTACTATTTAGGGACCGTTTGGGGCGTGATTATTACAAAAATATCCAGACTGGATATTGGATATATACTGTAGCATCCATGTGGATTTTTACATCCAGCTGAAACACCTCCTGCACTGTTTCAGCTGGATATATAAAATATCCAGATGCTACAATGTAGCAAAACATCCCATCAAGCACGCCCCAAACGGCCCCTTAATATCATGTGATTATATAAAGTTATGAATCGGATAAGACTTAAGTGAAAATCAGGGGACTTGGGTAGCCTTTGAGTGCAGAGAGTTTAATCCTCTGAAATTATGTATCGGAGTGGAGTTAAGTCAAACAGAGTTGAGATTCCGTGTCAGGTTGTCTTACAGATTGAAGTTGTCTCAAGAAATCCGATTAGGGTTTGTACTCACAAACCCTAATTCTCATGACTGCTTTGAATCATTTGAGATTAGTGTTAGAGTCGGTAATTCTTATCTAGGCACAGTAAAATTATCGGACCAGTGAAGTTACTGTTATGCCCCTATAGTTTGGGTGAAGCGTGAAAGATGATTTATTTCAGTTACTCCTTAATGAGTCAGATACTGATGAAGAGTATTGAATTCTCTTCCTTTTATCGATTTGTCAACTCCTTGGGATATTGAAATCTCAATGGTGTTTCTATGGGAGTCCATTATGAAATATTGAGAAATTTTCCATTGATTTTAATACAGCCTCTGTTGCTGTCAGATTATATTCAGTTCTCTATAAACTGCTTATTCCACATGAGTGATTGATGAAAACTCTTCAAGTGGAAATCATAGTATGCTCAAGAGCCATTGCTAGATCTTGCGAGATGTCAGATTATATTATGAACCTCTGTAGTTCAGCTGATGACGGCAACGCGTGCGCTTTAGACTGTATGATATTATGGAAGGTCTGTAGTCTCAGCCCATTGTGCCCGTAAGCACCAATGGGGCCAGCATCCCTAGACGCATGGCCAGGTTCCTCTGTAGAACCTCTAGGATGTTCTAGCATAGATGTCCATAGGGGAAGTGGACTGACCTGAGAGCCGAAATTGACAACTCCTACACTCTGTATGTTTGGAGTCTATTTTAATTGTGATCTATATCCGTTCAATAAAGTGTTCGGAGTCTGGTTGCTTATTTCTTAACATGAGTTGCTAATATTCTAGTGCATTGATTATTACATCTATTATTCCAGATTTAATTGTTGATATTCCATATTTTGTATCCTCTGGAGTCTATTGCTTCTATATTTTATCTGTGAGGTTTTGGCATCCTACACTCTGTATGTTTTGGCATCCTTTGATGCAGGAATTAAGAAAAAGTGAAGCGGAGCAGGTAAGAGTTGCTGCTGATTTTGAATGAATGAAGTTTCAGTCGTTGAAGACTTTATTCTGATTATTTGATGTTTTGAACTTTATACTTTATGGCCCTGTGCCAGAGATATTATTTGATTGTTGTTGAATGAATTATGTTGTAATAACTTAGTTAAACTTGAGATTTTATTATTTAAGATTTTTGTTAGCGGATATTTGTTTAACATTCTGGATCCTGCGTGTATCCTATATTACGTCAATGGGAGAGAAGATTGATCGAGTATTCGGTCGCGTCTCGGATTCTAGACCTCTTGACTATTATTGGGAATAGTGCTTCCGCGCTCTAAATGGGGTTTTGAAATTCGGGGCGTGACACCATCCCTCCTCCTTCCCATTAAAGCTGTCTAAATTCAAGTTTCGAGCTTTATGGCCTCCTTTCCAGGCAAGCATCGAGCGGCATAGGCAGAGGCTGCCCCGTGTACAAGTACCGGACAGCCATCGTCGTTGGAGAGACGCGCGCGGGAAGACGACTCAGATTCCTTAAATGCTTTTTTATTCGAAATTTGTCATTTTTCTTGTTGTTGAGCTGATTTTGAGGCGTTTCATTGATTTTGCCAATGCAATGTTTGTGGGTTTTGATTGTGTTGATTAGTACCTCAAGGAAGCGGGATGGGCAGAGGGTAGGAGGGTGATAGCCTGCATGCAGCCGAGGCGAGTGGCGGTTTAGGTAATTTCGTGTATTCCCGATTTTTACAATTGGAAACGTGTCTCGAATGGTGGCAGTTTTCTTGAACAAATAGAAATGTGTGAGGAAGAAAGCATAGGTAAGTGAGTTGAGAGTGAAATAAATGGTTTGGAGTGCTTGGTAGAGAGTTGGGTCTCTGGTTGAGTCATTTAGGGCAAGTTGCTATCAACAAGGCTTAGAAGATAGTTTCTTTGTGCTGGATGTTTCTTCAAGACAAACATGGTTGCGTGAGTTAGTGAGTTTTTATTTTCCTGATCAGATTTTACCTAACCCCTTCTATCTAATGTACTAATGCTGGCAAATACTTTAATTTAAACGTGGAATTATCCTTTTTTACACACCTATTGATATTGCTTTTGTGTTCACCTTGTGGGATAATGAGAATTGGTCTTTCAATGATTCAGAATGTTAATATATCTTGATTTTATGGGCAGATGGTTGCTTCGAGAGTAGCAGAGGAAATGGGAGTCAGACTTGGAGAAGAAGTTGGTTACACAATTCGTTTTGAAGATGTGACAAATCCTTTGAAGAGTCACATTGTGATAATATACGGTAAAAACTAGTTTTCGATCACCTATAGTTTTTTACAAATATCTCCAATATTTTGTCTCTTAGGCCGACTGATATTTTACCGATATCCGATATGGAATTCCTCACATGACACACATCGTAAATCTTATCACCCATATTCTCGCATGAATAGCTGGGTGAGTCGCACTTTTTCCAACTGACTTCCCCCATGGAACTACTCCTGAAGCCCCTCCTCCGACCACCCAGCCCCTCTCATCCCTAGGCCTCGTGACGCCCCCATCTTCGTGACCAAGTCTTTGTCGCCAACATGCAATCTGAAACTACTAACACGAAAAGCGTTTGTTCGTCATTGGTATTTTGTAAACAAAGAAGCCTTGCAGGGATAACGAAGGGCCAATTTTTTTAATCCTGGGTATTTATACTTGTTTTTAACCTATGACCCAATGACGAACAAAAGCTTCCTTTTTCTCCTTTACCATTTCGAGCCATCGGGTGCCCAGATTTCAAAACAAAACTATGTTTATGGGGGCCCTTGGAAATCACTGTTTCAGAGCATGGGTGCCCTTAGAACGGAAGAAAAGATTGATTTTTTGTAAAACTTTCCTAAAGAAAATGAGAATTTAGGGGCCCCTGCAAATTTAATGGGTGTCAGGATAGCAGCTTTCACTTTTTTTCCCCCAACAATATTTACTCTTGTCATCATCTTACCTTTCTTAACATGTAAGACAGCTCAATATACTTGATAAAAGCTCTTCTCCATTCCCATTGCACCACAATTCACCCCATGTCTCCAAATTTTTTCCACAATTTTTTTACGTCAAACTACTTGTATCTTAACATGTATGACAGTTCAATTCACCTGATAACAGCTCCTACAACTTTTCACACAACAGACTCCGAATTTGGACATAACTGATCATGATTTTGGGTGCATTCACATAAAAAGAGCTGAAATTTACCATCTATATAAAAAAAGGCGGAAAAGAAACAAGAGATCATTGCACATTGCACTGAATTGAATCAGATACATGCCAAAATTAAGCATAATTGGTCCTATTGTTTGGATGAATTCGCAGAAAAAAAGCATGAATAAAAGTCACAAAAAAATGACAAATCATTGCACATTGCACATTGCACTGAATTCAATCAGATCCATGGCGTGCCAAAATTAAGCAATAAAACATAAAAAAGTCAAACCTTGACATAAACAGAAAGACAAAAACCTCACCTATTCGAAATTATATTTAAAATGGTTTAATTTACTGGTAAAAAAAGCTCCGAGCATAAATTGCTCCATAATGATCAATTTTGGATGAAAACAGGAACTTGAAATCAAAATGTTTATAGGTAAAAGTCACCTTGATCCAACCGAATGGGAGGCATCGATCCAAGGGCTGGGGTAGATCCTGCTGTGGTGGATTGCATCTCACCGCTGGTTGAATTCGATCCGGATAAGGAGGGAGGACATTGGCCATCAGCTATTATAAACTGCCGTAGTTTATAAGATGGCATAGGAGGGAGAAGCAGCTCTGGCTGCGGAGAGGCAAGAAAACTCGGGAGGAAGAGATCGGCAGAAGAGAAAAAGGAAGAAGCAGAAATAAGATGGTATTTTTATGTAAAAAGATGATTTCAATGGCACAAGCAAAAATAATTTGTATTAATTTATTAGAACTTAAAGATTGACCAGATCGGCTGAGATTGATGAAATTAATTGAAGAGTTAACGGCAGAAAAGGTCTGGCCAGAAAACCGTCAGATAAAATAAAAACAATTTGGCTTCTCCAACTCTTCTCAAGAATTTAGCTTTAATATTCTCCTTTGATCAGATGGAAAGCTGTAATTTCTTCTTCATTCATGTAGCTCTTACTCTTTTCTCATTTTTACACGATAAATATGATGCACATTTTTATACAACTACAAGCTTTCCCATCCGTTCCATACAAAAAGATAAGGTATAAATTTTTACACATAAAGACAGGCAACTACACAGCTGCATAAGTCCTGCTATTAATTGAATACATACCCTTTTACTATAAAAACACAGATGGCAACTTATTTTCACATATAGGCAAAAGACCAATCTAAGCTCAAAATGTGAAATAAATCACCTCAATACGATTGATTTGCATTCGAGGGAACATTTGTTACATGTCAGGCGAGAAACAAAAATCTGTCAATTTTCGGTCCTCGAACCTAGTCTTCTTGTAAGCTCCTTGACAATAACTGGCCTTTCTTTTGACTCCACAGCTGCTTCCAAATTCCATTTTCTTGACTTGTCCTCAGCCTGCAGTGAAGATATTTCCTTTCTTTAGTCCCACAACATTAAAATATCAATTACTAGAGAATCCAAGACGCCATCTTATCTTGTGTGTAAGCTAACTAGGGCTATTACCACCAAAATGATTAACAAGAGCTAATGAAGGAACTAAAGAACCATCCTGCAGTGGGCTGGGCTGGTTCCCACAATTCATTGTGGAATATCACTGGGAGACCACCCACTGCAGATCAAGCAATAACACTGAGATGGAAGTTAAATCGATGAAACATTCATAGAAGGTAGAACTTTTTGTCAGCATCAATAATAACATATCGTAATCAGTTGATGGCAGCAAGAAAAACTCAACTCTGCCTTTTGAGTACAATAAAAACCATTTCCACTTCAAACTAATTTAAGTATTCTTATGACTTAACTATTTCCTATATGATTTTTTATTGTGTCTCACTCATCCATTTCATTCTCAACTCTGCCACTCGTCACCATAGATATTCTAAGGTATGCACACTGCCCCAAACCACATTGCAGGTCTAAATAGTTAAATAAATTCCGCCTTCAATTCGTTAACGGATATAGTAATGACGAACAAATATTAGCAAACAATACGTCACAGTAATTTCAACAAATAGAACATCAATAAATGTAAACCCAAAGATTAATAATCATAATTCTTCATCATGAAATTAATCCATACCCAAATACGTAAAGGAGCTAATTGATCCCTGATCACCTCAACCTGAGGCTGAAGAAAACCTTTTCCTTTGACTTTGATGTCATCAATCTGATGGAAAAATACACATTAACCACAAATAAACCAAAAGAGAGCAAATTCATACCCCAAAAGCAATGTAAGGAAATATCGGCAAGGAATGAGGAAGGAACCAAATGGCATGCAGCTTAGTGCAATAAAAAGCTACAATAAGAAACCCACCAACAAAGGAAAAGACATACATATACATTCTTAATAAGAAAAAATCGTTGCTGAATTGCATGCTCAACAATGCAATCAAACAAACACAAAAGTAACCTTATTTTTCTCTAATTGTTTTGACATATCACTAATAAACCCATTTTTTTCATATTGACTACTATATATCTAATAACTAAACTGGTAAAATATTCATAAACCAAAATGATTAGTTTGTGTTCTCATAAAATCATGAGGTAAAATGCCAATGAGCTCGAAAATTAGGTCACCAATTCAGAATGTTGACTTTGATACTGAAAAAAGCGTCTGGCTGTGGGAGCAACTTTTAATTTGCAATTTTTATTAAATATTCTAATTTTTTTGCACATTAATAGGTGAGGACTGCTAGACAAAACTTAATTAGATCGTTTGATGTAGATGAAAAAGTAGAAAAATAGACATTTCCTTTAGAGATGTCTAACTGAAAGAAGAATTAGAGCACGTTGTAATGGGGCCAACTTGCCTAGGCAGTTGAAGCGATCAGGTGAACCATCCTTGATGACTATAAAAGTAAAAATATCTAATTTTCAAAAGTTTCTTTATGATGAAAAAAGTTGCCAAGAATGTACTCAACATATTTCATTCAATCTAACACTTTGAGAAACATAAACTTGCTGGACATTTGTATTTGACTTGATTAGATATACTAGATTCAATCGAAACAATAGGCAGGTTAGAAGTGCAAAGTATTCTAAGCCTATCTCAACTGCTTTTAGAAACTGAAATAAAACCAAAAATCTTCATTCACATAGATATCTTATGGTATAAAAATAAAAGAGTCAACCTAGGTTCACTTAAGCTACCACCTTCCTGTCACGTCTTGGCCCAGTACAGCTAAGAAGGCCAGTACTGAAGAGGCTTCTCCAATAAAAAACACACGTTGCGATATTTACATCTCAACCCTTGGTCATCTACGGTCTAAAGCAGGTTTCAGCATCAGCAGAAATATGCAGTAAAAATTTTATGCATTCATCACAACAGACGAATAGGTAGCATTGCATTTTCCTAAAATAGTATCTGCACATACAAGCCTTATAAAAAGAGGTTGTTGAGTTCATACTTAAAAATGGCATAAAGGTTGCTGAATGATTAAATTACTAAGAAATGCAGCTTACAGCTTAAGAAATGCATTAAATTACTAATTGATGCAAACAAACAAAAATAATCTTCTTACTTACATTATGCAGCTCTAACTTGGAAGCTGTAAACATGAAGGCCAACGTGGCACCACCGAAGACAACTGTGGTAGCTATAGCAAATGCTTTTCCAACTGCAAAGCCAAAGCAACATATTAAAGCTAGCACCATGAATTGTTTCATAAAAAACAAGCCCAGTAAAAAAAAGACCTTGTAACTTGAAGGTTTATATATAGTACTCCCTCTGTCCCGTATCAATAACGCCTTATGGAAAAACGTTTGTCCCATACAAATAGCTCCATTTGGCTCACATTAAGTGGCTGGGTGCTTTAAAAAGCTGTACCGCCCACTCAAAATATAATAAACATTTTTTCCAACTGGAGTTATTAATATGGGACAGAGAGAGTATAAGAACTGTCGGGTTTGATGTAACATACATATTGCACATTCTTCCGACAAATTTTCCCAACTTAAATTAAATGATATGGATAGCAGTTATCCCCTTTTCACACACGCTACACCAACATGACCAACTTTTGCCAACTAGATTCCATTGCACATGATTTACCAAAAGAAACTCTACAAAAATCAGACTATCATAGCATATTTATACAAACAGAAAAAATAGCATTACTTTGGGATAGTCCCTCTGCTGCAGCCTTCAGCTTTTCAGAATTAACTGGAGGATGCTTATCACGGCGTACGTCATTTGCTGTCGAATATAAAATTGAGTTATCTGCTGTAGGCAATTCCCACCTAAACATCAAATCAAGAAAATAAACTAAAATCTCATAACGCAAATTCACTACATCCTCAAATTCTCAAACCATAAAAAAACTTGCACAAATAGAAAATTAACTAGATCGAATTATAATGCAATTAGCATTCTCATAAACTAATATTTAACTCATCAAGAAAAGAAAAAATGTATATATGTAAAGCATAATAAAAATCAATATCTTTTAAGATGGCACATCTAAAACAGGACAGAGGGAATATAATCTTTCCATAAAAAACCAAGAACAACAATCATCAAAACAGAATCCAAACATTCAAATGCAAAAAAGGCAAACCTTTTGGGGCCAAAGGTGACGTGAGGCAAAGAGACGAAGGCCCGGAGCGGGTTCTTGGCCTCGGGCGAGACGGCGGAAGCGGAATGGGGCGAATTGGGAAGGAGCCATTTGGAGGAGGTGGAGAGGGACGAGTCGGGAGGCGGCGCAAATGCAGAGGACGGCAGGGAGTGGCGGAGGACCTCCGGAAGGACGTCGGCGGAGGCCTCGTCGCCCTGCTTGTGCTGCGATGAAGGGTGGGGCTTGGAGGATGGCGATGGCGGGGGGAGCTTCTGGGCGAGGCGGCCGACGGCGTGCTTGGACTCTTGGAGGAAGTAGGCTCCCTCCGTGCTCGCCAGCCTTCCTGCCAAGAAGCTCATGATTCTTGTTTGTGTAATTCTTGTGCGGCGTTGCGCAATTAAGGTTTCAAGGGACAATTTGGACTTATTGGTATTTTAAGAAATATTTTGGCGTTTTAGGGTCTTAATGTGGTGTTTAACTAGGGAGGATTTGGGGTGTATAGGAGGTAGGGATGGGACTTCTGGACTTTGGAGGCTTTTGTAAAGCTATAGATATATCTACGACATGGAAAAGATTTTTAATTTTTGGGAGATGCTTGCTTCCCAAGAATGAAAATGTTGTGGAGAAGATACTGGGAAGCAAGGTGGGGAAGATACAAGATTGAAATGTGGAAGGACAAAGTTTGATGATACATGATGATGTTGATACTTTGGGGGAGAGCTTTATTCAAATAAAAAAAAAGGAAAATGCGCTTCTGCATGAGTTGAGCCATTAAGAGCCATCGGATCAAAATCTGACAACACGAGAGGCAGGAGGGTGATCAAACCCACCTAGCCTGGATTTGACACCTGCCACAGATCAAAACCGATGGCTCGAGGTGGAAAATTATTGGCTACGCGCCGCGCAGGGGGAACAGTGTGCTCATCACCAATGGGTGATGGGCACCTCTCCCCTGCTTGTAATGATTGCCCCAAAGGGACCCACAAGCAGGGAGACGTGCTCATCACCCATTGGTGATGAGCACACTGTTACCATGCGAGGCGCGCAGGTAATAACTTCTCGCTCGAGGTGCTTTGGCTCATGACGCATGTTATTGGTGGGACACTGGACTCAAAAGTAAAAAGTAGGTAATTTTTTAGGGGTGTAACTTTTCAACACCCAAATTTTTCTCAGTAACACAGCATGGTCAATAGAACCCTAAGTTGTTTAAGAGTTGCTGAATAAAAATTCTCATTCACGATTGTGTAAGTCGAATAATCCTACTGTCAAATATATGATGGTGGATCCCTACTACCAAATTGAACTTGATAAAACGGATGACATTAAGCAGTGAGTGAAGTTATTCTTTTTGTAGGGAAGTGAAGATTTAACACAAAACACGGGAGGGCCAATCTGCCCTCAACATGGGCCTTCAAGCATCCCAAAGGTTAGGGCTATTCTCGGACAGCCGTGTCCGCGGGGTCGACTGTGTCCGAGGTGTCCGTGTCTGTGCCGAGGAGGAGATGTCTGAGGACTACGGCCAAGGGTCCTCGGACAACCGTCTGTCCGAGGTCCGAGGAGGAGGGGGCGACAGAGACGCGGGGGCGGTCGCGGAGGAGGAGGAGGAGGAAGGAGGGGCCGCCCTGGCGGCAGGGTGGGGGTGGAAGAAGAAGGAGGAGGGGGGGTGTCGCGGAGGAGGAGGGGCTGTGGGGTGGAGGAGGAGGAGGAATGTCACGCCCCGAATTTCAAAACCTCATTTAGAGCGCGGAAGCACTATTCCCAATAATGGTCGAGAGGTCTAGAATCCGAGACGCGACCGAATACTCTATCAATCTTCACGCCCATTGACATAATATGGGATAAACGCATGATCTAGAATGTTAAACAAATATCCACTAGCAAAAGTCTTCAATAATAGAATCTCAAGTTTAACTAAGTTATTACAATAATCCAGACTTAACAATTCATCAAACATAAAACTTAATCCAGCATATAGGCTGATCAATTCTCCACGACCAAGAAATTTAAAACATAACAAAATTAAATTCACTTCAATCATCTTTCCACCATCAAGCGCCATCGAACGTACCTCATCAGATCTTTTTCACTTTGATTTCTGCATCAAGAGATGCATGAGTATTTCGAACGAAATACCCAGTAGGAGCCAAGAAAAGCCACAAACAAATAACAACAAGAATACTGACAATATGGTATAAAGAAATGAAGGCACGTTTAACAAGGTCAGGATGAGCAAATACAGAGTTTACTTACTTGGATAATCATCATCAAAGACCCTCAACGGTCAAGAAATAGACTAACATTTCAAAACTCCAAACGTACAGTGCATCGGGAGGAGAATAGAAATAAATACTGACTCCAAACATCCAGAATGTCGGAGATAAAAATTTCTGCTCTCTGGTCAGTCCACTTCCCCTATGGACATCAATACTAGAACATCATAGAGGTTCTTCAGAGGAACCCGGCCATGCGTCTAGGGATGCTGGCCCCATCAGTGCTTACGGGCATAATGGGCTGAGACTGCAGACCTTCAGTAATATCATACAGTCTAAAGCGCACGTGTTGCCATCATCGGCTGAACTATAGAGGTTCATCAAATATCTGAGATCACAGAGGATCTAGCAATGGCTCGTGAGCATACTATGATTCCACTCTAAGAGCGTTCATCAAAAACTCTTAGTGGAGAAATAGTTTACGTAGAATTGAATCAATCTAGAAATAATAAGGGTTCTCTCATCTAGAGACCCAAACCATAATCTTCAGAAAGTAGACTCTCAGAGGAGTACACTGGATTTCTCAATATCCCAATGTGGATTGACTCACATAGGAGTAACCAAAGAATTCACAATGTTCAATCGCAGGATGACTCGAAACTGAGACTCATGAGAAATGACTCATTAAACACCTTCACCATGCATAGCTCCAATCAAGACATCACTGATTTTGACAATAATGAGGGTTATATGTCATAATTACAGGATGGTAGGGTTTAAGAGAATAAACCCTAACCGAGAATTTAAGATTTCAAGTTTGGTTCCAAGGGTTAGCAGATTGGCAGTGCAATGCACCACAAAGGAATGACTCGGCTCAACACGACTCTCTTTCTGAATCTGAACAGTTATAAGACACTACTAACTCCAACTCTCATGGTTATAAATATAATTCATACGTTTTATAAGTAGTTATAATATATAGGGTTAATATAATATATGGTTTTAGCAACACAGAAAAAATTACTGTTGTCTGCACAACAGCTCCCTTCCCAGGCTTACCACGGTCTATACCTATTTGGGTCTAAAATTTTTATGACAGACAACCCCATATCTCTAGATTATAACTCTTTTTACGGCATAATTTTTTGAATTTTTTACATTTAGTTATAATTTTTCGAGTATCGTATGTCGGCGCAGAACTAATTCTGGCCGAGACACTATTCTTAAGCATAGCTTAATTAATCTCTTTATTACTGGGATCTAATACTTAACAGTGCTAATTAGACTTAGTGTCTTACCCTTCTAGGTATTTACCAAGTCCCCATTAGTTCAGTAATTAAGTAGTTTCTTACCTAAATCACTATTCCCAAAATAGTTTATACATACTCATTCTTTTTAGGTTTGTAAACTGCAATTGGGACAACTAAATCAGAACACCCCAATTACTGACTCATGAGTCGACTTAGTGTACAGTAATCCTCAAACTCTGGTAATCTTCACCCATAAAAGATTTTTACTTTATGTCATTATCTTCCGGTATGTAACTCTTAGACAAAATAGTTTTCATTTAATTACTCCCTTTTCGACTAATATGACTCAAATGAGACGATTTTTCCAAGACATGACCTCTGATGACCCAAACTGACTTGGAATACAGAAACTCATGAAATACCAGCAAGTATGATCTATAAAGTTCATTACTTTAGGGTTAGAACTCCACGTATGATGACCATTAGGGTTACATTGAGACCAATCATGGTCAATCACAAAATCAGACAATATTATAAGAGAAGGTGGACAACTTTATACGTCCAGAACAATATAAAGCATGAATGAAACATGACAAGTCTCTTTGGACAACAATAACACTCTGGAGTATCTCAATTGAGCCATGCATGAGAAGCGTTTAAACTATTAAGATCGAGTTCAACAATCGACATGAACTGAATATAAAAAGACTGTTTCATCAAATTGGATAACGCCAAAAATCACAGATTGTCAATGATATCTCAATCACAACATATTCACATAACATATTCCTTATGAGACATCAAACAAAGTACCATGAATTTGTAGGAAAAAGAGCACCTACCTCTTACGAATTTCCGGTAACTCTATATGCGAGTGACTCGACCACAATCGCACCACTCCTTGGCTTCTTTGAAATCCCATGAACCACGGTTCGCACTACCACCTCGATTGCTGCTGGCTGAGAGGAGAATGGACGAGACCCCCACTGATTTGCATGACTCCCAAAGCTTCAAAGGAATGCTGGCTTCTCCATTGGTAGGTTTATATAGCAAAGCCTAATTACTATGTTTTAATCTTCACCATAGGTTACCATTCCATCCAAGGGCCATGATTTGACCATGATAAGAGAAGATCTCCTAATTTGAACGTGGTCAATCTTCAATCCAAGATCAGTTTCGGTCCCTTTAAGGTAGGGACTTAAGTCTATTGAATTGGTTTCCATAACTAACCATGTAACCTCCCCTAATTGAATTCAAAATTGGCACGGTTTCAAAACTTGCCAAGCCATGTCATTAATTGGATTAACTATCCCAATTCCATCCTTGACCGTGTGATGCTTTGTTTAAATTAAAGTTGGTGAGAAGAGCTTTCCAACGACACCAATTTTGGGTGATTTGGAGTTCGGAGTAAAAAGATATGGGAAATTGAATAAACACGATCGATCGCGCTGAAAACGATCGATCGGCTTACGGAACACGATCGATCGGCTACGATCGGCGCCATCGCGCAGTTTGTAAACAGCGCAGGACGATCGATCGCCGTATTGCACGATCGATCGCCAGTTGCGGTTTGGCGAATTCTAACTAATTTTGAGGCGGATTTGTTTGGGAAAGATGTCATATCCTAACTAAACTTATATTGCACGTTCCTAGGGTGATTTAGGGACTCTCCCATTGGTGGAAAGGGCCCAAGATATGGTAGAATTGATTGGGCAAAGATCTTCTAAAAACTCTATATAAACCCATAGAGTCTAGGCTTGTGCTTTTGAAAACTAAACCCTAGAACGTCCAGAGGCTTTCCCCTCTCCTTCCCACGTTCATCCCTCTCTTAGAAGACCTCTTCTTGTGGGAATTGCTCAAGAGCTTGGATCGGGAAGCTTTGAAGGAAGCGGAGGAGACGAACATCGCGTAGAAAGGCGACGTCTTGTGGTGATAAAGAGTAGGATGGTTTTTCCCTCTCTTCTTATTCTTTTCTCACATTATATGATGAGTATTCTTACTGATTTCCTTGGAGTATTGCTTTGAATCTTGCGGGATTAATGATTTATGTCTTGTTTTCCATGTGTATTGCGATACATGCATATATGCCTTCATGCTTCATGTCTAGATGGTAAATCAAATCAAAGTTGGATGCTTTATTAATTTTACAGAAGATAAAAGTTCTGATATTGCTTTGATTATGATGTCTAATGATTGAGTCTTATGTCTTAATGATCGTTTTGCTTAAATTGACTTAATTGAAAGGTATTATGGTCTAAGATTGTGTTATATGTGAAGAAACATGATAAAAAGGGAATCTTTTGGTAATTCTAGTTAATTCCAGGATCTGTAATTGATCTAGGAGGGGAGTATTATCATCTATCATGAGTATAATATCATCTATAAGTGGTACGGTATAAGTTAATTAAAGTTTAATCAAGTTTCTCACTTTCGGCCAGAACTGTTTCTGCACGGACAGTCGACAGTGAATAATTCATAACTAATTCATATGATATCAGAAAAATATAAAACCGGTGGGGTTAGAAACTAGACTCATAAGGGTACTCTCAGTAAAAATTTCAGAAGATAATATTAACTGTACAGAGTCTGGGAGCCGCCGGAAGTGGACTGTCATGCAAAAGACAGTGAGCAGAATCCAAGTGAAAACACTAAGTACTTAAGTAAAACCACTTAATAAGATGTGAAGATGATATGACGTGCTAGTAACTAATACTAGACTATACCCTTATGATTATCACAGTAAGGTTGGGTTATGGTTAATATGATAGATAGGTAATACCTATGTTAAGAATACCGTAATCGTGTATTTGAAGATAAAGCGCTTGTGTCGGTTTGAGGTTCCATTTGGAGTCCAAATCATCTAGGACTCATTAATACCTTGTCTCTGATTTATATATTTCAATAAGACCTATATGAATTTCCATCTAGGGCTGAGCATGAATGCATGTATGGATTGTGTTATTGACATTCCCACTTATACTCTGTATGTGAGTCTGTTCCGGTGATTGATACCTTATGTGTTAGAGCGTTGCGGCCTCTATTTCTTTGAATTATTATTCATCATGATTACTTGATTGATTCCTCCACTAGAGGTCTTGCGGGACTTCTCCGGAAGTGGATTCATAGTATGCTCACATTATGCCATTGCTTGATCTTGCGGGGTCACTAATATTCGTGGTACTGCGGTTCCACACTGCCCAAAAAGAGGCAACATACGTACGTTAGATTGTTGACATTACGGAAGGTCATCAGTCTCCGCCCATCGTGCCCGTAAGCACTGGTGGGGCCAGCATCCTAGACGCATGGCAGGGTTCCAAAAAGAGGACCCCTAGGGTGGTTCTGGTATAGTCACTTGCGGGTGATCGGTTCAGCGAGCAGAAATTGTACTCCTTTCACTTTTAATGTCTGGAGCTTTTTAGTATGATTATCATTCCCTCCTTACTCATATGTGTAGTAGGAGCCTTATTGTTGTTTTCCTTACTTGCGGGTTGGAATTATTATTGACTAACCTTTCAGGTGTATAAATCCTTGGTTTAGTCCCGATGTTGCGGCATCTTCATAAACCTTTGTTATTCTTATCCTATTCATATTGTTTGTTCTAATTCAGTGGGTTTTTACATCCTACTGAGTGTTTCTACGAAATACTCATGCATCCTCTGATGCAGGCGCAAATGGAAATTGAGAGCAGGAAGTTGCGGTAGTGAAGCGGTCGCAGGAGCCGTGAAGATTTAGAGTTTATATTATTTGCTTTGCTTATTTTGATGCTTATGACATTTATTGGCAATTGTGTGCCATAGATTTATAGGTTTATTTGATTTGACTTTCTTAAATGGATTATCAGTATTATTAAGTAAATTTCCATTCCATAGTATTCATTAATGTTTGTATGTGTATTGCACTGATTATGGGCATGACCGATTACACATCCTTTTGAGATGATCGTAATTGGTGGTTAATTCGACAGTTCGGTCTCGCGCCCGAGATTCTCTACCTCCAAATGTATATCATTGATTGGCTTCCGCACTCCGTTCGAGGTATGGGATTTCGGGGCGTGACAGCGTGGTATCGGAGCCCTCAAACTCAGTCTAATACAGTACGGACATTGCTGAATTATGAAATGGAATAGTCGAACTGGATAGAAAGAATGTGGGTATCTAGAAGAACTTACTATGTGAGAGTAGATTCATAGATAGAACCTGAAACCTTATTTTAGAAGACTAATGATGACGTTTCTTGTGTAGGTTTAAATGGCTAGAACAAGAAGTGGTAGGATCTATGAGAAAGACAAGCAGGAAGCCGTTAGGCAGTGGCTTGAGGACTGGAAAAAGAAAGACATAGGGAGTGGAACCAAAGATGACCCATTACAGATTGACATAGAGGAAGTCCAGAACCCAGCGGCTGATGTAGAACCCTTGCCTATAGACGACCCAGAGTGGGATCCTTACTTAGACTACATGCCAGGAGTGGAGATCGAAGGATATGAGCAAGAAGAGATTGAAATAGCATTTTACGATGGATCTCCTTCTATATTTGTGATGGTAGAGGCCAAGATTGTGAGAAGGCACCCTGTCTATGTTCGGGCCAAGACTGATACTGCATTGTCTGACGCTCTGTACCATATGTTTAAATCTTTGGGTTACAGATGGCCATACATGACGATGTGGGAAATTCTGTGGCATACGCACTTGAGGCTTGCACCAACCTGGTTAGCTTTAGACATACTGGATGATTACCTCTGAAGGCAAGAGAGTAGGAAGGATGGCTAGGAGAAAGAGTTAGGATAGTTTTTAGTTTCAAAAATCTTTTGTAATAAAAACCCTGATTTATAAGGGATCTCAGTGTAGGAATCTTCTTATTAATGAATAAAAGAATTATTTGCTTTAATGCTTGCGTTGTGATTGTTTTATTTTATGCATGTTTTGTGTCTTGCGTGAGCGGTGCTAGGAGTCAAAGGAATGAGAGGTGAATTACAAATTGAGCTATATGTAAGATTTCTAATTCATCTCCTTTCTTTGACTGTAGATACGCGAGAATGGTGAACTCTGGAAATCGTGGACGTCGAACCAATGCGAACCCAAATCCTTCACAGGATGAGGGAGCCAGTCAGAATATGTCTGATATGGTTAGGCAATTGGCGGCTGAATTGCGAAACGGTGGAAGTAGTAATGATAATGCTAAGGCGCCAACACTCGAACGATTTAAGAGGGCTGGACCTCAGTTTTCTGGTGAGGATGACCCAGAAAAGGCTGAGCGTTGGTTGGTTGAAGTGGAGCGGCTGTTCAAGGGTATGAAGGTACCTGAGGCTGATCGGGTGATTTATGCTACTTTCCTGTTTGTTGGTGAGGCGGTATTTTGGTGGGAGTCCGCCGAGCGCAACAATTTTACTGCAAATCAGGAGATTTCTTGGGAAGAATTTAAGGAGGTGTTCAACGTCAAGTACTTTCCTTCCCATATTCAGCGGCGCAAGGAGAAAGAATTCTTGGAGTTAGTGCAAGGATCGATGACTGTGCTACAGTATGAGACGAAGTTTGAACAACTTCAACGATTTGCTACTAATGCTTGCCCTAATGAATTGATTAAAGCGCAACGTTTTGTGGATGGGCTGAAGGACGGCATAAGGTCGAGGGTATTGGTTTCTCAACCAACGACTGTAGCAAAGGCAGTCGAGCTAGCTTCTATTTTGGAGGATGATTTTAAAAGAACCTTGGAGAGGAGAACCAATCAGGTCAAAAGCTCAAGAGAGTAAGCTGAAACGTTCTGGGGAGAAGCGTTTTGACAATAATGTTAATCGTGGGAATCAGCGACCATTTAAGCAGCAAAGGCAGCAGCAACAGAACCGGATGAACGGTGCACCACGTCAACAGTTTCGAGGCAATGACAATGGTAACATGAATGGAGGTCGTTGCAGGATTTGTGGACAGGATTCGCATAGAGGGAAGCCGTGCCCTACGGATCCTCGAAGATGCTTCGTGTGCAATGAGGTTGGGCATATCTCTCCTAATTGCCCTAATCGTGAAAAGAAGACCGGGGCTGATATGAATAAGAAGACTCAGGCGAGAATTTTTGCTCTATCATCAGAAGATGCGCGTGGGTCGGATGAGGTGATTGAAGGTACTCTTCTTATCCTCAATCGTTTTGCTAGAGTGTTAATAGACCCGGGAGCTTCGCGATCTTTTATTTCTTCGGTGTTCGCTTTAAGTCTAGATAAGTCATTGTCTAGACTGAGTGATGATTTGATGATTTCTACTCCTATGGGAGATTCGGTTATAGCAACCGAATATATTGAAAACTCTCCTGTGCTGATAGAAGATAGAATTTTGCTTGCTAATCTTGTGCTGATTGATATGTGTGATTTTGATGTAATCTTGGGAATGGATTGGTTATCAAAATATAATGCACTAGTGGATTGTACTAAAAAGAGAGTTTATTTTAAAATTCCTGGAGAGAAAGAACTATTGTTTCAGGGAATCCGGGATAGAAAAGGAGATTGTTTGATATCAGCTGTTAAAGCTCAGAAATTGTTGGCTAAAGGTTGTAGAGCCTATTTAGCTAATGTAACACCTGTTGAGATGCCTACCCCGAGAGTAGAGGACATTGAGGTAGTGAGGGATTTTCCCGAAGTCTTTCCTGATGAGTTACCTGGTTTGCCACCAAAGAGAGAGATCGATTTTACGATTGAATTGATACCGGGAACAGCACCTATTTCAAAAGCACCATATAGAATGGCGCCGGCTGAGCTGAAAGAATTGAAGGTGCAGTTGCAAGAGTTGTTGGATAAGAGGTTCATTCGGCCTAGTGTTTCCCCTTGGGGCGCACCAGTATTATTTGTAAAGAAGAAAGATGGATCGATGAGATTGTGTATTGACTATCGTATGTTGAACCAAGTCACGGTGAAGAATAAATATCCATTGCCTAGAATAGATGATTTGTTTGATCAGTTACAATCAGCAAAAGTATTTTCGAGAATTGATTTGAGATCGGGATACCATCAGTTAAGAATCAAGGAGGAGGATATATCCAAGACAGCATTCAGGACCAGGTATGGACACTACGAATTCCTGGTAATGCCTTTTGGTTTGACTAATGCGCCAGCAGCTTTTATGGACATGATGAACAGAATTTTTGTGGACTTATTAGACCGGATTGTGATAGTCTTCGTGGACGATATTTTGGTATATTCAACAAGTTGGGAAGAACACAGAACTCACTTGACTCTTGTGTTACAGATATTGAAGGATAATCAATTATATGCTAAGCTGAATAAGTGTGAATTTTGGTTGAACAAGGTGAATTTTCTTGGACATGTTATATCAGAAGACGGAGTATCAGTTGATCCAATGAAGGTAGAGGCAGTGTTAGAATGGGAACAACCAAAGAATGTGACGGAGATTCGAAGTTTCTTGGGATTGGCAGGTTACTATAGAAGATTCATTGAAGGATTTTCAAGTCTAGCTTTGCCAATGACGAAATTGACCAGAAAGGGAGTGAAGTTTATATGGAATGATGAATGTGATAAAAGTTTTAAGGAATTGAAGAAAAGATTAACATCGGCACCGATCTTGACTTTACCGTCGGGAACTGGAGGATTCGTTATATACAGTGATGCTTCAAAGAGTGGACTCGGGTGTGTACTAATGCAGCACGGACATGTTGTGGCATATGCATCGAGACAACTGAAAATTCATGAGCAGAATTATCCAACACACGACTTGGAATTAGCAGCAGTGGTTTTTGCTTTAAAGATTTGGAGACACTACTTGTATGGAGAAACTTTTGAAGTATACACAGATCATAAAAGTTTGAAGTATATCTTTTCCCAGAAGGACCTGAATATGAGACAGAGAAGGTGGTTAGAGTACTTGAAGGATTATGATTTTTCCATTCATTACCATCCAGGCAAGGCTAATGTGGTAGCAGATGCATTAAGCAGAAAGACTGGGATAATTGCTCACTTGTTAGTACAAGAGTGGAAACTGATGCAGAAAATGGGAGAATGTCATTTGGAATGGCCGACTTCAAGGAGGATATCATTCATTGGGAACCTTTCTATAAGATCAGTGATGGTTGATAAAATCCTTGAAGCGCAAAAGGAGAACCCGCAGATACAGAAATTATTGGACAGGTCGGATTTTGAAAAAGGAGCAGACGGAAGTATTCGATTCCGAGGAAGATTGGTAGTACCTAAAGACATGGAATTAAGACAGGAAATTCTGCGTGAAGCACATCACTCTCAGTTTAACATTCATCCTGGAGGTACGAAGATGTATCAAGATTTAAAGAGGACAGTTTGGTGGAATGGGATGAAAAGAGATATTGGCAAGTTTGTATCGAGATGTTTAACTTGTCAACAAGTAAAGGCTGAACATCAAAGACCGGCTGGAATGTTGCAACCATTGGAGATTCCACAGTGGAAATGGGAGCATGTGACGATGGATTTTGTTGTGGCATTGCCAAAGACTCAGAGACAACGAGATGCGATTTGGGTTATAGTGGATCGACTCACAAAGTCAGCACACTTTCTTCCGATTAGATGGAAACAAAACCCGGAAAGTTTGGCAGAATTATACATAAGGGAAATTGTTAGACTACACGGTACGCCGTTATCTATTGTGTCTGACCGAGACCCTCGTTTTACATCGAGAACATGGAAGAGTATACAAGAGGCGTTGGGAACCAAGTTAAATTTTAGTACAGCATTTCATCCACAGAGTGATGGACAATCAGAACGTACGATTCAAACCTTGGAAGACATGCTTAGAGCCTGTGCAATCGATTGGAAAGGTAATTGGGATGATCATTTACCATTGATAGAATTTGCGTATAATAACAGTTATCATTCGAGTATCGGAATGGCACCATTTGAAGCACTATATGGAAGACCATGTAGATCCCCTACATGTTGGACAGACGTTGGAGAGAATCAAGTGCTGAGATCAGAATTAGTGCAATACTGCGCAGAAAAGGTAAGACAGATCAGACAGAGATTACAAACGGCTCAGAGTCGCCAGAAGAATTACGCTGACAACAGGCGAAGAGAGTTAGAATTTCAAGCAGGAGACCATGTATTTCTGAAAGTATCACCTTCAAAAGGAATTATGAGATTTGGTAAGAAAGGAAAGTTGAGTCCGAGGTTTGTTGGACCATTTGAAATTTTGGAACGAGTTGGGCCAGTTGCATATCGGTTGGCATTACCGCCGCAGTTGGATGAAGTACATAATACTTTCCATATTTCTATGCTGAGGAAATATGTGCCAGACCCATCACATGTTTTGGATTTCACAACGATGGAGTTAGAAGCAGATTTGACATTTCCAGTAAAACCTGTGAAGATATTGGACCGAAAGGATCAAGTACTTAGAAGAAAGACCATTCCTTTGGTGAAAGTTTTGTGGCAAAACCAGTTGGCTGAGGAAATGACTTGGGAAACGGAACGAGAAATGAGGAAATCCTACCCTTACCTTTTTGAAGATTGAGAGTCAGCATTTCGAGGACGAAATGTTCTTTTTAGGAGGGGAGGATGTAACATCCGAAAAATTAGTAAGTATTTTAAAACTGAAATTTGACCCTCTTAATGATTGATTTGACCGTGTGATGCTTTGTTTAAATTAAAGTTGGTGAGAAGAGCTTTCCAACGACACCAATTTTGGGTGATTTGGAGTTCGGAGTAAAAAGATATGGGAAATTGAATAAACACGATCGATCGCGCTGAAAACGATCGATCGGCTTACGGAACACGATCGATCGGCTACGATCGGCGCCATCGCGCAGTTTGTAAACAGCGCAGGACGATCGATCGCCGTATTGCACGATCGATCGCCAGTTGCGGTTTGGCGAATTCTAACTAATTTTGAGGCGGATTTGTTTGGGAAAGATGTCATATCCTAACTAAACTTATATTGCACGTTCCTAGGGTGATTTAGGGACTCTCCCATTGGTGGAAAGGGCCCAAGATATGGTAGAATTGATTGGGCAAAGATCTTCTAAAAACTCTATATAAACCCATAGAGTCTAGGCTTGTGCTTTTGAAAACTAAACCCTAGAACGTCCAGAGGCTTTCCCCTCTCCTTCCCACGTTCATCCCTCTCTTAGAAGACCTCTTCTTGTGGGAATTGCTCAAGAGCTTGGATCGGGAAGCTTTGAAGGAAGCGGAGGAGACGAACATCGCGTAGAAAGGCGACGTCTTGTGGTGATAAAGAGTAGGATGGTTTTTCCCTCTCTTCTTATTCTTTTCTCACATTATATGATGAGTATTCTTACTGATTTCCTTGGAGTATTGCTTTGAATCTTGCGGGATTAATGATTTATGTCTTGTTTTCCATGTGTATTGCGATACATGCATATATGCCTTCATGCTTCATGTCTAGATGGTAAATCAAATCAAAGTTGGATGCTTTATTAATTTTACAGAAGATAAAAGTTCTGATATTGCTTTGATTATGATGTCTAATGATTGAGTCTTATGTCTTAATGATCGTTTTGCTTAAATTGACTTAATTGAAAGGTATTATGGTCTAAGATTGTGTTATATGTGAAGAAACATGATAAAAAGGGAATCTTTTGGTAATTCTAGTTAATTCCAGGATCTGTAATTGATCTAGGAGGGGAGTATTATCATCTATCATGAGTATAATATCATCTATAAGTGGTACGGTATAAGTTAATTAAAGTTTAATCAAGTTTCTCACTTTCGGCCAGAACTGTTTCTGCACGGACAGTCGACAGTGAATAATTCATAACTAATTCATATGATATCAGAAAAATATAAAACCGATGGGTTTAGAAACTAGACTCAGAAGGGTACTCTCAGTAAAAATTTCAGAAGATAATATTAACTGTACAGAGTCTGGGAGCCGCCGGAAGTGGACTGTCATGCAAAAGACAGTGAGCAGAATCCAAGTGAAAACACTAAGTACTTAAGTAAAACCACTTAATAAGATGTGAAGATGATATGACGTGCTAGTAACTAATACTAGACTATACCCTTATGATTATCACAGTAAGGTTGGGTTATGGTTAATATGATAGATAGGTAATACCTATGTTAAGAATACCGTAATCGTGTATTTGAAGATAAAGCGCTTGTGTCGGTTTGAGGTTCCATTTGGAGTCCAAATCATCTAGGACTCATTAATACCTTGTCTCTGATTTATATATTTCAATAAGACCTATATGAATTTCCATCTAGGGCTGAGCATGAATGCATGTATGGATTGTGTTATTGACATTCCCACTTATACTCTGTATGTGAGTCTGTTCCGGTGATTGATACCTTATGTGTTAGAGCGTTGCGGCCTCTATTTCTTTGAATTATTATTCATCATGATTACTTGATTGATTCCTCCACTAGAGGTCTTGCGGGACTTCTCCGGAAGTGGATTCATAGTATGCTCACATTATGCCATTGCTTGATCTTGCGGGGTCACTAATATTCGTGGTACTGCGGTTCCACACTGCCCAAAAAGAGGCAACATACGTACGTTAGATTGTTGACATTACGGAAGGTCATCAGTCTCCGCCCATCGTGCCCGTAAGCACTGGTGGGGCCAGCATCCTAGACGCATGGCAGGGTTCCAAAAAGAGGACCCCTAGGGTGGTTCTGGTATAGTCACTTGCGGGTGATCGGTTCAGCGAGCAGAAATTGTACTCCTTTCACTTTTAATGTCTGGAGCTTTTTAGTATGATTATCATTCCCTCCTTACTCATATGTGTAGTAGGAGCCTTATTGTTGTTTTCCTTACTTGCGGGTTGGAATTATTATTGACTAACCTTTCAGGTGTATAAATCCTTGGTTTAGTCCCGATGTTGCGGCATCTTCATAAACCTTTGTTATTCTTATCCTATTCATATTGTTTGTTCTAATTCAGTGGGTTTTTACATCCTACTGAGTGTTTCTACGAAATACTCATGCATCCTCTGATGCAGGCGCAAATGGAAATTGAGAGCAGGAAGTTGCGGTAGTGAAGCGGTCGCAGGAGCCGTGAAGATTTAGAGTTTATATTATTTGCTTTGCTTATTTTGATGCTTATGACATTTATTGGCAATTGTGTGCCATAGATTTATAGGTTTATTTGATTTGACTTTCTTAAATGGATTATCAGTATTATTAAGTAAATTTCCATTCCATAGTATTCATTAATGTTTGTATGTGTATTGCACTGATTATGGGCATGACCGATTACACATCCTTTTGAGATGATCGTAATTGGTGGTTAATTCGACAGTTCGGTCTCGCGCCCGAGATTCTCTACCTCCAAATGTATATCATTGATTGGCTTCCGCACTCCGTTCGAGGTATGGGATTTCGGGGCGTGACAAAATTGGCACGGTTTCAAAACTTGCCAAGCCATGTCATTAATTGGATTAACTATCCCAATTCCATCCTTAATTGACGTCCCATAAACATCTCACTAATTGCTATAGTTTCTCCTAATTAGGAATTCCCAAAAATAATTGTCACGCCCGAATTCCAAAACCCCGAATATAGCGCGGAAGCACTAACTCCATAAAGATCATGAGGCTAAAACCCGGGACGCGACCGAATACTCGATCAACTCATCATTCCCAATAACATGACTTGTGACATCTTCCAGGATCCAGAATGTTAAACAAATATCCACTTACAAAAATCTTAAATAATAAAACTTCAAGTTTAACTAAGTTATTACAATAATCCAAACATAACCATTCTTGTAAACATCAATTTTAATTCAGCACACAGGCTGATTAATTCTCCATGAACAGAAAATGAAAGCATAATAAAAATCAACTTCAACTTCAAGCTCCATCGAACGTACCTTATCAGATCCTTTCCACTTTTATCCCTGCATCAAGAGATGCATGAGTATTTTGAAAGAAATACCCAGTAGGAGCAAGAAAAACCCACAACGAGTAACAACAGGAATACTGACAATATGGTATAAAGAAGTGAAGACACATATAACAATGTCAGGATGAGCAAATACAGAGTTTACTTACCTAGAATAATAAATATCAACAAAGACAATCAACGGTCAAGAAAGTAGACCAGCTTTTAAATTTCAAAACTCCAAACGTACAGAGTGTCAGGAGGAAAATAGAAATGAATACTAACTCCAAACATCCAGAGTGTCGGAGATAACAATTTCTGCTCTCTGTTCAGTCCACTTCCCCTATGGACATCAATACCAGAACATCCTAGAGGTTCTTCAGAGGAATCTGGCCATGCGTCTAGGATGCTAGCCCCATTGGTGCTTACGGGCACAATGGGCTGAGACTGCAGACCTTCCGTAATGTCATATAGTCTAAAGCGCACGCGTTGCCGTCATCGGCTGGACTACAGAGGTTCATAATATAATATGAGATTACAGAGGATCTAGCAATGGCTCGTGAGCATACTATGATTCTAATCTAAGAGCATTCATCAAAACTCTTAGTGGAGAACTAGTTTACATAGAACTGAATCCTTTTAGAATTAACAAGGGTTCTCTCAAACAGAGACCCAGACAATAATCATCAAGAAATAGACTCTCAGAGGAGTAAGACAATAACTTTGTCAAGGTCATCAGAATGGGCTCACATTGGAGTACTCAAAACTTCTAGAATGATCAACATCGGATGACTTCAATTATGACTCATCAAGAATCGGAACACTGAATCACATCATCGTATCTAGCCCTAGATATGACAATTCCCATGAAACAGAATACCAGGTCTTCATTAATCAGAAATAGGTCAACCATGGTGTACAAGGTGTTGAATCTGTGATTAAGAATTTCTTGGACAAGAGCCCGTTCAAGAAACATGGACACTTGGGATAATTAATTTCGGACAGTAACCCTTAACTCACCACTCATACTCATAATATAATATTACTATACCCTGTACCATCAGAGTCTTACATTATAGAAATTAGATCATTAATACTATATATACTTATAATGTATAGTAGTAATCCGAATTAGTGTTTTATTACGTAATACAGTAATCTGCCCAGTGTATAACAGCCAAATTCCGTCAACTTCCACTGTCTACTCAGCCCGAATTGTTTTCTGAAATTTTTATATCATATAGCCTTAGGTGTCTAGCTTCTAACCCAACCAGAGTCATAATTTTTTGAGTTATCTATATTTACTTATGATTTTCTGATCACTGCTCGTCGGTGCAGGAATAGTCCTGGCCGAGAGCAACTATCAGCATATACTTTAATTAATTGTTAAATCCAGTCTAATTAACTAATTAATTACTCTTATCAGCACCGATTACACATCATTTAAGTTCTTTACAGAACCAAGAAGACTCTGGAATTATCAGATTACTTCATTACATGAAGAGTTTTACACTTCTCATTATATTAATGTCCCAAGGGCTACCAATGACTCGCAAACTGAAATGGACAATTAATAATGGACACTAAATCACTATATTCAACTGAGACATGACTATACAATATTGGCTTACCACATCAGGGTCGTGATCATATAGAAACATCAGCAAATCAATAGCAACTTCATGGAATAATCAGCGATTATGGTGGATGAAATGAGATTAAATAGGCTTATCCCAATATCAATGTATAATGAACAAAAGAAGTAAATAATCCAATTGGACAGATCGTATAAAGCCTTCAAAATTGAGAAAGATCACAACTTTATACATTAATCAAGTTGGGGATGTCATCTAAGCGCTAGATCGGATGATGGATCAAAATGAACACATGATCACGTGCAACATCTCAAACACGCATCAATATAATCATGGAATATGAACTGAAATTCATGCACATAACTTCCATATGAACATAACTCAATCATGAAGCATATACAATCATAAGATGTAATCAAGATATGAAATTTTGTGGAGAAAAGAGCATCCTACCTTGTAGACGAATTAACACCTTAATGCGTGCTTCGACACTTCTTCATACCACGCCTTTGCCTTGTCGATTCACCACCACCACGACTCCACGAGGAAGAAGGATAGCTGCTGGTTGAAAGGAGGAGGAAGGGACGAGACACTCCACTAGGGCACAACTCCCAAGTCTTCCAAAGGAGATGCCGGCCCCTCAATTGAAGAGTTTTATATAGTTTATTTCCTTTCTCCCAAGACTCAATCTCCACCGTCGATCTCTCCTAATCCAAAGACCACGAATGATCACCAAAACCAAGCCTTCCACTTGCCCCAAGACGTGCTCCACAATTAGCTCCTCATTAGTTATGGTTTCCTTCAATTAAGGAGTTTCAAATCTCCTATTTCGGTTACACCACACTTAAGGCAATTTCCCATTTGAATTACAATCTCCCACCAATGATTGCTACCCAATCTAAGGCCACGATTTGACTTCAAATCAAGGCACAATCTCCCTTTTTGAAAGTGGTCAATCCACTATCTCAATCGGTTACAAATCCCCTTTAGTTAGGGAATTAAGTGAATTTAGTTAGTTTCCAAAACTAACTCAAAATCTCTCCCTATTTGAATCCCAATTGGCACGATCCCCTCCATGCCACATGTCAAGCCATTAATTGGATTGAGTAACCTAATTCCAACCTTAAATGACGCCCTAATGCCAACCCTTAGATATCTCAATTTCTATAATTAAGATTTTCTTTCTAAGGATAATTTCAATTAAAACTGGATTTGGGGTAAATTGAAATTCCCTATTCTCCTTGATTCTCTCTCCCCTAACCAAATCTTAACATGCCAACCACGTGCACAATGCCCAGGGTGCTGTGTCCACGTGGCTCTGGCCCTTAGGTGTTCCTGCGTCTGGTGCGTGGTACACAAATGGACGGCTCCAATGTCTCGTGGATGAAGTGTGTATTACCGCACTGCACAACTCTTGTACCACACCATTAATTCAATTTAATAACTCAAAATATTCAAATGAGTCTCTACACATTAGACTCATACCCTAGCGCCTGGCCCCCACTCCTGGCGTCAGGTGCACTCAGCCCATGGCGCCAGGCCAGCCTCAATGCCAGGTTGAGGTCATTGCCAGGGCTAGTCCTCGCGCCCTAGTGTACAGCCTAATCTGATTTATCAATTCTACTCTTCTATATGCATCACAAAACCAATTCAACACACCAGATTAAAAGATTTCAAAACACGCAGCAAAACTTTCCTATTTTAGAACAGTTTCCTAAAATAGCAGTTTTGGTAAACTTACAGAATTTTCGGGTGTTACAATAATTCAATTTAAACCGATTTGAAATTAGGGATCTCCATTGCTATGCTCCACGATTGCTCTTCTTCCAAAATTAACCAAATCACATCACGTCACACCATGTGCACGCGCCCCCAGGCATGTGCCCACGTGGCTCTGGGACCCTGCACTGCACTGGCGCCCAACACATCTGGCGATCAAAGCTTCTCCGACTTCTGGTGCGCGTGCAAAACTTACCAAAAATAAATTCCCATGCTACGAAGGTCCAACTTATAGCATCAAAATAATTCGAACAAGCCCCAGCACTTCGTACACGCACCCTAATGTCTGGCCCTCACCCCTGGCGCCAGGCTAGCATCAGCGCTAGGTTGGGCCCAGTGCTAGGACTAGTCCTCGCGCCCGGGTAAACTGCCTAATCTGGTTTAGTGGTTCCACACTTTCATAAGCATCACAATAATAATGCAACACACCAGATTATATGATTTCATAAAAAAAATCAAACAGGCAGCAAAACTTTCCTATTTTAGAACAATTTCCTAAAATAGCAGTTTTACTAAACATACCGATTTTTTGGGTGTTACAAGGAAGGAGGGGGTGCCCTACAAAAAGCTGGTGGCGGGGTGGGGTGGAAGAAGGAGGAGACGCGGGGGGGGCGGTCGCGAAGGAAGCGGAGGGGCGGTGGGGTGGAGGAGGAGGAAGGAGGGGCAGGGCGGCAGGGTGGGGGTGGAAGAAGAGAGAGGGGGGGGGGGGTCGCGGAGACGCGTGAAGAACATAGGCTATGGGGGCGGCAGCCATGGGGGCGGGGGTGGAGGTCCGGAGGAGGAAGGAGGGGCAGTTTTGTCCGGTGTCCGCATCCGGACACGGACACAGACGCGGATAACCTCTATCTGAGGTTTGTCCAGTCCGAGAACAGCCCTACCAAGGGTGACTCCACCATGTAGAACTGTAGTTATACAAAAAAAAATTGGTAAAAGAAAACACGAATCAATATTGCCCTCCCGATTATTGTGGTGACATTAACATGAGAGTAAGGACTTGGTCCGTCCATAAATAGAAGCTATGATCGGAGTAATGTGCCATGGAGAGATTATCCCATGTGTAAAATCTGGGTTAAGAAGTGATTCACCTCAAACATAACTTGGGGAGTATTGAGAAACCTTGCTAGCTGCAACTTGCAAATATGCTAATGCCTCCTCCGTTGGCCTATCCTGATTTAACCGATGCTCATCATAGGTGGCCTTATATGCACCCGAGGGGATTGTCCAGCCTCTTTTAGTCGGGTCCTAAGGGCTCAATGCCCTTCTTCGTGATCAAAAATAAAAAAGAAAAAAGAAAAAAAGGTATGTTAATGCCTCTGCCATTAAGGTTGTCGATGCATGTACCATAGACGCATTTGCACCAAAAACTGGGCAGAGGAATCCCAGATGATTACTCCCATAGCTGCCTACTGGGAATAGCCTCGCAATACAACTTCAAAGTTGATTAAAACTGATGATGCGAAGGTGCCAAGGATCAATATCTCTGGTTTCCACACAAATACATCCAACTTTGCAAGGGCCACTTGAAAGGAGCACAGCTTGGTATAAACATTGATTTGAGAGATGACATATTTGATAGAGATTTGTTAAGGAACAACTTATAAAGATTGCTATATTACCACAATGACCAACAACACAATACATAAGCAAAAGCTCAACACCATATTATCCACCGTAAATTTGTGACACCCACCAAAATTGCAAGCACCCTCATGCTGCAGGCCCCCCCGACTCTCATATCAGTGATTTGCACGCACACCTACCTCTCTTTAAAGAAAAAGAAACTATGAGTCAGGCCTGCCTTCTATATATGAGCCCATATACGCTTTTGTTGTGTTTGTTTTCCCATTTTTCTTCTTTACTCACTGATCACTAGTGAGCACTAGCCACCCACTTCTTCATTTGTATCTTCTTTGTTCTTACCACCACCCTCTTCTTCGTCTGAACCTTATCTGCCCACAACAGCTCTTAGTGGTTGTACTCCCGTCAACGTGCGGGTGTTGCCGATGCAAGCCATTAAGCATCTAGACATCAATGCACTCCTCCGAATTGAACTCTTTATTATGTCTGTTTGCCTAAGAAGAATGTAGAAATGGAGAAAGCACTAATGGAGAAGGGAAGAGGGCACTCCATAGAAGAAATTTTTAGTTTTCTTATTAAATATATCATCATGTAAATTTTGTATGTTCTAGTATACTTTTGATATTTCAAGTTATCATGAGCCCCAATCATTTAAGTGTGTATGGTTTCCTTTTTAAGACTAAGATCTTGGTTATTTAAAGATGGGAGTCTTGCAAAAACCAATGGGAAGCATGGGTGCCCCCAACAGTAAAAAAAATGCCTCAATTTTTTTTGGAACTTGCCAAAGAAAAACAGAGAACATGGGAGCGCCTGCAATTTTGGTGGTTGGCAGGATAAACGGCCTTTGTGATATACTGAGGAAGCAAAGCTCTCTACTTCGCTCTCTCACCGAAGTACAGAGCGGAGCTGATTATATTTTGTTTACAGAGACATTTCAACCAGTCATATTAATGGGAACTTGTTCAAATGGAAAGTTTGAACTTTTATAATTAAACCAACAAGGGTTAGGTTACCCATTGGATTCAACCCTGGAGCTGATTTCTTCAACACTACAGTGAGTGTCATATTTCACACTGTGAGTCTGATATGGTCCCAGGTCCCATCTTTACCAGTCTTTTCCCCTATGCGCAATATTTGCAAATATCAGATGTCTCCAAAGGCACATCATTTCCAACTTTTACGATGAAAATTTTAACCCTAAGACTGGTTTTTGATTGATACATACGCAATTCTAGATACTATATCTTTCTTTCTCTATTAAGTCATAGTTTGCCAACCCTCCCCAAATTACCCTTAATTAATTATGCTGAATTAGATAATTTTTTAGATTGAGATGGACAAACCATGGAAAACCAAGTTAAAAATGGCCATTAATATAGGAATTAATTGACAAACATGAAATGCCCCTTTCTGGGTGCATCTAAACGATCATTAGGTTGTAATTTACTAATTGCTAACTGACCATATTTGGAGTACTTGACCATGCATGCCTACCATTATACTTCCAAAAACAGGCTTTCAATTTGAATTAGTTAGTATTAGTAAATGGACTAACATGTATGGAATGATCGTAATCAATTAATATATGATTCCATATGCGCCTCAATTAGTATTTACGTTTCTAAATTGGGCAACAATCTAAATGGCAGATTCCGATTAGGCTGGCACCTAAGAACATATATACTGCCTCCGTCCTGTTTTAGATGCCCCATCTGTGAAAGTGGAGTCCTTTTTTTTATGGTTCATCCGGTCAATTCAAATTTTGTGAATTATATTCTCTGAGTCAATAAAATTGCTAGTGAAGATAGAGCCACATCAGGTAAAAAAGATATAATATACATGGTAAAGTCGCAACGGACTACACAGATGGTCATATAAATACTTACTAAAAGATAAATAAGCAGAACTATCTACCAATTTGAAAACAAAGTTCTCTCAAGCATAGATTATTCATCAGTTTTAGAAGTTGAAATAAGTTCATGTGCAAAAAGGTAAATTCAAATCAGATAAACTAGAAAGTAATGAGACAATTGTCATTCATATTTCTTCATTTACTGACACTCAATAATCTAGTATCGGAAACTCTCGTCTAGATCAAGTCTTTCAAGGGACGATATTTCCATGCATCAGATTAAGCGAAGGGACAATAATAGCAAACGCAAAAAAGGTATCCCAATAACAATAACAATTTGATTGAGTGGAAGAAAATAATTGTTTGCTTTGCAATAGGAAATGATAAGCAAGCAACCAGTTCAATAGTATATACTTACTGGCCAGATCCTGATTAGCATATGAATTAGTTTTCCTCAATTTTTGTCATAAATTATCTAGAACACCTAATAAATATTTAGTTCAAATAAACTGCCTTATCTAACAAGTTATGAAAGAATATCAAATCAACTACCTCAGCTGTCTTGCATCACTTTAATAAACAAGCATAAACGAAAAAAGAGAGCAAGAAATAGTTCAGTGGCAGCCGTCTTGTAGATTTGTAGCTCTTTGAACCCAGGTACATAAATGTGCTTCCACCCCACCAATACTCAGTGGTAGAGGGAGTATACTTATTTCTGGGAATAATGAACTGAAAACAGAATGTCTGCAAAATGTAATAACACAATATATCAGAGGTACTTGGCTAACCAAGGAATTTCTGGGCAATCCTTTAGCGCGAAAGCAACATCATCACTGCAATCACAATATAATAAATTTATCAAACAAGCTAAATCCAAAGGATGAATTTTTTTCCTATTCAAGAAACTAACCTAGGAAAGTTTAACTGCAATTTCTGCCCTCTGTGTTTTGCACCTTCCTGACAAAGTACTATTCTGCATTCACCAAGCTTACAGCTGCAATATCGTAAGAGAAGTCATTGGTAAGTTTTTTTAAAGTTGATTGCTCAATGAGAAGTAGTTAAGAGCATGTCCTGCATTTATATATTGAATGGTCTTTGACTTCTAGAAACTCCATTTAAACACCGACAGTAAAAAATTTACAAATGTTAAGGTAACCGTAAAAGAAAGGAAAAATAATTTACCCGACTGTCAAAAGTGTATCCCATCCGGGGCACATTTCCCTATTGCTTTTGCAGAGACAAGAAACAGCAGCTGCCAACTGCAATACATAACCGTACAAATATAAAAGAAAAAATATTAAGTTATCAATATACTCACTACATCGGCCTTTCATTCTCCTAGAAAAACATTTTAAATGCCAAATTTTGTTAAAGGTCAACGTTTTATGGAAGACATGATAATTGTACCATTCGATTAAGTGAAATGAGGCTGGGAAAGGTATATGCTAAATGACATCATTAAAGTGTGACAATTGACAGGCGCTATTTATTTTCTAATTGATAATGCTCAGTTTTTTTGCAGTGGGCTTAATACATGGAAAAGAAATCTATTTCTCACACATTGATATATAGTTTTAAGTCAGGTTTAACTAGCAGAGATACAATAGCAATAGCAGACATGAGAATGTCTTCAGAATTATTTGCCGAACAGAATGCCTTTATACTTATTTGCTACATAAACAGGGTGCACATTTACTTCAAGTTATTTAGCAAAAACATTGAACTAATCCATTGCTTGAACTAAATATTATGGGATAGAAACTGACACAGATTGATAATCATTGTAGGAAGAAAAGCTGCAAAGAAAGAAGACTAGGAAGATGATATTCAAAAGAAAGGTGAACAGAAAGTGACCTTCCCGAATGTAATTTCAGCCATCCCACTTTTGTAGAGTTCGTGCACCATAGCCACCAAAATTATTTTACTAAGACGTGAACAGTTTTTCATCACCTATAAGGAAATTCACATATGGCAATGAATGCTTTGTATTACATTCACATACTAAAGGAGAGAGACATTTATCTTGTGCTACCAAAGAAAGCTCTTGTAGTTTGAACTGAGTCAGATAATATCCAAATCATTAGGTTTGCATGTTTGCAAAGCTATGGATGCACATTTACGGATATATGCTGAAGCAGGCTTTTTTTCAGGTGAGAAGTGGAAAGCAGACAAGATAATGTTTGACAGATGCATAAAACAACTAACCTGAATATGAGGTGCCTGGAACATCTCCTGTATGGATGCTTCAATATCTCTCATGCCAACAAGTTGCTCTGAGGAATAAGAAGATTTCTCTTATCAGAATCTAATAATGCTGTAGTGACAAGACAGTGATAAAACAGTAAATATAATTATAGCAACAACAAGAATAGTGACAAGCAACAAGCCACCAACAACAATAATTACGATGATTGCAATAGTCACATGAAGCTGATGATTACAAATAAACAAAACATTTAGGGAAGCATATTATAAGCTGATAACAATCAAGTAAATAGGCTATTTGACAAGAATTGATGAATAATCAAATGGCATTTGTGCATAAGACATATATTTGATCTAAGAGAGGATTCTTCAGACTGAAATTCTTAGAGTAAACCTAGAAGCTTGGCACAAAAAGTATCCCTTAATTTTTTGCATCTAGGTTCTACTTTTTACGTGTTTAGATACGATATGTGCTGCTTGTGTAACTAATATGAATAATCAGTCCCTGCCCACAGAACTTAAGATTTTAGGTGAAGTGGTTCTAACGTTGTAGTAGAGCCAAAGGATCTGCAGTATCTTCTGAAGGAGACCAATGTTCCTTTGCGTGTGCCTCCCAAGCATGAGTTCATGTGCAATCTTTTGTGGTGTTTTGTGTGCCCCCCGTGCGTCCGTGTGCAATGCTTAGTGGCACTTTGCAATGAGGGGTTAGTGTAATATAGACTATTATACCCTTTCCTCAACAGCTTAAGCTTTTAGGGTGGAAATGGTGTGAGAGAGAAGTATGTTTACAGTTTTCACATTTCAACACTGGAAACATGTAATTGTTTCATGAACATATTTAAAAGATTCCTGAAAATACCATGGAAACGTCGTATATTGTTGTCTTGGTCTTAGCCTTCATTTAATTGGATAAAATATCCTAAGATCTAACTGCGATTTTGCCAAGACCTCAGCAAGATCACGAAGGTTTTTGTAAGGAAAAAAGGATTGTCTTGGCCTCCTTGAGATTTAAAGGAAAGTTGTTAACTATTTCGTTGAGATTTGGGGTTTTTGTGTCTAGTATGTGTCCCAGGTGAGATTGACTAGAGAACCTAATAAAAGGTAAACTAAGAAAATATCAAGAGTTAGGTTTTTTATTTTGATGTTCCTCCTCCCCCTAGCAGCAAGATACTAGCATTCACCTACTTTACTTTCCAACAAGATCCTCTCTTGGAATTTTATCTCACCACCTAGGCGAGATCTGAGACATTGCCATGATCACGGCGACATAAAAGTCCATGGGAAATACTAACTAAAGCTGGTCAGCTCAAATCAGTTGGAGAGTTTACTGGTCTCGGTTCTATGGTTGCTCCAATTTGAAATCCTATTCAAAACATAACTTGTGCAGGGGAAATCAAAATCACCCTCCTGCATACTTGTGTTTCCCTTTAAATATTGCAAGAATATTAGTTTAGTGTTTAGTGTTGGCCTATGGTTCCTTGAATTTTTTCAAGGTGCATTACACCTGATGCTTCTGTGTTTCAAAGCATATTGTTTTTTATCTCGGGAACCACAACATGTCCTCATAAATCATAAACTAGTCGACTGGTACCTGCATTACTATCATTGGCTATGGACTGCCTTGATGATTGCTTAAGTCGATAATCAGTCAGCTCAGCAGCACGTCTACATATTTCAAGTACACGACGAGCATCACCAGATATAGCAGCAACCTGAAATAGTACAAGACTAGTAACCAAGTGAAACTAGACAGGTGGTAACTGACCACTTCAATAAAATTAAAATGCTACCAGTCAGAAAAAATTATACATTAATAAATTGTGATAAAAAACTATGTCGATGGGATGTGAGGACTTTTTATAATTCGCATAGTGCAATGTCCTTGTAGCTAAATAGCCATTGCTGTCTGGTAATGATTAACCACAAGAAGCTACTCCTGCAGACATCATACCAAATGGCAAGTAGAGCTTATCTAATTGTTTAACATTTGATTAGCACACCATTTTCTGTTCAAATAGGATCAAGTACTAAGACTTTTTAGAAAGAGGACTTTTTATAATTCATGTAGTGCAATGTCCTTGTAGCTAAATAGCCATTGCTGTCTGGTAATGATTAACCACAAGAAGCTACTCCTACAGACATCATACCAAATGACAAGTAGAGCTTATCTAATTGTTTAACATTTGATTAGCACTCCATTTTCTGTTCAAATAGGACCAAGCACTAAGATTTTTTTAGAAAATGCAAGTCCTCTATGTTTTTGCTCACTCCGAGATGAGTTATGTATATTATCTCCATATCTTGGATAAAAAGCCCATTCAGAACATGTACCTTCCTTGATGCAAATTCTATAGCTTGCTTCTCAAATGCATTGATGCCTTCAAGGCGACTTGAAATGATTTCCTGAAGCTGTTGAAAGTCATAGGGTCCAAAGCACAGCCTCTGAATTCCCATCCTGCTTGAAATACGTGGAAGAAATTTTTCTGGAAGGTCCATGGTGTTTGCAATCCCTGCATGTCATTATTGCATACATGTGACCAACTGGTTAAAGGTCGTCAATTGAACACTAGTTTTGATCTTATATTATTGAGGGCAGTGATGAATAAATGAACTATTAAGCTTAAGTAACGGACTCAGTAGAGTCCATTTATTCATCATCCAAAGTTAACATAGACTAAATAGGAAGTTAAGAGAATTATCAAACCAAAAAGGAAGTTAATACAAAAATTCAGTCATACACACACCTATTACAACCAATTTAGAGTTAGGTTTGGTCGGCCAGTCAAAAATATTGTATAAAACCTGAAATTGAAAAATGTGATGTATACGTTAAACAATTAAAGAGAAATGAAAGGCGCTTCTAACATCATTAAAATGTCCATTAAGTTATTTGTGCAGCTTGCTTCATTAGCTGGGAATTATTTGTTTGACAATTACCGATTGATTTCTAGTTAATAGAAGATCAAGCTCATCTATGAGAAGAACACATGGTTGGTTATCACCATTGCCATCTTTGCAGACATTCTCTGAAAATCTTTCATTCAACAGATGAAGAGCCTTTTTCCATCCAACTCTATGTCCACTTAGTGCTTCATATATGACCTGGAGATATATTGCGATCAATGTAAATCAACCATAGAAAACAGAAAGGCGGGTGTTCCAAAACTCGGTACCTTATAAATAGCTTCAGGAGAAGCCAACTTAAGACCATTTATTTCTACAAAACAATAAGGCTTGAGCTTTCCAGCATCGACTTCAAAGTGTAGCTTCTTCATTACTGCTAGTACACTCATGGTCTGCAGTTTGAGGAAAGATTTCCAGTTACCATCGAGTCCAAGATTGCTTTCAGAAAAACACAAATTTACCTTGCCAGTTCCAGGAACACCATGAATATATAGGCAACGCCCAAGGCATTTGTCTTCGCACACTGCACTTTTGATAAATGACGTTACCTCGTTCATTTCTCTGTTAATTCAACATGTACAATAGTTAAATTCACAACATAGACAACCTAAATTAAAAACAATACAGCAATAATACACACTTGTTCCTGCAAGGTGGTGACTTAGGCAATGTTGCTAATAGCAGTGATGCCCTTGCCCTTTCAAGTTCTGTTTGCTTGTGGCACCTGACATGTTCGGGTATTTTCTTGGTGCCTATTCTCTGGAGACCAAATATTTGCCCTTTCCTTGAGTTCTGCATTTAGAATCGATTTGTGCTTTCAGTTATTCCAGCAATCACAATAAGGGTTACAAGGATGTTACAGAATTTGTGCATAACCAACAATACCGCCGCAAATTTCTGATATTGATGCTTGTTAAATGATGTTTTCCTTTCTGACAAATGCAAAGGTTTCTCATCCTCATATCCCGAATCTTCTTCACTGTCACATTCTGAATCTCTGGAAGAATCCCAATCTTCGTCACTAGCAGCTCCTTTGCAGTTCTAGTAGTAATTGTGTAGGTTCACATAGGAAACTTGCATGAGGAACAGTGCGTATATATCATATTTAAAGAATCTATGGCAAAAGGTAATGTGATGTACATGACACTTAAACAGTTATTCTAACAATGTCATTTTCTTATCTAGTCAGATGACAGGATATGATCCATGTGGCTGACCCAAGTTTAATTAGGATGTGCATTGATGATGATGGTGATAATCATGTCCATGATTCAATCATGGTGAACAGCTAATTTAATAACTAGATACAATCTGTTAGCTATTGTAAAAACATACCTCATCATAATTATCAATTTCTGCAATGCGCTTATATCTGTGGCAATGAACATCATACTCGTACTCACAGATAAAGACATCGTCACCCTCATTATTGGCCTCAGAATATTCTTTTGGACTCAGCACATAGCAATGTCTAAGAATAGATTCCAACTGCAAGTGCAAATTTTAAAGATAATACCATGCCAGGATATAATATTCTATATCACAACAATCTCCCTAAATTCCCATGAAAAAGAAGAGAAACAAGGGGATTGGTTGTGAATAAGGAGAAGAAAACAATCTCAAACCACTTAAACCAAAGGGAAAGAATAAGTGACAGTTTAGAATGGTACAGCTAACACACGCTCACACACTTCATAGCAATGGGATTCAACCTGAGATATCTCCCACAACCAAGAGAGATCTAATCAACCCGATTATGGCTGCATTGGCAGAATATACTAGTATTGTATACTTTCTCCATCCTAAAATAACTGACACATCACTGTCCACTTTTTTAGGATGTGTCAGTTATTTTAGGAGGGAGGGAGTATAAGTTTTCTGGACTACATGGACATTAGACAGGCTAGATGATTAAACTAGTAAAAGATGTGAATCATCCAAAAGTTCATTAGACAAGTCACGTATATAATAGTCAAAATGATACAAAAGCAACTATGATAAGCTGTCATAACTGTTTAAGTAAAGCTCGACATCCTCCAGAAACAGAAAAATAGATATGTTCTCGAGGACTCTGGAAGGTATAATAGTTACAAAAAACTTTCCTGGAGAACTGCTAATGTTATTCATCTGACTAAGCATTGTTGAATACAAGAATGTGGTGCCTTTAACCAACGTTTACACATGGAGAGCCATATATAGATGGACTAAACATTTGAGCTTGAATGTCTCACTTGTTGAAATTATTTATATAAGACTCTAAAAGAATTAAACTCCCTCCATCCGGAATTACTTTCTCCATAAGGGTTTTCAGAATGAACTAATATCACCGTAAGGGTTTTCAGAATGAATAGATGGACTATTAGTTCATTCTGAAAACCCTTATGGTAATAATGATGGAGGGAATATTCTATTAGAACCAATAAGCCCAAGCACTGTACTACCTTATCTCCATCTGAATTCTACCAAACTACCTTGTTCTTATATTTTCACATAAAACTGAAGAAACTGTATCATCAGTCACTAAACAAGATAGTTCAGCCAAGGAAGCACATAGCTTTCCAAATTAATCTAATTGCAAGTTATGTAATCAAAATAACACTAAATATCATTGAAGATTTCTACACAATGCCAGGATCACCTCAATATCGGCAAAATCATTAGTCCGGTAGAGCTCCCTCCGTAGATTGTGAGTTTGTCTTCCACCCTTTGTCTCCTCAGGGATAATAAACCAACGACCCTTGCACCAAAAATTCCCATCCGCATCTCTCCAAATGCTGCTCAATTCCATTGAAAGCAAGCAATTTATAATTGCAAGACCTAAACAACCAATCAAATTAAATCAACAATCACAAGAATTTCACATGCAATGATTCACCTCTGAATCCTTGTTGCCCATAAATCACTCGAAAGAAGCTTCTCCCTATTCGTCCTACGCCACTTCTTCCCCTCCGGAGGGACCGGCATTTCCAGTTCTTTCCCCATTTTCCTTGCGGAGCAGAACTCGCAGATCCAGTTGCCCTCGGGGACCTCCTGCAAAGGGGGCCTGAGGCATTTGAGATGGAATCCACCCAAGCAATCGTCACACTCAATCATCACCGCTCGTCCGGTCTTAAAGCACATTCGGCAATCCTCGACCTCCGGGGGATCCTCATCGTCAGAACACGCCTCCTCCCTCCTCTTCACATACACGTCATCCCCTACCTCGAATTCCCCTCCATCATACACAACTTTCTTGTAATATACCAGCCTTTTTCGCCTCCCTCCGCCGGCCCCGTATTCCAATTCCCGCTTAGTAAGTCTCTTCCGCTTCTTCCCTTCCCCGGAAACATTTGCAGATGCAGCAGAAGGCTGCGATTTCGCCGATCGCAACCTTCCAGCTGAACTCTCAGCCCTCTTGGTGGATTTGGGCGTTTCAAGAGCATGATCAGGTTTGCGCGCATCTTGGGGGGAGGAGGTGCTCAGGCGGCGGGAAGAGCGGGGGGGGGCCGGAGGAGGCGGGTGTGGCGGGGAAGGAGAAGACGGAGGTGGGCGATGGGCTTGGGCTAGGCGGGGGCTTGGCCCTGGATCGCTTAGGGGTTGCGGTCATTTCCGGCCTCAGCCCTCTCCCTCCGGCGATGAGGGAGGTGGTGATGGTGGCGGTGGCGGAAATGGCGGGGGAAAGAGGGGGAAGATGTGGCGGGAAATGAGGTGATATGATATGAAATCGCGGGGTCCGAGTTTCGGCTCGAGTGGAGAGGATTGGCTCCAAAATCTTGTTTAGATGACGCCGGCTGCCGCCCCATTCTGCTAAACCGGGACCGGTCCGGACCGATTCTCTGTTTTCCCTTAACTCGGACCGGGAAGGGTTTTGCACAAGCTAGTTCTCCAATCTCCACCTTTCAAAACCCTAGCCCCCGCCCTCCGCCATCACCGCCACCGCTTCCTCCTTCCCAAATAGAGAGTAGCTTCTAGTCTTCTCTTCTGTTTCTTCAGCTCGAGCATGAATTGGTGGATATGACGGGAACAGGAGGCGGGGGCAAGCCCGCCGCGGCAGACCGCCTCAAGTCGACGGAGGTAAATAGAATGAAGATGTATTCGGTCTCGGGGCAGAAGTCGTTGGCAACTTGGCTTCCCCCCAAGAAGCTCAAAGCCCGCTTATGGGGCTGTTTAATGTTTGTTATGGGAGCTTAGCCTGCTTTTTTAATATATTCTCCCTCTGTCCGGAAGTAGTCGATACATTTAATATTCCAAAATGAAATATCATAAATGATATGTATGTACTAAATTCGGTGTGAGGGAGTGTTTTCTTTTGTTTTTTTTCACTTAATATATATATATATATAGAGAGAGAAAAGTTTAAATGAGATCGCTCTCATATAGCTTATATGAGGCCACTTTAAATCATAGCCCTTGGATCTTGATCTAACGGCTACAAATACCCATAATGATCTCACCCACTCCTGATGTGACACACTCACCTACCCACTGATTTAATATCCATCCTCCGATCGGAATCCAACGGCTATAAAGATTGGCCTCATGTTCCTTATATGAGAACGATCTCATATGATTATGCAATTTTGTTTGCTGATGGGGAGAAACGAGTTCATTCATGGAAACCATTTGATTGTTACTCCCTCTAGTCACTTTTAATTGGGACAGTTATATAATTGGTCAATTTTATTGTTGACCTAAGATTAGTCACTTTTAATTGGGACAGTTATATAATTGGTCAATTTTATTGTTGACCTAAGATTGCTGGGCGTTGTATAATTGGGACCGTTAAATATTCTACTTGAATATTTATAATTTATCCAATAACTGATGAAAGAGTGTTCAGTAATATGCGGCTCATAATTACCATAATCACCACCACCACTACCATTGTCATTCGCCATCATCATCATCTAGAAGACTACAACAGCCTGTTTTCCAACATGTATGGGTCGGTGCCCTATATACAATTCTTCCAACTAGCCCCACTCATATATGGACATTATATCGCTATATGATAATCATGGATCACTATATCTTAGACATGGCTGCCATATCTATATCTGTTGATATTAAAAAATGCGGGATGATTGTATCTTCCCAACATCTTAGATCATGCAGATATATCTTTGATATAGGCGAGTATCTTGGATAATTGGTGATATCTTGGACTCAACTCCACTTTCCAGCGCTCTTCCAAGTGCCTTGTAGCAGTGTTTGGACACTCGGATGCCTTTTCCAGCATCCTCTATGGAGCTTGCAAGCACTAACACTGATATTTTTATTATGTATATTTTTCTTAACTTTTAAACTTTATCTAGATGTACACCATCATATTCTCCACTTAATTTTTTAAATTACCTTTAAACTTGCTCTTCTTTACCAATATTGATTTCTGATTATGTTTTCTTGACAATGTTTTTTTTATTAATGTAATTTGTGTTAATGCAACTGTATTCACACTCTTATGAATGTTTAAGTCTAGTATTTGGGCTTTTAGATATTAATATATGCTTAGCTTAACAAGATACATGCAAGAACATCTGATATATTATCCCAATATCTGCGATCAACCTCCAATATAACTTTTCTTTATCTTTTGGCGACCAATAAAATATATCCTGTTCATCTTTTAATTATTGAAATTCCCTTCAAACTTGCTCTTCTTTATCGTTATTGATTTTTTTATTATTTCTCTAGACTATGTTTTCTGCTTGATTAATGTAATTTGTGTTAGGACAACTGTATTCACGGTCTTATGAATGGTTAAGACTAGTATTAAAGCTTTTAGTTGTTAATATATGTTAGCATAACAAGATACATGCAAAAACATATGATATTTTTGTTCCAATATCTGCGATCATTCTCTAACTTATGCAGTAAGATACCAAAGTTCTGTCAAAAGATACTTTAAGAGTGTTGATTTATTAGTATTGGGGTTTGGAATATTGTCCTCGACATATATGTATCTGATTGTGGTGTAAATTTGATGTTTTTGTCGAGTGGTATGGGCTAATGGCAAGAAACTAATGTCTTTTTTGATCAAATTCAAATCTCCCTTAAATCATTGCTTTATGGATGCAAAGAGGAATTTGGATTTTGTTTCCAAGTTGGGGTAAGGGCAGAAGTAGTTTTAGTTTCTGAATGCAGTGATGGACAAATTCTAAGTAACTCATCAACTTTCTGATGGTTGCAAGAGTGCTCAGATACAGATTACACTAGCTTATTTGCTAACTAGCTTATGATTAATACTTCTAAACATAGTTTTCTTTTCAGATGTGAAATTTCCTACATTTTTTGTTCCTTTTTTTTGGGGGGGTGGGGGGGACTGTACATGATTCTGGACTTAAATGGAATTGAGTAGTTTGATCTCTATCGGAGTTCTGTAATAACCTGTCCTTGTGTAGCTCTGTTTCTACTAAAACTTCTGGTCTTATGTACACATATAGATCCCTCTTTAATAGAATCGAAGGATGACATGAACCCTCTTTATGTTGAGTGCTCTCTCAGATTGGGCTGAAGATCCGTCGTAGTCATTGTTATTCTTTGTTTTACTTGCGGTATTCTAACTTTTAATGTTCATCTTAATGTTCACCTACAGACGCTTTAAACTTCTTATATTTGATTTTCATTAATGATTGGTTGCCATAGTCGTTGTCCTATAACGTCGTCAACTCGATGGCTAGGCTTGGCAAATGAAGCTCTCTATTATAATTTGGCTTTATCCATAATCAATTATAATGAAATCTTTATGATAAAGGTTTTCAGACGTGCTCTTTTACTCCGTTCTCATAGCTCTGAAATCATCACGTTTATCACCCTCAAATACCTTCTACAAATTGTCCATTGCTTAACATTGTTGAGGGGTTCAATGCATGTGAGCTAGGGTCATATTAACTTCTTCCTTGCTACAAGAAACCCGGTAGTATGCACCATGGTTTTAAGAACCGGACCGGACCGGCCGGTTCGACCCGGTCTGACCAGAGCCGGGCTCTTTTTCGGCCCGAGTCGACTGGGTCGGTTGACCCGGCCAGTCAGACCAGTGACCCGGCCGACCGGTCCGGGTTCACCACCCTTCTCCCCCCCCCCCCCCCCCCCCCGTTCTAACCAAGCCCCCCTGGCGCCTGCCGTCGAGCCAGAGGGGGGCCCCGGCGCCGCCCCCCTGTTCTCACCGCATTGAGCCCCCGTCTCATCGAGCCCCGTCCCCCCACCCCCGGCTACCCCGCGGCGCCCCGTCGAGCCCTCCCCTCCCCCGCGTTTTGTCGAACCCGAGCCCAGCCCCCTCGTCCACCCACCCCCGACGCACCGGCGTCGAGCACCCCCCCCCCCCCTCCCCCTCGGTGTTTCGTCGAGCCCAGCTGCCCCTCGGTGCCCCCGTCGAGCCCTCCCCTTCCCCGCCGTTTTGCCGAGTCCAGCCCCCCCCCCCCCCCCCCCCCCCCCGCGCGGCGCTCCGGTCGAGCCCCCTCCCCCTCCCTTGGTTTTTTTTGCTGATGTCAGCAACCGGGTTGACCCCCGGTTGGACCTACCCGGTAAGAATTCCGGGTCGATCCCCGGTTCGGTTTTTAAAACATTGGTATGCACCCACGTCCATCGACATTCATCGGTGGGGTGTTGGTTTAAATCCGATGGTATGCGATAATATAGGGGTACGCATGTTTGAATCACATGCCTACGTAGTATCAACATGCGACATTGGATCTTGATTAGATGGTTTGCAACACCTCAAAGCACAGTTGATGTGCCTGAGCCAAGCTGCATATTATCGTTTTCCTAGCTAAAAGAATTCTATTAATATTCCCATGTGCGTTAGCAGTTATTAGGGCATGTCCTGAACTGCCTTGGCGCATGCCAACGTGCATGAGTCAGGGCACATATAAACTTTTTCCTAGTTAAGGTACCATTTGGCAACCCATTTCCGAGTGTAGGAGATAAATGTTTGTGGTGACTTCGTGTAACACCCAAAAAATTTGTGTGCTTACAAAATTGATTGATCTAAAAATATTAAATTTTGATGCTTGTTTTACTATGTTTTGACTTTGGAGTTAAAGTATGTGAAGAGAGCTTTCCAACGCCACCGATGGTGCACAAATCGGAGTTCGGTAGCATAAAGTTATGTTAGTTTGAATTTTGGTATGCAGTCAGGGGTATGCAATTGATCCCGGGGTATGCGATTGATCTGGCAGGGTACGCGATTAAACATCGGGGTACGCGATAGATCGCAACGGCATTGAATACAGAATTGCGTTTTGAGTGGATTTTCTTGAGAAAAGATATCAAATCCTAACCAAACTTGGAGAGGACGTTCATGAGGAGATTTTGGAGATTTTAGAGGATTCCTATTGGAGGAAAGAGTCCATGATAAGGAGGATTTGCCATAAGAGTTGGAAACTCTAAACTCTATATAAACCTATGAGAGGGGAGGACTTGTGGGATTCATATCAAACCCTAGCTTGTGCTTTTCTCCTTTTCACGTTCACCCTTCTCTCAAGCCTCTTCTTGATGTAAGTCTTCATCCAAAGCTTGGAGCAGAGGCATCGCTATGAAGCGAAGAAGGTGAACGACGCGTAAAGGGCAATACTTTTGTGAAACTAAGAGAAGGATGATTTTACCACTATTCTTTATGATTTATTTCAATCATATGAATATTTATGATTCAAGTTCTGATGTCAAATATGTGACCTTTTTTGGGAATGAATATGTGTGGTATTTCTATTCATGAGTTGATTATAATCATGCTCTTATATGTGAAGATGTAGGGGTCAATTGATATATGACATGTAATGTCACGCCCCGAAATCCCATACCTCGATCGGAGTGCGGAAGCCAATCAATGATATACATTTGGAGGTAGAGAATCTCGGGCGCGAGACCGAACAGTCGATTTCACCACCAATTACGATCATCTCAAAAGGATGTGTAATCGGTCATGCCCATAATCAGTGCAATACAAATACAAACATTAATGAATACTATGGAATGGAAATTTACTTAATAATACTGATAATAATCCATTTAAGAAAGTCAAATCAAATAAACCTATAAATCTATGGCACACAATTGCCATTAAATGTCATAAGCATCAAATAAGCAAAGCAAATAATATAAACTCTAAGTCTTCACGGCTCCTGCGACCGCTTCACTACTGCAACTTCCTGATCTCAAATTCCATTTGCGCCTGCATCAGAGGATGCATGAGTATTTCATAGAAACACTCAGTAGGATGTAAAAACCCACTGAATTAGGACAAAAGTATGAATAGGATAAGAATAACAAAGGTTTATGAAGATGACGCAACATCTGGACTAAACCAAGGATTTATACACCTGAAAGGTTAGTCAATAATAATTCCAACCCGCAAGTAGGGAAAACAACAATAAGGCTCCTACTACACATATGAGTAAGGAGGGAATGATAATCATATTAAAAAGCTCCAGACATTAAAAGTGAAAGGAGTACAATTTCTGCTCGCTGAACCGATCACCCGCAAGTCACTATACCAGAACCACCCTAGGGGTCCTCTTTTTGGAACCCTGCCATGCGTCTAGGATGCTAGCCCCACCAGTGCTTACGGACACGATGGGCGGAGACTGAAGACCTTCCGTAATGTCAACAATCTAACGTACGTATGTTGCCTCTTTTTGGGCAGTGTGGAACCGCAGTACCACAAATATTAGTGACCCCGCAAGATCAAGCAATGGCATAATTTGAGCATACTATGAATCCACTTCCGGAGAGAGTCCCGCAAGACCTCTAGTGGAGGAATCAATCAAATAATCATGATGAATAATATTTCAAAGAAATAGAGGCCGCAACACTCTAACCCCATAAGGTATCATCACCGGGATAGACTCTCATACGGAGTATAAGTAGAAATGTCACACAAAGAAAATAACACAATCCATACATACGTTCATGCTCAGCCCTAGATGGAAGTTCATATAGGTCTTATTGAAATATATAAATCAGAGACAAGGTATTAATGAATTCCAGATGATTTGGATTCCAAATGGAACCTCAAATCGACACAAACGCTTTATCTTCAAATACACGATTACGGTTTTCTTAACATAGGTATTACCCCATTTATCATATTAACCATAACCCAAACTTACTGTGATAATCATAAGGATATAGTCTAGTATTAGTTACTAGCACGTCATACCATCTTTACATCTTATTAAGTGGTTTTACTTAAGTACTTAGTATTTTCACTTAGATTCTGCTCACTGTCTTATGCACAACAGTCCCCTTCCGGCGGCTCCCAGACACTGTACAGTTAAGTTTATCTTCTGAAATTTTTACTGAGAATACCCTTGTGAGTCTAGTTTCTAACCCCACCCGTTTTATATTTTTCTGATATCATATGAATTAGTTATGAATTATTTACTGTCGACTGTCCGTGCAGAAACAGTTCTGGCTGAAAGTGAAACACATGATTAAACTTTAATATTCTTATTCCGAACCACTTATAGATGATAATTTACTCATGATAGATGATAGTACTCCCCTCCTAGATTAATTACAGATCCTGAAATTAACTAGAATTACCAAAAGATTCCCTTTTATCATGTTTCTCCCCATATAACACAATCTTAGACCAAATATCTTTCAATTAAGTTAATTTAAGCAAAACGATCATTAAGGCATAAGACTCAATCATTAGACATCATAATCAAAGCAATATCAGAACTTTTATCTTCTGTAAAATTAATAAAGCATCCAACTTTGATCTGATTTACCATCTAGACATGAAGCATGAAGGCATATATGCATGTATCGCAATACACATGGAAAACAAGACATAAATCATTAATCCCGCAAGATTCAAAGCAATACTCCAAGGAAATCAGTAAGAACACTCATCATATAATGTGAGAAAAGAATAAGAAGAGAGGGAAAAACCATCCTACTCTTTATCACCAAAAGACGTCGCCTTTCTACGCGATGTTCGTTTCCTCCGCTTCCTTCAAAGCTTCCCGATCCAAGCTCTTGAGCAATTCCCACTAGAAGAGGTCTTCTAAGAGAGGGATGAACGTGGGAAGGAGAGGGGAAAGCCTCTGGACGTTCTAGGGTTTAGTTTTCAAAAGCACAAGCCTAGACTCTATGGGTTTATATAGAGTTTTTAGAAGATCTTTGCCCAATCAATTCTACCATATCTTGGGCACTTTCCACCAATGGGAGAGTCCCTAAATCACCCTAGGAACGTGCAATACAAGTCTAGTTAGGATATGACATCTTTCCCAATCAAATCCGCCTCAAAATTAGGTTAGAAATCGCCAAACCGCAACTGGCGATCGATCGTGCAATACGGCGATCGATCGTCCTGCGCTGTTTACAAACTGCACGATGGCGCCGATCGTAGCCGATCGAAGCCGATCGATCGTGTTCCATAAGCCGATCGATCGTTTTTAGCGCGATCGATCATGTTTATTCAATTTCCCATATCTTTTTACTCCGAACTCCAAATCACACAAAATTGGTGTCGTTGGAAAGCTCTTCTCACCAACTTTAATTTAAACAAAGCACCACACCGTCAAATCAATCATTAAGAGGGTCAAATTTCAGTTTTAAGATACTTACTAAATTTTTTCGAATGTTATATGTAACATGATAAAAAAGTATATTTTGGGAATTCTATACAATCTTAGGGTCTATAATTGATCTAGGAGGGGAGTATGGTTATCTGTTAATAATATATTATCACCTATAATGTGTTATTAAGTGAGATAATCGAGTTTAATGAAGAGTCTTAATCTCCGCCAGAACTGTTTCTGTGCTGACAGTCTACTAAATAATTCATAACTAATTCAAATAAACTCGAAAAAATATACCATCTATTGGGTTGGAAACTAGACTCAAAGGACTATATACAGTAAAAATTTCAGAGAGTAATTCAATCTGTGCTGACGCTGGGAAGAGCCGGAAGTCAACTGATATGTAAAAATAGAATACTATAATTAGGGTAAAAGTTAGAGAAACTTTAGCAAAACATTACCCTATACTAGAATAAGTATACTATGAAAGTAATATGTGTTATACAAGATCTTTCAGAAAGAATTACAGCAGAATGGACTAAGTATAATACTTTAATATCATGGGCTAATGATGGGTAGTTTGGTGTTTAGTAAGGGGCCGTTTGGGGCGTGATAAACACCAAATATCCACTGTGGATAATCCACTTTCAGCAATTTATCCACTATCCAGCTAAAACACCTCAGGAGGTGTTTCAGCTGGATACTGGATAAATTCAAAAAATCCACCTGAAAGTGGATTATCCACAGTGGATATTTGGTTTTTATTACGCCCCAAACGGCCCCTAAGTCCTATGTGTTTCATGGTTGATATTGACTAGACTGCGTTTTCAATTGGAGGCCGAACCATCATCCCCTTTGACTAAAGTCTTAAACCTTGAAGTTTGGATCAATGTTTCTATGACCGAGTTGAGTATTGAAATAGTTCCACCTATGTTAAAGCAATGTCTGACACTTCTGTTATTAACACTTTATTTTGATACTTCTATGGTTAGTTGTGTGACGATAGAGATTAAGTAATCTCATTGGTACTCCTTTAGTGAGTTTGACTTTTGAAAGAGTATTGAAATATTTGTTGTACTTCTTTCGTCAGCTAGTTATCAGAATGAATATGTTCTTCATAGAGGATACCTTTCTTTCGAGTAAATAGTTACATCAGAGATTCGTTATAAGAACCTTGTGAGATTTTGCCCAAGAGAGGTAAATTAGTTTCCTAGGATGAGAGATGGGTAGTCTCAATAGTACCTGAGTGAAGACATTCGTAGTATGCTGGTAAAAGCCATAATAGACTCCGTCCAGTTGAGAGTTGTAGAATACTCAAAAGCACTTGGATTAGGAGAGACTCTGTCCGGTAGAGAGTTGTAGAATACTCAAAAAGCACTTGGATTAAGAGAAACTCAGCCAGGGTGAGAGCTAATGATACTCAATAGCCCTTGTGTTAACAGAAACTCAGCCAGGGTGAGAGCTAATGATACTCAATAGCCCCTGTGTTAACGGAAACTCAACCAGGGTGAGAGTTGATGATACTCAACAGCCCCTGTGTTAAGAGAAACCCAGCCAGGGTGAGAGTTAATTATACTCAACAGCCCCTGCGTTAAGAGAGATTCAGCTAGGGTGAGAGTTAATAATACTCAAAAGCCCCTAAGTTAAGAAATTCAACTAGGGAGAGAGTTAATAATACTCAAAAGCCCCTGAGTTAAGAGACCCTGCCAGGATGAGAGTTAATAAGACTCAAAAGTCCCTGTGTTAAGAGAGTATATCTTTGGATCCTTGTTCGGTTCCTGCCCAAAGAGAGGCATTCCATAAGTACTGATAGAGCCAGTATTCTAGACATGACAGTAGGTTCCAAGGAGAGAACAACTAGGGTGGTCTGGCAAGAAACTACGTGGAAGTGGTGATATCTGAGAGTGAGAATTGTAGCTCCATACGCTTGTGATAGTTAGAGTCTCCGTGAATGATGTTTTTTCTTATGCACTCTCAATGTTTGGATCATTGATTAATTATATTCTCTCCATACATTCTAGCTGTTTTGGAGTCTTAGTGACTGATGATGTTTTCTGGTAATGCAATTCCTTATATTGGATATCGATATTGCTGATTTGTCAGTTGTTGTTGAAATCTTATGCATTGTTATATATTGTATCTTTTGTGTTTGTGTGGGTTTTGCATCCTACTGGGTGTTTCTTCGGAATACTTATGCATCCTGTGATGCAGGCTTGGATAAAGATTAGATTTGGAGAACGTTGCAGCAGCAGAAAAAGCTCAAAGATTGCAGTTAGAAAGTTACGAAGTTTAGGTTGCTTTTGAAATAAATAGCTGAGACATTAATGGCTTGTGTGCCAAGAAGTTTTAATAATTTTATTAAGAGATTTTAATGACTTTTATTTTGAGATAATTTGAGATTAAGAATTTTTATTTCATATGGTTTAATGATGTTGATTCATATGACTGAGTGGTTTCAATTACACATCCTTTTGAGATGTTGTGGTTGACTGGTGAATGGGTATTCAGTTGCATGCTCGAAATTTGGCTTCAAGAATTTCTCGCTTTAAGGTCGACTTCTGCACTCCATCGAGGCTTGAAATTTCGGGGCGTGACAGAAAATGATCGATCGGCAAGCGATCGATCGGCAATACGGAGTAATCGATCGCTTTATGCGACAAAACCTAAATCAGGCCTATTTCGACTCAGATTTGGAAGGGGACTTCGGGGTTTCTCTTCAAACATATATATAGGCCTTAAGGGAGAACGTATGGGAATATTTTGAGCTATATTGGAGGCTAGAGAGGAGCAAGAGAAAGAGTCTTTTGAAGCCAAAGAAGAAGAAGAGATCCATGCCAATGGAATTATCAAAATAGCCTTTTCTCTCTTCCTATGTGTAACTAAATTCTTTGTCAAGGCTAGATGAAGCCCTAGATATGTGTATTGCTACTCTTGTTAGTTTCATTTAATAAAGTTGATTATGATTCATGCTTAATGGTATTTCATGAGTTTCTTTTGAGTGCTTGACCATAGACTTTTTGGATATGAATGAAATTAGATCTTTTTAATTCATGTGTCTAACCAAGAATAGGTTTGTGATTGATTCTACGCCCGACCAAGGATATGATTGATTACACAATAGTGGATGAACTTTCGTGTTCGACCAAGAACATTAATGAATTCATTAGTGACTTATATGTCCGACCAAGAACACGAATTACCATATCATGTCAATCTACGTGAAATAATAATCAAGACTAGTAATTACATGTCTAGTGGTGGATTCATTGCCTTGATAATTCTCCTCATTGATTTAATCTCAGCTAGTTTAGTTAAAGTTCACTGTTTTCCTTAGAGTAACTAAAAACTGCACTTTTCTAAAGTTGCTTTTGAAATAAATAGCTGTGACATTAATGGCCTGTGTGCCAAGAAGTTTTAGTGATTTTATTAAGAGATTTTAATGACTTTTATTTTGGGATAATTTGAGATTAAGAATTTTTATTTCATATGGTTTAATGATGTTGATTCATATGACTGAGTGGTTTCAATTACACATCCTTTTGAGATGTTGTGGTTGACTGGTGAATGGGTATTAAGTTGCGTGCCTGAATTTCGGCTTCAAGAATTTCTCGCCTAAGGGTCAACTTCCGCACTCCGTTGAGGCTTGAAATTTCGGGGCATGACACTTCGTTTCTCATATTAATGAAGAAATGTTTTTTTATTTGGCAATCAAATTTTCATTTATGGAGAAATGATATACTTGGAGTTGATGAGGGGTAGTAAAAAAATATCTACCACCATAAGCCGAAACCAAAACCATGGGAAACAGGGAAATGATCTCAAATGGGATGGAAAATGACAAGAGTAGCATTTCCAGTGAAATAAGGTCATCCAAATATCAATCTCCATAAAATGGTGAGTTGACATCGAATGATGGGAACCACATTTGTGGGCATATAACTAATTTGGGGACAAATAAGGCCATCCAAGCATCATTCTCCCGAATGGGCCACAAATGGCCCAAAAATAGAGGGGAAATGAGTTGCTAATAAGGGTGTAAATTGTGTTCATTTATCTGCAGCTGTCCACATCTGTCATATACTAGGATTTCGATTTTTCGACAAATCAATGCAAAACTCATATTTTTAAAACAATGATGATAAGAGATGATGCAACGATTAAAACAACCGTGAAATCAAATACGATAAACCATCCTAGCCTGCAACTTGAAATGTAAAAGAAATCCGTAGCGATAAACTACTTATTACATTGCTAAGCATCTCAAACTTCACATATGTGCCAAGTGTCTTGATTTACAAGCTAAAAGTAAAGTTAAAGATTTTATCACAACCATACAAACAATCTACGATGCTAAAGCTTGTACTCTAATCTTCTCCCGAAAGCTACAACAACGACATCCACCCAAAATGAAGACCTGCATCCAGAGGGATGCATGAGTATTTACAATAACTATTAGGGATAATTCTATAATTAAGAAGAGCATTGCATCAATATTATACGAAATTAAATAGACTATGGCAATCTAATCAATTAAAAGTCCAATGCAAGGTTTTCAAAACCGGACCGGCCTTCGACCCGGAAATCTGGCTGATCTAGTTCAATCCGATTCAACCGGTTTGACTGGGTTTGATACACAATATTTCTTTTAAAAAAAACCTCCCCAATATAAAAAAATAACACTAAACTATGTTTAGTGTGAATTTTTTGTTTTGGTTAAGATTTTGAGGAGTTAATCTCGAGGAAGAGTTCGAATCCCCATTTAAAATACAAGTTTTTTTTAAAATAAATAAAAAAATAGTTTGGCAGTGAACCGGATCCGGTTTCGGTTTCGGTTTGACTGAACGGGCCGGTTCATCGGCGAATGGACCAGACCATCCCAAACCGGACTGCCCAGACCGCCGGACGTCCGTGGTCGAACCGGCGGGTCCGGTCCAGTTTTAAAAACTACGGTTTAATGAAATGGACCATACGCATATCGTGGGAATTCAAACACACGATTCCACCAATGAAGGGCTTGCATTGGGAACCATTCTTTAGCCTCCAACAAGCTTCATAATTATAGCCAATTAAGGGCTGATTTGAGGAAACCTCGTATTGGGTTTACCTCATGCAAGGTGTCCATAGCCCCCTTCGCCTGGGTACCCATCATCTACCAATAAAGTTCTCCTCTTGCACTCCAAAACTTACCAGCTCGTTCATACATACACGACGTACTACATGTGAGTTAGACATGTTCCATAAATAATGACAAAAGATCATCAGAAGCATACTTTCAACATTGCTTACCCACAATTAGACCATGTTTAACCCCTCAAGGTCCCAAGGAGGTTATCATAAAACATAGAGTACTTTATTTATTAATGTATTCCATCCCCGCAATAGAGTTATAGCATGTTATATGCTAGTTAGACTTACCTTGAATATGCAAGGTTTAACATAACCCTACAAAATCCCTTTGTACATCTCCATCATACATACACTCCACCTAATCTGAGTCTCCTCTTAAGTAGGGAACTCCTCCAATAAGTTTAATTGCGTATTGGAACTATTACACGACTTGCCTATACTATTTAGTCAACTAACCCTTGTTAAGAGGCCAGCTTCTCAATAGACTTATGAGTCACCCAGTAAACTCAACATGAAGGTTACAAATTATCACAAGAAGGTTATCCTTGAACTTAAGATCTATATGCAAAGTCTTTCACATGCTACATCCCATCAATTACTAGCTGAGTGGTACGCCGACAGTTAGACCCTAAAACTGTTATATTCATAATTCAGCTGCAACTGAATTTTTACTAACTCTTACCATTCAAACATACTTCAAATAATTACAAAAGACCTTTAAACCACTTACCTTACCTTCCATCAAATCTCACCATCAACTTACTCACCAATTTCAACTAAATTCATATACCACTACAACAAAACTGGCCTTTAGCGACGGCACAAACTGTGGCTAAAAGTTTTAAATCTGTCGCTACAGATTTATAGCGACGGATTTTTCCGCCGCTATCTCGGTCGTTATAAGTGGCGGCGCTGAAACATTTCGACGGAAAAATTGCAGTTGTCGCTAATATCTTTACCGACAAATTTGTTCGGTTGCAACTATATTTCAGCGACGGGTTTCTGCCGTCGGTATAAAGCCTATTGCGACGGTTTTAGCTCATTTGTGACAGATTTTATCTGTCGATATAGACTTCGAAAAATAAAAAAAAAACAGCAACTTTATGCTGCTATTATGCTAAATATGGATAAGAAGCATTATTCATAAATGCAAAAGATATCCTCATATTCATGTAATTAGTACCATGATAAAAAAAATTTGAATTGATAAATAACAACTTTACAATGTTGTAAAAAAATAACTTTACAAGGTAAAAGCACAATATATGCATATAAAGTGGAAAGTTTGTTACAAGAGGCCAAATACATAAGTAAAAAACGAAGTGCAAAAATAAACGTAAGTAGGGAGTGGCTTGTTTTCCCTGGTTCTATGTCCATCATGCATATTTATAAATCGCACATCTCATACCATGCCTTGACCAAAGACTGCGTTGTTCCCTAGTTTCTTGATGGAGCCATCTGCATATATAATCATAGAGAACCACATGTCCATAACATTCACAAATCAAACTATGCAATAACACAAAATTACTCATCTGAAAAATTATAAAAGAAAACAAGAAAGGATCATGACATATGATATATGACATAGATGAACTAAAAATTAAGTATATGTGCATATGGGACTTCATGTAGAATACCCAAATCAAGAAAATGCACGCTATAGCTTACTATCTTTACATAGCAGGAAAAATGGTGACTACTTGTGCAAACTAGTGTGATTATTTGAATCTTCAAAGTTCTATGTGCAGATTAAACTCAGAGGCAAACATATGTACAAACATAAAAATGGTTGTAACAAAAAAATTAGAGTTATACACTCATGTAAAAATTATCTTCACCTACCTGTTAGATGATCCAAGAGGGTACATGCCCATAACTAATTTCGCCCAGGAGTTGGTATTATAACCCATCATATTTCTTCCAACTTGACTACCATCGACAAAAGAAAGCAGGCCCTGACTTTTGCTTGAAGCTGACTGTCTTTGCTTGATCAGCAGAAGAGTATGATTAATACATCTCTGTTAACGGATTAGAATTAACAACAGAAAGCTTCCAAATAAAATGTGACTTTACTTTGAGGTCTGATCAGTAGCTTCCCAGAAAGCAGCATGTGACTCATTCCCAGCTCTCATTGCATCAATAACATACCTAAAAAATCTTAAAAAGTAAAAGTTTGGATTACCATTAAACTGAAAAATTCAAAATAAACAACATGAGCAAACAATTAATCCCTTGTGGCTATAAAAACTTGTTGAAAACTTAAGGTACTGGGTAACATTTGACATGGGCAAACAAATCTTACCCTGTTTTATTCATATAGCAGGTGAAAATAATGTCTGAGTTGTCTGTTGGAAGTAAAATGCAATTCACAAATATGAGTCTGCAAGGCAATTATGAATATATTACTTGCATGTATATATTATATACCACTCTGTTTCTGTAATCACCAGTAAACATATTATCTTTCTTATCCATCAATGCAAAGACCCGACAAGCAAACAACTACGTACTACTGATGATCCACAATATATCAAATATGAAGGAAATGAAGGAATGGATGAATATAAAAGAATAGGGATTAAGTGTTGAGAGGACCTTGTGACGGGAGAGAAGATTGTACCTGGGACTTCTCAATGACTAACCTCCACAGGGAAATGTTGGGAGCAGTATCTTATTCGAAAGGAACCATAAGAATAGATAAGCAGGTAGCTTTGTACCATCCATTGAGTGAATCATATTCATAACATACAGAAGTAGCTCATTTGGATTTGGCTTGATCAGATGTCTCAATTTGTTCCATTCTCCCAACTTTGTACCTTTTAAAATCAATATTAGACATGTAAGCGTAATAGAAAGGAAGCAGATAACATGGAAAATGAGGCAAATGCAAGAAGCATATAACTTGGAGGCAAATTTGACGATAGAAAATTGTACTAAATGAAGCTCCATTTGTTAGTAGATGTATTCTAATAGATGGCAAGTTTCTGACAACATTTCAGCAAATGAACGGTAGTTCTCACATAAAATAAGGACCTTCAAACACGACAAGAAAGGCCCGAAGGAAGACCTTTAACAAAAAGAAGGCACCAAATCAAAGGCAAATTACCTAATACCCCATTTGATAGGTTGTGTCCTCAAATTGTGTGATTGCGAATAATTTAAAAATGAGGGTGAAATTGAAGGCGAAGTAGTAATGGATGCCAATGAACCACAAGGCCATCCAGGTTCCTCCGATTCGCCAAGGAGCCTGAAGAATTTCATCGTGCTTCTCCAACATTTGTAACAGTTGAAAGGTGAGAATTTCTTTATGCTCAATCTGCAGGATTCAACTTTCACAAATTCTAGTCCGAATCCCACGTGCCCCAATTGTTAAATTCCAGAGAATGAAGTGTTAAATCACATACTTATCACAAATACTTAATATTCTTGCATCTCCTCATTACTTAGCTTTTTCAAGCACATTCATAAGAGTATTTTAAGTAATCTATATTTCATGTCACAAAAGTGTCATAATACATACCATGCTGGATTTCATGAAATTGGAAGCAGATACATACTTCGTTAAATTGGGCAATAGCAGGATGTTGTGACCCAAAAGGATCACAGGTACCAATTCGGTAAGAGAGATAGAAAGAGAAGAAAAAGCTAAATTGACTTGATTGATTGCATAACCTCCTCTGAGGAAGACGAGATACATATATAGAAAAGGGGATGGCGCTCCTGCCTAGGGGGCGCCATCTGGCCAAGCTGATGGGCCGCTGATGGGCCACTAATTGGCACTGATTATTCTCACTCAGCCCGTTACCTAACAATTAGCCTAAACGGGCTGATTACAATAAGATACCTAATCAATCAAGAATCCTAATGACTGAATGCTGACGTGATGGCCTGTTGGGCTGCTGACGGCCCACACTGGGCCAGGCGTGCATTCACAACAATCCACCACGCTCCGCTGTTCGCCTTGTCCTCAAGGCGATAACTCTGGAAAATGCTCCAGGATGATGTCCTCTAACTCCCACGTCGCGTCCTCGATGGGCTGACCACGCCACGCAATCAAAAGCTCCGTAGTGATACGACCAGACCGCCGAACCCGACGTTTGTCAATAATCGAAGCAGGAACAGGCGCATCGGGGCTAGGCGAATCATATAACTGGAGCGGACCGTCAACTGTCACGGACAAAGGGTCACCCACAAACTTGCGGAGACGAGAAACATGAAAGACAGGGTGGACCAAGGAGTCAGGAGGTAAGGCCAAGCGGTAGGCCACGCGACCAATTCGTTCCTCCACATGATAGGGCCCATGATACCGTGGAGCTAACTTGGCATTCGATGTCCGAAACAGAGATGTCTGGCGCTGAGGAAGAACAGACACATATACCAAATCGCCCACCTGAAACTCCCTGTCAGTGTGCTTTTGGTCATATAATTGTTTCATACGATTCTGGGCGGAGGCCAAATTAGCCTTGAGCTGCCGTAAGACATCATCTCGTGATTGAAGTAAGTAATCAACCTCGGCCACTGACGAGCGTTGAGGCACATAGGTAAGGATAGAAGGCGGAGGTCGGCCATAAACCACCTCAAAGGGTGTGAATCCTGTCCTGGTATGGTAGGCCGTGTTATACGACCATTCGGCCCATGGAAGTAGTTGCAACCATTTACGAGGCTGAGTCCCCACAAAACACCGCAAATATTGTTCCAAACACCTGTTAACGACCTCCGTCTGGCCATCAGTTTGAGGATGATAGGCCGTGCTCATATGGAGGTCAGTGCCTTGCATAGCAAAGAATTCACGCCAGAATGAAGAGAGAAATACCTTATCACGATCGGAGACAATAGTACGAGGCATGCCATGAAGCTTCGCTATGTCACGCACATAAACTTCCGCCACCATCTTCGCAGTAAACGGATGACTCAGGGCGCTGAAATGGGCATACTTGGAGAGGCGGTCCACGACCACAAAGATAACAGATTTCCCTTGCACGACTGGTAGGGCCTCGACAAAATCCATTGACACATCAGTTCATACTTGGTCAGGAATCGGTAACGGCTGAAGCAGACCTTGAGGGGAAGTGGTGGCTGCCTTAGCACGTTGACAAGTGTCACAAGCAGCCACATACGCATGAATAGCACGCCGCATTCCCGGCCAAAGAAAACTGTGACTCACCCTTTTATATGTCCGAAATGTGCCTTCATGGCCAGCCAGCACAGTGTCATGGAAATGAGAAATAATGCGCTGACGCAAGTCCCCTGAATCCGGCACCCATAACCTGCCTTTCCACAGCAGAATATCATCCTGCCATGTATAAGATGGCTCATTAGCAGGCTGCTCCCGAAGGTTCTGAATCAAACGTTGAGTGTGTGGGTCAGTCCTATATGCCTGCCGAATGTCGGAAAGAAACGGACAACTGGGCACTGAGAGAGCCAAACAAGTACCCCCCGTATGCATGCGGGAAAGGGCATCTGCCACTGTGTTTTCAGCCCCCTTTTTGTAAACAATATCATAATCATAGCCCAGCAGTTTACTCACCCATCGCTGTTGTGCAGGGGTGGACACCCGCTGATCAAGAAAATATTTTAGAGGCTGATGGTCTGTGCGTATAATGAACCTGCGTCCCAATAAGTAGGGCCGCCACTTTGTTACTGCATGAACAATGGCCAACATCTCTTTCTCATAAGCAGATAGAGTCAATGAACGGCCAGATAAGGCTTTACTGAAGAATGCCACAGGTCGATTCTTTTGTAAGAGGACCGCCCCTAAACCGGTGTCTGATGCATCAGTTTCCACCACAAATGGAATAGTAAAGTCTGGCAAGAGAAGGACAGGCGCTGTGACCATGACCTGTTTCAGACGATCAAAAGCAAGTTGGGCCTCTGCAGTCCACTTGAAGGCCCCCATTTTTGAGCAGGGCAGTAAGTGGATGGGCTATAATACCATACTGGTGAATGAACCGTCGGTAATATCCTGTTAGGCCCAAGAATCCACGAAGGCCCTTGACACAAGTGGGTACGGGCCAGGCCGTCATAGCCAACACCTTGGCAGGGTCGGTGGCCACCCCATTATGGGTGATAAGATGGCCCAAATATTCCACCTGTCGACTTCCAAAAGAACACTTCGAATGTTTAATATAAAGTGTATGAGTCCGTAGAATAGAGAAAACCAACCTCAAGTGTTGCAGATGAGACTCCCACGAAGTGCTGTAGATAAGTATGTCATCAAAGAATACCAGAACAAACTGTCGCAGGTAGGGTCGAAATAGATCATTCATTAGAGACTGGAAGGTTGCTGGGGCATTGGTTAGGCCGAAAGGCATAACCAAAAACTCGTAGTGACCATCATGAGTGCGGAAGGCCGTCTTGTAGATATCCGCCGGATTCATTCGAATCTGATGATACCTGGAGCTCAAATCGAGTTTGCTAAAGTACATAGCACCCGCCAACTCGTCCAGCAATTCCTCGATCACCGGAATAGGATATTTATCCTTGACGGTAATGGCATTCAAGGCACGGTAGTTCACACAAAACCGCCAAGTTCCATCCTTCTTGCGTACCAATAGAACAGGGGAAGAATACGAGCTGGTACTAGGTTGAATAATACCTGTCGTCAACATGTCCTGGACTAGTCGCTCAATCTCTGCCTTCTGCACGTGGGGATATCGGTACGGACGGACATTAGCTGGGGCTGCACCTGGAATAATAGGGATTGAATGGTCATGATCCCTGGCTGGCGGTAGTGCATTGGGCTCAGAGAAAAGGTCCTGGTGCTCCTCCAACAAGAGCCGCATGTCCTCAGGAATATCAGGCTGATCGACATCCATAACGGTCCTCTGTTGTAGCATCACTCCTTGAGCGGCAAAACGGAATAATGATCCAATTGCTTGGGCCGTGTGCAATGAGCCAGGCTGGGCCCCCTGTAAGCGCACCCGCTGGCCCTGGACCTCAAAGTCCATAATCAAATCTTTGAAGTTCCAGACGACGTCTCCCAGTTCCTGGAGCCATTGCACTCCAAGGACAACATCGGCGCCCTTGGTTGGTAACAAGAAAAGATCTGTAAGAAAGATGTTACCTTGAATGGTAAGGGCGGCCTGAGCACAAACTCCTGCGCTCCTAAGATGTTTGCCGTCCCCGATTAGGACGTCAAAGGGCTTGGCATCTGTCACACAACACCCCAGTCGATGTGCCACCTTGTCATTAATGAAGTTGTGGGTAGACCCACTGTCAATCAGAACGGTAACAGCCTGGCGCTTGAGAAGGCCCTGTACGCGCATTGTGCGAGGAGTAAAGGCCCCCGAGTAGGCGTGTACCGATATCTCAGGATGCACGTCCTCGTATGCATGTGTGGCCTCTTCGACGGAACACTCCACGTCCCCGTCTACCTCCTCCACCAACAGACTTCCTGGCACCGCACATCTATGACCCTTGACCCACTTCTCGTCGCAATTGAAACATAGCCCTTTGGCCCGTCGTTCCTCCATTTGGGTTTGGGTAAGGCGACGAACAGGTGGATTGGTCACCCCTGCCGAATTGGCTCGGCTGGCAACTGAGCTAGGCGCAGGTGTTGAGCCCAGCGCCGGGCTATGGGCAGTGCGAGGTATGAACCCTCCACGACCCCCTCGTCGTTGCCTAGCCAATTTCTCCTCTTCAATGCGAGCATGACGTATTACCTCCCTCATTGTGCGACAAGGATAGTGCCTCATCTCATCAGATATCTCTGGCTTCAATCCCCGTTTGAACGTTCCCACCAAGGCAGCGACTGGCCAATCCGGCAGACGATTGGCGATCTTCATGAACTCCGTGTAGTATGCACGCACTGTTGTGGTCTGTCGCAGGCTAGATAACATCTCGTTGAAGTCTTGGAATTCATTGGGGCCAAATTGAACACAGAGTTCATCAGCAAAGGACGCCCATGTTGGGTAACGGACCTCCTTCTCGTAGTAACGGAACCATACTGACGCGTCCCCGTCTAAATGGAACGCTGCGATGCGCAGGCGTTCCGTCTCAGATCGGGTTCCCTGGTAGTCGAAAAACTTCTCTGCCTTGTAGACCCATTCTGTTGGATCGTCATCTCCATTGTAACGAGGGAATTGTAGACGAGCTAATCTGGGCTCTGCTCCGCCTCGCGAGCACCCTTGGAGCCCGATCGGCTCCTCCCAGTCCTGATCAATCTCTTGTTGCATATTGCGAAGGGGGGTTGTCATAGGGGCATTTGTTCGAACACCTGGTGTGCCTTGCGTCCCTCTGCCCATAGGACCCCCATGTACGGACTGATGCATGGAGCCAATTTGAAACCCATGTATGTGGGAGTTCAGCGGAGGAATCCGTGCTCCAGATCCATCGATCCCTCTTGACCCCCCTGCCTGCGAGGTCTCTCCTTGGGCTGCAGAGAAGGTCGGCAGTGTCGGCAGCGGCCCTGTCTGGTTGGCCGTTGCTTGTGCCTGCGCGATCTGAAATTGAAGCAGTTGCGCAAGCATGGATCGGATCTCCGCCATGTCATTTCCTTCCGGCGCCTCCGGCTTAGCAGCCTCGTTGGTCACCTCTGGCTCTGGCTGTGGCTGTGCCTCGGCGGCCATGGACGGCTGCTTGCGAGGCGGCATCGTCGTCACAGTTCGTAACCGCTCTGATACCAATGTTGTGACCCAAAAGGATCACAGGTACCAATTCGGTAAGAGAGATAGAAAGAGAAGAAAAAGCTAAATTGACTTGATTGATTGCATAACCTCCTCTGAGGAAGACGAGATACATATATAGAAAAGGGGATGGCGCTCCTGCCTAGGGGGCGCCATCTGGCCAAGCTGATGGGCCGCTGATGGGCCACTAATTGGCACTGATTATTCTCACTCAGCCCGTTACCTAACAATTAGCCTAAACGGGCTGATTACAATAAGATACCTAATCAATCAAGAATCCTAATGACTGAATGCTGACGTGATGGCCTGTTGGGCTGCTGACGGCCCACACTGGGCCAGGCGTGCATTCACAACACAGGAGTTAAGTTGCTCGCAATGAGGACTAAACATCGAAAAGTACATGAAATAATAAAATGCAAAAAGATTTTCAAACAGAAGAAAACCCATTCGGAATTGAGATTAATAAGAAAGAACTGAAAGACAAAACAAAACACATACAGAGGAGAGAAATGGCCTACTCACTTGGAGAAGGCATATTTGAGTGACCATTTGAAAATTTTGTCAAACAGCTCATGTGCAATTAAAAATTGCATTATTATGATTGCTTTCTCATTGTTTTTTCACTACTAATGGAAAGTGAGTTTCAGAGAAGGCATAAGAGGAAGAGAAGTAGACTGATTTGCAGATTGGAATGATAGATTAATACAGATACACATGCAAGAAAATCCATTTAGAAATTTTTACTAAAAAGAATAGACTTCTTACAAACCTGAGCAGATACAGCCATATCCAGGTTAGAGAGACACACATAGAGGAAATGAGAGGTACATCTAAGATCGACGATGGCCAACGAAATGGCGGAGGTGTGAGGGAGGTGGGCAGCTTGTTGGAGCTTAAGGGAGGAGCGGAGTAGCAACGGTGGCGTGAGGAAGGCGACTGCGTTGGGCCATGAGGGAGTACCCATGGTGCAACACAGCTGAGAGACGTAGCACTTGAAAATGAGGCGAGGGGGGCTGAATTGATTTTAACACTTGCTCACCATCGTTGGAAGAAGCAGCAAGAGCAGCGGCAGGTGATTCCTTCCAACTCCTTTCTGGTCATTTGAAACCTCCTCATCCACGGAACAACCATCTCGCCACCGGTTGCCCAACCCCCAATCGGCCCAAACCGAGTCGCCAGCCCAACGATTATGGGAAACAACGGAGGATTTGGGGCCAACAATGATAGTTCTTTTTTTCCGACAGAATTTTTATTACAAAAAAAACTGTCCAAAAAAACATCAACGGATAATTTTCTGCCGTAAATATCTGTCGTAATAAATTTTAATACCGGTGGATACATGTCCACCGATAAAATCCGCCGTTAATATTGTTCCTTTTATAACAAATTTGTTTCTATCATTATCAACAAATTCTTTTATGTAAGAAAATCCGCCGTTAAAAGGTGAAATTTGTTATAGTGTACACACCATAGCTAATCGCTCAGATATATCTTATACATAAGTTAAAACTCTATTGATCACAACATGCATTCCTACCTTATCCAAAAGCTCTGTTATACACTGAATCAGTTCCCGTCAACCTTTTATACTTGTTTTCTTGCTTATCTCCTTGAAATCCTCCATGGATAATGTCGAAAACCTCACTCCAACAGAACTTCCACCACCCTTCTCAATAGACCTTTCTGACCTCCCCTTAACGAAGAAAGTTCTTTTTATAGCTTTTGTAAAGAGATTGAATTTATTTCAAATCCACCACAACAACAGTCTACTTAACTTATTTTAATCATTTTCATTTCTTTTGCTTTTTCATCAATTCCAGTAATTTCGAAATATCATTTTAACCATAATTTGAGAAGCTTGGGCCATTACAAAGTTTGTGTCCGTCGACACCCAAAACATTTTTTTTGTCCAGCCTTGGGTACAGATGATTGCTGACATGGCTTGTCCAAGCTCATGTCCGTCCTCATCCGAAAAAGTATTAGTCCCTCCATCCAAAACTACCTGTCTGGATCACAAAACCAAAATAAACTAAACTCAGTGCATTTTTGTTTTCTGAACTACACCGGTGATTTTGGATGAAGGCAGTATTTGAATCTTCTTTTCTTCTCTTCTTTCTCCCTCCTCTTTTTCTTTTTCCAACCTCTCCCTTCTATACCTTCCCTACAACCCACCTTGCCCTCTAGCCACCACTGCTTGACCTTCACATCTTCTTTTCCATGCCAACCACTGCCCTATTCGCCACGTTCCTATCTCAGTCACTGCTAGGGCTGGTAAACGAGCTGAACCAGCCCAGCCCGAGCCCATTTAAAGTTAAATGGTCGGGCTATTAGCAGGCTCACCCAAAGTGAGCTGATCTCGGGCTCCACTACAGGGCCCAATAACAGCCCTCCGAGCTTCTTCCTCCTCTATTGCTTATTATTCATAGCATGACTCTCTCCAACGAAGCTCCCTGGATCCTCACCGTCTAACAGAAAAAAAAGGAAATGTTGGGGGACAACCCCGCCACTGCCCACAGGTGATGACCACCCCCCTGATTGCTTAATCGTCCTCAGTCACTCAGCTCCACCCCTGCCTTTTAATAGGTGTCCCATCCTGGGTTCCCTCCTCAGATGATTGTAGTTTACAAACCTTCTTTTATCATATCCTTGTTTCAGGCTTAACAAGTTTCCAAGTGAGAAAGCGTTGGAAAAAATGTTCTTGGTGACAATTGTGGCTGAGCTCATGGAGGAGTACACGGTGATTCTGGCCCGGGTGCTGGAGCAGGTGTTACATGATGCTCCCTTTCCCCGGCATATGAGGCTGCTCATCCTCAGGAGTTTTCCTTTCACATCAGGTGTTGGAAAAAATGTTCTTGCTATTGATCCTATCCCATCTGCCTACAGAGCTTTTTCTTTTGTTTGGCATCAACCTACCTACAGTGGCAATGAGTTTGTTAGTAATCCTGCTTTTCTGCTTACTTCGTGTAGAAGAAATGCTCCTTCCCCTCTGTCCTGTAAATAAAAGCACCGGTATCTCTGCCTGAATCATTAGCTTTTTAAAAGAGATGAGTCTTCTAAGCTCCAACATCAAACCATGCCGCTGGAAAACATCACTTCTGCTCCACCTTAAATCCTGCATCAGAGAATGCGTGAGTATTCCATAGGAAATACCCAGTAGGATACAGAAAACCCACACCGGAAAAATAAGAGAAGACTCCAAAGATGAATGGTTTAACAGACTCAGGTTCAACAAGGACTAAGATCACTTACCTGGAACCAACTGCCATTCAAGACGCATTAAGGTCAAAGATACTTCAAAGACTTTCATAAAGTAGTGAAGGTAAGATAATAAGCATTGAACAACCAAAGTGTCAAAGTACAATTTCTGCTCTCAAATCTTCATCAATACCAGAACATCCTAGAGGTTCTTCAGAGGAACCTTGCCATGTGTCTAGGGATGCTGGCCCCATCGGTGCTTACGGGCACAATGGGCGGAGATTGCAGACCTTCCGTAATGTCATACAATCTAAGTGCACGCGGTTGCCGTCATCGGCTGAACTACAGAGGTTCAATAAATCGGAGATCTCGTAAGATCTAGCAATGGCTTGTGAGCATACTATGATTCCGACTAAGAGCTTTAAATGCTACTTAGCGGAGAAACAATTCAACTAGCCCTATTGTCAAAAGGCTTAGAACAAGACTTTCTAAAGTTCCGACTCTTCATAGGAGTGAAAAGCATAATCCAAATCAAATTATGAATTAGTTTGGGAACTCAAGTGAGACCCGACTAAGAGAGACACACCACAAGATTTTCCAAAAGTTCAAGTTCGCTATCAACAAAGTTGTACCTAGCCCTAGAATTGATAATTCCCGACTTAGAATGACGCGTTTCAGGTAGACCACGTCAGAGACTTAGAATTCAAGCTTCGATTACTCTTGTGTCATAAATGGACCAAGAGAAGAACAAAGGGACTATTATTATAAGACACCTTATTTGGCTCTAAGACCTTAAGGTTACTGTTCTTAGAGTCTTATAAAATCATATTAGACTTGATTAGATTCTTCATTATCAATTATTCTCAAGCTTCTTAGGTTTATTATGATTTTAAGTCATTTAAAGTCAAAAACTGTGTTCTGTCCAAAACAGAACAGCTCTCTTTATCAGGTCACTACGTTCTGAACAATTTGATTTAATCTATGAAATTTTTATCTTAGATAGCCTCTGATGTCTAGTTTCCAGATTGATAAAGAACTTAATTTTCTGATTACTGTATAATTAGTTATCATTTTTCTACTGAAGTCTGCCTGCGCAGGATTGCTCCTGGCCGAGACCAAGTTTCTATGTCATACATAATTTACTAATGTATAAAGTGTAGTAACTCCTTATTAGTCTTTTTTTATACATTAATCTAGTCTTTCTTAAGATTTTTACAGAGCTTTATAAGTTCTGAAATTCTCAGTTTATGATTCCACTTTTCGTAATCTTTACTACCCGATTACTACAACACTTTCTTATCTCATTATTTAAGTGATACTATCATATAATCCCGGACAACATTAGATCTCAAAACACGCTGACAATAAAACGAACTGATATCTCAGAGACAAGATCTTACAAGGAATAATCTTATAGTTATCATTCATTATACCATTACCCATTTAGTTGATATTATACAAGTAGTAATAGCTATGATAATACATATAGAACACGAAATACGGAAATACACCAAAGTGCCTAAAGATCAAATCTTTACTCAAGAGAGTGAGCATGGATATACAAATAGCATTATCACATGCAATCAAGATTTAACATAAAAATCCAAATCCAATTTTCATTGGTCAACATACGTAGAAATGATTGAGTTGAAATACAATAGAGTCATGAAACAAGAGGGAATATCAATTCTAGGATCGGCAATACAAATTCCAGAAATGAGTACTTAACATCAAGGCATCAACATTCAACAATTCATTTTATCAAAAAGAAGTGTAATGGGAAAAAGGCATCCTACTTGGTTGAAAATACCGAGACTTCCCGAGCACTCTTGAATTCGACAATGCCGCACCAACACCACGCCGGTCGACCTTGCTTGGACCACCACGGACCACCGCCGGAGTAAGGTTGCCGCCGGCCTGATAATGAGAGAGAGAGAGAGAGAGAAATGCTCAAGGCTTTGAGCACTAAGCAAAACCACCCCCCTACTAGCCTATTTATAGATTTTTCAAATGAATCTCCACCCTTGATCAATCCTTAAACCAATGGCTTAGATTCAGTAGAAAATTTCAGATTTTACCACTTTCAAGATGACTCTTGGGTTTACAAGGAATGAGTTAATGGGGGTGAATTAATGTTATCCATCAACCACTTCCATTAACCCATCTCTCAACCACCTCCACTAAGGCTAACCCGACCCAAGCACAAATGGGTTTGGGTTTGGGTTTGGGTTTCTCTTTTAGAATTTCCATTAATCACTACTAACCCACTTAAGAAATATCTAATTCATATTTTTGATTAATCTCAAATTAACTCTATTCCCAAAAATAACACAAACTTCATACAAATACCTATCCAATATTCTTAGGTCAAATGAAGCCAAACCAACATGTCACGCCAACCATGTATTATATAATCCAATAAAATCTCCGATTAAGATCAATTAAAAAAATCACAAATTTTACGGCGTTCGATCGATTCCGGCGGGAATTGAATTTTCAAAAGATTTTCGAAAATTTAAATAAATGCATACCGTTGAGCCAAGAAAATACTATAAAATTTACGGTCGTCACACCTGGCGCCAACTACGGGTTTCTCATATTACCGGGAATCACTTTCTTTCTTCCATATGATCCAAAAAGTACCAAAAATGCCCTTAAGTTTAGGTATAAGTACCCACTCTCCATTTTTCTATATTACCCGGAATGGGAGCGGCTACTCGGAGAAGCTCGCGTTAGTCGGAGAAGAAGGCGTTCCGTCCGGCCTCTCCGCCCATATCATTGCCGGCGCCGGCGCCGTCAAACTCCGGAAAGGTCATCGTCACAGCAAAAAGCAGGAAAACAAGCGGGAAAGACCGGGTATTTGAAAACAACTTCAACGGAGGCAGCATACATAAAAAAACTCGTAGGTGAAGTTCAAAAACGACAATTTTTATCATGAAAGTTGGTTCCAGAGAAGAAAGTTGAAAACTTAGCAAGTTTTCAACTATTGTTACAGTCGTGTATTCGACAACACGACTGTAACAATAGTCATGTTTGATAAAACACGACTCATAGACGTTGCTTTTTACTCATATACGGTTTTCAATATATCGTGTCTGACGGTTTATTAACTTATTTCGGTATTTTAATGGTAGGTACGGATGGAGAAGATAGTTGTTTGCTTACGCTACGATGGAGTTTTTACAAATTCTGATAAGTACGTGGGTGGAAAATGGAAGCTCCGGCCTATAGATACACGAGTAAAGTACCTGGAACTGTTGTAGCAAGTGGAAGAAAGATTACCGCTTAAGTCTACATCTGGTATATTAACTTTGTCATATTGTGTTGACTTTGAATCCACATACCTCCTTGAAGACGCTAAAGACGTGGAGTCAATATTTATACTTCACAAGAGCAAGCAAGGCACAAATGGACTACTCCGCCTGTACGTGGAGTGGACTTCTACGGGCAATAACATGGAGACTTTGACACTCAATAAAGAAATAAATGCCAATACAAATAAGGAGGAGGAGAGGCTATCAGAGGCAGAAGTGAGGCCGGCCAGTAAGACACCGCCAGAGAAGCCGTCCAGCCCGAGCAATAAGACTCCTGCATCAGCAGTCGAAGGAGGAAGAGATGAAGATTATGCGAGGTGAGACTTCTAAGGCGTGGATACAGGTAAGTCGTGTGCTATTATAGTCGACTATAATAGTACACAACTAAAAATTTTGTCGTGTCTTATGCAACACAACTATATACATAGTCGTGTTTCATAATACATGACTATAAATGAATTCGTGTTGCATAAGACACGACTTTACTACGTGCTATCGTGTTCTCAATGTAGCGACCGTAAATTTTATATTAATAAAGTGGAATTTTATTGCTAAATGGGAGTAATTTTGAATTCTAGAAAACTTTTTAAAAATTGAATTTATAAGTTTTTCCGTCAGACCGATCGATCACTTTTATATGGCATCGATCGGGAGACGATCGATCGTTTTTGTAAGGCATCGATCACAGGACGATCGATCGCCCTATACGGACCGATCGATCGCCGTTAATTTCACGTTTTTCGAGGCAATCCATTGGGGAACCTCTTGGGCTGATTTTTGGGGATCATTGGAAGACGTGTCTTACATAATTAATCCTAATCAACGGATCTAAACCTTGGTAAGTGTTTCAAATTGAAAACCTTAATTACTAGCTAATTGACAATCTATTTAAATGGAGAATTAGTTATGGAAATGAATGAAATTTTTTTTGGGAGATTATGAACGTGATTGGGATGAGATTATGGCATTTTCCATGTGAATGGAGGATGCCATATGTCAAGGAAATAAATAGGAATAATTGTTTTCACTTAAGATATTTACTTGAAATCAGTTTGGTAACTAAGTGATTTGGTCAAAGATACTTAACAACCAAGATGTGAATCTGTTGGGATGGATTGATCACGTCTCTAACTGAGGGATTCTCCCTTATTTCTTGTGGATTGTGGCCCTTGGATGAGTGTTTGATCAATGGTGGAGGTTTGCCCTAGAGATTTAAGCTTTTCCTATTTAAACCCTCCATAAGAAAGACCGGCACCCTTTTTGGTGAGCTTTGGAGAACGTGCCAGCAAGAAGGAAGAGCAACCAGCCTCCTCCTTTGTGCGTCCAAGGTGGTGGTGTGTTCGTTGGTGGTTTTCGTGGTACTTACGCGAAGAAGAAGAGTCTCAAGATAGAGTAGAAACCGATTTACGATTTTTGGGTATCGGTTTCCACAAGATAGGATAATCTTTTACCACAATTCATTTTCTCTAATTTTTGGATGATCATGAGTGTATGATATTGATGATTTCATATCCTATAGCATGTTCTATTTACATGTCTTACTATTGATGTTAATGCGATGAGAGTTATATGCTTCGGTTTGCATGTTCTACCGTATTTGATCTTACGTATGTGCCAATTATTCTCGTTCCATGCCTAGATGACATCCCCACTTCACTCGACATGAAAAGATATGTCCTTCATGCTCCTTGAATTGTATTGGACGTCTGTCCAGCATTAGTTATCCCTTTTCCTTGATAGTTGTGCAGCATGTTGATTGTAAGCGTAACCGATTGCCAAAAATCGGAGTGTTCCTTTGTCATACATCTTTAAAATGTAATCAAAGTACCTATCTAAGTCTCTGATGTTGAAAAGTTGTAATCTTTAAGTCAGAGTCCAACATGTTAGAATGTTGTATGTCTAAGTTTAGGTGTCCTAATTATGATTACATAAAACTATCATACTAGTATGCATGTTGGCAAATCATGTATTGTATCTAAGTACATATCATGCTAAATAATGAATGAATTAGTACAAAATTTATATGAGTCTCTTCGTCGTACAATTGGAGTCTGACATCATATCAGGACGTCATTGTTCATTGTGGTGTCCGGGAATACTTGGCTTAATTGTATGATGTAAGCAATGGATTAAGGGAAGGGAATCACTAATCGGGTTGTGAATTTGTAGCAGAAAATGAATTAAATCAGCAAATTTCAGAACCATTTGGGTTCTATAAAAGTTGTTAATAAGGTTAAGATAATGTCAGAAAGAGTTATTAAGGAATTAATCAAATTGGTAACATCAGTTAATTAGTATAACTTAAGTTAATTGCTCTCGGCTAGGACTATTCCTGCACCACGAACCCTAATCGGAAAATGATAACTAATTGTACAAAAATCTAAAAATTATGCTGTCTGTCAGGTTGTACACTAGACTCCCAGGGCTATCTGTAATAAAAATTTCAGAGGTTGATTCGCTCTGTGCAAAAAGTGGTGATTGTTTGAAATGGACTGTTCTGTTTGGGATAGAACACTATTTTTGGTTCTAAAAACCCTAAACCATAATATTACTATTAATTTTGGATTAAGACATTATTTAAAACACTAATTAATTGTGATAAAACCTCTAGGGCCTTTGTAACAGTAACTATAAAAGTTTACTTTTGGGTCTTAGAGCTGAGAACATTTATCTGTATTTAATTGTCTTTTGTGTCTCTTATCTTGAGCAATCCTTTGTTCAAGAGGCCTCTTTGCTTGATCCGTATTCAATGCCCATGATATGATCTATTATGGGCATGTCATTCAATCGTTTTAGTGTCGGGGATTGTCAACTCTAGGGCTAGGTACGGTGAAGGTGGTAGAGCGTGATCTTTGGCGAATCTTGTGGTGTCTCATTGATGAGTCATTTTGTCGGGTCGCAGTTGAGTTCCGAGACCCAATTGTTTCAAGATATTGAACACTCCTTTATGAGTCAATTCGAGTTTTGTTCAAACATGGTCTTGCACTCCTACGAAGAGTCGAATTTAGAATGACATGTTCCAAGCCTCTTAATGAGATGGCTCAGATATATTCAGTGACACTTGGTTGAAATATTTGTTTCTCCGCTAAGAGTCATTTATGAGAACTCTTAGTTGGAATCATAGTATGCTCACGAGCCATAGCTAGACCCATAGTTGTCTCAGATTTATTGAACCTCTGTAGTTCAGCCGATGACGGCAACCACGTGCGCTTTAGATTGTATGACATTACGGAAGGTCTGCAATCTCCGCCCATTGTGCCCGTAAGCACCGATGGGGCCAGCATCCTTAGACGCATGGCCGGGTTCCTCTGTAGAACCTCTAGGATGTTCTGGTATTGATGTCCATAGGGGAAGTGGACAGAGCTGAGAGCAAAAATTGTTATCTCCAACACTTCGGATGTTTGGAGCAGATACTCTTGTGACATCTCCTTACTCTCTGTAAGTTTGGAATCTTAAATATTGATTTTATCCTTCCTTGACCTTTAAAAGTCTCGGATGATGATTGGTTTCCTGGTAAGCGAACTGCATAATTGCTTATCTTGAGTCTATTTGTACTTGTCTTCGCTCTTTAAACCTTTTGGCATTTGAATTATTATTCCATTATGGGTTTTCTTGTATCCTACTGGGTATTTCCTATGGAATACTCGTGCATCCTCTGATGCAGGGATTAAGATAGAACGAAAGTGATCGGCTATTACTTAAAGTGATGTTGGACGCTGGAGTCAGAAGACGAGTTACTTTTAATTTATTATTTATGTCGATGATTGTGGACTTGCGGCCTGTGTGCCATCTTATTTTATTTTTAGTTGTGGAGACTTGTCGAATAATGTAATAATTAAATTAGACTTCTTTTTGTTATTCTATATCATGTACGTGGATATGGTTTAAGTCTTATCGATCCAGTATGACCTAAGCATGTAAATTGGGTATGTGATGATTCGAGTATTCGGTCCGTCCCAGATTCCGACCCTTATAACCTTAATTGGATTATTGCTTCCGCGCATATTGGGGTTGTGGAATTTGGGGCGTGACACTCAAGTTCATTCATACATCTTTTTTCACGCAGATTGGGAGATGGAGAAGAAGCTGAAGATGAAGAAGAAGATGAAGATGAAGATTCCAGTCCAGATGAAGAAGAATTGTTGGATGAAGATGAATTACCTTGGTCTGCAGATGAGTGGGATGAGCCTCTTACAGTACCACATTTTAGCCAGCCAGATCACATGGGAACATCGACTTCTAGAGTTCCCACAGCAGGAGATACATGTAAAGGGAAATCTGTCGCGTCGGAGGATGATGACTACCTCAATATTGAGGGTGATGGTGGTTGGGATTGGGGTACCTATTCTGCAGAGACCGGTCCTTCAAAACGTTGTGAAGAGGAGACGATGTTGACTGGAAGTTTGCAAGCAGAAGACTACAAGGCACAACTTACCTTGGGGCTAGGTTCGAAAGCGTCAAGCAGTTCAAGATTATTCTAACTGATCTGGCAATCAAGAGGAAGTTCATGTTCAAAGTAGCGGATGAGAGCAAGGACACATTCGCTACAACGTGTAAGGTTTCGAGGTACAAGTGGTACATACAGGCGTCGAACAGACTTGATGGAGTTAGCGTGACAAGGAGGGAAGAATGGTATACATGTGACACTTCTGTAAGTTCGAAAGATCATCTATTGGCTTCTCACCTCTGGATTGCGAGGAAGTGTCATGGCCTCCATAAGGATTCAAACTCCATAAAAATCTCAAATATCCAACAATACATTGAGAAGCATTGGGGCGTGACAGTCAACTATAAAAGGGCATGGAGGGCGAAAGAGGAATTGATCCGATTGATCGATGGCAACCCTGAAGACGCATATCGCATTTTACCACATTACGGAAGGGAATTAGAGCTGATATATCTGATATTCCAATTGAGTTAGCTGGCTACGACTTCAGACGTGTGTTTTAGATGTTCGGCCCCGGTCGCAAGAGCATTCCGAAGAACACTGAGACCGTTGCTCATGCTTGATGGAACATTCCTAAAAAGAAAGTACCCTGGAGTATTATTGGTTGCTACAGCAGTCGACGGCAATCAACAATTAATGTGTCTTGCATATGCAATTGTCGATAAAGAGAATATCAAAACGCTCGAACTCGCCGGTCACCGGTGAAGTCGCCGATGGAAATCGCCGGAGAACCCTTGGTGTTTTTCGTGTTGGACACAACACGCCTCTTCGCACAGTATTAGCACGAAAAACAGAAGAAAGGGCATTTTGGGTACTTCAAGTCCAAATTCCAGGTCATATGAGATTTCACGGGAAAAACCAAGTAATATAAGAATATCAAAGTTGGCGCCAGGTAATATGGAAAAAACTCCTTTCTATAACATACCATGGCGTTCTCCGTTCGAATCAAAAAGAAAAAAATATATCGACAAACAAAATATAAGGGTGATTTGGTAATTGTCTGTGAAGGAAGAGGTGGAGTGAGTTGTACTGTAGGCAATCTTTCTTGCTGACACTCTGAGTGCATGTGTCAACACCAGATCCATATTAAAAATTATAAATATGAGCTCTTACCTGCTTTCTCTACTGAATTAGAATAAGAAAGAGAAGTGAAGGAGGAGAGAGATGGGTTAATTAGCATGAGCTCTAATTAGGATTAAAGTTTGGAAAAGTTTGTGTTGTCAATTAGCTGTCAGTCAGCTGATGAGTGCACTGACATTTCTCGATTAGGTGTCACTTAACCGAGGAGGTAAATGATAGTATATAAGTTTGGGTCGGCGGATACAAAATGGATTTAAAAATAATAAATTGAGATATATACTCCTTGGATCAAACACTAAGGACATTTTCTAGGGTCCAAAGGCTAGAGCTTCTCACAGAGAGCTCTGATTTACTGAGTTTGTAAGGGAGATGGAGCTTGGACTTAAGCTGAAAAGCTATCTAGCAGCATGAGGATGGTTTTGGCACGAGGAGACTGGTGGAAATTAGGTAGGCTATGAAAAATGCATTAGTTGCAATGTTGTGGGATAATTTGATTGAAGGTTTATATATGGAATTGGATTGGATTGGATTGAGGTAAGCATGGAATTGTAGAGTATGTGCACTTTTGTGGTTCTAATGTGAAATTAAGGATGAAAGCATGTGATATTTGATCTGTGGACTATGTGGAAGTTGTTTAAGCTTATGGAAATGAGATGATAATGATTAAATTTAAAATTGACTTAGAAAGGACAAGGGCCGCAACTGTCAATGTCCACGAGTTGTCAACTAGTCGAGAGTAAGCTGACAATGCATTTCGAGCACTAAAGGATAAACCTAAGTACAATACTTAAGGGCCGTTTGGGGCGTGATTATAAGAAAATATCCTGAGTGGATTTTGGACGTCCACTTCATGTTTTTTCCATTTTCGGTGTGAAACACGACCTGAGGTGTTTCAGCTGGATATGGAAAAAACATGAATGCTACAGTGTAGAAAAACTCTGTAGGATATTTTGTTTTTAATCACGCCCCAAACGGCCCCTTAATGCATAGGATGATCGGACTATGAGATGTGTGAAAGGTTAATGAGATCTATACTATGAGTTGGGAATGAAGGTATAGTATTAATGGTTTATAAAAGTAAGTCATGGAATGGCTTATGTTTGTTGTGGATGTATCTAGTTACGGTTAGAGTTAAGAGTAATTGGAATCAGACTGTAGAATTGGCCATTTTGGAATGGAGATGAAACTTTAAGAGCTGGTGTCCACCTAATAAGATAACTCTACAATATCTATTTAGTGGGATGTCTGATAGCGTTCGGCTAGTTGAGAGCTTGCCGACAGTGTTATACGTGACAGGTTTTTTGAGATTCTAATCTTATATCAAGACATGTTATAATATACACATGATTGGAGTAAACTCTTACAAAGATCAATTAGATAACCTAATGATCTAAAGGGTTGTGTTACCTTATGGAGTATATTAACGGATTCTTAAGGTAGTAGTAAATAGAAGATGAAATCCAAGACCATTAAAGTGGTCATGGATGGTTTGTGCCAATGTAGATAAGATTGTGGAGCTACCTGATGTTTGTACATGGCAAATACTGCTAGTGGATAGCAAATAGGCATGGAGTGTGGCACATAAGCCATCTTAACCACAAGTGGTAGTTGTATGATTGTGTTTTTATAGGTTCCAAGTGGCTTAGCATAAATTCCTAGCTCTGCCCCTGCCTAAATCCAAACTCCATCTCCCTCGCAAACCACTATAACTAGACCTCCCTATGAGGAAATCTAGTCTCAGACCAAAAGAAATGAGCTTGAAATACAACTTAAGCCTTTTATAGCTTTATTTCCCCAATTGGAATCCACCGACCCCACTTTTATACCATGTCGGTTACAAGTCGTCTAACCGACTGCTAAGTGAGGACTACTTTTGGTTACCTCTCAGCTAACCGGCATCACACTACTACTAATTTTCTAATCCATCTTAATCCCAATTTTCTAATCCATCTTAAGGATCCTAATCTTAATTAGGGATCATCCTAATTATTCCATCTCTCTCTTCTCCTTCTCTATTTGCTCTCTCTGATTAAGCAGGTAGGATACACCCATATTTAAGTTTTTCGGACGGATTTGGCATCGACGTGCGTGGTGGGTATCGACAAAAGAGATTACCTGTAGTTCACTTCATCCCACCTCCTCTTCAAAGACAATCACTTAGCCCCTTTTGAATATTGTAATAAATGTGTTTTTTACAACTCCTAAGGATTATATTAATGGATAATCAATTGTATCACTTACCGATGAAGAATTTTATGTTACTTGATAAGAAAGGATGAAAACATAGGCTAAGGGTCGGTTAAGATGTAAGTGAGCCAAGTGGGTCCTTAGGACACACTGTGACCTTCGAACATTCTTGATGAAATATTTGCTAAGTCACTTAAATTTTACATGATGTTTGAATGACAAGATAATGCTTGGAAATACCTTTGAAATGGTACAAAGAAAGCGAAATTCGAATTTGAGAGCCCAAGTTATGACCCATGCAAAATCATTTAAAATGTGTGTTGAACTTTGTGGGCAGATTTGGAAATTTTGCCGGGGTTTCCCCCACGTTCTCGAAGGTTTTTTAGCCCTTAACCTAGTTCTTCTTAACATTTTGTAGACCCGAAGAGAGTTAGAAGAGTGGCGTCTAGGCTTGGAAGGAGAAGGGCCAACACTTCGACTTTTAAAAGAATTCTTCACTTTGATCAAGGTAGGATGTTTGAACAAACATGTTTATGGGTGTAATCATGTTATTGGGTTGATTTACCGAGAATTGAATAAGTTCTTGCATGTTTATGCTTATGGGAATGAAAGATATGAAATGCATGTTTTTACCTAAATTGTTATTTACAGGAATATGCGGGGAGATTTCAATGCCTATCTTGGAAGTCCAAGTTACCGAGGGAATTATTAGATTTGATTAGATTTATTGTGATGTGATGTCTTTAGCCCTTTTAGGCTTAAATCCATGGGCTTTGTGTAGGTAATCGATGGATTATCATACTTATCCATGAAGTATGCATGTTATATGAGGGTATATGATTTCTTTAATTTCCTTGAATTTTTAAGCATGCCATTGTTATTAGAATCTATAAGGTCATGAGACAGATTATTGTCTTAATTATAGAAGTCCTATTAGTAGTTCTAGGCATGTCTCTCTTGGTTCCTTCAACATTCACTCGATCTACATTAAATAGGTGTTGAATGTAACCACTCCTGCTTAAATTCATAGTTTCTGTTGTTCAACACCTTTTTGATACGCATTTTCGTGTTCCAAAGCGCATGCCGAAGGAAAATCGTAATTGACCTGAATTTGCCTGTAATGAAAGTGATGTTGTAGGAGGCATGTTGAGGCAATCGAAGATATGTTGCATACTTTGTTTTGGGGATTCGCTTGTGAGGCTACGGGCCCAGTTAGACCTTATTAAGCTTCTTTTGGGATGTATTGGGTGTCCAATCACTAATAAACCTAATGAAATGTTATAATCTAATGAGATTGGGTTAAGCTATGAGTTGGACCTTAGATTCACAAACCCTTATTGGCTCATAAGATGGGATATGGACCGGGATTGATACGTCTCAACGGTATGAGACGATGGAACCTGAGAAATTAGAGAAGAATAGAGGAAAAAGAGAGGGAAGAAGGATTGGGAAGAGGGCCAGGATGAAGGAAGAGAACGAAGAAGAGGAGGGGGCGCTCAGCTAGGGCCGGCGGCTCTAGCTGAGAGGGGCGAGAGAGAGAGGAGACAAGAAGGAAAGAGGTTAGGGCTAATAGTTTTTCATTACTCAATTAGGAGAGCATGAGCTCAATATATAGGTTCCCTGATGGGCTACATCTGCCTAATGGGCTATTCCCATTAATTGGGCCCTTGGCCTTATTACAATAATTAAGAAAATAGGATGGGCTATTCCCCTGATTAGGGCCGGCTGGGCTACTCCCCTAAGCTGGGCCGGCCAATATGAAAAGAGAACATGGGCTGGAACATAACATTCCACCACGCTCCGCTGCTAGCCTTGTCCTCAAGGCGCCCAACCAGGATATTGAGCAAGAAACTCATCCTCCAAAACCCAGGAAGCTTCTTCCAAGGGCCGTCCCTGCCATGCAATAAGAAGCTCCGTGACAATGCGACCCGAACGACGAACGCGACGAGAATCCACCTGAGAGGATGGAATCAAAGCCAATTCGGAAGAAGGTGCCGGAGGAGGTGGAGTCGGAACCACAAGAGTAGGATCTCCCACCACACGCTTGAGCCTAGAAACATGAAAAACGGGGTGGACAGTGGAATCCGCGGGCAAGAGGAGACGGTAGGCCATAGGACCAACACGCTCAATAACCTGGTATGGACCATGGAACCGATAGGCTAACTTAACATTAGCAGGCTGATATAAAGAGGATTGGCGTGCCGGAAGAAAATTGACGTAGACCCAATCACCAACTTGAAATTCACGATCGCGGTGATGGTGGTCATAAATCTGCTTCATGCGGTTCTGGACGGTAGCCAAATTAAGCTTGAGCTGCTGCAAAACCTCATCTCTAGTCTGCAAGAGATAATCAACCTCGCTTACAGTAGCTCGCAGAGGCACATAATGTAGTAAGGTCGGCGGGGGCCGACCATAGACAACCTGAAAAGGCGTGAAACCAGTCGAAGTATGGTAGGCGGTATTGTAAGACCATTCCGCCTAAGGAAGAAACTGTAGCCAACGCCGAGGATGATCACCCACAAAACAACGAAGATACTGTTCAAGGCAACGATTAACCACTTCAGTCTGGCCATCAGTTTGAGGGTGATAGGCGGAACTCATAAGGAGGCACGAATTTTGAAGAAGGAAGAATTCCTGCCAAAACTGGGAGATGAAGACACGATCACGGTCGGAAACTATAGTCCGCGGCATGCCATGGAGTTTGGCTACATCCCGTACATAAATTTCAGCAACAACTTTCGCGGTATAAGGATGGCCTAGAGCTGAAAAATGAGCATACTTAGACAAGCGATCAACCACCACCATGATAACTGATTTGCCTTGAACAACAGGCAATGCTTCAATAAAATCCATAGAGATGTCTTCCCAAACGTGCTCCGGAATAGGTAGGGGCTGTAGAAGGCCGGATGGAGTAAGGGTAGAAGCCTTGGCTCGTTGGCAAACTGCACACTCAGCCACGAAGCGTTGAACGGCACGCTTAAGACCACGCCATAAAAAACATTGGGAGACCCGTTTATAAGTTCGAAATGAGCCTTCATGACCCGCCGAGGGAGCAGAATGAAAATGATCAATAATCGTCCGACGAATGCTGCCCCAATTCGGGACCCACAACCAACCTTTCCAATAGAGAATGTCATCCCGCAAAGCATAAGAAGGATCGGTAGATGGCTGGACCCGAAGCTTATCCAATAAAGCAATCGTGGCGGGGTCCTGCTGGTAGGCCTGTTGCAAATCTGTAAAAAAAGGAAACACAGGAGCGGACATACCCAAATGCGAGGCGTCCTCAAACTGACGGGAGAGAGCATCGGTAACTATATTCTCAGAACCCCGCTTATATTTCAATTCATAATCATAGCCCAACAACTTAGTCACCCAACGCTGCTGGGCAGGAATGGCAATACGCTGGTCCAAAAAATACTTGAGGGGTTGATGGTTGATCGTTTAAAATTAAACCCTTGCAAGTGCACAAGGCAATTGTACTACGGCGAGTATTAAAGGGTTGTCGAACCTCAGGGACGGACTAATATTTTACCAAATTCAATTGAAAGAAAGTTACAGTTTAATTTAATCTAGAGAAAGCAATAAAATTTAACTACTTTAAAATTGATTTTAACTAATATGGAGAAGTGCCAAAGCTTCGAATCCACCACACAATAAACCAGCTTATCGTCTCTCCCTTTTGAATAAATTCCTGATTGGCTAGTATATTCCTCTCGGACATATACTTGTCAATTCAAAATGTAGTGCTCTCCTCTCGGACGTAACACATAAGCAATTAAAATATGGAACTGTGATCTATCTCTCTCGAGCATAAACCAATGAAATCTTATTCCTTTATAACACCTTAGTCTACTTACGTTCCTCTCGGACACGCAAGTATTCCTCGGATTGAAATTAACAAGAATTCACTCTAGCCTCTCTCGAGCACATAGAATAAATCTCAATAAATTAACAGTGATTCTATAATAAGATTCATACACCAATCAAGGTAAATTAAGATTAAGATGAAAGAAAACGATACAACCAATTTACTCGGGTTTCATCTACGCCTTGGACAAGGATTTAGCCGGCCATCGGACAAGGAGAACGTTGTTGATTCGTTGGCGTCGTTTTGCACTATTCACCGGAAAACACTATTCACGGGTACTGTTCACTGCGCACTATTCATCGTCTTCTCCAACTCGCCGTGCACTGTAGCTTTTGCAAATCAGCACCTTTTCCGGCCAAAATCGTCCCTTTCTTCCTCTCCTCCGGTGGCTTCTTCCTCCTCTCTCTCTTTTCCGGCCAAAGACCACCGGAATCCGGCGACTTTGCTCCCAAATCGTCTGGTTTTTCCCGACCGGAATAGCTCTGTAAAAGCTCTGTTTTTCCGGCGGCTGGCACTGTTAAAGCTCTCTCTTTCCGGCGGCTCTGGCTTTGCTTTTATAGACCTCAGCCCCGTCCCAAATCGAACACGAGCCCAAGTCCGAATTGAAGTCGAATCGATCTTCAAATCTCGCACTTTCCAAATTAAAGCCGACTGTTTTTTTTTTCTTTCCCGATTGAACACGCCTCTGTTCCGTGGGATGCTCCTCCCGGTCGACCCTCGCCATCTATCGCATGTGCCGTCATCGACAAGCCCGAGCTCAACCTCCGTCGTCATCGTCGAGCTTCCGGCATTCAATCAGCGCTCGAGCTCTGTTCCAGAGCTCTGTTTCATTTGACAGGCCGCCGCTGCTTCGCCTCCGTCATCAATCTCTCCGCCACCAAGCTCGCCGCCAAGCTCGCCGATCGTGAGCCTCGCCGTCGTCTTCATCGTCAGCCCATCTCCACCGGAGCTCAACCCACGCCGGCCTCGCCGGAGTCTCACCCGAGCGCTGCTCTGTTCTGGACGGCCCGAGCTTCGGCTCGGGTCGTTCTATTTTTTTTCTTTAAATCAAACCGGACCGGAAAAGAATATTTCTTTTCTCTTTTTTTTTCTTTATTAAACAAAAACCCGTTGTATCGATCTCATCCATCCGATCTCATCTTGACGGTTCTTCTCTTTAATCGCGCCTCTTTTGCGTGCGATATTTCAAATGATCATAACTTTTTGCTCAGAACTCCGAATTGCGAACAGTCAGTGGCGTTGGAAAGCTGACTTCGTGTACTTTAACATGAAGCTTAAATCAGTCCCATCAAAGATATGAAATCGAAGTTATGAATATTCAATCATTAGAGTCGCGTTTTATCCTATTTCTGCGTTTTGCTCTTGTTTCCTACAAAAACCAAAAACTATATTAAAGTAGCAATAATTCTAAACAAACACTAGCATAAATATAAGTTTAAGAGATAATAAAATGCATATTTCATGTATAGATCACACCCCCAAACCTAGATTTTGCTAGTCCCTAGCAAAACAAAACAAAATAAAATCAAACAAAGTAAGGAACTAATGCATAAAAGTAAACACCACTTTCGTAGGGAACACGATTGCATTGAGCGTATGCAACAAGCCGTTAAACCTCTAGGTGTCCCTAGTAGGACGAGTGTTGTCTCGTGAGGGTTTGCAGCCATGCTACCCACAAACATATATTTATTAAACTAATTAACCTAAGTGAAAAAACAAAGCAAAAATTAAAACATTACAAAACAAGCAAACCTATTATCCCGACAAATGCACACTACAATGCTTAAGAAAATCAACCACATGTACTTGGTTCATAATCAACAGGAATATAGAAGCCCTCAAGTAAGTGGTTTTATTCCACACTTTCATCTTGGAATTTTCTGCTCAATATGATATAGCATGATAATATAAATAGTAAAAGTGTAGAACATTGTAGCAATACATTCTAAATTTCTGTTTATACAGATCCAGTGTTACCCATTAACCAAAGAACATCAGAATCTACATAGTCATCGTAATCTTTAGGTTCATGATAGCACAGATCTGCGCGCCTCCTTCGGGTCCAACATTCTAGATTTGAGAGGATAATACACCACAGACTTTTTTTCTCTTTTTTTTTTTTTTTTCGCTAGGACTGTGTAAGGCCTGACTTCAAGATGCTTAGGTTTAGCAATGACTCAGGCCAATGACTCCCAGCCAATTTGGCTTAGGGCATTAGGTTTTAAGAGACCGCTTCGGGCCCGAGCATCAGCCTAAGTTAATCCTATAAAGTCAAGCAGCCCCTTTTTCTTTCATTTTGTTTTCATTTTTTTCGCATTTTTTCATTTTCAGCACATATTTTCAGCACATCTTTATTTTGTCCAGGCTGTATTATACTCTCAACCTATTTCCGGTTCCAATCCCTTGCCATAGTCAAGAAAATGGTCTATCATGATCTTTTAAGCTCAACAGACAACTACACATCATCTAATGACTATGACTAAAGACATCCCACTGTAAATTAGTAATCAACAAATTTCTAGATGGTATTACTTTATGTAACTAGTGTGTGTAAGTGAATTTTCTTAGTTCAAGCACTTATTCCAAGAGGACTGTAATAGAAAGATATGCTCAGTTAAGTGTATCTATCCTCCAGTATACTTACTCACACTTCCAATGTAAATTAATCTCCTAAGAATTGTAACATGCATTATTACGGGATAAACTATCAAAACCTGAAGAAAAAAAAATACTAACAAACAACCTAAAAACTAATCAAATTTTTATGATTTTTTTTTTAATTTTTAATTTGTTTTTATATGCAAGCAATATTCCCTCCCCCAAACCTATTATGAACATTGTCCTCAATGTGAACGAAATATAGCATGACAATGAGCATATAACAAAGAAAATCAGATAAAGGAGAGAATACACCTGAATATGTGGGTTGCCTCCCACCAAGCGCTAAGTTTAATGTCTTCAGCCAGACGGAGCCACAATCTTCTCCAGGGTCCAGATTATCAAGTCATCAACCTGGATCAATTAAATGATTGCACCACACGCTCCTATCCTTGTTGCCTAAGTATGGAGCACATCGTGGAATAAAAGGATGGAGTGGTGGGTAGGGAAGCTTTGGAAAGAGGGGTCCCTGCATTAACCATGAAGAAGGGTTAGTAGAAAATTTTAAAATTAAGGGATCCTCCTTCAAATTATCCATTTTGGCCTTAGGGGCCTCTTCTAGTAACCCAATTGGAAAAGCTTCCTCAATTAGTGAATCAACTAAACTATCTATGGAACAGTCTAAGTTATGTTCATTAAACAAAGAGTTAGATTGATCTAGACAAGATATGCATGGTGCTTCAGGAATAGAAGGTTCTGTTAATAGTGCCGTAGAATGTGACTCCTCAAATATAGAAGAAGGTTTAAAACTGGGTTCTATTAATGCATTCACTTCTTCTTTAATTTCCAAGCCTTCTTGATCATTTTGTAAAACCCACTCAAGCTCATTTTCAAATCTTTGAGCGCGCTGAAGGGATGTAGTATCATGGTTAGGGGAAAAACATATCCCTTCGTTAGAAAATTGGCCCATCGGATATTGGGGTTGGATAGGTAAAGTGCATTCTTTGTTCATATCCATGGCTTGGGCCAGTTGTTCTAACTGCGTTTCAATGTTGGCAAGAGCCTGTGTATGGGAATGGATAATCTGGGCATGGGTACTCAGCTCACCTGTCAGCTCTCTATATTTGGTGTCTATCATAGTGTCCATCTTGGCTTCCAGCGCACTAAAAGCTGATAGGAGAGTGGATTGGGTGGCTAGCATTTGGCTCATTTGATCTTCTAGGGATGGTTTCTTATTGGTTTGGCCAAACTGAGGATTAGAGGCTGGTTGGTAAGGTAGTTGTTGGCTTAGAAAATCTTGTCTAAGGGCCTCATGAAGAGTGGGCCCAGGGTTGGGTTGCTCCCAAGGGTTGTTAGGATGATCCTCCCACCTATGAAGACTTTGGGCCTCATTAACATATTTTTTTATAAAATCAGGGTACTCATGGGCCAAAGGGCACTCCACTGGGGTGTGAATGGGACTTAAACACAGGGCACATGGTTCCGACATATAAGGAGTTGTATATTGTAGGGAAGATGTGCCACTCCCAAAATTAGAGTGATTATCCCACCCACGGTTGTAAGTATCAACATATAAGGGTCGTGGGTGGGTAGGTACTTCATAGGGAGGGGGATTAGGTGTGTGTGAAGAACAATAATCATTAAAGCTCCTGTATGGGTTCTCATGGCTAAATCCATAAAAAGGTGAAGACATTTCTTCACTATATATTCATCAACCGAACCGAAATATCACACATCGACAAATCAGAGAACAACCTTAGATATCCACAACTAGCAATCACCAGTCCTAGATATTGACAACTAGCATTCCTAATAGCCACAACTAGCACAACATGCAGTCACAGAAAGAAAAGAAAAACACCAAGCACACAAATTAATCTAAAAAGAGAAGGATAAGAGAATGCAAACTAGGGGAAGGGGTGGCCCTTCCACGTTGGCGAGAATTCCACGTCTTCTCTTAACCTTGCAAAAAGAAAGAAAAACACAAATTAAGCTACTGACAAATAATCTAAGTTAAAACTCACTAATTACTCTAAAACTAATTATGCTAAGAATCTAGTAAACTATTGTGCCGTCCCCGGCAACGGCGCCAAAAACTTGATCGTTTAAAATTAAACCCTTGCAAGTGCACAAGGCAATTGTACTACGGCGAGTATTAAAGGGTTGTCGAACCTCAGGGACGGACTAATATTTTACCAAATTCAATTGAAAGAAAGTTACAGTTTAATTTAATCTAGAGAAAGCAATAAAATTTAACTACTTTAAAATTGATTTTAACTAATATGGAGAAGTGCCAAAGCTTCGAATCCACCACACAATAAACCAGCTTATCGTCTCTTCCTTTTGAATAAATTCCTGATTGGCTAGTATATTCCTCTCGGACATATACTTGTCAATTCAAAATGTAGTGCTCTCCTCTCGGACGTAACACATAAGCAATTAAAATATGGAACTGTGATCTATCTCTCTCGAGCATAAACCAATGAAATCTTATTCCTTTATAACACCTTAGTCTACTTACGTTCCTCTCGGACACGCAAGTATTCCTCGGATTGAAATTAACAAGAATTCACTCTAGCCTCTCTCGAGCACATAGAATAAATCTCAATAAATTAACAGTGATTCTATAATAAGATTCATACACCAATCAAGGTAAATTAAGATTAAGATGAAAGAAAACGATACAACCAATTTACTCGGGTTTCATCTACGCCTTGGACAAGGATTTAGCCGGCCATCGGACAAGGAGAACGTTGTTGATTCGTTGGCGTCGTTTTGCACTATTCACCGGAAAACACTATTCACGGGTACTGTTCACTGCGCACTATTCATCGTCTTCTCCAACTCGCCGTGCACTGTAGCTTTTGCAAATCAGCACCTTTTCCGGCCAAAATCGTCCCTTTCTTCCTCTCCTCCGGTGGCTTCTTCCTCCTCTCTCTCTTTTCCGGCCAAAGACCACCGGAATCCGGCGACTTTGCTCCCAAATCGTCTGGTTTTTCCCGACCGGAATAGCTCTGTAAAAGCTCTGTTTTTCCGGCGGCTGGCACTGTTAAAGCTCTCTCTTTCCGGCGGCTCTGGCTTTGCTTTTATAGACCTCAGCCCCGTCCCAAATCGAACACGAGCCCAAGTCCGAATTGAAGTCGAATCGATCTTCAAATCTCGCACTTTCCAAATTAAAGCCGACTGTTTTTTTTTTCTTTCCCGATTGAACACGCCTCTGTTCCGTGGGATGCTCCTCCCGGTCGACCCTCGCCATCTATCGCATGTGCCGTCATCGACAAGCCCGAGCTCAACCTCCGTCGTCATCGTCGAGCTTCCGGCATTCAATCAGCGCTTGAGCTCTGTTCCAGAGCTCTGTTTCATTTGACAGGCCGCCGCTGCTTCGCCTCCGTCATCAATCTCTCCGCCACCAAGCTCGCCGCCAAGCTCGCCGATCGTGAGCCTCGCCGTCGTCTTCATCGTCAGCCCATCTCCACCGGAGCTCAACCCACGCCGGCCTCGCCGGAGTCTCACCCGAGCGCTGCTCTGTTCTGGACGGCCCGAGCTTCGGCTCGGGTCGTTCTATTTTTTTTCTTTAAATCAAACCGGACCGGAAAAGAATATTTCTTTTCTCTTTTTTTTTCTTTATTAAACAAAAACCCGTTGTATCGATCTCATCCATCCGATCTCATCTTGACGGTTCTTCTCTTTAATCGCGCCTCTTTTGCGTGCGATATTTCAAATGATCATAACTTTTTGCTCAGAACTCCGAATTGCGAACAGTCAGTGGCGTTGGAAAGCTGACTTCGTGTACTTTAACATGAAGCTTAAATCAGTCCCATCAAAGATATGAAATCGAAGTTATGAATATTCAATCATTAGAGTCGCGTTTTATCCTATTTCTGCGTTTTGCTCTTGTTTCCTACAAAAACCAAAAACTATATTAAAGTAGCAATAATTCTAAACAAACACTAGCATAAATATAAGTTTAAGAGATAATAAAATGCATATTTCATGTATAGATCAATGGTCCGTGCAAATAATAAAATGTCGCCCCAACAAATATGGACGCCACTTGGTCACAGCATGCACAATGGCCAACATCATCTTCTCGTACGCCGACAGGGTCAAGGAGCGACCCGTCAAGGCCTTGCTCCAGTAAGCGATGGGTTGGCCGTCTTGTAGCAAAACTGCCCCGAGGCCATTACCAAAGGCATCCGTCTCTACTATAAAAGGGCGTGAAAAATCCGGAAGAACAAGAACAGGGGCGGAAGACATGGCCGTTTTTAGAGCTTCAAAAGCCTGTTGGGCCTCGGGGGACCAAACAAAAGCACCTTTCTTAAGCAACCCTGTTAAGGGGGCTGCCAACGACCCATAGTGGCCCACGAAACGGTGATAGTAGCCAGTCAACCCCAAGAACCCGCGGAGGCTCTTCAGAGAAGTGGGAATCGGCCAATTGAGCATAGCGACCACTTTAGAAGGGTCGGTGGCTACTCCTCCATGAGAAATGACATGGCCCAAATAATCAACCTGGAAGCAAGCAAAAGAGCACTTGGACCGTTTAAGAAATAAAGAGTGGGCCCGAATTACCTCAAGGACGGTGCGTAAATGCTGTAGATGGAGCGCCCAAGAAGAACTGTAAATCAGTATATCATCAAAGAAAACAAGAACAAACCGTCGTAAAAAATTCCGGAATAGATCATTCATAAGTCCTTGAAATGTGGCCGGGGCATTTGTGAGACCGAAAGGCATAACTAAGAACTCATAATGGCCATCATGTGTACGGAAAGCGGTTTTATGGATGTCATCAGAATGCATGCGGATCTGATGGTATCCCGCACGTAAGTCCAACTTAGAAAAAACACGGGCATGAGTAAGTTCATCCAATAATTCCTCGATGACAGGAATGGGATACTTATCTTTGAGAGTAATGGCATTCAGTGCCCGATAATCCACACAAAATCTCCACGTGCCATCTTTCTTCCGAACCAACAGGACCGGGGAAGAATAAGAACTAGAGCTTGGACGAATGATTCCCGTAGACAGCATATCCCGAATCAACTTCTCAATCTCAGCCTTTTGGATTTGCGGGTACCGATATGGACGGACATTGGCCGGCTTAGACCCTGGAAGGATGGGGATATGATGGTCATGGGACCTCGGGGGTGGCAGCCCCGACGGCTCAAGGAACAGATAAGCAAACTCCAAGAGAAGGGCGCCCACGTCAGGGGGGTCCTCTGGCGGAGTAGGGTCCTCGGATGATAATAATTGTAATAGGAAGCCCTGCGGAGTACCATGCGTGAGAGAATCCACCGAAAACATAGAGTGAAGAGTACCTGGAGATTCGCTCGAAAGGTTGACGGTCCGGCCGCCAATGGTGAACTGCATGGTCATGGCATCAAAGTTCCACACCACATCGCCTAGTCCGCGAAGCCACTGCACACCCAAAACTACATCCGCTCCTTGGGTGGGCAATTAATAGAGGTCCACCGAAAAGGCGTGACCTTGAATAGACAGCTCCACTCATGGGCACATGCCGTCAGAGCGAAGGTTCGAACCATCCCCAATCCGGACATCAAAAGGAGACGAGGCATGCAATGGGCAGCCCAGACGCCTAGCGACTTTATCGTTGATAAAGTTATGAGTGCTGCCCGAGTCAATGAGAACAGAAACTTTTTGCCTTTTAATAGTACCTTGGACGCGCATAGTCTGGGGCATGTACGCGCCCGAGAAAGCATGGAAAGAGATCTCTGGCAGATCAGCGGGTGGCGGTTCAGAGACGAACCCAGCCCCGTCCGCTTCAACAGGGTCTTCGTCCCAGAGCCCTTCTAAGGCGAGGAGGGCCCGGTTCTTGCAACGGTGGCCTTGCACATACTGTTCATCTCAATTAAAGCAAAGGTTTTTGGAGCGGCGTTCCGCCATTTGGGCTTGTGTCAGGCGGTGAATAGGGGGCGGTGCCGGTGGAGCGTGAGAATCACTCGGAAGACCCTGTGAGATTGGGGCCGTGGCCGGCCGAGAGAGGGGTCTCCAAGATCGCCGTTGGCGGCCAATACGCTCCTCCGCAATACGAGCATGGCGAATCACTTCCTCCAGATTATGGCGGGGATAATGGCGAATAGCATCAGAAATCTCAGGTTTCAGGCCCTGCATAAACTTGCCCACCAGCGCGTCGGGTGGCCAACCTGTGAGTCGGTTGGCAATACGTGTAAATTCCATCTGGTAGGTGCGCACGGTGGACGTCTGGCGGAGGGAGCTGAGAAGCTCATTGAAATCAGCATATTCCGTCGGTCCAAATTGGACACAAAGCTCCCGCACAAAGTGATTCCAAGAATGGCATGGGTAGGTCTGCTCAAAATACTGATACCATATCAAAGCGTCACCAGTGAGATGAAAAGAAGTTACCAGAAGTTTGTCCTCGTCGGAAGTGTTGTCTTGGTAACGGAAGAACTTCTCAGCCTAATAGACCCAGTCCACGGGGGTCTCTTCTCCTGAATATTTGGGAAATTGCAGACGTGCAAGGCGTGGTTCAGCAGCCGGAGACCGGCGCTCATGGCGCTCCTCGCGAGAGGGCCCGTGAGTAGTCCAACTAGAATCCCCATGGTGCGTGGTCCATGCCTCCTCGTGATCGGCCTCGGCGATGCCGTGGCTGGGCTGTTGGGGAGCAAAAGAAGTCGAGGAGACATGTGGTCGGTGTAACACCCGAAAATTTTACAAGTTTACAAAAACTGCTATTTTAGGAAACTGTTCTAAAATAGGAAAGTTTTGCTGCCTATTTTGAAATCTTTTAATCTCGTCTGTCGATTTGGTTTTGTGATGCTTATAAGAGTGGAATTGATAAACCAAATTAGGCAGGCTACCAGGGCGCGAGGACTAGCCCTGGCGCTGGGGCCAACCTGGCGCTGAGGCTGGCCTGGCACTAGGGGCGGAGTGCACCTGACGCCAAGAGTGGGGGCCATGCGCCAGGGTATGAGACCAGTGTGTAGAGACTCCTTTGAATATTTTGATCTATTAGATTGGATTATCGTAATGCAAGATGTTATATTTGGTAAGTTTTGCGCATTGCATTCGCGAGGCATCGGAGCCGCCCATCTGTGTGCCACGCACGAGACGTAGGAGCACCTGAGGACCAGAGCCACGTGGACACAATGCCCTGGGCACTTGTCACGTGGTTGGCATGGGAGCATGTGTGATGTGATGAGATTTGGTTAGTTATGGCAAGGAGAATTAATCTTGGAAGGTAAATTCAAATTTCAAATTCTAATTAGCAATCTATTTAAATTGGGTTTAAATATGGCTAATTGAGAATAATCATGGAGATTTTGATTGGCAATTAATGAGAAGTTGATTGGACGCCAATTAAGGTGGAATTGGATAGTTAATGGCTTAGCTTGGGGAGTGTGAGATTGTGCTAAGATTTAGATTTTGAATGAAGGAGGTGACTTGGCAATTGGGAATTGTATTGGGTGGTTGCAAGGTTAATTATGGGAATTGATTTAAAATAACCAATTTCCAACCTTATTGGGAATGTAATTAATTGATAGTGGTGATTGACCACGTTCAACTTCTTGGTCTATTGATTGATTGATTTTTAACTATTTATTTACTCGCAATCGCACGAGACTCAGTATAGTCTAGTGGTAACGAGGTCGAACCCAAAGGACTTGGACTGTTCAACTTAATTCTAATGAAAGATTTGATTTTTTTATGAAACTAGTTATAACAGAATGAAAAGTTCTAATTTAACAAAGCAATGAAATTTATGAGAAAATAATATGATGAGAAATATACTAAGACTTCGAATCCACCCAAACCAAATAGCTATCCTCTCCGTTAAACCCGTACAATTCCAAGTGATCAATTACCCGTGCCCCTCTCGAAGTCACGAATAATCGTAATGTGTGCAGCCCTCTCGAACATGCAACTAAACAATTAAATCTAACTTAATTAATCTCCCTCTCTCGAGCAAAGACCAATCATAAAAATGCAATTTTTATTCAAATAACACCTTGGAATTCGCTAAGATCTCTCGAACATTAACAAACCCTTAACTAACAATTACTCTACCCTCTCTCGAGCAATAGAATAATCATAGCAAAATAATAAGCATAGGGAATAAAAATCACAACTTTAGAATTGCAAATAAGTATTGAGAGTCAAACAATCAGCAGGGCTTCATCTAATCTTAGTACAATGAAATTTAGCTAGACATGAAAATAAGGGAAGAAAAAGCCTGATTCGTCGGATTGGTCGCAGGAATACTGTTCACCGAAGTACTGTAGCAATTTCGAAACACTGTAGCGATTTCACTGTTCACTATTCACTGTAGCACTATTCATCATCTTCTTCGGCGGACTTGTACTGTAGCAGTTCGAAACGGTGTGCAATTCGTCCAAAAGATCAGTTCTTTCTCCCGGCGTTCTGCTCCTCCTTCTTCCTCCTGTTGCTCCGGCCAAAATCCCGACGGAATCCGGCCAAAATCCCGCCGGAAAAGGCTCTGTTTTTTTCTGTTTTCTCCCGGCCTTTTTCTTCTTCTGTCGTCTCTCTTCTGTCGGCTGTTTTCTTGTCAAGCTCCCTTCACTCGGCCCTGTTTTGGCTCTCGAGTTCCTCTGTTTTTTTATAGCCGATTCGGAGTCCAAATCCAGACTTCCCATATCGAGCACAAACTGCCTTTTTTAGTTCCGGCGAGACTTTGAGTCCGATTCCGCCTAAGTCTCGCTGTCTGCCTTGTCGTCGCCGTATCTGCTCTTCATCCTCCCCGTCGCCGTCAATTTATCCGCCGTAGTCATCGCCTGTGGCCACCGGAAAGCTCTGCCGCCTGCTGTCTTCCTCAGTCGAGCCCATCGCCGGTGTGATGACTGTTTCCTCCGTCGCCGGACCTCGTCGTGCCCAGCCGCCATTCTCCGGCCTCGCCCAGCTCCGGCGCCGTCGTCGTCATCGAGACCATCCGCCTCCGCCGCAAGACCCACCGTCGTGAAGCTCCTCCGGCGAGCTCATAAAAAAAACAGAGCATCGCGTTCGACTGAAACAGACGGGCCCGATCTGACCTCGGGTCGGGTTTTTTTTATTTTTTTTTTCTTTTGTTGAACCGGACCAAGACAAACCCAAACCGGACCATTTCAATTTCTTTCTTTTTTTTTTCTTTTTCTTCCTTAAAACCCGTCGTCATAATCTCAGCCGCCGGATATAATCTGAACGGATCTTTTCTTTCATTGTGTCTCTTTCGCGCGCGATATTTCAAATGATCATAACTTTTTGCTCCGAACTCCGAATTGCGAACAGTCAGTGGCGTTGGAAAGCTGACTTCGTGTACTTTAACATGAAGCTTAAATCAGTCCCATCAGAGATATGCAATCGAAGTTGTAAATATTCAATCATTAGAGTCGCGTTTTATCCCATTTCTGCGTTTTGCTCTCGTTTCCTACAAAAACCAAAAACTATATTAAAGTAGCAATAATTCTAAACAAATACTAGCAGAAACATAAGTTTGGGAGATAATAAAATGCATATTTCATGTACAGATCATCTATCTCTTTATGGGTCAAATTGTAACCCTTAGATGAATTAAGAATCAAGGGTGGAGATGCTATGGCATAGAATTAGGTTTTCCTATTTAAACTCACTCAACAAGAGACCGGCATCCCTTTTTGGAGCTATTGGGGTCGTGCCAGCAGTAAGAGTGCTCCTTCTTTGTTCAACCAGTAGAAATTGGAGTGGTGGTGGAGCCTCAGTTCGTGTAGAGTGGTGAGCGAAAGAGGTGGTGCAAGAAGAGTCACCCGCGTAGGAAGAGATCGGATTTTTCGTCTACAAGGTAGGTGCTTTTCTTTTTCCCACTTATCCTTGATGCAATGTTTGATACCTCAGATCGAAGGTGTCCTTTGATCATGCTGCGATTGATATATATGTGCATGTGTTTATGCTGATCTGTGAATTTTGGGTGATGTTCGAGATTATGAATCACTTTTGATACTCGGTATATCCAATTTTTGAATCGATCCTCAATGTTGTAAACCATAATCATGCATGGCTCCAACTAGACCATATGGTATTCTCACTGATTGAATCGAGTTGATCTCACTTTGTTCTGTATGGTACAATTTGCTGTCCTTTTTCCTTGTTTCTATATTAAATCTAGTCGATGATGATATGGTGTCATCCCGGATTCCAAATGTGTTGTGTTCAATCCCTAAAGTTTGAATCTTTGATGTTAATACTTGCTGTTGATCAGATGTTTCAATCTTCCAGATTAGCTTTGGGTCGTCAGATTTTCCTGTCTCAAGATAATCGTCTATTTTGGGTTATGTTAGCCGAGAAGGAGTTATGAGTACAAAACTGTTTTGATATAATGAGATATATACCTTATGACACTAAGTGTAAAGTAATAACTTTAATGAAAAAGAGTCACTGGAACTCAAAGGCTAATGTACCCTAGTTGTCTCATGCGTCAGTGTTGACTGTGTCCCTAATTAATTGTTCCACTTGCAGATTTCGAGTTAAAAATGAATGTGTTGTACAAAACTGTTTTGTATACTAACACATATCTTAAGATTAATAAAGTAATAATTAGGGAAATGAGTTACCGGAGTTAGAAGATTGCTGTACGTAGTCTCTCATGGGTCAGAGTGGGTTGTGTCCCTATTTAATTGTTCAACTTGTAGTTATTAGTTTAAACCGTATGTATATATACAACCGGCTTTGAGATTAACAACTTGGGTAAGAAACTAAGTAATTACAGAGCTATTGGGAGTTATCAAAAGCCAGGAGAGTAATGTAATAAGTATAGAATGCATTAATAAGTGATTAATTAATTAATATACTGTATTGATTAAGTAAGTTTAAAAGTAATACTCTCGGCCAGACATAGTCCTGCGCCAACAGACTGTATTTGAAAAATTTTAACTAAATGTAGAAATTTCAGAAAATTATTCCGTAAAATGGTTTAGAAACTAGAGACAAAAGACTATCTGGCATAAAAAATTCGGATCAAAATATATTCTGGGTAAACTGTGGTGAACCAGAGAAGTGTGTTAATGTGCTGATAACAGTATAAATTTGGGAAGATTTAATCTCTAAAACTATATGATATACCTATTAATAAATTGAAATAATCTCATAAAACTCTGATGAAAGGAGTCAGTGGTGTTTCTAGATTGATCAAATTCAGAAAGTGAGTTTATGTCAGACCGAGTCATTCTTTTGTGGTGCATCGCAGTACAAATCTGCTATTCTTTGGAACCAAACTTGGAATCTTAAGTTCTCGGTTAGGGTTTATTCTCTTAAACCCTACCATCCAGTATTCATGACATATAACCCTCAACATTGTTAGAAAACTAGATGTCTTGAATGGAGCTATGCATGGTGAAGGTGTCATTCTGTTGAATCTCATTTATGAGTCTTCCGATGATTGAATTCAGAAATTCCTTGATCACTCTTATGTGAGTCAGATGTTGAATACTCCTTTATAAGTCAGATGTTGAAAGATGTTTGAGTGGGTCCCTAGAATGGGAGAACCCTTATTATTTCAGAATGATTCAGTTCTATGTAAACTGCTTCTCCACCAAGAGTTTTGACGAATGCTCTTTGTGTGGAATCATAGTATGCTCACGAGCCATTGCTAGATCTTGCGAGATCTTCGATGATATATGAATCTCTGTAGTTCAGCCGATGATGGCAACGCGTGCGCTTTAGATTGTATGACATTAAGGAAGGTCTGCAATCTCCGCCCATTGTGCCCGTAAGCACCGATGGGGCCAGCATCCCTAGACGCATGGCCTGGTTCCTCTGTAGAACCTCTAGGATGATCTGGTAATTGATGTCTATAGAAGAAATGGACTGAACAGAGAGCAGAAATTGTTATCTCCGACACTCTGTATGATTGGAGTCAGAATTCTTGATTATTTTCCTCCGACACTCTGTACGTGTGGAGTTGAGTTATTGTTTATCGATTCTTGACCGTTGATGGTTCTTGGAGTTTGAGTTATCAATTGTCTATTCTTTATCGTTGATGATCCTTGATAATGATGATTGTTTCAGGAAGGTAAACTCTGTATTTACTCATTCTGTCATTGGTAAATGTGTCTTGATATTTATACCATCTCGTCAGATTCCTATTATTATTATTATCTGTTGTGGGTTTTTTTTTCTTGGCATCTACTGGGTATTTCTTTCGAAATACTCATGCATCTCTCGATGCAGGATTGAAAGTGGAGAAGAATTGACAAGGTTCGTGTTGGAAGCTCGATGATGGAAGTTCCTAGAAGTGGATTTTCTTTATCAGTTTTTAGCAGCCTGCGTGCTGTCTTTTAATTGGATGTTTGGTAGTTATTTGTCTTGGTTATTGTATCAGAGTAGTGGATCTCTTAAGGTTTGTATCATTTAAGATTTTTGTACAACTGATATTGTTTAAGCATTCTGGACAGAGAGGATGTTGTGATTGAGTATTCGGTCATGGCCCGGGTTTCAGCCTCAAGACCTTAATTGAGTTAGTGCTTTCGCGCATTTTTCGAGGTTTTGAAATTCGGGGCGTGACAGCCGGGGCCCTTGGGGGCCAAATAGGCCGCCGCCCAGGGGTTGCGGTCCAGGTTCAGGCCCCTGCGAGCTGAAGAGGTGGGTGGTTGTGTCTTGCCGTCGGGCGTACAACGGAGGACAGCGTGCAAAAGGACCACTGAAAGGGGGCGGCAACACCCCTTTGTCTGACCTGTTCGGAGGAGGGGGTGGTGCCAAGGAAACAGCGAGGCGATCAAAGGACGCACTGATCAACGCCTCCATGGCTGCATGGTGTTGCTGATTTTGTTGCTGATTCAGCAAGAGGACCTTCAGAATATCGGTCTGCTGTGCCATCATGTCGCGCCACTCCTCGCGGCGAGGAGAGGAGGGAGGGACGCTGGACAGGAGCCCCCACGGATGGAAGGCTCTGGCGCTGACATCGCAAGGGTTGGGTGGGTGGTTTGTGCTTCCAAGGAACGGTGGCTCTGATACCAATGATACGTCTCAGCGGTATGAGACGATGGAACCTGAGAAATTAGAGAAGAATAGAGGAAAAAGAGAGGGAAGAAGGATTGGGAAGAGGGCCAGGATGAAGGAAGAGAACGAAGAAGAGGAGGGGCGCTCAGCTAGGGCCGGCGGCTCTAGCTGAGAGGGGCGAGAGAGAGAGGAGACAAGAAGGAAAGAGGTTAGGGCTAATAGTTTTTCATTACTCAATTAGGAGAGCATGAGCTCAATATATAGGTTCCCTTATGGGCTACATCTGCCTAATGGGCTATTCCCTTTAATTGGGCCCTTGGCCTTATTACAATAATTAAGAAAATAGGACGGGCTATTCCCCTGATTAGGGCCGGCTGGGCTACTCCCCTAAGCTGGGCCAGCCAATATGAAAAGAGAACATGGGCTGGAACATAACAGGGATTTAGACCAATGGAGTTTATATGATTAGATACACTTGGGATGAGATGATTTATTGGTATGTGGGATAATTTACAACTATAAAGGTTTAATCATTGTGTTTTTTTTACGATCGTGACTTGAGTACCCTGGGTTTGAATGCCAAAAACTAATTCTAAACTCTTCGTCCAAGTGTGCAACCATATTGTCCACATCTATATTACAATAAACATACATACACAGGCTCGCACACACGAACTTACATTAATTAATGAAAGCACTTACAATTAATGCCTAATACTTCGTTGCCTTTCCACACATACTCTTAGATACCTAAAAACTATAAAAAGTATAGAGTATTTACATACCCAATAAGACGGCAACAATGATATAATAGTTTATTCTTGTGATGCTATCATATACCATTCCGCATTAATACTTGCTACAATCATCCATTAGAACAACACAAATGTCTTATACACTCTACACTACCTAGAATCGGTTCTAGTATTTTTCTTGTTGCTCTAAGAGTCTATGATGTTCCCGAGGTTTGTTGTCTACCTCCACTTTCTATATCTACATTCTAGAAGGGGTTTACTCTCAATAGATACCCTACTTTCCTCCTTTCATTTGACTATAGTTTACCACGATAACTATAGTCTTGAAAGGATTTAATGGATCCCTCTGGGTCGGACTATGGGCACTATGAACTTTGCCATAACCTATGCATGCATACTAGAATCTCATATGGATTTTCGGCCCCCTAGGATGGTCAATCATGGTCTAGGCCAATTCTTTGCTCTTGTGGCTGATCTACACATGAAATATGCATTTTATTAGCTCTTAAACTTATATTTATGTTATTGTTTAATTATATTTAGTGATATCTTAATATAGTTTTTGGTTTTTGTAGGAAAACAAGAGTAAGATGCAGAAATGAGGTAAAAAATGACTCTAATATTTGAATCTTCATAACTTCATGTGCATATCTCTGATTGGACTAATTCATACTTCATGTTAAATTTTAAGAAGACATCTTTCTAACGCCACCGACCGCGCGCAACTTGGAGTTCTGAGTAAAAAATTATGACCATTGAAAAATCGGGTTACAGGAATAAACCGAGAGAACGATCGATCGTCTGGTATTGGCGATCGATCGTTGTGTGCGCAAAATCGGAAATTGACCTATTTTGACTTGGAATTAGAAGGGTTTTTTGTGTTTCCTTCACAACCTTATAAATAGGCCTTAAAGGGAATGTGTTGAGTATTAGAGAATAGAGTTTTAAGTCCCTTTGGAGAGAACCTATCTTGGAGGCTAAAGAAGAGCAAGAAGAAGGAATTTTTTGGAGCCAAAGAAGAAGAAGGATTCATGCCTAAGAAGGATTCATGCCTATGGATCTACAAAAATAAGCTTTTCTTTTCTCTCTTTTTATGTATAACTAACTTCTTTGTCAAGGCTAGATGAAGCCCTAGATGTGTATTGCTACTCTTTCTTGTTTAATTTAATAGAGTTGATATGATTCATGTTTAATGATATTTCATGAGTTTCTTTTGAGTGCTTGACCATAGACTTGATTGATTATAAATGAAATTTGACCTTTTTAATCCCTGTGTTTGACCAAGAACAGGTTTGTGATTGATTTTTTGCCCGACCAAGGATAGAATTAATTACATAATAGTGGATGAACTTTCGTGTCCGACCAATAACGTGAGTAAATTCATTGTGATTTGTGTGTCTGACCATGAACACAAGTTATCATATCATATTAACTTATGCCTAATAATAATTGAGAGTAGTAATTGCATGTCTAGTGGTGGATTCATTGCCTTGATATTTCTCCTCATTGGTTAAATCAGTTAGAGTAGCTAAAGTTCATTGCTTTCTCTAGATTAATTAAACAAACTGCAATTTTCTCTTCAATTTGGTAAAATATTTAACCGTCCCTGAGGTTCGACAACCCTTAATACTCGTTGTAGTACTCAATTGCCTTGTGCGCTTGCAAGGGTTTAATTTTAAACGATCAGTGGCACATGGTATTCCTTCCGAACTTCATTATTGGTCCTTATCTTGAACTGTGGGTACTGACACTCGTGGTCTAACCTAATTCTTTTACTTCAGTCTTCCATAGTAACCTATTAGTTGCTTTATTGATTGTAGTTCCTACAAGTCATCTATACTTCCTTCGGACATTCATAGTCTAGAATTCTACCACGCATTCTAGTGTATTCCTTCTACTCCCATATGCTCATATTCTATTTAAATTAGCCGATACTATACCCATGTATGACATATATGGTCATACTTCATTGAATTTGCATACTTCAAGCATAATCATTCATGCATCAATCATTATAATATTCATGATAGCATACATAGCATATCATATATTTATGCAATCTTCTCATGAAGCATACACCTGCTTTTAATTCTTCTTTCTTGCATCATGGATTCTTCCATTGCCACTTTGTCGACCATTTTAATTATGCATACTTTAATTAGGATTGTTAAAATAGATTTCAGGTTTCTACACAGTCATGCAGTATGACTTTGGCCTTCTCATAGAGAGTTAGTGGACGATGGTTGTCACTATAACACCCGAAAAATTAGTAAGTATATTAAAACCAAAATTTGACCCTCTTAATGTTTGATTTGATTATATTTTGCTTTATGGGGATTAAAGTTGGTGAGAAGAGCTTTCCAACGCCACCAACTATGCGCGATTTGGAGTTCGGAGTGAAAAGATATGAGAAATTGAATTTTGTTTGAACGTGACTGCGATCGATCGCCATAATAAACGATTGATCGGCAAATTGACCGATCGACCGCCTTTCAAAACGATTAATCGTAGTTACTGTGATTATTGATTATTTTGTTTTGGAGAAAACGATTGATCGACAATAATTGCGATCAATCGGCTGTAAGAAAAAGGCATGCGACGATCGATCGTCGTATAGCCGATCGATAGCCAGTTGCGGTTTTGCGATTTATAGCTTATTTTTAGGGTGGATTTGCATGGGAAAGATGCCAAATCCCAACTGAACTTAAATTGCACGTCTCTAGAAGGATCTTGAGGCCTTCTCATTGGTGGGAAGTGTCTATGATATGGAAAATTGGTTTAAGAAGGGATTCTCCCCAAACTCTATATAAACCCTAGAGAGTTGGCTTATGCTATTGGAAAACTTATAGCCCTAGAACGTCCAGAGACTTTTTTCTTCTCCTTCCCACGTTCACCTACCTCCTATAAGGCTTCTTTGTGTGGGAGTTTTTCAAGAGCTTGGAGCGGGAGCTTTGGAGGAAGCGGAGGAGACAAGCAACACGTAGAAAGGCAGAATCTTCGGTGAATTAAGTGTAGGATGGTTTTTCCCCTTTCTTATCTTTTGTTATATGATATTTATATGTGTTTTGATTCAGTACCTTAGAGTATTGCTTTGATTCTTGTGAGATGAATGAATTGTGTCATTATTTCCATGCTTAGTGCATCATAATCATATGTCCATTCATGCTACGTGTCTAGATGGGAATTCACACCTAAAGTCTGATGCTTTATTAATTTTTCAGAGACTAGAAGTTCTGATATTGCTTGGTTGACCATGATCCACGTTGAGTTTTGTGTTTTGTATTAATTGTCTTATTTAGGATGTATTAATGTTTAAAACTGTGTTATATGTAAAGGAACATGAGAAAGAGGTGTACTTTGGTAATTTCAGGTAATCCTAGGGTCTGTAATTAATCTAGGAGGGGAGTATATGGTATTTTAATGATATATTATCATATATAATATGTTATTAAGTGAGATAATCAAGTTTAATTAAGAGTCTTAATCTCGGCCAGAACTGTTTATGTGCTGACATTCTGTAATAAATAATTCATAACTAATTCAAATAAAATCGGAAAAATATAAAATCAATGGGGTTAGAAACTGAGCACAGGAGCCATTGGAAGAGGACTGTTGTGCAGGAGGCAGTGAGCTGAATTTGAGAGAAAATAATAAGTATACAAATAACATCATGTAATATGATATAATAACATCATTTATATGCCTTTCTACCTATATGTTAGTCGTAATTTCACTTAAAATAAGGATAATTAATAGTTATTAATGTTAAGTGAGCAATTAGGAGTTTAATAAATAAATGCGCTTAATTGATTAATTTAGATGCATTAATTGGATTTAATAGATTTATATTATGTGTCTAACTTGAGATTTAATTTTATTTATGCAGGTTTTGAGAGTTTCATATGCAAATCATCAAAAGTGGAGCACGTCAAACACGAGATCAATGATATGATGGATGTAGTCGCTACACGGGTTTTAACCCAATGAAAAGAGAAAAAAACCTGAACAACTGGTTCGGGTTTTGAAGAAAAAGAAAGAAAGAAACAAAACATAAGAAAACCCAAGCCGAAGCTCGGGCATTCCAGAAGGTAGAGCTCAACCGATAATGGCGCTCGACAACAGAGGCGATGGGTCTTGATGATGACAACCACGGCGGTGAGGTCACGGCGGTTGGTGCTCGATGGCGACAGTGGTCTTGGGTCACGGCGGAGAAGTCAGTGACGGGTTGTGGGCGACTGACGACGGCGGCGATAGAGAAGATGACAGCGATGATTCCGGTGTAATCAAGAGGGGTTCAACTGCAAGTGACAGAGCAGTGCCAGATTTGGAAGATTTCCATTTTTTGAGGCCGAATCTAGGAAGAAGAGTTCAAATCCATTTCAAAATGGTCCCCAAATCCAGTTCGATTGGAGATGTAAAAGGGGCGGATTTGGTTTTGATTTAGAAGATTTTCAATTTTTGGGCGTTTTGCTCTATTTCAGGATAGTTTAAAAAGGGAATTTTTACCTTGAATTTGGGAGAGATTAGAAAGGAATCAAGCTGCAAATAGCTCCATTGCGAAGGTAGGAATTGGAAATTCCAGTTTATTCACGAAATTGGTTTGGAAAGGACTGGATTTGGGTGAAGACATAGATTGTTTTTGCAACCTATAAAAACAGAACATAAGAGCTATCAACGGGGGTCGGCTGTGTATAAACAGTAGTGAGGAAGGTCTGGCCGGCTCTGCAAGGACTGTTCTGGAACAAACGAGAGATAAACTGATTACTGAGGGAGAAGAAGAACTGGTTTGGGCTGTTGCAAACGGGAGTCGAGCTGAACTAAATGAACAGAACTATCGAGACAGAACTGTTGCCGATGAATCATTCAAACCAAACCAGGCTTTTTCTTTTTCTTTTTCTTTCTTTATTTCTATGTCTAGCTAAATTTCTATCAAGGCTTAGATGAAGCCCTAAGCTTGTATTACTACTCTTAATTGTTTCATCTAATTATAGTTGATGTGATTTCTTTTATATGTGCATAATGCAAATTCATATTATTTCTCCTAGTGCTCTAGCCGAGACTTGTGTGATTATTTATGAACTTTGATTTTAAAGAAATTCCTATGTCTAACCATTGAATATGATTATGTTAACTCTATGCCACACCAAGGATAGAGTTAGCTGAATTAATTTACAGTAAATGAACTCTTTGTGTCCAACCAGAACATTGAGTGCATTCATTTGTAACTCGTGTGTCACACCAAGAACACGTAGTTCCCATCTCATATCAACTTATGCATTAATAATAATTGAAAGTAGTATTTAGAGGTGGATTCGTAGCCTTGACGTCTTCATACATTAGATTTCTTGTTAAAGTTTATTTCTTTATATACTACAAAACCAACTCTTTTATTAGAATTAGTTAAGCTTAATCTAGAACTAGGTTAAATCAGACCGAAGTCCTTTGGGTTCGACCTCGTAGCCATTAGTCTATAACTAGACTCGTGTGATTGTGAATAAAATACTAAAAATCATAACAATCAGTAATGCCTATGCGCGTTAATTGAGAGTTTCCTTGCCTCTTAAGGGCCTTTTAGAGATCGAATGAATAAATAAATAAACTCTAGCACCACACCATATATACGATGTGGGCTTGGCCCTCCTTCCCGTTTTAGATGCTACATGTGGACAAAAGGACATTCCTTTTTAAATGCTCCATTTGGCTAATTTAAGTTGATTTTGGACTTTTTCTACCCCCCATTAGTTGGAATTTTCAATATCTAGTAAATTTTTTTTACATGTAGCATTTAAAATAGGATGGAGGAAGTATATCTGCCACCTGTTCTAAGGTTAGGGGCCTACATGTTCTAAGGCTAGGGCCTACATGTCAAGAATAGTCAGATTGGTCAGGACATGTGGGCCTCACCTAAAACCTGCCGAATCGCCTGTATTGGGGCCCGACGTATACATTTTCTACTCTCCGGTGGTTGAAGAAACTCATCCGTCCAGTAAAATTTCAAACTGCAGTGCATTTCGGAAACCCTTATGTTAATAGATAATTCCGTACGGAAGGAGTATGAGGATCAAGACGTTTACCTAGACAGGTGTAGTTTAGGTACAATCTAAATCAGATCAAATTCGCTTGTTAGACCCTATTTGCATATTAGTCTCCTTAACTGCTAGCACTCTCTACAAATCAATTGCTTGCAACATCTGCTTCTCATATCATCTTCCATATCCTAAGTAAGCTAAACACATGTATTATACCAATGCTACTATTAAGAGTAGAAGGATTTCTACGAACAATTTAGAATTAGGTTATCATGAAGTCGAGGAAAGCGATGGGGGATCTTCTTGAGTGCATGACAGGCAATTGAGAGATCAAGTCTGACAATAATGTAAGAACAATGAAAAATGTTTTTTTTACGTTAAAAAATGTAAATTAGAAGCTATTTCATCAATTAAAAATCGTTGATCATTGCGGCTCATTTTTTTGGGCCCTATCAACCAACAGTTTTCCAATGATGAAGTAGCTTGGCGACATAAATTTTTTTAACGTCAAAATAGCATTATTAGAGAACAACACGCTCTACTTCTTGCTTTGCGCACACCGCCAAACCAATAATCTAGAAGTGCGCGAAACAAAAGGAGTGATGCACAAGATGCCCAAAATACATCCAGGTTACGAGAGCATCAGAATGCCCCGAATTGAGCTAAAGAGCAAGCCAATGTGCGAACCAAAAGCAAGGCTTCTTATACGTACAAGATTGCATTGAAATTTGGGAAAGGAGATTAAATGGGTTATGTATAAGAAGCGATGGGTTTGCCGGTTACGAGAGCATCAGAATGCCGCGAAGTGAGCTAAAGAGCAAGCCAATGTGCGAACCAAAAGCAAAGTGCCTTTTATACGTGCAAGATGGCATTGAATTTTGGAAAGGGAGGTTAGATGGTGTACAAGAAGCGATGGGTTTGAAGAAAAATCTGATAGGGATGGGTTAAGATAAGCAATCTGATTGGCATAGGAAACTGAAAATGTAAAGTGGAATCTGATTGGTCTTTTTTAATAACTTTTTTCATTCTGTGGCATGTGTATTTTACACGTACAATTATACTACAATGTAGAAAAACCGAAAAAAAAGGTTTCACACACTCTCTCCCGGACATTCAGAGTCCTACTTGTTTTTTCAGTTCATTTTGAAGAACCAAATTCCGTTTGAAAAACATGCAAGAAGACTCAAAATTGCTTATGTTCCCGATAGATTAGACTCCAACATTCAAGAAGACACAAACTTTCTTATGAGGCCCATGGTGGCCTCTTAATCCAAATTTTACACTTTCAGGCAAATCTGCATAACATGATGACTACCCTTTTGGGTCATGTCTTATTAAAGCGGGCCCCAAATTCTTGAGTGTTACAATAAAATCGAATTATCTTGAACTTGATGTTAAGATCATAACCATTTGAAGAGATAATAGTGTCCAACACACACTACACGTTTAATACAGGGACTAGATAGCTTATATTAACAATTCCATAGAATTAAGTAGTTCAGATAATCGGATCAGATATAGGCCGAACCACAGTCCATTGAGAAGGGATTGGAGAGTCCCCTTTCTGCCATGTAGGAATGAGGATTAGTATCCATCACGACGAACTGCATTTCTTCAGAAGGCTTCCAATGGCGCTTCCGCTGATTGATGAACCAGTTGTTTATTTGCTTCTGCTCCAGACCAGTGGACTCAGCCAACGCCAGTTTCTGTGATTCCTGAATTCCACAGTTTGCAGGATAATAGTGCACTTGGTTAAAAAGATTAAATTCTGGCGATAAACCAAGTGTATATCTGTTCTACTAGAAACCAAGTCATCGAAAATGCTTAGGTGATTATGGAAATCGCAAGACAATTTATATCAATCCAACCAACAGATTCTATGATTGAAATCTCAGCTTGCGACATGACAAAGATGTCGAGAATAATATGAAATTAGGACCCTACTATGGTTTAATTCTAGAAGAACATTGCTGGTGTACCGCTCTGCTATATGTTAGGTTAAAAATTGGTCTTGAATTTGTTATATACATTTTTGTTATATACATTTTTGTTAATCGAAAAAAAATTGCTAAAAATTATCAACGTATTAAGTAGGAAGCTGTTTCTGAGAACCTAAAGGAACAAATTTCATTTCCACATTGCAGATGCTTACCGACGGGTATGGCCACTGGTAATGCCTACTCCACCAATCCAACAACTGCTGTCTTGCTTCCTTTGGCAGTTTCCCCTTCTTTCGTTTCCTCAAAAATTCCTGCTTCAGATTTCCCAAATATCCACTGTATTTGCGTAGTAGCTGCCCCTTCAGCTCTCTATCTTCTGCTAGGGGATCAACAAAGTTATCATTTACATCCACATCCTCCCCTGATGATGCATTGCGCTCAAGATCTTCACAAGCTGGAAGACAAGGAAAAAAAAAGTTAGCACAGAGCCATCATGGGGAAAAGGAAACCAATATATCACACACAGTAATAACAATCCTCTACCATCAAGAAAAAGAAAAATATAACTATCCTGATTAGACCATGTAAAACAAACCCCTCTTCCATTAGATGGCATACAACTCCAATTGCTCCTATTATAAAGACTTACTAATTAATTGTATACTAGAAGCACTTCCCGCAGGTCATAAGCTAATTTCATTTACATATTTTTTTGCACAAGGAATACATGAGGCAGATTTTGTTGCCAGCATCCTATTAACATCAAGTAAAAACAGAAAGAAACGAAATGATTTACGACTAAGTGCAGTAATGAGTGGTCTAGGCTGACATGCCTAGCAAGTTTTCAAAAAAAAGTATGCAATTGAGAATTCTGAGTGTTTTCATACCAAGACACATTAACCAGAGATTTTAAGCACAACAGTCAACTTATGGACGGCTAGAGATCCTTTGTCATGCTTGCATAATATACAGAGAGTAGGCACATAAATACTTCTAGATTGGAAAACATAAGTCGCCATCTTTTCACACTTTAGCTTGACCGCCAAGTGTGAAGTATATTCTAATTCCAGCATGCATAAGATGGATAACATTCCCAACAATATCACAAGGAATAAATATATATCGGTATAAGGCTCCTCCGCGGCTCTGATATAAAAATCTACACAATTTCAGCCATGTATATAAGTGTTGCTCATCACATATTTGAATAGAACAACAAAAGATTTGAGCACCATGAAGATGTTATTTCTCTTTTGAAGGCATCACAAGTGTATCTTGTGATATACCCCGAAAGATCTAAATGAATGCACTCCTTACACATTCCTTCAATAAAGAGTAACTTCTTTTGAGATGTGTTATTTCATGATAAGAGCGCATTATACCTTAAGGACAAAATTTACCCCTTTCTCCAGCATTAGAACTTCACATAATAAAAAAAATGACGAAAAACCAATGTAAGCTTTTGTTTTCCACCACTTTGAGCAAAAATGAAATATAATTATCCAAAAAAAACCCTTAAGGTAGGTGTACTTGTTCCCTTCTCCTGAAAGCTTATGCTGCTAAAGAAAGGATGCATATTTATATCAACAAACTAATAGTAGGATTTTGTCACAATTCAGAGTCAAACACTTACGCCATAAATACTACTCCGTTCCATAATAGTCATATTTGGTTTTTGAAAACACAAATAGGACTATTACCGATTGGAAGGACTAGCAAACCAAACAGTTTATTACACTAGAAAAAGGAAACGAGCCCACTACATTGGAGTAAAATAAACCCTCAAACTGATAATATAAGCCTTCTCTAAACTAAATTTTGATACAGCACCGCATTAAACAAACACATTGAACGTTGCAGGCTCCTCTGGCACCTACTTACTGCCATTCCAAAAAACCATCAAGCAGAGGCAGCAACATTTCTCGAAGTTTTCAACATCATTTTAAGGGCCGTTAGTGCGGAAAGTAGAAAATTATTGAGCATTGTGTTACGATTTGCTTTTTCATGATAAAGATGATATCGCACAAGACCATTATGCTTTTATCGAGTAAGAACTTGGGCTTTACGAACTCTTTATAGAATTATGATCCCAATTGCAATTTTTTTTATATGAATTGCACATGCATAATTAACAAATCATTATTTTCAACAGTAGTTGAGTTTGTAATTCCTTGCAAGTCATTTCATAGATATCTGGGCTAATTTTATTCCTCACACCTTGGTGTATGTGATCTCCTTTTGTCCTTATTATACTGAAAATTTTAAAATCTTTACTTATAAAAAGAAAAACTTTGTAAAACTTTTTGTGAAATCTCACAATAAAATAAATTTGGATTATTCTAATAATGGATAACAAAGATTACCATGTAAAATCACCATATAAAGTACAAACCAACATCAAATTAGATTATATCTAAAAACGGAAAATGCTAAAAAAAGTCAAACAAGCAGACCTTTTTTTAAAAAACAACAAGCAGTCCTTCCAAGATGACTAAAGCACATTTAAAATCTTACCCAAGAAAAGAAAAGAAGAAACAAATATACAAAGTTCACGTGACAATTGCTAGAAATACAGTAAAACTCCAGAGAGCATATTTACAAATTTTGGCCATGCAAGATAAAAACAGCATGCACACAATTTTATTTTTTTTCTTAAAAAAGTTATAAACAATGGAAAGCATTCCATAGTCCCTTGAGTGAATCTACATAAGATACTGCTTCCAGATATATTGCCAACCCCTTGGCTTATTTAATTAGAAGATTTTTGTTTAAAACAACAAGCAGTCCTTCCAAGATGAATAAAAGCACATTTAAAATCTTACCAAAAAAGGAAAAGAACAAACAAATAGACAAAGTTCACATGGCAATTGCTAGAAATATAGTAGAAAAACTCCAGAGACGGCATAGTTACAAAAAATTTTGGCCATGCAAGATAAAAACAGCATGCACATAATCTTATTTTTTATTTAAAAGAAACAAAACTTTTAATCAATGGAAAGCATTCTATACTCCCTTAAGTGAATCTATAAATACTGCTTCCATGAATAATGCCAGCTCCTTAATTTATTTAATTAGTAGACTATCACATCCTATAACTTCAATACCTAGTAGTCTAATAGCTAGAGTATGTCTAATATTCTCATTCACTGGGGGGGATGAGACGACCAGGTGAGTCAAGAGGAGATCGGAGGGTGAGGGCCTTGAACTGGGATTCAATGCGAGAGAGAAAGAGCATAGCCTCTTTGATGGGCTTGCTCAGCTCTTGCTCGTACTTGATCAGCATCTCGCAGTACGCTTCCATGAACTGATCCAGCGCCGGATCTTTCCCTATGCAGACGGCCGGAGCCACCGACCGCCCCAACGCCTCCCCCGCGGCGTACGCCTCCTCCAACCGACCCAACACCTCCTCCGGCGCCCCAACCTGCCACAACCAAACATGATGACATATCAACGTAGCTTCTTGTGATCATCTTTGGTGCTAAATTACAACTCAAATAAATAAAACACATCTTATCTTCTCATGGAGAAGAGAAGAAGATAGAGAGCTTCTTGTTGGCTGACTATCACATGTAGAAGAGATGCGGGAAGCAAAAAAGGTATGAGTTGGAATTTGTTCCCTTTGGTAGGATACTTGCCACAAGAATTGTATAGCATTTTAGTTCTCTATTTAGCTCTTTGATCAATTGAGACTATAAAGCGGGAGAATTGGTTTCAATGATCTTCTTTTTCATGAGAAGATGACTATACTGAGCTTTCTTGTTTGGAAGATTATCATATGTAGAAGAGATCTGGGAATTTAGAAGGGTATGACATGGATTTTTTTTCTTGCTATGATTTTTGCAATGATCTGTCTAGGAGAACTCTCTTTTCTAGGGAGAAAGCCACAAGGCCGGTAGAGAAATTACTTCAGGGTTTTTTTTTCTGGCTCAGTCATCGATTGAAGCAAGAATTATCCTTTGTCATTCACGGAGAGAGAAAGAAAGAGTCACTGAAGAGAAGAGCTATTTCTAGGGTTTAGCAAACTGGGGGGGGGGGGGGGGGGGCTGGTGACTGACTGAGAGTGATAGTAGAAGAGACATCAGAATTAAATGAACAATCTCTTGCGTAGATTCACTCCACCTGAAGACCAACCAGCTGCACTAAGAGGCAGAGAGAGAAAGTGTTGACATGCTATGTACTTTAGTGAGCTCACCTTGTGACAGCTGATATAGGCAGCTAAGAGGCTAGGATAATGGGGGTGAGCCATGATCTTGGCCCTGAGAGAGCTTGAATACTCTCCCTCCCCCATCATATACATGTTATTCTGGTTGTTTCCTCCATGCTCCATTACCAAAGGAGCCAAAAAACCATTGTTCTGGTTGCTACTGCTTCCTCCTCCGTTGTTGTGATCCCTGTTACTCTCAAATCCATGATCAAAAACAGGAGGAAGCTGATGACCCAGAAGAAGATTGCTGCTGGCTTCATGGTGAGTACAAGAGGCAGCTCTTAATGGAACCATTACCATAGATGAAAGCCCATTACTTCCATTCCCAAACCCCTCCATTCTCCCTCTCTCCCTCTTAAATTGCTTTCTCCTCTCTTGTTTATATTCTCTCAGACAACAGGGGAGACATTCAGAAAGATTGATGAAAGCAACCTCTCCTCTATCATCCTCTTTGCCTCCACCTCCCGGTTTTTATGCTGGCCGGGGCCTTTTCACAGAAAATTCTATGTAATGTTCAGTTACGGGGAGTGCTGCCCCTGTACAAATGCCAACTTGGGTCTCTGCCTTCCTCCTTTCTACAGTCTCACCAGATTAGCCTGGCATCATTGCAGGTGTTTTAGCGTGAAAATGGCAATAAAGACATAGAATTTGTGCTCAGAGATAGAGAGAGGATAGTGAGAGAAAAGGAGCTGCAGGGTGCAGGTGCACGAGGTGGCAGAGATGAGAGTCTTTTTATCCTGCGGCCTCTGCGGCAGGATGGAAGAAAAGGCAAGCTCTCTTGCCTTCCCGATGGAAGGAAGACCTTCCCTCCCCTCTCCCCCTCGTTTCTCGCACTGCCATTTCTATCCCCTTCTGGTGCCAAACAAGAGAGAGGTGACAAGGGAGGATAGAGAGAGAAAGAGCGAGTGTGGCCAAGGTATTAGTGGACAGGGTGAAAATGAGTGTTTTTGTTGGTTTTTGCTTATGGGCATGCCAAGAAAGACGAGGAGGAAAAGTGAGATGCTTGGGCTTTTGAAAGCACCAGGGAATATTTACTTGGGTGGATTGAATTGCGTGTGCACTGTGCACCAGCAGTCTAGGGTTTTGGATTCTGCCTCTTTTTTTTCTCTTTGCTCTCTCTCTCCACAATTATTAGTCTATTTCTATGTGATATAGGTGATGATATTCATTGTAGGAAAAGGTTGCAGCAAGAAAAGCTGGCAATGTAGTGAGACAGTGCGAATGTCTCTCCCATAGGTGGGGTGACGGAGAGGGGGTGTCATCACTGGGAGAAAGGAAACCTAGAAAAAATTTGCTTTATCTCATGAAATGTTGTTTTATGTATAAGCTGGACGTGTTAGCACTAATTTAATTCAGATTTTGTAAAATCTCACTAAGATTAGGAGCTGTCTTTTGTGGAACCAACATGGTGCCTGGGAATCCAACATGTACTAAGCAGCAAAATTTATCATATCTTTTCTATAATGAAAAATGTAATATGCACCCCTACTCACATACATCAATGTGGGTCGACTGCCGAGGCGGCAGTAGATGTGGGATCGATGGTTGAAGATTGAACATTGTGCATTAATACTTGGTCACACGATCTGATTCCACCACGCATGCCCCTCCCTCGTCTTAACTGTGCCGTTGTATCTAAATCAGACGGACACCCCAATGCTACTCTTTTGTAAGTGCAACCGTGCACGGTATAGTAGATGTTTACCAATATTCTTACATTAATTATTTTAGATTCGAATAAAAAAATATACGCGATTGGGAATGCCACACTCCCTATGAAGTTAATTTAGATGGCTAATGAATTGACAATTGATAATTAAAAATTAGTCAAGAGTTTACACTGAGAAAGCCAATGAACAATTTCATTCCATAATGTTTGAGGTGTTGGGATTTTATGAGGACCGGCCAATCGGCTCATAGGATCGATCAGCCGGTCATGGGTTCTTAAAACGTTTTTACAGAATCTCCAGCTGATCGCTTGTTAGAGCAATCAATCGATCTACAAAGTCTGTCAGGAACATTTAGCGGACCGATCGATTGCCTGCCGTTTCATCACAAAGGCTCCAAAACAACTCATTTGATTGTTTTCAATGCCTATATCAATGGGCCGGAATCAAAGCCAGATCGGGGGCAATGGTTTATGTTCCTCTTCTATATATTTTGTAGTGTCGTTCAACATATTTTACGCTAACAACCACCAAATTGTTTCAAGGAGTGAACTTTGGAGAATTCCCTAGAAGCTCTCTCCACAAGGTTCGCTTCATTCCAGAGGAAATTGACTTGAGAACTAACAAATTGGCCTTGCCAATAGAGGGCCAATAATTCCTTAAGTAGAGCTTTGCGTCTCTAAGCCTTTGGGAATCCTTCATCAACACCTTTTTCTACTTCTTCTTTGCAAGCTTGGATTCCAATTGTGAGAACTCCGTTTCTAACAATCTTATGGAATTATTTTCATGGCTTCAATAATAAAGACCAAGCATTTTCACTCGTGATCTTGAACGAAGTTCTTGTGAAGTTGGATCGGTTTGATGTTTTGAACTACACCTTATAGGCAGACAAGATGAAGTTTTTCCTCATGCCTCTACGGATTTTTCACATCCTAGATATGAACCTCCAAGCCATTCCACCGCTATCTGACAAAGATGATCAAAAGATTATTGCGAGTGGAAGAAGTGAGAGGACAAAAACTCTACTGGGATACATCCTCGATTCTCTATCCGACCACCTCTTTGACACCTACATCAAAAAAAGAGGAGAACAAAGGAAATTTGGAGTGCTTTGGAGTTCAAATACAAGGTTGAAGAACAAGGTATGAACAAGTAGCTTATTTGTAAATATTTTGAGTATTCTATGGTTAGCACGCCAATTCTTGATCAATTCTATGATTTATAGCAAATAGTCAATTAATTGAGTACCCTTCGCGTTAAGTTGTCGAAAACTTTTCAAATGGGTACTATCTTTGCAAAATTACCACCATATTGGAAGGATTTACAAAATAACCTTCTCCATAAAATAGAGAATTTCATTTTTGAGCAAATCCTATGGACTTTGAGAATAGAGGAGAGGCAAGACTAAGATAAAAGAAAGGCAAGTTTATAGTAGATCAAATTGCCCAACAATGTTGAGGCCAAAATAACTTTTCCCAACAACAACAAAAGGTAGGAGGGAATCCCAAGACACAACAATAAGAAGAAGGAGACATGTTTGTGGTGGCATGGATCATTATGCACATGAGTGTAATGACCAAAAGGATCAAAGCTCTAATGTGGTAAGTGTGGTGGAAGAAGAAGATCACTTCATAGCCATGGTCATGGAGGTGAACATGTCATACACCAATAATGGTTGGTGGTTTGATTCCGAGGAAACAATTCAGATATGCAAGGACAACTCTATCTTCAAAGATTAGGTTGAGATGAAGAATGACCACAATGTTCTAATGGGGAACCAAAACTGGGCTAAAGTCATTGGCAAAAGGACAGTGCAAATCAACTTCTCTTATGGCAAGAGGCTTACACTAACTAATATTCTCCATGTCCCGAACATAAGGAAGAACTTATTTTCCACCAACATGCTTTGGAATATGGGCTTCAAAGTGTACTTGAGTGGGGCAATTTCAATTCAACTAGAAACTTTAGTTGGGAAGGGCAACTCTTTGTAATAGAATGCTCAAACTTTGTTCTATTGAAGTGAATGAGAATAAAGTGAATGTTGCTTATCTTGTGTTCTTATTATTTGTAGCATGATAGATTAGGACATTTAAATTCCCAATCTATTCATAAAATCAGAAAATTAGGACTAATTTCCTTTACGGATTTTGATGGTAACAAATGTGAAATTTGTATTAGATCTAAAATTACTAAGAAACCTTTTCCCAAAGGTTTATCATAGTTCTCATGTTTTAGATTTGATACACTCCAATATCTATGAATTGAATGGAATATTTGCTTTGTGGTAGAAGATATTTCATTACTTTCATATATGATTTTAGTAGATTCACCTAGTTTATCATATGAAATCTAATGATGAAGCATTTCATCTATTTCAAATTTTTTAATTAGAGGATGAAAATCAGGTGGGAAAGAAAATTAAAATTCTCTGCACCTATAGGGGCGGAGAATATCTTTTTAATGAATTTATAACATTATGAAGAGCTTTGATTGAAGGTTTCAGGTGTGCCATAGCTTTCAATTTCATTCCTCTAGTGGTGAAATCTGATTCAATGCTTTTAATTTCGATGATAAATGGACGCTCTAGCATTCCTTCGAAAATCAGTAATATCATTGATGAGATTAATTGTTTATCAAGAAACATAGTGGTTTCTTTAGTTCATGTGTATCGTGAAGCCAACTCTATGGCAGATTTTCTTGCCTCGTTTGTAGCCTCTAAAGAAAAATCTAGTCTTTATTTTAAAATCACAGATAATGACAATTTTTTATTCCTCACGGGCCTTCATACGCTGGACAATGCAGGGGCATTGAATTTAAGAGTTAGGTAATTCAATGTTTTTATGGAATTTTCTACTTCTTGTTGTTTGAGGAAAGCTTTGTATTTTGTACTAGGTTAGGTTTTTAATCCCCCCATCTTTTGTATGCTTTTTTCAATATTGATCTACTGTAGGGGCCTCACCCTCCACCCTCTAAGGTGGTATTATAAAAAAACCAATGTGAACAGCATAGCATAATTCACCAAGTGATTGCCCCATATACATCACAACAGAATGGTTTAGTGGAGAAGAAAAATCATACAAAATGGGGAATCCTATGCTAAATTGTGTTTATTTACCAAATGATTTGTGGGGTGAAGCTTTATTGATGGATTGCCGCGATAAAGTTTCATTAAAAAGGACTCCTGATACTTTGTATGAGTTGTAGAATGGGAAGGACACCACATTTGAAATATTTGAAAGTTCAAGGGTTTGTGAATTACTATAGGGTACTCAACCCTAAAAGAACCAAGTTGGGTTTTTGAGCTATAAAAAGTGTGTTTCTAAGATCTGTCAAGCATGACAAATCATATAGACTATTTGTAACACCCGAAAAATCGGTACGTTTTTGGAAAGTGCTATTTTAGGAAACTGGTCCAAAATAGGAAAGTTTCCGTAACTGTCGTGCCTATTGGTCTGGTATTTCGTTTTGACCTTGTGAAACCCTATCTTGATGATTTTTGGTCAGTAAAATTGTTTAACCAGCTTAGGCAGGTTTTTCCGAGCGCAAGGACTGGGCCTGGCGCCGTAACCTATCTGGCGCCAGGGTTTGATACACCTGACGCCAGGGCCAGTCGAGTGACAGGGCTAGGGCTAGTCACGTGTGCGGGTACACGTGTGACGGGGCCTAGTAGATGTGTCACCAGGGCAGGACTCGTGCACGGTGGAACTGCTCAGCACGCGCGTGGGTCATCTTAACCGTTTATCTGCGATCTGCGTTATAAGTCGTGCGTGGTTCAGTTGAGGGCCACGTGGACCCTGAGGAGTCACGCCACCTCATGGGTGACGTGGGCACCTTGGACCCACGATGTGGGAGAGCAAATCGTGGGAAGCCTTTTTGTTGATATCTCTTTTGGCAATTAATGCTTTTTACCTAGCTTTTAATGTTAAATAACTCTTATGATAATTATTGAAAGATTGAGAATTTAGGTTAATTAAAGAGTTGATTGGTAGTTAAGGAAAATGCTTGGCATATTCCCTTCATCAAAGAGGGCGCCAAGTTGTATTGGAGCCAAATCGTGGGAGTGCATTATGAGAAAGGAAGTTATTTGAGCCTAATTGATTCTTATCTAATCCCCTAACTCCCTAATTGATGGGGTGATAAATAAATTGGTATGAGCCAATCAGCATCTAAGGAAGGTTCTCCAAGGATTATCTTTCAAATTTTGGATCTAGGTGGCATTTGAATTGGGCGCTCAAGTGAAGGTAAAAACTGCCATGTGCAGTTTTGAGGAAATCTTGGAGAAAATCTCTACTCCAACTAATTGGTAATTCAAAAAAAAAAAAAAAACTAAAAAGGCAGATTTGGGGGAGAACGTGGGAAGGTTGTGGCCTCCCTTGCTAGACTCACTCATGTATTCAACATGTGAGTAGTCTCTTCATGTGTCAATGGATTTGTCGTCTTGCTGTCCCAAAATTATTGTTTGCTGTCCGTCCATTAATTGTTGTCCTATTTAGAGTATATGCTTTATCGGGTATGATTATGTGCGTGAATCATGATAGCATGGGATCGTAGGCTTGTATCAAGGAGAAATTCAAGTGGAGACGTTGTTGTCCAGAGAGAAAGGTCATAGCTTTTTGATGTTTCATTCGTCCTTTCGTGTCCCATATTAATGATCTTAATTGATGGTTGTGAGAGATAATCAAGATTGATAGTAATAGCATATATAGAATAGCCATAAGCAATAAAAAGGCATAAGTTTATCTACTGATATGGTCATATTAGTATCATCATAGGATTGTATATGGATTATAATATCATGGACATATGGGTATTAATGTGTAAGTATCATCTTATGAGAGTTAATCAAGATGGATTAGCCTTGGCTAGTATTTTCCTGCACAGACAGAGTGTAGGATAAAAATCATAACTAATTACAGGAAATTCGGAAAAATGCAATTCCAGTGGCGTTGGATTCTAGACTCTTGGGGGAATATACAATAAAAATTTCAGAGCATGTTTCGAACTGTAAAAGTTCTGGTGAGAGTCGAAAGGCGACGGTCATGTTGGGGGCAGAACAGAAATCAGAAGTAATACTAAGTATTACCTACAATTAAGTTATCTTAAACCATGGTCTACCATAATTTAATTATATCAGTAAAGAATTGGTTAGTAATGGAAGCCGTAAGAGTAATCCTCTGGACCTAAGTATTAAATAAAGACAAGCCAAGTGGGTTAAGCATATGTGTCAAACTACCGTATTAAGTATAGTGTTTAGGGGAATCCGGTGTGGGTTGTACTCTCAACCCTAACCATCGTGACAATTTGAGTTTTCTATGGTCAGTGTTCAAATCGGAAATTTCTATCTAGGGCCTTGCACAACGAGAGTTAGCAGATTTGTGAAAATACCTTTATACCCTTGAAGCTTGGTTCAAGCCGGAAGACGAGTTGTTTCAATTACTCTGTTTGAAGTCAGATTTAGATGAAGATCAAGGGGTCTTATTCTTAGTTTGAGAGGTGTCTTCCTTGAGATATTGAAATCTCAACGGTAACTCTTCACGAGTCCAGTATCAAATAGCGAGAAATTTCATTACTTCTTTTACAGCCGATGTCGCTGTCAGATTATTTCCAGTTCTATGTAAACTGCTCAGTCCACAAGAGTGTTTAATACTCTTCGAGTGGAACTCATAGTATGCTCAAGAGCCATCGCTAGATCTTGCGAGATCTCCGATTATCTTTGAACCTCTGTAGTTCAGCCTATGATGGCAAAACGTACGTATTTAGATTACAAGATATTACGGAAGGTCTTGTGGTCTCCGCCCATTGTGCCCGTAAGCACCGATGGGGCCAGCATCCCTAGACGCGTGGCCGGGTTCCTCTGTAGAACCTCTAGGATGTTCTGGCATAGATGTCCAATTGTGAAGAGGACTGACCTGAGAGCAGAAGTTGTTAACTCCAATACTCTGTATGTTGGCATCTATCTTGAATTGTAACTGTTCCAATGAAGTGTCCGGAATTTGATAGAGTGCTAGTCCTTGAATTCATTGCTTACTATGCATTTATTATATCATGGATATCTGATAACTGTTCTAGCTTGTACCATCTGGAGTCTTTGCTATTACCTATTTTGTTCGGTAGGATTCCGGCATCCTACTGGGTATTTCCTTGGAAATACTCATGCATCCTTTGATGCAGGTATCAAGAAAGAGTGAAGTGGAGTAGTTTGGGATAGCTGCTGATCTGCCAGGCCAATAAAGTTTATGCGAAGACTTGTTATTTTTATTTTCTTGTAACGAACTTGTCTATGTGGCTTTTATGCTTCAGATGCTTATTTTTGAATTTGGATTTGTAATGTATAATCAGTATGAGCTATTTAAATCCTTATTTCAGTTTTCTGTATTTAATGGATAATTGTTTAAGCAATCTGGAATGGATAGAGTTGTATCGAGTATTCGGTCATGTCCCGGCTTTCAGCCTTAAGGTCTTCAATGAGTTAGTGCTTCCGCGCATTATTCGAGGTTTTGAAATTCGGGGCGTGACACTATTGGACTTGGAATCAAATATAATTGTTGATTCAAGGATGTTGAGTTCCTAGAAACAACTTTTATAAGACATTTCAAGCTATTAAAGAACCTAAACACATAGACTCCTTAGATGCTGAAGAATTAGTTGGGAGCCTTGGAAACTTTGAAATGGAAGAAGACACATACAATCAAAAGAGGGAACTATATGAGAAACATAAGGGTACGCAAACTGCACTTAGGGCCACTAAAAAAGATCTTGATATAAGGCCAAGGCCTTGAACATAGTTAAAGAGGAATACCTAGTGATGAGGAATCACTTGATTTAATGACAAAGAACTTTAGGAAATTTCTCAAGTTAAAGAAATATGAGACAAATAGAAAAGGGATGAGCGCTAACTTTAGGAATAAAAACTGAGTAATGCTACCGACACGTTAGGCCACCCACAGTTTCATCCACGGGCTGGCATTTCCAAAGGAAAGTTAGTGACACATCAGCCTGTGGGTGAAATTGTGGGGAAGTTAACATAGGTAAAACATTTTTCATAAAAGCTCAGACAAGAATAATGGCAACAATGAGAAAGTTTATAAAGTGAACAAATTAAATGTGAATTGTGATAAATTTGGTCACATTGCCTCTGAATGCCCAAAGAAGGAACATAATTTCTCTGAAGAAGAGAAGCCTAAGTAAAAGGACAAGAAGAGAGGAAGAGCCATAAGGCTGCAGTGTTTCATAGTAGGGGTGGAGAGTCAGATGGAGACGTGACTCACTAACTTCACTCCAGGAAGAGTGTCAAACCTACCCTAACCACACCTAAGTTGCCTCACCAAGTCTACAAGACAAAGATTTGGAGAACTTTGTTCATCGAGTGGATAGTGTTGCTAGAAAGCCTCAAGGGTGGCTTAGGATCGGCTAGCAAAGTGCATCTAAGGGCATCTCACATTTTTTGTGGGAGACACTCTTGAGTCCCCTGTTTCACATCTTTCAAATATTTTGAGACAAGTTACTTCTATTTTTAGTTGCTTTCTATTATTGAAAAAACACAAAAAAAATTGAAAAACCCGAAAACCCAAAAGGAACTTCTCTTTTTTTTTTGCTATCTTTGTTTTCGCCTCAATTTTATTGTTGCTTTTTAGGTTTTCTAGTATTTATTTTTTGTTGGATTTCTGGTTGATAAGAATGCGACACTTAGGCTAATCATGGTTGCACTTTTAATTGTGTCATATCAACTTTGAAAGTGTGCAACAAATTTGATGAATGGAGATTTTGGAAAATGAAGAATGGTTAAGTTGGTTGTCTTATCATCTTACCCTCCTATACTATATTTTTAAATTGCAACACTTGAGATATGGGTTGCGAACTATAATAAAGGAGTTGACCCTTAATTTGGTTAAATCATAACTAGCTCACTTGTACTTGAAAGTCACATCACTTATGTACTAAAAGTCTTAGAAAGTAGAATGTAAATTGCTGGCTCAATAATCACAAAAAATCATAGAATTCTGTTGTTCAAAAGAAAAGGAAAAAAAAAACAAAAAATAGATGACCTTTGTTATTCAAGTTATTAAGCCAAGGGGTGTTTCAACACCTAGTGTAATGCCTCAGATTTTCAAAATTCATTTTGTATAAAAGCTCGGTGTTTGCAAAAGCTTTAAATATAATGACAACTTATAATAAATTTGAGCCATAGCTTGAGCCCATCTCATTCAAAAATTTTGGCTAAGCTAATCTAGAGCTTGAGTGTAGTTACATTGTTAATCCTTCAAAATAACAACTAAACAGGATCATGTCACAATCTACAAATAATTATTATAATAATAATCAATTGGCAAACATATGTGCCTATAGTCATACTAAATTTGAATAAAACTAAAAGGGATTATATCCTACATTCTTCTTGCTTCTTGCCTCTCTACTATTGCTCACGTTCCATGCTTCTAAACCTATTCTTCAAAACCTGGGGAAGAAGGCAAGAGGAGTATGAGGGACTCAATAGGAAAGGCTATAACCACTGACCATGCATTCATCAGTCAATAATAAATAAGTGTGGAGCTATTCTAGCATTAACTAATTAATTCAATTCATTTCCTACTTAACATTCTTCTACTACTATTGCTACTTAATAGCATACTACCTTAAACCTCAATTCTAAGGTCATAGATATTTTCTTCTTAGGCCTTGTCTCTGGTGGTGTCAACCCCTATTCCTTATTTCATTTTTGTCATACCCCAAAATTTCAAGCCTCGACGGAGTGCGGAAGTCGACCCTTAGGCGAGAAATTCTTAAAGCCGAAATTTGGGCACGCAACTTAATACCCATTCACCAGTCAACCACAACATCTCAAAAGGATGTGTAATTGAAACCATTCAGTCATATGAATCAACATCATTAAACCATATGAAATAAAAATTCTTAATATCAAATTATCCCAAAATAAAAGTCATTAAAATCTCTTAATAAAATTACTAAAACTTCTTAGCACATAGGCCATTAATGTCACAGCTATTTATTTCAAAAGCAACCTAAACTTCGTAACTTTCTGACTGCAATCCTTGAGCTTTTCCTGCTGCTGCAACGTTCTCCAAATCTAATCTTTATCCAAGCCTGCATCACAGGATGCATGAGTATTCCGAAGAAATACCCAGTAGGATGCAAAACCCACACAAACACAAAAGATACAATATATAAAAATGCATAAGATTTCAACAACAACTCATAAATCAGCAATATCGATATCCAATATAAGGAATTGCATTACCAGAAATCATCATCAGTCACTAAGACTCCAAAACAGCTAGAATGTATGGAGAGAATATAATTAATCAATGATCTAAACATTGAGAGTGCATAAGAAAAACATCATTCACAGAGACTTCAACTATCACAAGCGTATGGAGCTACAACTCTCACTGTCATATATCACCACTTCCATGTGGTTTCTTGCCAGACCATCCTAGAGGTTCTCTCCTTGGAGCCCTCTGCCATGTCTAGAATACTGGCTCTTTCAGTACTTATGGAAGGGTTCAAAGATATACTCTCTTAACACAGGGACTTTTGAGTCTTATTAACTCTCATCCTGGCATAGTCTCTTAACTCAGGGGCTTTTGAGTATTATTAACTCTCTCCCTAGCTGAATTTCTTAACTTAGGGGCTTTTGAGTATTATTAACTCTCACCCTACCTAAATCTCTCTTAACGCAGGGGCTGTTGAGTATCATTAACTCTCACCCTGGCTGAGTTTCCCTTAACACAGAGGCTGTTGAGTATCATTAACTCTCACCCTGGCTGAGTTTCTCTTAACACAGGGGCTATTGAGTATCATTAGCTCTCACCCTGGCTGAGTTTCTCTTAACACAGGGGCTATTGAGTATTTTCTCTTAACACAGGGGCTATTGAGTATCATTAGCTCTCACCTTGGCTGAGTTTCTCTTAACACAGGGGCTATTAAGTATCATTAGCTCTCACCCTGGCTGAGTTTCTCTTAATCCAGGTGCTTTTGAGTATTCTACAACTCTCAACCGGACAGAGTCTCTCCTAATCCAAGTGCTTTTGAGTATTCTACAACTCTCAACTGGACGGAGTCTATTATGGCTTTTACCAGTATACTATGAATGTCTTCACTCAGGTACTATTGAGACTACCCATCTCTCATCCTGGGAAACTAATTTACCTCTCTTGGAGAAAATCTCACAAGGTTCTTATAACAAATCTCTGATGTAACTATTTACTCGAAGGAAAGGTATCCTCTATGAAGAACATATTCATTCTGATAACTAGCTCACGAAAGAAGTACAACAAATATTTTGATACTCTTTCAAAAGTCTTACTCACTAAAGGAGTACCAATGAGATTACTTAATCTCTATCGTCACACAACTAACCATAGAAGTATGAAAATAAAGTGTCAACAACAGAAGTGTCACACATTGCTTTAACATAGGTGGAACTATTCCAATACTCAACTCGGTCATAAAAACATTGATCCAAACTTCAAGGTTTAAGACTTTAGTCAAAAGGGATGATGATTCGACTTCCAATTGAAAACACAGTCTAGTCAATATCAACCATGAAACACATAGGACTTACTAAACACCAAACTACCCACCATTAGCCTATGATATTAAAGTATTATATTTAGTCCATTATGCTGTAATTCTTTCTGGAAGATCTTGCATAACACATATTACTTTTATAGTATACTTATTTTAGCATAGGGTAATGTTTTGCTAAAGTTTCTCCAACTTTTACCCTAATTACAGTATTCTGCTTTTACATATCAGTTGATTTCCGGCTCTTCCCAGCGTCAGTACAGATTGAATTACTCTCTGAAATTTTTACTGTATATAGTCCTTTGAGTCGAGTTTCTAACCCAATAGACGGCATATTTTTCCAAGTTTATTATGAATTATTTACTACAGACTGTCAGCACAAAAACAGTTCTGGCCGAGATTAAGACTCTTCATTAAACTCGATTATCTCACTTAATAACACATTATAGGTGATAATATATTATTAACAGACAACCATAGTCCCCTCCTAGATCAATTACAGACCCTAGGATATTCTGGAATTACCAAAGTATACCCTTTTATCATGTTACATAGCATATATCAATTGACCCCTACATCTTTACATATAAGAGCATGATCATAATCAACTCATGAATAGAAACATCACACATATTCATTCCAAAACAAGGTCACATATTTGACATCAAAACTTGAATCATAAACATTCATATGATTGAAATAAATCACAAAGAATAGTGGTAAAATCATCCTACTTTTCGTTTCACAAAAGTCTCGCCTTTTACGCGTCGTTCTCTTTCTTCGCTTCGTAGCGATGCCTCCGCTCCAAGTTTTGGATGAAGACTCACACCAAGAAGAGGCTTGAGAGAAGGGTGAACGTGGGAAGGAGAAAAGCACAAGATTTGTAGAGCTAGGGTTTGATATGAATTGCACAAACCCTCCCCTCTCATGGATTTATATAGAGTTTAGAGTTTCCACCTCTTATGCAAATCCTTCCTTATCATGTACTCTTTCCTCCAATAAGAATCCTCTAAAATCCTCCAAAATCTCCTCATGAACTCAATCTCCAAGTTTGGTTAGGATTTGATATCTTTTTCTCAAAAAAATCCACTCAAAACGCAATTTTCGTATTCAATCCGTCGTTGTGATTTATCGCGTACCCCGACGATTAATCGCGTACCCCGTCAGATCAATTGCATACCCCGGTGATCAATCGCATATCCCAACTGCATACCAAAATTCAAACTAACATAACTTTATGCTCCGAACTCCGATTTGTGCACCATCGGTGGCATTGGAAAGCTCTCTTCACATATTTTAACTCCAAAGTTGCAAAACATAGCAAAAATAAGCATTAAAATTTAATATTTTTAGATTAATCAAATTTAGTAGGCACACAAATTTTTCGGGTGTTACAATTTCGATCACTGCAACAATCTTCCTTGTGAAGTTGTCCTTACTATCTCTCATTTAGAAACTATTCTCTTGTACTAAATATTGCCTACATGATTTATTCTCTCGAGGACCACATCTTGTGATGATTTCTTCTTTCATTCGACCCCTTATCATCTACGTTTTGACATTTAGTCCCAATGGGAATTCACAGCCCCTCCAGTTTGAAATATTAGCACCATGAACTTCAATGTAATCCTACATGCTAACTGTAATCACTTGTGAATCTGAACCCTTGAGGTGGCCAACATCGAACTGGGTTTGTGCCTTGCAACTAACACAGTTACTCTTGGTGCTTGTCCTATTCTTCCTTCTTTTAATGGCTCATGTGTTGAACCTAGATTCTTGACACTACTGGTCATTCTGGCATGTTACTACATGCCTTTACAATATTCAATTGTGGCCTATTTATTACTAAGTCATTCAATCACTAAGATATGTATTTCCTACAAGTCATCTCATACTAATAGATTTCATGTTGTCCACTAGCTGTAATTTATAGATCAACATGATTCAAATTCCATAAATAAGCATTCCATGATATCATCCATCATCAAAATTATTATTTTAGGTTACAAGAGGTTTACCTTGCTCTTCCACAAATATAATATATCCTGACAGTCCATCAATATGACATAAATCTCGATACTTAAGATGTATAATTATTTACTTCTAAGCATGCAATTAGCCATAATTCATGCAAACATATCCATAAACATGCAATAACTTCTAGCATTCATAGGACACAACGTTTTATATTATTATTAGGATGGGGATAGATGTAATGCCCCAAAATTTTCAAATACAATTTTTCTTTTTTATGCAAGAAAAATCGGAGATGCAACGGATCCATTATATACCACATGGGTAAATTGGATTCGGGACAGTATTTTGGGTTTTCAAATTTTATTTTTTAATAAAATATATAATAAATAATAAAATATCGATAAATACCAAAATCTCATCCAAGTGTGCAACCATACTATTCACATCCAAACTACAAAAAACATACATATAGACGCCCGCACTCACGACCTTACATAAATTAATTAAAGTACTTACAACTAATGCCTAAGACTTTGTTGCCTTTCCACATGAACTCCAAAGTACATGCAAAACTATAAAATGTGTAGCTGAGTATTTACATACCTAGTAGGACGGCAACAATCAATAATATTTTATTCTTGTGAAACTATAATATATAGTCATGCATTAATACTTACTACATTAATCCATTAGAACAACACAAGCGTACTTCTTTCTTGGTCCTTGTCTCTAACCGTGGATACTGACTCTCGTGGTCTAACCCAATTCTTTTACTTCTTTCTTCCATAGTAATCTATTAGATACTCATGTATTATGCTTTGATGATTGTAGTTGCAACAAGTCATCAGTACTTTTTTGGACCATTCATAGTCCAGAATTCTACCACGTGTTCTAGCGTATTCCTACTACTGCTATAGGCCATATTCTAATTGAATTGGCCGATACTATATCCATGTAAGACACATATAATCATACATCATTGAATTTGCGTACTTCAAGCATAATCATTCATGCATCAATCATTACAATATTCATGACAGCATACATACATACGATATATTTATGCATTTGTATCATAGAGCATACACTTGCTTTTAATTCTTCTTTTTGCATGAAGTGCAAATTCTCTATCTGTTGGTCCATCAACAATCCCTCATCGACACATACATTAGTTGATGGTGATTTCTCAATGACTTGACAATTCTAATTCTTCCATTCTTCTTTTACTAAGACATAGCTCAAGACATATCAATCTCAATTTCAATTCAATTCAGGCATGCTCATCCTTCAACATGCGACAATTCATACCATGCAATCATTCATGCATAAAAATAACATCTTTACTATCTAAGATATGAGAGTACTATACTTCGACATGACTAATTGAAGATTGTGTACAAACCAGCTACCACTTAACAAATGGAACCTTTATCTTGGTACTATTTTTAAATTTTGTTGAATGAAACCATTTATTTCATATGAAAGGAACCAAATCACTACATTTTCAGGAATAAATGAACTCATAGGACTTAGCAGTTTAAACCTTAAGAAGACACCCATACTTTTTGTTCAAAGGGTCATGATATAGTGTTGAATTCATTAGAGAGATGGAAGCGTAACTCGCTTTCGTATTTTCTCTCTATTTTCCTTTAAGTCCTGTAATCTCATGTTACTCCTCAATGCTTATTACAAGGGGCACACCCCCATATATAGCAATTAAAAATGTAACACCCAGAAAATTCGTACGTTAACTAAATGTATCTAATTTAGGAAATTGATCTAAAAGAGGAAAGTTTCATTTTCTGATTTGATTTCTGGTTTTGCAATGTACTTTGATGTGTTATTTGATTTAATGATGTGATATAATTTGTTAATCACATGGCTAATAGTAGTAGAAAACTAGGACGCGAGGGTTGGTACTGGCGCTAGGCACAACCTAGCACTGAGGCCAGCCTGGCGCCAGGGTCTGAGAACACCTGACGCCAGTAGTGGGGCTAGGCACCAGGGCATATGTTCAGTGGATTACTCTTAATTAGTAAAGTGAATTTGGTTTTGATGTGTGGTTAGTGATGTACACGTGTTAGTATGACGAGTAGTGCAACCGTGGGACGACAAAGACCTGTGCGCGTAGGACTCAAGCCAAGCCGCAAGACCTGGGCACTGAGCCATGTGGCACTGACCCAGGGATGATTTATGAACGTGGGTAACCTTGCCATAAGATGATCTTCGGATGGTGGGAGCGAATCTTGGAGCAAAATCTACGATTTGACCTAATAGCGATAAATATAGTAAGTATCGCGGAGGATCGGGAAGTATCAGTTCGGTTGAGATAATTAGGGAAGATAAATCTTAATTAAAAAGAGATAAATATTTCACTTTTTAATCAACCAATAGGAAGGGGACGTCTAGTTGGTTAGCCTAGATATGGTAGTTTCCTAGTTTGGAACGAGAAATGTGAAGTATGATTAAGATTGTAAGTTCGGCCAATACTATTTCTGTGTCAACAGTCGGAAGTAATTAAATCATAACTAATTCAAAAAAAATCGGAAAAATATAAAATTAGTGGGGTTAAAAACTAGACTCATAGGGATAACTCCAATAAAAATTTCAGAGTGTAAGTACAAATGGACGGACCGTGGGAAGAGTCGGAAGTGGACTGTTATGCGTATGACAGTGTGCTGTAATTAGGATTAAGATAGTGAACGAATCTTATTAGAGATTTGAAATCCTAATTAAATGAGGAAAACCCAATGGATTAATATGGCTGAACGTCCCTTACTAATGAGGGAGAGTTTTTAATTAGTAGTGAGAGTTTGGATTAGGAAGGAGTCTTGATTTGGAGATATCCTAGTTGTAGTAGGTTTTGGGTCTATATAAGCATAAGAGAGAGGGCTGGCTGGTATTTTTTCAAGCCAAAACCTTTGTGAACGTTCCAAGACTTTCTCCTTCTCCTTCTCCTTTGTTCCAGCAAGCTTTATACTTTTTCCTTCACCTCAAGAGTCAACGATCAAAGCGCTAAAGGGCGGCATCGTGTAGAGGAATCAAAAGCCTTCGCGAGGAAGCAAGAAGATACTATGTTTGGACTAGGTAGGATGATTTTTCCCACACTCTTAAATCTGAATTTCATACCTTTTTCATGTGCTTCTTGTGTCAATATATTGATTTATGATTGTGAGTCTTCATTAGAGTCAATCGCTAAATACCAATCTTTTGAATTATCCAGTTATTACGTGTTGTTGCTCAATCGTGTGAACCTTGATGTTCCAATTCCTAATTGTTACACATGCTAGCCCAATGATGGGAAGTTTGAATTATTTGGAGTCCTCTTTGAAGCTTCCTTGTGTCCCTTTTGGTCTTTGACATTGCTGTCCAAATTTTATTATCCTTAATTAGTTGTCCAGTCCGCCTAATTCAACTAGAAAAAAGGGCATGTGTGTGAGATGAAATAAGATAATGAAAGTACACCTCAATCCTTATAAATATTATGACATATCATACCTAATAAAGTTCTGGAATAAGTAAGATATGGAAGATATTCAAGTATACTATGTATTATTGAACGGATTATGGGGTAAACACACTCACAATTTGATTAGAACTATGATTAAGGGTCTCGGCCAGAACTGTTTTTGCATTGATGAGCTTTATTAAAATATTTATAACTAATTATATAAAAATTATAAAAATATGCCGTTTATTGGGTTGTAAACTAGACACATAGGAGTAATCACAGTAAAATTTTTAGAGTCTAATTCATTCTGTTTTGACGTTGGTAAGGGTTGGAAATTAACTAATATGTAAAAATAGAACACTATAATTATGGTAAAGGTTGGGAAAATATTATCAAAACAATAGCCTATGCTATAATAAGTATACTAAGAACTTTATATATATTATATAAGACTTTAAGTAAATATTACAGTAGGATGGATTAAGTATAATACTATAGTATCATGGGCTAATGGTGAGTGGTTTGATGTTCATTAAGTCTTATATGTTCCACTGGTGATATTGACTCGATTCGTGTTTCCAATTGGAAACCGAACCATCTATTTCTATTTGACCAATGCACTTCTATTCGTTTGAGAAACTTCAGTTGACCTATTATTGAGTCTGTTTGAGTCAAGTCTTCTTTAAAACCAGAACTTGATATTCTTCATGATATAACTTGAGTTTTCGTGGAGTCTTGAAAGGCAATTCTTGATCAAGTCTTTCTTCATAAGTTTTATTTAGGGCTATGCATGCGTAACATGGTCATTGTTAAGAGTCTTTTCTATTCTATTCATACTCTAGAACATGAGTCATACGTTGTTAAGAGTCTTTGTTATTCTATTCATACTCCATGAGTGAGTCATTGAAGTAAGAGTCACCCTATTCTCAAAAAGTTGAAACCTCTGCTATTGTTGAAACATTGTCCAGTTTGACATTGACCTATTTCTCCACTAATTGTTCGGTGGAATCATAGTATGCTCACGAGCCATTGCTAGGTCCAGCGTGACCTCCGATATTTATGGAATTTTGATTCCTTATTGCCCGAAGGGAGGCAAATACGTACGTTTAGGCTGTATGATATTACGAAAGGTCTGCAGTCTTCGCCCATTGTGCCCGTAAGCACGGATGGGACCAGCATGTCTAGACGCGTGGCCGGGTTCCGAAGGGAGAACCTCTAGCATGATTCTGGTATATTTTACCTTTCGAGATCGGTAAATTCAGCGAGCAGAAATTGTAACTCCTTGCACTTTAGATGCCTGGAGCCTTTGGTATTTTAACCATTCTCTCCTTACACCGGTATTTGTTTGGAGTCGTATAATTTATTGTCCTTGCTCTATACTTGAGAGTAAGGAACCGTTGATGTTTAGGAGTCTTCATTGATGATGTTATTTCCTCTTATAATGGAATTCTTGTTGCTCAGTTCAAATATTCTTAATTATTCAACTGTCTCATATTAACCCTACTCTTTGTCCTATATTGTATATTCTGTTCTTGTGGGTTTTTGCATTCTACTCGGTATTTCTTCGGAATACTCATGCATCCTCTGATGCAGGCATGAAGAAAGTATAGCTATGGCAAGTGCAGATAATAGAAGACTTAAAGACAGTCGTGGAAAATAAAGCTATCTTTGTTATTTTAAATTTAGTATTAATATTATTGGCATTTTGGCCAAAGCATTTTAATGATTTTGATTTTTAGTTATTTTAGATGACTTGTATTATGGATTAATTTAAGATTATTAAGTTCTCATTTCATAGGTGTTAATGATGTTATTTAAAGACTCAGTTGTGTTATGTCGAGTACACATCTATTCATGGTGATGTATTAGACGGGATGTTCGAGTATTCGGTCATATCTCAGGGTTTTTGGCCTCAAGCATACTCATGAAAGAAAAAAAAATGTCTTCCGCACTCCGACGAGGCCGGGAATTTTGGGGCTTGACAAAAATGCTTGAATCTGATTTGCTCGATATTACCAAAGCAAAAATTGTTAACCAGATTGTTGTGAATTGGAATAAAGCTCATTTTAAATTGAGTGAATTGGGTTATAGTAGTATTTCAAGCCTCCATTTACCTTTGCAGATGCACGAGGATCTATTGACATCTAGGGCAAATCTAGTCACCTAATACAGGATATGTAATTTTTTAAATATTGCCAGATTTTTTTTTTGGACAGAAGGAATATTGTTTAGGTACTGCCATTGGGGCCTTTAGTTTATCGTCATAGAACTCGACCCCATGATAAGTAGAAAAGAAAGATGACAAACAAGTTCCACAAAACTAGCAAACAGATCTATAATAAGTAGTGTTTGTTCAACGTCATAATTCATACTCCCTCCCTTCAAAAAAATATGGATGTATTTGAAAATAAGTTAAATCTATTGGCCTATAGGCCCACAGCAGTCAAGCCATAGCTTACAAGTTCTATTAAACTAGCGAGCAGATCTATAATAAGTAGCGTTTGTTCAACATCATAATTCATACTCCCTCCCTCCAAAAAAATATGGTTGTATTTGAAAATAAGTTAAATCTATTGGCCTACATGCCCACAGCAATCAAGCCACCGTTTACCCTGGCGCAAGAACTTTTATGAGGATCTATCGTCTGTCGGGCAATTCCAGCCACCTAATGCTAATGGTGTATCTATAATTTTTCAAATGCTGCTAGGTTTTTTTGGATGGAGGGAGTGTGTATTATGATTAAGATATATATAATAATTCAACCAAAAGTTTTGCATGCTGACCACTAACACAAGATAAATTTGTTTGTCTTCCATAAATAATTCCTAGATTCCTCGTTGATTTAATTCACATGTTTTTTCTGTTCTTCTGCTCAAATGAATTATGGAAGATAAGGATTTAAGTGTCACTAGCACTATTATTCCACTCAGTGAGTCACATCATCTTTGAGCTACTAAGAGATTCATAACATTTATACAAAATTTTTAGCAAACTAACTAGGAAATGGTTAATATGTGCATCTTCCGTGCAGTGCATCGCGAGTTCTGATCAGTTGATCATGAGTTCGGTCGCGCGTTCAGGAATGAAAAACGCTTTGTTTGAATCCACTTTCTTTAAGAATCTCATCTTAAAGAGGGTTGGGAAAAGCGCTCATCTTAGTTGTTCAATGGAAGAGAAAGCAGGTTAGGAAGAAGCAATTTCTTTACACCATGGCGCAGTCGAAGTTACTAAGACCTTTATCACACTCTCCGTCAATCTTTTCATCAAAAAAGTAGGTGAAACAAAAGGAATTCAGTAGCCTGGAGCCTCGATGTAGAGCCCCTAGGCATGATATTGATTAGATTCTTTTTGTTGGACAGATTGGACGGATGCTTGTTTTGATGGAGACCCATATCAGTTAAGGAACTTGCAACTCCTCAAGACATCTTTTGCAAGTTGCAAGACATGTAGGTAATGAGAATGGTGTCCTTTAATCGGTATTGAAAATGGAAAAAGTATTGGCTACGCTCCGCTCAGGGGGGAGAGTATGGGTGATGGGCACACACCCCTACTTGTAATAATTATCACAAGGGACCCACAAGTCAAGTCAAGGGGAGTCGTACCCATCACCCATCGGTGATGAGCACACTATTTCCGTGCTCGGCGCGCAGCTAATAACTTCTCTTCAAAATGGGTCACTCTAGATGGACTGTTATCAAAAGTGCTGGCCAAGGAAAGTACATGTAAAGCTTACTTAAATATATGTTTATATACATATGTGCATAAAGTGCTATACTTAGAACATCGTGTTGCCTTTTCTGCCATTATAGTTGCCCTAAGTAGCTGAGGTCTGTAGGTGTTATTTGACATTTGTATGTCGTATTTTTGTTATTTGATTGGTGAATCAATTCAATAAGCCCAAGAGTTTATCAAAAAAATAATAATAAGAACAAGAGGAAAACTATAAGAAGGGAGATCAGTCTAGATGGTCAAAAAGTACAAATTACAAGTTCAATTTTCAAGAGTGTTGTCAAAAAAGAAGTTTCATTTTGTAGAGAGGAATGGATATTCATGAAGGGACTCCAAAAGAAAAGGATTAGCACCAATATAAAACTGAGTTTCCATCTCACACTAATTGAAAAGTTGTGACTTGGGGGCAAATTCCCCCATGTAATTTGTATTTTATTTTATTTTATATATATATATATATATTAAAAAAATTAAGGGTATCTTAGTCCATAAGATCCGACTAGAAGGGGCAGAACAACTGGCCCCTATTTTTTTATATGCGCAACCAGGCTCTTAAAGCACCTCATCCCGTCGCCAATCCCCTCATGCATGTACAAAGCTCACCTTTCATACACACCGTGTAAATCAGAGTATAATTCTATGTGGGTGGCCAACAGAATGTTGATTCAAATTCAGGTCCATCAACCCTATGTGTATTGTCTTATTCCGTCGCTGTTTTTTCCCTTACCCTTGAAGTTGTATCTTGTATCTGAATTGGCAATTTCTTCTATTACAAGAGTGTGCCACTTATCATTTCATTGCTATATTAATTGTCTGGTAGCAATCAATTACTATCTTACCTAGGATTTTTAGAAGGAAAAAGTAATATTTATTGGTACAATGACATCCTTGCTTCTCTTAATTTTTTTTTTTATAACTTATGTCTGCTGATTTTGGCTCATCTACCTGGGCAGTAAAGTATGACTTTATCTACATTTTTTTCCAAATAAATTTATGAAGAAATTGATTAAGAGTGTGTCAGTATTCTAAGTGAAATTGAAGTAACTACCAATTAATATTGAACTCATGATTTTAGGAGAAAATAATTGTCAATGCCATACAAAATAAGATGAAATAAAAAGAAGAAAGAAAAAAATTCAGAGTTAAACCTTGGTCAACAGGCGCAAGTTCGGTAAGTTAAGAAACTCAAACCTTAGTAATACCAGGCGTTATATTTTTTTCCTGAATATACCAGGTATTAATTATAGGTACTTAATTAATTAACACACACGGTGATCTTCTATTCCCTCTGTCCCACATTTATTGTCTAGAATATAAATTTTAGATGAACTAAAATGAGTTCATTTTTTATTTCCAATCCATACAAATTAATGTGGTATGGTGGGCGCAATATTAACAACATTAATACCCTCGTCACCAAATCACTACTCTTTTTACAAATTCAATTAGAATTCCAAATATTAATATAGCCTCAACGTATGGATTATATAGATATTGTTCAACTATAGCAGATTTTGGGCAAAAGATATGGGTGATGAAGAAAGGAGAGGGTACTAAAATAAGTTCATTTCTTATTTTCAATCCGTACAAATTAATGTGGTATGGCAGGTGCAATATTAATAACTTTAATACCCTCATTAGCAAATCACTACTATTTTTACAAATTCAATTAAAATTCTAGATATTAATATAACCTTAACATATGGATTATACAGATATTGTACAACTGTAGCAGATTTTGGGCAGGAGCTATCGGTGATGAAGAAGGGATAGGGAACTAAAATGAGTTCATTTCTTATTTCCAATTCACACAAATAAATGTGGTATGGCAGGGGCAATATTAACAATTTTAATACCCTTGTCACCAAATCACTACTCTTTCTACAAATTCAATTAGAATTCTAGATATTAATATAACCTTAACATACGGATTATACAAATATTGTACAATTGTAACAGATTTTGGGCAGGAGCTACCATTGATGAAGAAGGGATAGGGAACTAAAATGAGTTCATTTCTTATTTCCAATCCATACAAATAAATGTGGTATGGCCGGTGCAATATTAATAACTTTAATACCTTCGTCACCAAATTACTACTCTTTTTACAAATTCAATTAGAATTCCATATATTAATATAGCCTTAACATATTGGTTATATGTATATTGTGCAACTGTAGTAGATTTTGGGCATGAGCTATTGATGATGAAGAAGGGAGAGGGAACTCGAATGAGTTCATTACTTATTTCCAATCCATATAAATTAATGTGGTATGGTGGGCACAATATTAACAACTTTAATACCCTCGTCACCAAATCACTACTCTTTTTACAAAGGGCAGTGATAATCCTACATCAGATTCCTACACATTTCCATACACAGCTGATGTGTATGGAAATGAGTGGGTCAACTGATGTGGGGTCACATCAATTCACCCACTCATTTCCTTACACATCTGTTGTGTATGGAAATATGTAGAAAATCTGATATATAAATATCGTTTCCCTTTTACAAATTCACTTTGAATTCTATATATTAATATAGCCTTAACATATGGGTTATACATATATTATACAACTGTTGTAGATTTTGGGCAGGAGCTATCGGTGATGAAGAAGGGAGAGGGAACTCGAATGAGTTCATTCCATATTTCCAATCCATACAAATTATGGTATGGTGGGCACAATATTAACAACTTTAATACCCTCGTCACCAAATCACTACTCTTTTTACAAATTCAATTAGAACTCCATATATTAATATAGCCTTAACATATGGGTTATACATATATTGTACAACTTTAGCAGATTTTGGGCATGAGCTATCGGTGATGAAGAAGGGAGAGGGAACTCGAATGAGTTCATTCCTTATTTCCAATCCATACAAATTAATGTGGTATGGTGGGCACAATACTAAAAACTTTAATACCCTCGTCACCAAATCACTACTCTTTTTACAAATTCACTTAGAATTTTATATATTAATATAGCCTTAGCATAAGGGCTATATGTATATTGCACAACTGTTGCAGATTTTGGGCAGGAGCTATCGGTGATGAAGAAGTGAGAGGGAACTAAAATGAGTTCATTTCTTATTTCCATTCCATATAAATTAATGTGGTATGGTGGGTACACTATTAACAACTTTAATACCTGTATCACCAAATCACTACTCTTTCTACAAATTAAAGTAGAACTCCATATAGTAATATGGCCTTAACATATGGGTTATACATATATTGTACAATTGTAGCAGATTTTGGGCAGGATCTATTGGTGATGAAGAAGGGATAGGGAACTAAAACGAGTTCATTTCTTATTTCCAATCCATAGAAATAAATGTGGTATGGCGGGCGCAATATTAATAACTTTAATACCCTTGTCACCAAATCACTAGTCTTTTTAAAAAAATTCAATTAGAATTCTATATATTAATATAGCCTTAACATATTGGTTATACATATATTGTACAACTGTAGCAGATTTTGGGCAGGAGCTATCGGTGATGAAGAAGGGGTAGGGAACTAAAATGAGTTCATTTCTTATTTCCAATCCACACAAATAAATGTGGTATGACGGGTGCAATATTAACAATTTTAATACCCTCGTCACCAAATCACTACTCTTTTACAAATTCAATTAGAATTCCAGATATTAATATAACCTTAACATACGGATTATATAGATATTGTACAACTGTAGGAGATTTTGGGCATGAGCTATCGGTGATGAAGAAGGGATAGGGAACTAAAATGAGTTCATTTCTTATTTCTAATCCATACAAATAAATGTGGTATGGCGGGCACAATATTAATACTTTAATACCCTTGTTACCAAATCACTACTCTTTTTAAAAAATTCCATTTGAATTCCATTTATTAATATAGCCTTAACATATTGGTTATACTTATATTGTACAATTGTAGCAGATTTTGGCATGAGCTATCGGTGATGAAGAAAGGAGAGGGAACTCGAATGAGTTCATTCCTTATTTCCAATCCATACAAATTAATGTGATAGGGTGGGCACAATATTAACAACTTTAATACCCTCGTCACCAAATCACTATTCTTTTTACAAATTGAATTAGAATTCTATATATTAATATAGCCTTAACGTATGGGTTATACTTATAGTGTATAACTGTAGTAGATTTTGGACAGGAGCTATCGGTGATGAAGAAGGGAGAGGGAACTAAAATGAGTTCATTTCTTATGTCCATTACATACAAATTAATGTGGTATGGTGGGCACAATATTAACAATTTTAATACCCTCATCACGAAATCACTACTCTTTTTACAAATTCAATTAGAATTCCATATATTAATATAGCCTTAACATATGGACTATACATATATTGTAGAACTGTAGCAGATTTTGTAGATGAACTTAAGTTTGAACAATATGTAAAGAATGCCCGCAATCCAGGATACGACAAGATTTCACACAACACAGCTAAGTCTGATGCTTTTAAACTCTTTGAAGAATACAAAGGTAAAATTTTAGAAACACTTTTGTGGCTCGAGGCAGAATTTCTCTTACTTTGGACCTATGGACTAGTATCCAAGATTTAGGTTACATTTGTGTTACTACTCATTTTGTAGATCATGAATTTGTTTTACAAAAGAGAATAATTGCTTTTTCTTTGCTACCATATCCTCATACTTATATTGACATTGCAAATGTTATTGTCAATATTGTGCATGAGTATGGTGTCAAAGATAAAATTCTCACTATTTCTTTAGATAATGCCTCAAACAATGATAAGGCGAGTGATCGTTTTAGAAGTCTTTTGAACCCTAGTATTGATAGAAATTTTCATGTTAGATGTGTTTGCCATATCATTAATTTATTTGTTCAAGATGACTTAAAAGGGGATATTAGAGTGCATATTGATAAGATTAAAGAAGAAAAGGTGTATATTATTTCTTTGGGATCAAGAATCTAATATTTTAAGGAGTTATGCAAAAAATATGGGTGAAATATAGGAAATTTGCCTTAGATGTAAAATATAGGTGGAATAGTACTTATTTGATGTTGATTCTTGTGTTGGTATGGAGGAAACTATATTATTATGGTGCATGGAGAGATTTCCTGACTCTACTCTTGCTCGACTTGACTTTGAAGTTGCATTTATCATTATGGAATTCTTAGAATGTTTTTATGATGCTACTACACAATTGTCGGGAATTTATTATCCAAACTTCTTGCTTAGCTCTTGCTCAACTCTATAATTTTATTTCAATGTTTGCTAAGTATTATAGTAATCCTATATTTTGTGATGCTGTGATGAGAATGGAAGCAAAATTTAAGAAATATTGGAGTAAGACTCCACTCCTTTATTGTCTAGGTGCAATTATGGATCCAAGGATAAAAATGGAAGGTGTTAATGTGTTAGTGGAGGGAATACAAAAGAACATGGATGTGGAAGAACCCCATTTCAAGATGAAGTTAAAAGAGTTTTGTTTGCTCTTTATGATTCATATGAATTAACTAATGGTAATAGAAGGTCTATTGCTCCAACACCTTTTTCGAGTAGAAGTAACCCGGCTTGGGCATTACTTAGTAAAAATAAACAAAAATATAGTAGTGGTTGCAATGAATTAGCCATATATTTCCAAACCGATTTTACTCATTATCTTACAGAAGAAGATGAAGATTCCTTGAATGTGTTAGTTTGGTGGCAGATACATGAAAAAGAGCTATCATGTGCTTGCCACCTTAGCACATGATCTACTAATGCCCCCGTTGTCTACAGTAGCACCGAAGTATGTTTTAGTGCAGGAAAAAGAGTGCTTGACGAGAAGAAGAGCCGACTAGATCCGACAACGATTGAATGTTTGTATGCTTGTTGGATTGGCTTGATGCAGAATCTAAAGCACAAGCACCAAACTTGAAGAGGGAAATGGAAGAAAATTTTGCTGAAATACAACTTTCTTAGTGACTTGGTGTTTAGACAATTTCAATTTCAAATGTATGTTTTTATGTACCTTAGAGGGTAGAGGCTTTGAGAATGATTGCAAATGATAGATAGATGAGTGGGTGCCAAACTAGTTGGGATGTACTCATACCATAGTGATGCAATTATCGCCTAATTAACCTTTGTACTCAGCATATTTTTATTAATAAAATTTTATTTTAATCACATTTAAAAAAAATAATTTGGGCCATGGCTCGGCCAGGGCCGGGCTTGCCTCTCAGCTAATGGGCTGGGGCGGCGCCCTGCATGGGCCTCCAATGGGCCGGCCCAACCCATAGCCAATGGGCTTGGTCCGGCCCAGGCCAGACAGATTGCCACCTCTACCTGGAGGCACTACATAAGATGATATGATTTGACGTGCAAGGGTTTGTTTGATTTGAAAAAGGTTATGAACTAGAAGCACTTTGATGTATGACATAATGAAGCCTAATGTTCTAGAAGTTTCTAAAAATATCTAATAAATTTCTAGAAATATCTAGTAAATAGTGTAGAACATTCTAGACTACGTTTGTAAGGTTTTAAAGTATTATAGAGTCTATAGTTGTAGAAGGTAGAAAATTCTGAGTTAGAGTCAACTAGAATAGAATCTTCTAGGTCATGGATGATTCTAGAAATATGCTAGAATCTTCCTTGGAGCACTATAAATAAGCATGTATGCCCTATGTTTAGTAGACTCTCCACTCTCTTGAGTGAGTTATACCCTTTCCTTGTAGATTCAAGGGATTATCCTTTCGTATTGATTCAATGATTACTACCTTTCTCTATGCCGATGAACACAGAGTTATCTTTTCCACACTTTTGCCATATCAAGTTGTACAGGAGAAAGGATTCGCCCTTGTTGTAGAGGTGAAAGAGAGGAGGATGAATTGAAGATAAGTTAAGGTTAATTTGAGCCATTGAAATCAATGATCAAGATTAGCTTTAAATTTTTTAATTAGTAATGAGTTCGGTTTGGTTCTTAATTTTTTTATTTTAAAAATCGAACCGAACCAAAAAGCAATTAGTTTTTTTTCTTTAGAATCGAACCTACCTAATTAAGATGTGGCTACAACACCAAATATATAATTAAAAATTATATAAATAATTTTTAATTAATCGTATCGTATCTTACATTTTGGGAACATGCCGTATCCATATCGTATCGTCTTGTATAACCGGGCAGTATACAAAGCTGCACATTGAAAGCAGAAAGAAGTACAAATTAATGCACATGTTGCAGCACAGATTAATGGGGCCCCAACTGCAGCACACCACATGGATGCTACCCCTGCTATCCTCAAGGCCTAGGAACCTAAGAGAGTCAACATCAGAGCAATGGACAGGAATATATGCACCAGAGACACATGAGCGTCTCCGTAATTGAATTTTTTGCACGTACAAACAAAATCACTTCAGTTCTCTGTCTCAGTAAAAATGCAATGTAATTGTCACAGTCTTCCTCCGCTTCTGTGAACTTTTACTGAACTGTAACAGTGTTTACTGATTGAATCCTCATTGGAATTTGTAAGAGTCATACTTCTATCCGTAGGTCCAAAGGAGGATATATATGTGGAGAAAGGTGATGCACTGAGATAGAACTTGAAAGGAATTATATGGGAATCAATGGGAGATGATAAGATCATCTTGTTCTACAATTCCTTACCTTGGTGGCAGAAATGCAAGCATCAACATAAAAGATATGGAATTATATGAAGGGTGAGAATTTTCAGCACCCTAAAAATTTTCAGTAACCTAAGTAGGGTTGAAAAAAAATCATTTTTTCTAGTATGCTCAGTAACACCTCCGATGTTAGATTTTGACAGTTGAGCTAGTTGGATCACAAAAGTATTACTGTTTGACAGTGGCATTCCAACGGCTGATATTGCTACCTCTAAGTTGGAATGCCTCTCGAACCAGACCAGGGTAATTCAAATGTGCCTTCTCCGTAATGGAGTTTTTGAGTACCCTGTGTTCTCATACTCTTCTAGAGATCCTCCGTGTTTTGATACTATGACAACTAAGTATTCTCCGTTGAAAGTGCTTGATTCTACCAAAAAGTTAGATAAGTTCATCCCTTAGCAACAAAAAGAATAATTTGAGGACAACGCCGCAGAACCGTAGCGGAGGTGAACATGGGATGGCAAAATCGAACAATGGAAAAGGAAGAGGTAAATCCCCTAAATCAATTAAAGTGAATATTTTTGTTCAATATAGGGTTTCATTTTAAAATGGTATCTCATTTTAAAATGGTATCTCATGCATAGATAGCCAAGTTTGGTCGTGTGATCTGTCTTTCATAAAATGCTCATTCAAAGTAGAGAAATAAATATATGCATGATACATTCATCCGCCAAAAGATAAACATATGCATGATTCTCTCACTGGTTGACTAACGAACGACATTGTTTCCTGTGCAATTTAAGTCCATTCAATGGCCATCAATTAATCAATTTTGTTGCCAATCATTATATAAGGTGATATATGCGTTTGAGTTTAAAAAATTTTAGAGGGGACTAAGAGGACCAAAACTAGAACTGAAGAACAAATAACTAGCCATGATTATTGTTTGGACTTGAACTTGGCGGGCTTCAGGCCCGATTCAGTCAATTTCAAGGACCATCTACATATGTTTTTTGAATGTGGAAGCTCCTAAGTTGAAACTCCTCTGGGTCCACGTAAAGCAAAACTTAAGGCTGAAGCTTGATTCAGGGCAGCTTCAGGAGGCTTCACCTGAAGCTCCTCAGAGGTGCTTCATCAAATCCATCATTTTTGCCAATCCAAAGATCCAGGCAGCTTCATTGAAAAATCTGCCTGAATTAATTCAGCTGAAGCTAGCTTGAGTGCTTGACCCTCCATGGTGTTTTTTTGTGTTTTTGGAAGGACCACTTCGACTATAAACAAGAATGAAATCGTCGATCATTGAGCTTAAACTGGGTTTTGGAGAGGACTCAAGAAAATATCTGTAGGCTCTAAAATTGTTGGAAAATCTTGGTCGCCTAGATGCATTCTTTGAATTTTCAGTTTTATTGAAACGCTCCTGTAAGGTTCTTTATAAAATTTCAAGAAGCACAGTAATATTCCAGAAAAGCTTTATGAAAGATAAATTACCCTTAGGTTTCACACCTCCTACAGGGTTAGCACAACTCCCTACCGACCGCCACCAAGTCAGGCTGAGGTGGATGCACAATAGATAGGCTGCGGTGGATGCACAATGGATGGGCAGATGGGCATGTTGGAATGTACAACTTCCGTCATATATCTCTTCTTGGAGCACGACTTGCAAAGAGAAATGAAAATACATAAAATAGAAGAAGAAAGATGAGGCTTCGCGCAGGCTATCCTTAAGGATGTTGTCTCTCTATTGACCTCATGCCAACTTCTGAGAGATATCCTTTGCCAAAATCCTCACAGGAGTAAAAGCCTTATTAGTGAGAAATTTTATCAATAGATCACTATGTTCACTCCTTGAAGCATTGTGATGTCGGAAAAACTCTCAAGAACACACTACATCACACCTTACAATAGATCTCATGAAACACACATGCGAATCACTTAGGAATCAATACCTAGATGTAGAAGAAAGCTCAATTATATAGACAAACACTTATAGGACGGTGGGGCATGTTCTCCACTAGTGCACGATTGAATTGGGCATTAAATGTGGTCAAATGACCATTATTTAGCCGTTGAAGGGGCTGGAAATGGATGGCCAATTGAGTGATCGCTATGCTTTTATGATAAAAAAACTCCAACAGGCCATCTTCGCAAACTGGGATGGAGTGGTCTCTTTCTCGAGGATTATTACATTTGCCGATTGCCAACCATTGATCCTTGTAGTTTTCCCTTGAAAAAAAAAAGAAAAAGAAAAACTTCATCAAATAACATCAACGTGGTGATGCAGTGGTTACCTCCAGAACTGATCATTAGATAGAACTTTTCTTTTTATGCTACGTAAACATAGCAATTATAGAGGAGGAAAAGCACAAGATATTATACACAAGATAATCAATAACTGTTTTTTTTTGTTCGGTAAATCAATAAGCTACAAATTCCACCTTATGACCAAGCGAGGCAACTAGCTTCACGAGGCCAGTCCTCTGGGCGTTCTGGTTTGGCGCCCGTCTTCTGGTCTAGACTTCCAAGTTCAAGGTGTGTCAATGTCATCAAACAAGTACTTTCAAGAGGTTTGGTGACTTTTTTGTTGGGATAATTAAACAATTAATTAAAAAAGAAAGTAAAGGGGAAACCAGAGAGAATTTAGCCGTACAAAGCAAACCCAAACAAACAAAAACCAAAGAGAAACAAGAAACACCAGCCGATCACTCACCATCTAGCAATGAACAAGCAATAAAAACACAAATATAATACCCATTATACGGATGGACAGAAGGGTAGGCACTGATGCGATCGATCAGGAGAGCATGCTGACAATGCTGTGCTCAAAACCGAACTGGACAACCACTAAGATACACATAGCAATTTAGTGATCAATGAAGCTTCAGTTTTGCCAAAAATCCTTTAAGAAATAGCACTTTTCCATGATCTTCTCACGAATACATAAAGAATCCATTACCATTTTATAATTGCCAAAGTCAAACTCTTGCATGATGAATATCTATCGTCATAGAGCTGCTTGTTTCTTCCAAACCAAATACAAGTTATAGAGATAGAGAAGACGATTTTTTGAAGGATACCAGCAAAATCCATCAAACAGCAAACCTCAGCTTGGAAGTCAATGACAATTCTATGAATATTACAGTTTAATTAGTAGGACATCCATCCAAACATACTTTGAAAAAGAACAATTAGAAAAAGATATGGTCTCTAATTTCCAGATGATTTCACAAAGCATACACATACTAGCCCCGTGAAACCCTCTCCTGCATAGATTCTCATTAGCCAATAACCCATCATTAAAGGCCAACCATGTAAAAAAGGCATGTCTAGGAATTTTGTGCGTGTGCCACACTAGGGAATATAACAACACTTTAGGAGATCTATGTTGCAAAGTATCCCAAGCAGGTTTGTAGCTTAATTTACCGTTTTCCTTTTTCCACCCATAACTGTCCGGAGAGTTAGACAAGATAGGAGGTGCAGCCCACAGAAGGTCCAAATCCTCCTTTGACCTAATTCTAGCATCCTCACAAAAGGTTCCATGCACCATTAGAAAAAGAATGAGATTGTCTATCCATTATATTGCCTCCCTTATTCAAGATGGTACGCCTCCCAAATCTAGATAAAAGGGTTTGGTGACACTAAATTTGGAATGGTAAGACATTTTATCATATATTTTGCTTAAGCTCTATATTCTGTAACTACTTTCCCTTTAATTGTAAACTTTTCCTTATAAAAATACCTTAACATCAACTTAACAAGCTTCTCAAAGTAGAAACCATGTTACGTAAAGTATAACACCATTGAAAAGATTTGAAACGCGATTTCTCTGTATATAAACAAGAAATAGTTTGATCATGGCCTTGATTTTTTTCCAAGATCCGATTCTTGGGCCTTTTTATCATTGCATAATTGACTCACAAGATTTTGGCCGCAGATTATTTGCTTAACCAGTAAAAATTAATCCATCTAGGGCCATTCACAAAAGTGATAGTTTTATATGAACTTGCGACCAACCTTCAATTTTTTTGGGCCAACATGAAGCTTATGTCAAATAAGGTAATTCGTGTCAATCAACTGTTGAATTAACTCGAATCTGGTGAGCCAGTATTTTCCGACCACAATCCAATACACCAGAGATTGTTAGGGCAAATTTTTGTATAATTGAATATTGTCAAACTGAATGACAAAATTGATATATCTAGTTGGTGTAGAAAAAAATAGGGTGTGCAAACAATGTATGGGGTATATGGAAGAAATGGGGTGTAAATAGCAATTGGGGTATGTGTAGATAATAGAAATATGTGTGGTTGAAGAAAAAAAGGTCATCACAAGACAAGCATATCTCAAGACACTACTCAAGTTGAAGACACTCAAAGTCACTCGTAAGGTTTCGGGTTAGCCCAAGGAAAACACTTGGTTAGGGGTGAGTCACTAAAATTCTTGGTTAAGGGTGATCCAATTAAACCTTAGGTTATGGGTGACTCAGAATTTAGCTCATTTTTAGTGGACTGAAGGAGTAAGACTTTGCAGGAGATCAATATGCATGAAAATTTCGGATCTTAATGTCAAGCCTTCAATGTAGGAAGATTTCAAGAGTAGTTGCTAGACGATGCCATGGAAGACTGGATCTGAAGAGCGGCAATGGAGCAAATATGAACTCCTTTCATCCCACTTTTTGCCCTAATCAAGAACACAATTTAGCTCATTTTTGTTTTCTAGTTTAGGACTATTAAAGTGGGACAGAGGTAATGGTAATCCGGCAGGCAGTGGTAATCTGGCAAATATAATCCCTCTTTCAATTTTAAATTGTCCTTATTTGGAAAGCAAAATGACCTGAACTAATTGGCACATTTTGTTTTTCTGAATTCTACTATTAAAGAATGGGACGACAATTTTTCTGCTTTTCCAATATTTATGGCTACATCATCACCTAGTAAAGTAACTACCTTGACCAGACCCAGCCACTTAATTGGATCGATAACACAGTTAGAAATTAAAAAAACCGAAATAACCTCTTAATGCTGCAGGGGTGATTGAATTTCAAGCATGAATAGAAAATCAAGGTAAATGAACATTGCAACCTATTTGATCATAATAATAGTCAATTGACATTTTCTAGATTTTGCATAACAAGTTAGAGAATAAGACACTGCATCAAAATACACAAAGGGTGTCACTTGTGAATGTCAAAACATTGAACCAAAACTATTCTCAGAAATGTTTCTAAATGAATTTTTCACCAGCATACATCAAGATGTGAATATAAAGACCTGATATGCCAGAACATATCGAAAAATCTGACGTATCAATGACTTCACACAGGCCAGAGAAATCTTGCTTCACCCAGCCATGCTCCTCGTAATTAGGCAAAAACATGAAATAGAACATTTACAAATTTGGTACAACCATTTTCATCAGCGTCTTCCTCTTCCCATGCCATAGCCACCTCTTGGTCTTCTTCCCCCCTTTCCTCGGAAAACTGGCTTATCCGACTTGAGACCTAGTGATTTTATGCCTCTCCTCCTTTCTCGTGTGCTCTCTTCTTCCTCACCCTTATTTTTACCAAAATTCCTCTTGATGAAGGACAATTCACGAGACCCACCAGGTTCCATCTTCACATCATTATCAACACCACTGGCCTGCTTTTCAAGGGTAGCCACCCTTTCTCCAAGTGGGAGGGCATCTTCATTTGCCAGGGAAATGTTTTTTATAAATGCTTCAGCATGCCGCTCATCTTTCATTTCATGTAATCTGAAAGGGAATTAACTGTTCAGTGTTAGCTATGCATGCACGTAAGAAATGCATCACCTTTAACTCATTTATTGCTTCAAATTTTGTTACCAAACTGAGTGCATCATATGGCATGATCTTGAAACCATTTATTTGCCCAATAAATTCCCAAAACAAACAGGTTGAGCAGTATAGCTAAGCGAGCTAGCTAGTGGAGAGATCTAAGATAAAACATATCCAGTTTTCATGACCATAACTCAGGTGGGATCATGATATAAAACATGTACAAGACAGGCTAGTGAAGGTATAATATCCATGTCCATGTCGCCAACCAGAAATTGTTGGAAAAAAGGCGCTTTTCTGTTGTGATTATGATAAAGTATGTTAGATAGCATACTTAGACCTAATCTGTCAACATGACCAGCAATTGTACATAATCAGTATGCTCTTTTCAGTCAAAGTGGACGTACGACAGTTGATGGACAACCTCTGGAAATCAACTTGAAAGACTTGCAAATGCAATAGTTATATTCAAAAGGACTACAGAGATATGGCAAAAGCATTCACCATGTCCTTCACATATTGCAAAGCATTTATTGAGCTAATTATATTATGTGAGGACAGAGATGCAGCAAGACCAGTTATAGTTCTAATTCCAAATTAAGTTGACATCAGGATGTAAGCATGTCTTGCTCATATTGCCAGATGAAACAATCATATATACAGTATCGTTGAATTTTCTTAATTGGTTGGTTACCCTCTTCGGAGGGTTACGAAGAGCATCGAGCGTAAAAACTTGCCACTGTGTTTCTTTGTATGGATTTTGTACCATTTTGATTTCATAAGAGTCAAATGCGGTATATAATCCATGCCGCTGACACCAAATAGCTGGGATAAGGGGAAGGCGTGTGATGATGATGATGATGATGATGGTTGGTTAACCCAATGAAATCTAAGAATGAATAAAAAAATAAGACTAAACTTAAAGCATTTAATTGAAGTGGGATCAACTCAATCTCTAAATTAATTATCCTGAAAAATGTCAAAACATCAAATTATTGATGTTATTATTGAACCCATTTTCCACTGATTCTACTGAATCAGACAGGTCTGAATCGCTCGTTCCAGGCTCATCATCACAGTAACAGGCTCAAAATGCTACTCTACAAATGATGTTCGTTTTTTAGGAGCTTCAGGATGACGGGACAAGTATTCTTGAGAAAATTTGTCCACTTCGAAGTCCTGATAACCAAAACTCAGTATAAAGAAAATTAATATGCCAAAGTCAATCTCCAACTTAAAGTTTCAAGGGAATATAAAACAAGATTAGCGTACCTCTTATTCAAACAATGACATGAACCGCTCATCCTCTAACAGCTCACTGCCCACTAACTTCTTTTTCTTTGATGATTGCTTCTTCACACTAGGATCGTTAACTTCGTCCCCTCCATCTGCAGCATCCTCGTCTTCAAAAAGGCGAGCAGCAAGATCTCTATTCACTTTAGGTAACTTTCTCTTTATCTGTGATGCAAATGAAGTACAGCAAAATATGTTATATCAGAGGAAGAAGGGTACATATTATGTCTTCAAAGTGAGATATGAATATCTTGTCCCGATAAGAGAAAATCGTCCGCGGCATACCATGGAGCTTGGCCACTTCTCGAACATAAAGCTCAGCAACTGTTTTACCCGTGTAAGGATGGTCAATGACGCAAAAATGTACATACTTAGAAAGGCGATCGACCACCACAAAGATGACAAATTTACCTTGGACCATTGGAAGAGCCTCGATAAAATCCATGGAAACATCCTTTCATGCACGCTCGGGAATAGGGAGGGGCTGCCGGCAGGGATGGAGGTAGAAGCCTTGGCGCGCTGGCAAACGTCACAGGCCACTACGTACAAATGAGCAACCTTTTTAATTCCTCTCCAAAGAAAATTCTGGCTGAGACATTTATATGTGTGAAATGACCTTTCATGACTAGCAAGGGGATTGTCATAAAAAAAAAGATGATATTGCACTGCAAAGAAGAATTCAGAGGGACCCATAAGCGGTTCTTCCACATAATATAAACCCCCTGCAAAACAAAAAATAGTAAACAAGTAGGATCGGCATGTACTCGAGCCAATATGTCGGCGGCCTCCAGTTCATTAATATAAGCTTGAAGCAAGTCAGCCATAAATAGAAAAGTTGGCATGGATAACCTCAAGAAGGTTGTCTCCTCACTCCGCCGAGACAAGGCATCAGCCGCGGTATTGTCAGCTCCTCTTTTGCAAACCGTCATAATCATAGCACATGAGTTTGTTCACCCAACGTTGTTGGGCTGGAGTAGAGATACGCTGATCATGGAAATACTTCAATGGTTAGTGGTCCGTCCGGATGGTAAAGTGCCACCCCAACAAATATGGGTGTCATTTGGTGATGGCGTGAACAATGGCAAGCATCTCCCGTTCATATGCTGACAGACGTAGGGAATGGCCGGATAATGCCTTACTAAAAAAGCAATGGGCCGTTCCTCCTGAAGGAGAGCTGCGCCCAACCATGTATCTGAAGCATCTATCTCAACCACAAAGGGCTGGGAAAAATCGGGTAAGGCCAGCACCGGTGTTGTAGACATCGTCTGCTTTAATGCATCAAACGTCGTCTATGCCACGTAACTCCATTGAACAACCTTGATCTTAAGTAGAGCTGTGAGTGGAGCAGCCAAGGTGCCATAATGTTCAATAAAGTGCCTGTAATACCCAGTTAGCCCCAAAAAACCTCGCAAGGCCTTCAACGACTTAGGAACTGGCCAATTAATTATAGCTTCCACTTTGGCCAATCAATTAGTAGAGACCTCCTTGGTGGAAATTATATGTCCCAAATAATTCACCTGATTGCGACCAAAAGAACACTTTGAGTACTTTAACCAAAGGGAGTGAGCCACCAAAACGCCAAACACTGTCAGGAGGAGACGGAGATGACTTTCCCAAGAGGAGGTGTACACCAAAATATCATCAAAGAAAACCAAAAGAAATTGACAAAAGAAAGGACAAAAGATATCATTCATTAGACTTTGAAATGTGGCTGGTGCATTGGTCAAGCCGAACGGCACGACAAGGAATTCAAAGTGGTCGTCATGAGTACGGAAGGTTGTTTTGTGAACGTCGTTTGGATGCATCCGTATCCGATGGTAACCAGAACGTAAATCAAGCTTAGAGAAATAATGAGCACCTGATAACTCATCAAGGAGCTCCTCAATAGCGGGAATGGGATACTTATCTTTTAGAGTAATGGCATTTAAAGCTTGATAGTCCATGCAAAACTTCAATGTGCCATCTTTTTTCTGCACCAATAATACCGGAGATGAATAAGAACTACAACTGGGTTGAATAATACTTGTATCAAGCATCTCAGCCACAAGACATTCAATCTCTACCTTTTGCACATAAGGGTAACAATTGGGATAGAAATTAGCGGGGCTCGACCCTGGAAGAATAGGGATCTGATGATCGTGCCCTCGCGGCGGCGGCGGCCCTGACGATTACCTAAAGAGAGCGACGTGCTCATCAAGGAGAGCCATCAAATCAGCAGGAAGGGCATCCTAAGTCGTGGGTGGGTCTATCATCATCTGAAGCATAAGTCCTTGATAAGAATACCGGAAGAGAGACCCTATTGCTTGTGCCGATTGTAGAGTGCCAGGGTTCGAACCTGAAGTCTAACCCGCTACGCATCAGTACCAAATGACATGACCAAATCCTTGATGTTCCATACCACATCCCCGAGTTCTTGAAGCCATTGAACCACCAATACGATATTGGCCCCCCCCTTAGTAAGTAATAAGTGGAGGTCAACAATAAACTCATGGCCTTGAATATGAAGAGGAACACCTGGACATAAGCCATGACTGCGCATCTGGGTGTCATCGCCAATGAGAACATTGAAACATTGATGGAACATGACTGGGTAATATGGCAACCCAACCGTTGCGCAACCTTATCATTAATGAAGTTGTGGGTACTCCCACTATCAATCAAAATAGCTACAGGTTGGTTTTCAACTGACCTTGTACGTGCATCTTGTGTGGTGTGTACACCCCTGAAAAGGCATGGAATGAAATCTCAGGCGCGACATCCTCATAGTTGACATTTGCTAGTGGACCAGTGGTATCCCCCCCCCTAGGACAAGACTCCTCCAAAATAAAGGTGGTGGGTGGTGTGCGACATCAGTGCCCCGGGGTGTAGCATTCATCATAGTTAAAGCATAGCCCTTTTGCATGCTTCTCCTCCATTTGAGCCTAAGAACGCCGCCGGATAGGAGGAATGTTGGGAGACCCCACTGGTGGCCCCGCTCGAGGAGGAACAGTCGATAAGGCAGTTGGCCGGTTGGGTGGAGGCCCCGCAGTGGGACGAAAGAGGTGTCGCACCTCGCAACGTTGGCGGTTCAACCGTTCTTCCGCAACACGTGCATGCCCTATAATTTCTCGCATAGATTTTGGCCAGAACTGATGAATATCATTAGCAATATCTGCCCATAGGCCATTCATGAAGGCGCCCACCAATGCTACTTGGTCCCAATTGGGCATACGATTGACAACTCGCATAAACTCCCCGTGATAGATGCGCACTGTGGATGTCTGGCGTAGGGTGGTCAGGAGTTTATTAAAAGCAGCATATTCATTCGGCCCAAATTGAACACAAAGAACATTAATAAAGTCATCCCATGTATGGTGGGGAAGGTCGCACTCAGAATATTGAAACCACACAAGTGCGTTGATCATTTCAAATGTAGTACCATCGCAAGTATACAAGGCTATGTTAATAGGCAAGTATAAAGGGTTCTCGTACCTAAGGGACGGATGGATTATTCTACTAAATTCAAGAGAAAAAAGTTGTTTTTAATTAAGTCTAAGAAAAGCAAGCAATTAATTGTAAAGATTTAAAGCGAGTTTACTAATGTAGAGAACTTCCAAGGCACCGAATCCACTACTAATTAAACCAATTATATCATCTCCTTCTCTCTTATAAAATTTGTAGTTGATGTAATTAACGTATTCCTCTTGGATATAGGCTAATTAATATATTCCTCTCAGACATGCTAACAAAACAAACAAATTATGCATACTCCTCTCGGACGTAAGCACTAAAGACAATTAAATATCTCTCTCGAGCATATAATCAATAAAAGTAAGAACTTTATTCATAAAACACCTCGGTTTGCATACGTTCCTCTCGGACACAGGCATTCCTCGGATTAAGTTAACAAAATCTATTATATTCTCTCTCGAGCGCATAGAATAAATTTCAATAAAACTAATATTAATTATGGAATAAAAGTTCATACATCAACTAAATAAAAATAGAGAAAGAGATGTAAAACTGATCTAATCAGGGCTTCATCTACTCCTTCGATGGGGTTTAGCCAACCATCGGACAAGAAGAAACATATAAAACTAATATTAATTATGGAATAAAAGTTCATACATCAACTAAATAAAAATAGAGAAAGAGATGTAAAACTGATCTAATCAGGGCTTCATCTACTCCTTCGATGGGGTTTAGCCAACCATCGGACAAGAAGAAACATTGTTCATCATCTTCTTCGTTGAGCCGCAGTATTGTAGCAATATTGTTCACAGTACTGTTCACCGTTCAAAATCAGTCCCCCCAAAATCTCCTTTCGAATCAAGCAAAACTCCCCCTTTTATAAGCTATTCAAGAGCCCAAAACCGACGTCTTTCCTAATTGAGGATGATTTCGAATCCTAATTAAAATCTACAATAAATCTATCTATTGAAAGAGTCCAAATTGAGAATGACTCTAACCTTCCAAATCCAAGCCGGCCTCAGAGTCCTTGCCACACACGCCTCTACAGATCGAGAACCTTCTAATTTTTGCATGCCTCTGTCGTCCAAATCAAACACGGTCTTGCTGCTTCTGGTTCAGACACCCATCGTCGACCTCAAGCTCCCATCGAGCCAGACCCCATTCTACCATCTGGTATCTCCTCATGATCGTGCTCCTTCGCTCCCATGGCCTCCATCGTCACTCTCGCCGTGAGCCTTGCCGTTGGACCACCCCAAGCTCAAGCCGAGGCCTCTACCGTTGTCGTCTCCACCGGCGCTCGAGCTCGAGCGCTCTATTCTGGAATTCCCGAGCTTCGGCTTGGGTTCTTTTGTTTCTTTTTCTTTTTCCTGGCCGAACCAGACCCACCGAACCGATAAATTGGGTCAGTTTTCTCTTTCTTCTTTCTTTCTTTTTTTTTTAATTGTTTAAAACCCGTTGTAGAATCTTCATCCGCTGGATCTAATCTAAAAGGCTCTTCACTTAAGTCAGCGCCCGTCTTCTATTTAGTTAAGATCAATGGCTCAAAATCGCTCCTTCTTTGTTCTTCCGCTTTAATATTGTAAATTGAGCTTTCAAAACCCACTATAGCTTTCTCAACCGTTGGATGATCAATGCCTTGATCTCTTTGCATATAAATCTAATTGAAGCGTGATAAATCATGATATGCAACTCGAGCTCTTTGAAACCTACGCAAGCAATCAAAAATCAATTAAGCCCAATTTCTTATTAAATAAAGTAAAGTCCTAATTATTGAACTAACTCTAATAACTCATAACTATTCCTAACTATTAAATAAAGTAAAGTCCTACGTCGACCATCGTGTCTCCATATCCGCCGCCAGCTTCCCCGCCCTACCGTCATCCACGACCTTCCCTTCCCGCTGACGTGCAAGTAAGAAAAAGGTCCATAGTTTTGAATTTTTAATGTCATATAATTTTGAATTTTTAGGGATGTACTTGGATGTCTTTGTATCCTTGAAAAGCATATGGTTTTCTGTTTCTGTTTCATATAGATGTTAGCATGAGTCCGCAGTTGTGCGATCTCATGGCATATTACTCAATTTCTATCAATATGAATGCCCTTTCTTTGACATACTAGCAAAAACTAAAAAAATGGCATTGATGATGCATCTTCGTTTGACGATTTTCTATCAATATGCTTTCTTTTTGGCAATTTGGATGTGCCGTTGAATATGTCCACTTCTGTTTTCCCTCATTGCACCCTACTTGTTGATTACATGATTGCCCAGTCTAACGTGTAATCGATTACATGATATAGGTGCGCACTGTATAATCGATTACACGATCGCGCATGCTATTGCATATTCACGATAACCATGGAAATCGAGTAATCGATTACACGATAGAGGTCCGTACCGTATAATTGATTACACGATCGTGCAGGCTATTGTCAAACACGATAACCATGGAAATCGAGTAATATATTACACAATCAAGTATGTAATGGTGTAACCACGATAACCCTGTATATCGTGTAATCAATTACTCGATATCCCTCGATATCGTGTGTTCGATTACACAATAGGCATGCTATAATGGATGTAATATTACACGATATCCCAGGCTATCGTGTAATATATTACATGCACAATTGTCTGGCCTATTGTGTAATCAAACACACGATATTGAGGGATATCGAGTAATCGATTACATTATATCTAGGGTTATAGTGATTACACCATTACATACTTGATCGTGTAATCGATTACTCGATTTCCATTATTATCGTGTTTCACGAGAGCCTACGCGATCGTGTAATCGATTATATGGTATCACCTCTATCGTGTAATCGATTACATGTTAGACTGGACTATCGTGTATAAATTAAACGTTAGGCAACTCTATCATATAATCGCAGGCTATCGTGTAATTTTAGTGTCATGCTATTGCGTAAGTCCACATCTCTCACTCTTATATGCTTCTTGTTGTGTGGAATAGATGGCAATCCTAGGCAAGAAAGGAAAGTACGTCAAACAAGTTGAGTGGAAGAAGGAAGAGCACTATGCATTTATCATATTGTATGCAGAAGCACTTATGGCTGGATTTCGAAGTGGTAAGGGTCTTGAACCTGCAGGATACGAATTTGTATGTCATGAGTTGAAGAAGAAGGGTATAATTACGAATGAAAAAAATATGGAGTCACTATGACAAGACTAGGTACCTCTACAATGCATGGAGGTGGATGTCAGAGTACACTGGTTATGGGTATAACGAAGCAACACAAACATACTCCTCTGGAAATCCTAATTTTTGGAAGATTTTTAGACATGTGCGTATCGTCTGACATTGTTTCGGAATTGTTAGATTCAATTGCTTGTACTTCAAACAACGATTACGCATTGATTCAACTTACCATAATCTCTTTCTGCCGCAGAAACACCCTAAGGCCATGTGATTGAAGTCTTGGGGATACACAAAAAAGTTGGAGGGTCTATTGGTGATAATCTTCGACGGCAACCATGCTACTGGGCAAAATGCTTATGATGGACGTCCAAAAAAAAGGATGACCCCCCTGTCACGCCCTGAAATCCCATACCTCGATCGGAGTGCAGAAGCCAACCAATGAGATACATTTCGAGGTAGAGATCCTGGGCACACAACCGAACAATTGATTTCCCAACCGATTACAATCATCTCAAAAGGATGTGTAACCGATTAAGCCCACAATTAGTGTAATACAATAACAGACATCAATAAATAATATGAAATGAATTTACTTAATAATAATCCATTTAAGAAAGTCAAATAAAATAAACCTATAAGTCTATGGCACACAATTGCCAATAATGTAAAGCAAATAACTAAATAGTCTTTAAACTCTTCTTGGCGCCTGTAATCCGCCTATCCACTACTGCGCTTCTTGATCTCAATTTTTATTTGCACCTGCATCAGAGGATGCATGAGTATTTCATAGAAACACTCAGTAGGATGTAAAAACCCACTGAATTAAAACAAGCAGTATGAAGAGAATAAGAATAACAAAGGATTGTGAACATCCCACAACATCTAAACTGAACCGAGGTCTATACACCTGCAAGGTTAGTCAACAACAATTCCAACTCGCAAGTATAGGACTCCGAACAAACATATATGTAAGGAGAGAATAACCATCATATCAAAGGCTCCAGAAATCTAAAGTGAAAGGAGTTACAATTTCTGTTCGCTAAACTGGTCGTTCGCAAGTGAATAAAATAATATACCAGGACCACCCTAGGGGTCCTCTCTTTGGAACCCTGCCATGCATCTAGGATGCTGGCCCCACCAGTGCTTACAGACACGATGGACGGAGACTGAGGACCTTCCGTAATGTCCACAATCTAACGTACGTATAGTGCCTCCCTTCGGGCAGTATGGAATCGCAATTTCATAAATATAAGTGACCTCGCAAGATCTAGCAATGGCTTAATTGAGCATACTATGAATCCACCATGGGGAGAGTCTCGCGAGATCTCCAGTGGAAGAAACAATCATGAAATTAATATGAGCAAAATCTCAAAGGAATAGAGCTCACAACACTCTAAGATCATAAGGTATCTCTTACCAGAATAGACCCTCTCACGGAGTATGGATAGAAGTGTCAAAGTGTTTGGTCAACACATAACTCACTCATTGGAGTAGCATAGAATAACAAGTCAACCCAAACACTTCGAATAATAACAACTCACCCAAGGAGTACCATACAATCAATACATACCTTTCATGCTCAGCCCTAGATAGGAATTCCTTATACACATTGAAATTCTATAATACAAATATCAGATATAAGAATCAAAGAATTCTTAGATGATTTGAATTCCAAGTGGAATCACAAACCGACATCAATACTTCAAGGTAGATAGTTATAAATCTCTTTGACCAAAGGATTATCTCTCCTAATTAGATTACTTCTAACCCAATTCTTATTGTGATATTCTATAAGTATATAGTCCAATTACTGGTGTTGACACGTTAGACATTATCATATCATATTTTATGATGTTATTTGTATACTTAGTATTTTCTCTCAGATTCAGCTCACTGCCTCCTACACAACAGTCCGCTTCCGAAGGCTACTGTGCTCTGTACAGTAAGGCTTAACCCTGAAATTTTTACTGATACTACTCTCGTGAGTCTAGTTTCTAACCTCACTAATTTTATATTTTTCCAATTTTATTTGAATTAGTTATGTATTATTTACTACCGACTGTCAGCACAGAAACAGTTTTGGCCGAGATTAAGACTCTTAATCAAACTTGATTATCTTACTTAATAACATATTATAAATAATAATATATCATTAACAGACCATATACTCCCCTCCTTGACCAATTACAGACCCTAGGATTATCTGGAATTACTAAAATTCACTCTTTCTTATGTTCTTTTACATATAACATAGTTTTAACTATTAATACCTCTCAAATAAGACCTTTAATGCAAGACACACCTTAAGGCACAAAACTCAACGTGGATCATGATCAACTAAACAATATTAGAACTTCTAGTCTCTGGAAAATTTATAAAGCATTAGACTTTAGGTGCGAATTTCCATCTAGAAACGGAACATGAATGCAAATATGATTATGATGCACTACGCATAGAAATAATGACACAATTCATTCATCTCACAAGAATCCAAACAATACTCTAAGGTACTAAATCAAAACACTTATCAATATCATATAATCAAAAGAGAGGAAAGGGAAAAAACCATCCTACTTAATTCACCAAAGATTCCGCCTATTTACGCGTTGCTCGTCTCCTCCGCTTTCTCCAAAGCTCCCGCTCCAAGCTCTTGTAAACTCCCACAAGAAGAAGCCTTAAAGGAGGTGGGCGAACATGGGAAGGAGAAAGGGAAAGGTCTCTGGACATTCTAGGGCTACCACAAGCCAACTCTCTATGGTTTATATAGAGTAGGGGAGAATCCCTTCTTAAACTAATTTTCCAAATCATGGACACTTCCAACCAATGGGAAGGCCTCAAGATCCCTCTAGAGACGTGCAAATCAAGTCCAATTGGGATTTGGTATCTTTCCCATGCAAATCCACCCCAAAAATAAGCTAAAAATCGCAAAATCGCAACCGGCGATCGATCGGCTATACGGCGATTGATCGTCGTATGCGTTATTCTACACTGCCGTGTTATAGCCGATCGATCGCAATTATTGCCGATCGATCGCTTTACCAAAAACAAAACAGTTAATAATCATAGTAACTACGATCGATCGTTTTGGTAAGGCGTCGATTGGTTCAATTTGCCGATCAATCGTTTCTTATGGCGATCGATCGCAGTCACGCTCAAACAAAATTCAATTTCTCATATCTTTTTACTCCGAACTCCAAATCGCGCATAGTTGGTGGCGTTGGAAAGCTCTTCTCACCAACATAAGGTAAAACACAACGAAAAAAAACATTAAGTGGGTCAAATGTTGGTTTTAAAATACTTACTAATTTTCTGGGTGTTACACCCCCCGCAGAGCTGTCGATGGATAGTTCACACGGTACAGAAAATGATCAAACGAGAATGCATCCCAATGATTTTTATCAGTACTTGGGAGAGGATATTGGAGATAACTCATACCATCAATCATTCTTCAATCTCCTTGCCGAGGATGTCCATGCAAGCCCCTTCGCCCCTAGCTCCTCAGAACGTCCTACTTGCAACATATCTCAGGTGCACGAATATGAAAACTTTATAATGTTATACCATCATCCACGTTTATGACATGTTAATGTTATATATCAGCATACATGTATTCGAGAAGTATTTGTACATTTATTATATTTGTCGACATTTACTATTCGTGTTCTTGTGTGTAGGTACCTCCAAATACCGACTCTCCTGCTTCCCAAACTCCCCTACATATGCCTCCACATGCCCACACTAATCCCCTCAGGCCTACCCCTGCTATCCCAGTTGACAAGCGTAACAGTTCGAAGAGGAAGAATTACTCCTCATCAGAAATATCAACTGGCTTCTAGACACCATCTGACGCTATGCTTGCAAGAAATGCGCTTGCTGAGAAGCAAGTAACAATCTTATCTGAGGAGAAGGAATCAGAGAATGACGAACTGGCTAGATGTCTACTACGCCGCCTCCCTGGATATGATATCGGTAACCCAATATACAGTTATGCGATATCATTATTCCCGAATCAGCATAATAGACGAATGCGGCTGTACCTCGAAGATGATCCCAAACTTGCTGAGGAGTGGTTGATGAGACTGTGGGATGGGAAGACACCCCCCCCCTCTAGACCCGTAGGGAACTATTTTTTTCAAAATGCGACTGTTTGTTTAATCGTTGAGCTATTATATGCATGTATGTCCTCTGTGTGGTTAACTATTATTTCCTTATCCTTGACGGCACATTATTACTATTCGCCATGTGACTACACAATTTGTGAACTATTATTAAGCATGTGACTCCTGTGTGTGGTGAGCTATTATTTTCTTATCCCCTACGTCACATTACTACTATTCTCCATGTGACTATATGTGATTTGTGACTATTATTAAGCATGTGACTCCGCTTCTAGACAGTCCAAGCACATGTGACTTGGGAGAGCTTATATATATGAGCCTAGTCATGAGGCTTGATCCAGTCATGATAAGGACCAATGATCATGTATTGCTCTTTACAACTGTCTTAAGGGGTTTATATCAGTGTTCCAGTTCATCTCACGACCACCTTATACATTGCTATCGTGCAATCGTGTAATCGATATCACTCCCATCGTGTAATCGATTACACTACTGCATTCAATTTGCCCATATTTTCCACATCAGTAGATTTTGCTCCTTCCATTGACGGGAAACAATGGACCCTCAGGTAAGCAAATCAGTTTCCCTACCTGATCAATAAATATTAGTCAATTAGAAGTATCATCTGGTAATTGTTATTTTCTTTTTATAGAGGTGGATGTACTTTTGCGACGATGATGAGGATGCTACAATAATTCATCAGTATGCTATAGCTATGGAACATTATTCAAACCCTCCCCCCCCCCCCCCCCCGTAATGTTATTCACCCACATCGCCACAAGGGAGAGGAGTTAGTAGGTGACATGTTATATAATGTTACGAATGATAGAATGTGCAGGGACGTCTGTAGAATGAACAAAAAGACGTTTGTTGAATTATGTACACACGCTAGAGCATCCGGTCTGAAAGATAGTCGAGGAGCATCTGTTGAGCAACAACTCATGATTTTTTGTCAGCTTTTGGGGCACGGTACTTCAGTCCGTAAGTTGGGGCATGAATTTTCCCACTCATAAAAGACAATGCATAGGTATATGTATAAGGTTTATGCCACATTAGAGCAATGGTTCCATGCTATCATATGCCCCATTGTTCCACTCAAACGTGCCATCATACATTTGGAATAATAGAAAATATTATCTATTTTCCAAGGATTGCGTGGGGACCATAGATGGCACGCATGTCATGGTGAAGGTGAAGTTTGAATTGTCAAAGGCATATAGGGGTAAGCAAAAGGTTAATACACAAAATGTCATGTGTGTGTGTGATTTTAGTATGCGTTTTACTTATGTCATGACAAGGTGGGAAGGGTTAGCCCATGATCAAAGAATTCTCGACTCCGTCTTAAACCATCCTTTATCTGGTTTCCCACGACCACCTTCAGACAAGTATTACACGGTTAACGCAGGATATGCGAACAAGGTGGGGTTCCTAGGTCCGTACAAGGGACAAGGTCATGGGTATCATGTTGCTGCTTTCCAACAACAATGGTCGAGTGGAAGGCATGATATTTACAATTACATACATGCGTCTCTACGGAATATAGTTGAGAGGAGTTTGGGGCATTCAAAAAACGTTGCCACATTATGGAAAATATGCCCCCTTATCCAATTGAGATGCAAGCAAAATTTATGTATGCTTGTGCCGTGTTGCATAACTTTATTCAAGAGCAACACAATAGTGTCAATGACCCCGACATGAGAGATTGGTTGCTGCTCGATTACGAAACAGATGAAGCATTCCGAGCTTTGGTACAACCAACTAATGATAATGATCCTTCTAGTAGTGATGGAGATGGCGGGGAACGGTCGGGGCCAAATGATGGATTAATGGTGCGGCATCGAAATCGAATGCGGGATGAGATTGGGAACTTACTTTCTATGCCTCTTGATCTGCCACCCAGTCAGCAACGTCATCGATGGTAATGTTGTCCAATTACTACTACATGCTGCATTGTAATATGTTATTAATTGTCTCTGGCTTAATTGTGAACTTACCAAATATTTGTTCCATGAGTAAACATCTCCAATCCGTGTTGAACATGAGTAAATATTAGTAATCATATGTAAATTGATATCGTGTAATCGATTTCACGATAGAGCACCTCTATCGTGTAAACAATTACAGATAGAGGTGCACAACATGCCTATTATGTAATTAATTTCACGATAGAGGACCTCTATCATGTAATTGATTTCACGATAGAGCACCTCTTTCGTGTAGGTCAAGCAATGCCGATTACATACTTGAATATCTAATTATAAATGAATGTCTATCTGTATATAACTTACAAAAATAATGTGTACAATACAATGATTTTGCAATTTGCAAGTAGATTACAATCGTTTTGCAATCAGAGAAATGCCTTGTAAACTAGTGGATGCTACATCGTCAAATTCCCTCTCCATCTTTCCCCTGAGCAGAACCGCCGCGATCATTGGCCGAAATAGTATTGTTATGACCGTCTGATCAAACACTGGTTTGATCCCTGTTGGAAGGGTGCATCCCTTATTTGGGACATCTTCCAGCGCCCAGCTCCTCTAATGTTGAAATGGTTTTCAAGGAGAATGTTCAAGAACTCCACTACATGTTGAGCAACCGCCTTATGGTGTGGGTGCGTCGATGGATTCCCCCCTAGAGGATTGTAGAATCGCCAACGTAGGGTGGGGAAGTGTAGAATCAGCAAGCAGTAATGAGTGGATATATAGATTGGGAAGAAGGCATAAGTCATATCTTGTACGATGCCCTTCAGCAGGTTATCTGCCAATTTACGCACCAACTGTGTATTATCCCCGCCGCGGACGAACTCCTACAAAATAGTAAAATATGTGATGGGAAGTATAGTTCATTACTTAACTAAAACATGTGTAACAATAAGTAAATGTAGCACACTCACAAATTTAATAAATTTAGCAACTACGATTTATCCAAAGAAGCAGTATGGATACATCAATACATCAGAGTTCCTAGCTTGTCTCTCCCGTAGCAGTTTGATGAACTCATGAATGACCTGCATGTATTTGAATACAATAAGAGGTATTCCAATAAGAGAAATGTTCTCGAAAAATGTCAATGATGTGTGCTTACCGAGTAGTTTATTTTGGACAGTGTCTCTACTGGATACTTTTGCCTTGGGTGCCTCATCAAGTGAATAATTGTCTTTCGATCTGTTTGTGTCAACACAGCCATTTCGAAGCATATCTTAGTACCCACATAGTCGATGGGTACATCTTCAACATGACGTTCTTCATGTATTTCAGCCTCGACTACATACGCCTTTCCCTTTCTAATATGTGTATAGCCTGCCTTCTCTTCAGAAGGAGCGGTATTCTCAGCGGGCACAACTGCTCGAGGGGTTGGTCGAACTTGGCTTGCCTTCACTAAATGCCTTCTTATTCCTTTAGGCATGGGAGGACCAGGTGGGAAGTCAGAAGTGTGTGCAGGTTCTTCTTCAACTTCCTTGCGTAACTTATCCAAAAATCTACTCACATTTTTAGCCTGCCAGTGCGTAAACTTTGGCATAATTGAAACACGCTCACCCTAGTCACGAGTCAACTTTGGCCTATCTGAAACAAGATAAAGGCAATCAGGGTTTATAAGGCTTACCAGAAATGAGGATATCCTAGAGCAATGTAGAATGGGCACTGTAGTACACTATAGTTACCACTATCGTGTAATCGATTACACAACAGGCACCTCTATCATGTAATCGATTATACGATAGACACATCTATCGTATAATCGATTATACGATAGGCATATTGATATCTACGAAATATACACATTTTTATATGCCTTTCTGCCTATATTTTGGTCGTAATTTTAGTTGAAGTAAGGATTATTAATGGTTATTAATGTTAGGTGAGTAATTAAGAGTTTAATAAATAAATGCGCTTAATTAATTAATTTAAATGAGTTAATTGGATTTCATGATTTGACATTTTATTATGCGTCTAATTTAATATTTAATTTTATTTATGTAGGTATAAGAGTTTCAAATGTGGATCGTCAAGAGTGGATACACGCCAAACCGTTTCTGTGCTGAGATTGAAGATCCGATGGTGGAGATTAATACGATGGATTTTAAATAAGAAAAAGAAAAAATGGAAATAGATTGGTTTAGGTCTGTTAATTCTGGTTCGGGTTTTAAATAAATAAAAAAAATAAAAAGAAGTGAACCGGCCCGAGCCAAAGCTCGGGCCTTTCGTTCCAAACAGAGGCGATGCTCTGTTTTGATAAGCAATGGCGCAGACAGTCAGCCGGCGGCGAGGCGATCGGAGGTGGACGAAGCTGGCATGACAACGGCGAGATGGGTCTTGATGGCGACAACCATGGCGGCTCTCACGGCGGTGATGGAGGAGAAGCTGGGCAGAACACGGCGGAGCTCGCATGCTCTGCGGGGCGAGGACTGTGGCAGCTAGGAAGATGGCAAGACAAAAGGCGGCTATGATTAGGCGATGATTCCGATGAATAGTGCCGGCAAAGCTTGAAGATTGAAGAGATAAAATTGAGCAGTGGCGGATAGACAGAGCTCTGTTCGAGCTCTGTTTTGAGTGACGGCCTGAGACGATGGAAAGGCGACGACAGGGGGATGGGTTAGAGCTTGGTGGAAGGCGACTGACAGAGAGGATCACGGCGAGGCGACCGGGAGGAGCATCTCACAAGAGAATCGTGCCGGATTTGGACTATGGATCGTTCTGAACCGGAATGCCGGAAGGGGCATTCTCGAATAGGAAACTCGACGTTTGTGATTCGATTTGGACGCGATGAAGGCGTGCTCGATTGGGAGTTGGAGTCCAAAGCAGAGGTGGCATTCAGATTTGGGATTCTCAGTCGATCGCCTATAAAAGATAGAACTTTTGGCCGGAAAGGGGGGACTGTTTTAGAGAGTTTTACAGAGAGCTTGAAAGTGTGATTTCGGCCAGATTCCGGCGTGTTTTTCAACGGAGGAAGAGAGGAGTTCGCCGGATAGGAGAGAGGAGGAAGAAAGCTTGGTTCTTTTGGACTGGATTGTGCTGCTACAGTGATTCGAAATTGCTACAGTACCCGTGCTCGAGGAAGAAGACAGTGAATAGTGCCGATCCTACAGTGCTACAGTACCGTGAACAGTACAGTGAACAGTGATCCTGCAAATGACTTCGACAAATCAGGCTTCTTCTTTCTCTATTTCCATGTCTAGCTAATTTTCTTATCAAGGCTAGATGAAGCCCTAAATATATACTATTACTCTTGATTGTTTAATGAATTGGAGTTGATATGATTGTTCTTAATGCGATTTCATGTTTCATAATTTGATCTAGTGCTTGACCATAGACTGGTAAGATTATGACTAAAATTTGATATTGATATTTCCTGTGTCTAGATAATAACAGGTTTGTATTGATTCTATGCCCGACCAAAGGATAGAATTAGTATATTATTCATAGTGAATGAACTTTTCGTGTCCGACCAAAGAACGTGTAGTGAATTCACTGGTAATTCGTGTGTCCGACCAAAGAACATGAATTACCATATCATATCATCTTGTGGAAATACTAATTGTGGTAATACTTGCATGTTTAGTGGTGGATTCGATGCTTTGATATTCTCATCACTTGATTTCTTGTTAAAGTTTGCTTCTTTAGTTAATTAAAATCATAAAAAATTCAATATTTCCACTAGACTATACTGAGTCTCGTGCGATTGCGAGTAAAAAGAGTTAAAAAAATCAATCAATCACATATCTATCGTTAATAGATCAGTCAAGTGCAAGTGAAATTACCTGCTTTTGTTGTCTTGTGGGCAGTAACCTTGTGCCATGTAATATCTGTTTGAGGACTCTCTGCCTCCACCGGGGTGACAGATCCGTGAGCGGCACTTCAACCTACTGGTCCCTTTGGGGCCTCTCTGCCTCCATCGCCCGAGGTGACAGATCAGTGGGTTCTGCCTACTCATTTATTGTGGCCTTCATCCCACTTGACTCACCTCGGTCGGTGTGTGGCCGCTTTTGGCTGACAGTCACAGGCTTATGAGCCTTCTATGGTGGTTGCCGGGAATGTTGTGGTACATCATCACCCAAGTTGTCAACTACACCTTGACTGAGTGGTTCCACTCCTTCATTCTTTGAATACCCTCAATTATAGTAGGGACTCTGAAGCCTTGATTTTCCATCATTGCGGTCTGTTCGAGGGCAACATTAATGAGGGGATTAATACTCTAAAGAACACCCTGCAAGGACGTGACATGATGGTGGACAGTCTTTGGCGGCCTCATCCTCGGTGATGACAGAGTATGAGGTTGCTGTTGGGGGATGAGATATGACTCTTCTAACAAGGGGGAGATGACATCCACTATGTCTATTTGGACATCCAACTTTTCGAATAGGTGGACGTAATATGGTTGAAATCGGTGATGTACTTTGATGCCCTTATTTGCTTCCACGACTAGCACCCCATATCTGGGCCACCTTCTCACTCTCGGACTACATGGACCCATGCTGGAGTGAAACAGAGTTGTGTGCTCGAAGAACCCTATCTGTGTAATGAAATAAAAATTGTTAGGCAATGAAGGACTAGTACTGCATCAGAAAACCGAATACACGATAGAGGTGCCTATCGTGTAATCGATGTGACGATATCCACTGCCATCGAGTAATCGATTACACGATAGAGGTGCATATCGTGTAATTGATATGACTATATCCACTACCATGGAGTAATCGATTACACTATAAGCTGAATATAGGGATCTACGAATTACCTATAATACATACGGGCCTCCTGCAGGACTCCTGCCACTAGACGTCTCTCCAGCAGGTCTAAAGTGTAAACCTCTAGATGCTTGTGACATTTTCGAAACAAGCATTTTTTGGATGGTGAATGGCCAATTGTACGTTGACAGTTGGGAGAGGTCGTCCAGATAATCGCATAGCTTTGAAGGGATTGATCTGGTCGATTGTGGGAAGAGCACAGTGGAAAACATGTGTAGGATGATCAACCGAACCATATCATCCTCTGAAACATCTACTTTCCCCCCTCCCCCAAACATTTATCGAGTAGTTCTTCAATATACTGCTTCTCCGGTTTCCGCATGGAGAAAACCTTATGGTAGAATGCACCTTTCGGGGCCAGGAGTTTACCATCAGGAGATTTCCACATCATATTCTCTCTAGATGCCTGCAACCCAGTGATGAGAGCAACATCCTGCTCAGTGAAGAGTAACTTTCTCCCCTTAATGTTGAACACCATAAGACGCTCATCCCAACATTCCACCAAGACATTAAGCAAATTCCTAGCGACCACTACCTCTCGGCATTTGAATATGATGTCAAAAGCCGTCTCTTGCAATCGGTCCTTGCACTGTGGGTAACGCTTTGCAAGTTATAGAGACTTGGTGAGCACTCCTGGTGTACACTGGGTGCGAAGGCATGGTCGAGCGTTATATCTCCTGGGGGTTTGCGAAGAGCTCCTCTCTTGGGTGGAAGAAGGTTGTGGATCCAACTGTTCTGGAATACTAGAGTCGGGTCTCCTATTAGATGATATGAGCAGCATCGTGTGTCAGTGACACGATATGAGGAGGCTATCGTGCAATCGGAGACATGACATCAAACACTATAACAAAAATTTGCCAATAAAGAAACAAAACCTCATTTTTAAATCTTACCAGTGGAGTGGCGGTGTCTGTGGGTGTATTGTCAACTAACGCGAACCCAAAACCCTGATTTCATCTATCTGGCAGATCTATCGAGTTGTAATCGTTGAGGAGCCTGATTCTGCCAATGGCAATCCCAAACCTCGATTCTCCGATCGTGCAATCGCAAACCCTAACCCTCTTTCACAGATGAGCGGTGATGTTCAAGTGACGAAAACGGGTGTAAATACTGTTTCGGAAGCGAGTGCATTTTGGGAAAGTTTTTGTCGAAGGTTACATGGCACGTATGCATACTGACACGAATGAAGGTTACATGGCATGCATGCAGACTGACACGAATAAAGGTTACACAGCACACATGCAGACATACACGAATGACGTGCCGGTCATGTAATGGATTATTAAAAGCGCCGCTATCGAGTAATCGATTACACGATGAGCACCGCTATCGAGTAATCGATTACACGATGAGCACCGCTATCAAGTAATCGATTACACGATAGCGGAACACACGATGAGGTGGATAACGTGTAATCGATTGGATGATGAGCAAGGCTTTCGAGTAATCGATTACACAATAGTGGAACAAACAAATAAGCGTCTATCATGTAATCGATTAGACGATGAGCAAGGCTTTTGAGTGATCGATTACTCGATAGTAGAACACACGAATAGGAGGCTATCGTGTAATCGATTTACTCATCATCTAATCGATTACACGATAGCACAACACACGATGAGGTGGATAACGTGTAATCGATTAGATGATGAGCAAGGCTTTCGAGTATTTGATTACACGATAACGGAACACACAAATAGGCGGCTATCTTGTAATCGATTAGACGATGAGCAAGGCTTTCGAGTAATTGATAACACGATAGCGGAATACACTGCGAGGTGGCTATCGTGTAATCGATAACACGATAGCCTAAGTTATCGATTAATAGATGAAACGATATTGCCACTATCGTGTAATCTATTAGATGATACGCCAGACTATCGTGTAATCTATTACACGATAGCCGCCGACCATCCACTGGGCGAGAGACCAAAGAAGTCACTGGCAAGAGGAGAAAATGATGTGACAGGTGCAGCGAAGCTGTTGCCATTGCGCCACAAATGACTGGGATCGTCTACCAAGCCACGAGGCATGGCGCAAGAGAAGTCGATAGCAGAGGAGAGAATGATGTGAGAGGCGCAGCGAAGCTCATTCCGGGCGTCGGGAATTAAGATTATCCGCCTTCTATGGACGGCATCCAGTTGATGTGAGCCGCCGACCAGCCACCTTCTGCAACTTTCGTCTTCTCCTACCGCAAAACCCTAGGTCATATGTCGGGGATATTTATTGGCAATCCAAATATAATGCAGAGGTATTTTCGAACTGATTTACCCTGAAAGGTTCTCTCTTTTGCTTCCCAAACATAAATCAAGCTGGTAAATTTTCATGTTCCCAAACAAAAATCAGTTGAGCTAATTCACTATGAAAATTTTCACTTGTCAACCGGATGGGCTTTCAGCTTCCAAACGTAAGTCACCAATCACCCATGATAATTGTCACCCATGATAATTTTTTTTTCAACTTCCATATGCACCCAGAGAATGAAGTAAGCCACTTAAATTCTTAGTAAAGTACATTCGAATTACCACCGTTTAATCCTCCAATGAGAATTTCCCATTGCTTTTAAGAATAATACATTTGTTGTTCAGCGTTCATTTTCAAAACATCCATATTCATTATCACCATCTCCATGCCACCCTTTATCATGTTTGAGCTTCTCCTTGATAAGTTCTAACATTTTATCTTCTTTTTTGTTTTTTCTTGTCGAACATTTTCAATCACATCCCGATGTAAATTTGTTCATAGTTCTTTGTTCCATCTTTCTCTTCTCACCCTTCATTCCTAGTGGTCATAGAGTTGGTTCCTCAAGGCTTTTGATTCGACACTAACTGGAATGATTGAATAAGAAGTTGAGGATTTTTTTTCTTGGTGCTCTTTCCGCTGCATGTTGTTGCCACTTTGGCTGGTGACTCAACAAAGTATAAGCACGATCAAGGGTGAATTTTAAATTAAATCGGGTAGTTTATGGTAAGCTTTTTAGCATCTGAAATCTCAAATAAAACATATTGTAATAGACTATATAAATGAAAAACAATGTACCCAAAACTAAGCTTCAAAAAATTATATGTTACTTTGTCTTCCGTCTTGCCACTTTCATTTCTGACAATGATGGTAGCAACACATCAGGAAAATTTTTTGACATCTTGTTGAATTTTTTGTCAACTTTGCTTCAGCATATTAGGAGCACGATCATTGCTTAAATTTCTAGTTGGGATGCTAGAATTCAGCTATTTGCTCCCAAAATGTCGATTGAAAGTGCTCTTTGAATCTTAAAGGGGGTGAATAAGACATTTTAAAATAGGCTAGATGAGTAGAATAGTTAGACCTTACGGATGATGATGTACAAATTCGGCACTACAACGTGTTGTGAGGAATGCTAGGTGAGAGAGACTTAAGTGGAGTGGTTGTGTGTGTTAATTGAGATAAAGCAATCAAAACAAGAACATGCGTACACACAAGCAATCATAGTGATTCACTGCCAAGCAACTCGCTTGAAGGTTTACATCCACTATCGGAGCATCTAATCCAAGGGACCTCTAACTTTCCACTAAGTGCGGTTTAGATCACTCACGACATCATGCACAAGTTTACATTGGCTCACTAGGAACCATACATCAAGTGAATCCACACTTGATCTATACATGAAATATGCATTTTATTATCTCCTAAACTTATGATTATACTAGTGTTTGATTAGAATAACTACTACTTTAATATAGTTTTTGGTTTTTGTAGGAAACAAGAGTAATACACAGAAATGAGGTGAAAAGCAACTTGAATGGTTAAATCATCATAACTTCGTGTACAAATATTCGATTGAACTGATTCAAGTCTCATGTTAAAGTTCAAATAGTCATCTTTCCAACGCCATCAACCACGAATAATTCGGAGTTTGGGACAGAAAGTTATAGCCATTTGAAATTTATGAACAGTAACTATGATCGATCGGCTATCAATGCGATCGATCGCTAGAGCCGTAAAAGTACTGCATTGAAGGAAACGATCGATCGGCATAAAAACGATCGATCGTATCTACTGGAATTTTTCAATCGCGCAAGACAGTAACTATGATCGATCGGTATCATACGGCATCGATCGGCAAGCGATCGATCGGAGGAAAATAACGAAGGAATTGCGATCGATCGGATAGCGAACGATCGTCAATACGGAGCGATCGATCGCCGTATACGGAAAACCGAAATAAGACCTATTTCGACTTGGATTTGGAAGGGGACTTCGTGGTTTCTCTTCACTATTATAAATTGGCCTTATGGGAGAACATATTGGGAACCTAATATTCAACCTTGGAGAACCAGAGCTTTATTGGAGGCTAGAGAGGAGCAAGAGAAGAGATCTTTTGGAGCAAAGAAGAAGAAGGATTCATGACGATGGATCTACACAAACAGGCTTTTCTTTTCTCTCTTTCTATGTGTAACTAAATTCCTTGTCAAGGCTTGATGAAGCCCTAGATGTGTATTGCTACTCTTGATAGTTTAATTTTATAAAGTTGATTTTGATTTATGTTTAATGCAATTTCATGAGTATTCTTTTGAGTGCTTGATCATAGACTTGATTGATTATGAATGAAATTAGATATTGTGATTGATTTTATGCCCGATCAAGGATAAGATTAATTGCATTATAATAGAGTTGTGATTGATTCTATGCCCGATCAAGGATAGGATTGATTACAAAATAGTGGATGAACTTTCGTGTCCGATCAAGAACGTTAGTGAATTCATTATTAATTTGTGTGTCCGATCAAGAACATGAATTACCATATCATGTTAACTTATGCTTAATAATAATTGAGAGTAGTAATTGCATGTCTAGTGGTGGATTCTTTGCCTTAATATTTCTCCATATTGATTAAATCTCAGTTAGATTAGATAAAGTTCATTGCTTTCTTTAGAATTAATTAAATTACATCTTTTACTTCTCTTGAATTTGGCAAAATATTCATCGTCCCTGAGGTTCGACAACCCTTTAATACTCGCCGTAGTACAATTGCCTTGTGCACTTGCAAGGGTTTAATTTTAAACGATCAAGTTTTTGGCGCCGTTGCCGGGGACGGCATAATAGTTTACTAAATTCTTAGCATAGTTAGTTTTAAAGTAGTTTAGTTTAATTTAGATTTATTTTCAGTCGCTTAATTTTGTTCTTCTTCTTTTGCAGGATTAAGAGAGGACGCTGATTTTCGTCATCGTTGGAAGGGCCATCCCTTCCCACTGTTTGCACTCTCTTAACCCTCTTTTAGAGTAACTTTGGGTGCTTGGTGTTTTTCTTTTCTTTGTGGGATTGCATGACGTGCTAGTTGTCGCTATTAGGTTGCTAGTTGTCGCTATCTAGGACTGATGCTTGCTAGTTGTCGCTATTAGGATTGCACAAGTTTTGTTTGATTTTTATTGTGCATGCATGGTCGTCGCTCCCTGAACCCCGACCTTGCCTTTGATCCTGATCCTGAGCGCCTATATAGAATCTGTAGAACTCCTAGCAAACCAATCCCTGAAATTCATCCAATGGCGGACAACATGAACCTTGGGGGTGGGAATGGCCTAAACCAGAATCCACTAATGCCCCATGCCCGTACCCTGCAAGACTACTACCGTCCCACTGCCTACACCTCCCCTTCCTGTATCCTACTTCCTGCAACCGTGGCTAATTTCGAAATTAAGCCAAACATCATCCAGATGCTGCCCACATACCATGGCCAATTAAATGAGAACCCCTATAGGCACCTACAAAATTTCCTAGAGGTTAACACAACCTTTAAACTTACACTATCTGATGACCAGGTGCGCCTTAGGTTGTTCCCCTTCACCTTAAAAGATAGGGCCAAGGAATGGCTATACTCCCTTGAGCATAACTCTATTTCCACTTGGGAGGAACTTCAAGCCGAATTCCTCAAGAAATACTTTCCTGTGAGGCGGACCAATAAGATCCGCCATGAAATCATCACCTTTACCCAGACACCTAATGAACAATTCCATGAAAGCTGGGAGAGGATGAAATCCTTACTCCGGTCCTATCCCCACCATGATGTGCCCAAGTGGCAATTAGTGCAGAGATTTCATGAGGGTGTGTGCGATCAGCATAAGACCTTAATAGACGCCTCTTGTGGAGGCACATTCATGAAGAAAACCCCGGATGATGCTTGGGATCTATTAGAGGACCTGAGCGAAAACTCTTTACACTGTGCCACCCTCTATAGATCTGAAGGCCATACGCCTGGCAGGAGTGCCTCGAGGGGAGGCATGTATGATGTTAAAGCTACCACAAACCTAGAACACCAAGTGGCATCCCTTACTGAGAGGTTTGACAGGTTTTTCTCACAGACCCCACCTTATACCCCAACCTCTCAAGATGTTTGTGCCATCTGTGCCAGCCCTATGCACACTATTGTTGACTGCCCCTCAGCATCCCAGTATCCTGATCTTGTCCAAGAGCACGTCAACCTTGCACAAACCTATCCTAGAGCCAATAACCCCTACTCAAATACCTATAACCCGGGGTGGCGAAATCATCCCAATTTCGCCTGGAAACAATCAGGCCCCAAGACCAGAATTCTCAAACCCAACTCAGTCTTACCAACCAGCCACCAATCCGCCCTTTGGCCAAACCAATAAGAAGCCATCCTTTGAAGATCAGATGAGCCAATTGCTAGCCACCCAATCTACCCTCCTCTCAGCTTTTAATGCGATGGAAGCCAAGGTGGACGCCAAGCTAGAAACCAAACACAGAGAGCTGACAGGTGAGCTAAGAACCCAGGCCCAGCTTGTCCATTCCCATACACAATCCATTGCCAAAAGAGAAACCCAATTAGGACAGTTGGCCCAATCTATGAACTGTAGGGACGTAGGAACCTTGCCCAGCCAACCACAGCAGAACCCTAGAGGCCAGTTCGCCGTTGAAGGTTCCCATTATCCAAATGAGCAGGTGCAAGCCGTAACTACCCTAAGAAATGGAAAACAAGTTGACAATCAGGTTAGGGACCCAACCATTGTGAGTAAGGACACTCCCCTTGAGAAACAGAACCAATCCTCTATGCCTGATCCTACCATGCCTGATCATGTTAGTCTCCCACCACAGAAGGATGTCCCAGCTGAGCCCACCAATGAAAAATCCTATATCCCGAGGGCTCCTTTCCCTCAATGCCTCAACTATCCCTCCCCTTTCAGTAAGTCCCATCTACGAATGGAGGAAATGTTAGAGGTGTTCAAACAGGTTAAGATCAACCTTCCCCTCTTAGATGCCATCAAACAAGTACCTGCGTATGCCAAGTTCCTGAAAGACATGTGTACCCAAAAAAGGAAAACCAAATCCCATGTCACCCAAAAGGTCTTCTTGACCAACCAAGTAAGCTCTCTACTGACCAGTGATTTACCACCTAAATTTAAGGACCCAGGCGTCCCTGTTATATCCATTGTCATAGGTGACCATACCATTAGCCGAGCTCTCTTGGATTTCAGGGCCAGTGTCAACCTTCTCCCGTACTCTGTGTATGAACAACTTGGCCTCGGAGAGTTGCAGCCCACCTCAGTCACCCTTCAGTTAGCAGACCGATCCATTCGCAGACCTAGAGGTGTTATAGAGGACGTTCTTGTTGGAGTTGACCGGTTCTACTTTCCTGTTGATTTTGTCGTCTTAGACATGGAACCAGTTGCCAACTCCAAATCCCAAATTCCTGTTATCCTTGGCCGCCCTTTCCTAGCCACAGCCGATGCCACCATTAACTGTAGGTCAGGGCTCATGAATGTCTCATTTGGGAACATGAAAGTTAAATTAAACATTTTTAGTGCTTCCCAACAACCCTCGAGTGAAGTTGAGTGCCTTATGGTTGACGACCTAGATGACCTCGTCCAGGAGTACCTTCCCTTTGCTGTGCTGAAGGATGCCCTCGAGCACACCCTTTTCTATGACTGGATCGATCAATATGAGGGCACACCTGACCTTGAGGAGGTCCATCACCATTTAGTGGCTGCCCTATACCCTGGACATATCCCATGGCGACCCCACCCCGACCCTCTCCCTGTGTCTACCGCCCCACCACTAAATCCTTCCATAGAGTCCCCACCCACACTTGAACTCAAAACCCTTCCTAGCTCCCTCAAATACGTCTTCCTAGGACCCAACAACACTCTTCCTGTAATTATCTCATCTAGCCTATTTATTGATCAGGAAGCCCAGTTGTTGGAGATCCTTACCACACACCGGCGAGCTATAGGGTGGACAGTGGCTGACCTCTGGGGTATAGACACCTCTGTGTGCATGCATCGCATAAACTTGGAGGACCAGGCCAAACCTTCTAGGGAGGGGCAGCGACGGTTGAACCCTCACATGAGAGAGGTGGTGATGAAAGAGCTAGTGAAACTCTTAGACGCAGGTATCATATACCCTATCTCTGACAGCGAGTGGGTGAGTCCTATCCAAGTTGTCCCTAAGAAATCGGGCATCACGGTGAAACCAAACTCAGAGGGTGAACTTGTGCCAATAAAAGAAACCACGGGCTCGCGGGTATGCATTGATTATAGGAAACTGAACTCCAATACCCGTAAGGATCATTTCCCTCTCCCATTCATTGACCAAATCCTAGAGAAACTAGCGGGCCAAGAGTTTTATTGCTTTTTAGATGGGTACTCAGGATATAATCAAGTGCCAGTTTTTCCAGGGGATCAGGAGAAGATGACTTTTACATGCCCCTTCGGTACATTTGCATATCGAAGAATGCCTTTTGGTCTTTGTAATGCCCCTGCCACATTTCAGCGATGCATGATGTCCATTTTTTCTAACATGATTGATAAATTTTTGGAAATTTTCATGGACGATTTTTCAGTGTTCGGCACTTGTTTTGATAATTGCTTACACAATCTTACTTTGGTTTTAAAACGTTGTGAGGAAACAAATTTAGTGTTAAGTTGGGAAAAGAGCCACTTCATGGTTCAACAGGGGATTGTGCTTGGACATGTTATATCAAAGAGGGGTATAGAGGTTGACAAGGCCAAGGTTGACCTGATTGCTAATTTACCACCACCTACATCAGTTAAGCAAATACGGTCTTTCCTTGGCCATGCAGGGTTTTATCGTCGATTTATCAAAGATTTTAGTAAGATATCACGTCTATTATGTCACCTTCTCGGTCAGGATGTGCAATTTGAATTTGATGAATCGTGTAAAGAAGCTTTTACCACATTAAAAACCCTCCTCTCTAGCTCCCCTATCATTAAGCCCCCTGACTATACACTACCCTTCGAGATAATGTGTGATGCATCAAATTTTGCTGTAGGGGCAGTGTTAGGCCAACGCATCAATAAAATTCCTCATGTCATATACTATGCTAGCAAGACACTCACTGATGGTCAATTGAATTATACGACCACAGAAAAAGAGTTGCTTGCTGTTGTGTTTGCATTAGATAAATTCAGGTCATATCTCTTGGGGAGTAAAATCATTATTTTCTCTGATCATGCAGCCTTGAGGTACCTTCTTTCTAAGAAGGATGCTAAGCCAAGGCTGATCCGTTAAATCTTACTCCTCCAGGAATTTGACTTTGAAATTAAAGATAAAAAGGGTTCTGAGAATGTCGTGGCTGATCATCTATCCAGAATTCCTATTCCTGATCTGCATAGCCATGACCCTCTAAGAGATGCATTCCCTGATGAACAGCTCTTTGCTGTCTCCACTACATCTCCACCTTGGTTTGCACATATTGTGAATTATCTTGTTGTGGGTCAAATTCCAACCTTTTGGTCTAAACATGACAAAGACTTATTTTTCTCTCGAGTCAAACATTACTATTGGGATGACCCTGACCTGTTTAAGATATGTGCTGACCAGGTCATAAGATGATGTGTCCCCGAGAGTGAGTTTCATAGCATCTTATCTTTTTGTCACTCTCAGGCCTGTGGTGGACACTTCGGTGGTAAGAAAACTGCGGCCAAAGTACTTCAAAGTGGTTTTTATTGGCCAACTCTATTTAAAGACGCCCATGCTTATTGTCAATCTTGCGATAGGTGTCAAAAACTAGGAGCTTTGTCTAAAAGGAATATGATGCCCCTACAACCCATATTGATTGTTGAAATGTTTGATGTATGGGGTATCGATTTCATGGGACCCTTTCCGCCATCTTTTGGTCATGCATTTATTCTTGTTGCTGTTGATTATGTGTCTAAGTGGATTGAAGTTGTTGCCACTAGGACCAATGATCATAAAGTTGTGCTGGAATTTCTGAAATCTAACATTTTTAGCAGATTTGGAACTCCTCGTGCTATCATTAGTGACGGAGGTTCTCATTTTTGTAACAGGTCTTTTGAGGCTCTTCTCAAGAAATATTCTGCCACCCACAAGGTTGCCACACCATATCATCTTCAGACGAGTGGCCAAGTGGAGGTCTCCAATCGCCAAATCAAGCAGATTCTGGAGAAGACGGTTCGCCCTGATAGAAAGAATTGGTCCTTGAGACTGAATGATGCATTATGGGCCTACTGGACAGCTTTCAAGGCCCCGATTGGTATGTCTCCTGATAGACTGGTCTATGGCAAAGCTTGTCATTTACCTGTTGAGTTGGAACATCAAGCGTATTGGGCTATTAAGGTGTACAACTTTGATATGGATAAAGCCGGTGAGCAGCGAAAACTCCAATTGAGTGAGTTAGAGGAGATGCGCTTTGAGGCGTATGAGAATGCGAAACTCTACAAAATGAGGACCAAGGCTGTGCATGACAAGATGATTTCCAGGAAATCTTTTCAGCCTGAGCAGAAAGTATTACTTTACCATTCACGGCTACATCTATTTCCTGGGAAACTTCGTTCTCGGTGGTATGGACCTTTTATTGTGAAAAATGTCTACCCTCATGGCGTTGTGGAGATTCACAATCCAAAAAATGGGAGTACATTCAAAGTAAATGGCCACCGATTGAAACCTTATCTGGAGACTGTTGCCGACATGGAAGCAGTGGCTGTCTACATGGATGATCCAGACCAAACAGATTGATCCTGGCCCAGTCTGGCTGAAGACGTTAAACTTAGCGCTTGGTGGGAGGCAACCCACGTATTCAGGTGTATTCTCTCCTTTCTCTGATTTTCTTTATTATATGCTCATTGTCATGCTATATTTTGTTCACATTGAGGACAATGTTCATAATAGGTTTGGGGGAGGGAATATTACTTGTATATAAAAAAATCATAAAATTGGAAAATCATAAAAAAATTAATTTTTAGGTTGTTTGTTAGTACTTTTTCTTAGGTTTTGATAGTTTATCCCGTAATAATGCATGCTTCAATTCTTAGGAGATTAATTTGCATTGGAAGTATGAGTAAGTATACTGGAGGATAGATACACTTAAATGAGCATATCTTTCTGTTACAGTCCTCTTGGAACAGGTGCTTGAACTAAGAAAATTCACTTACACGCACTAGTACATAAAGTAATACCATCTTGAGATTTGTTGAATACTAATCTACAGTGGGATGTCTTTAGTCATAGTCATTGGATGATATGTGGTTGTCTGTTGAGCTTAAAAGATCATGATAGACCATTTACTTGGCTATGGCAAGGGATTGGAACCGGAAATAGGTTGAGAGTATAATACATCCTGGACAAAATAAAGATGTGCTAAAATATATGTGCTGAAAATAAAAAATTAAAAAATGAAAACAAAATGAAAATGAAAGGGGCTGCTTGACTTTATAGGATTAACTTAGGCTGATGCTCGGGCCCGAAGCGGTCTCTTAAAACCTAATGCCCTAAGCCAAATTGGTTGGGAGTCATTGGCCTGAGTCATTGCTAAACCTAAGCATCTTGAAGTCAGGTCTTACACAGCCCTAGCAAAAAAAAAAGTCTATGGTGTATTATCCTCTCAAATCTAGAATGTTGGACCCGAAGGAGGCGCGCAGATCTGTGCTATCATGAACCTAAAGATTACGATGACTATGTAGATTCTGATGTTCTTTGGTTAATGGGTAACACTAGATCTGTATAAAACAGAAATTTAGAATGTATTGCTACAATGTTCTACACTTTTACTATTTATGTTATCATGCTATATTATATTGAGCAGAAATTTCCAAGATGAAAGTGTGGAATAAAACCACTTACTTGAGGGCTTCTATATTCCTGTTGATTATTAACCAAGTACATGTGGTTGATTTTCGTAAGCATTGTAGTATGTATTTATCGGGATAATAGGTTTGCTTGTTTTTGCAATGTTTTAATTTTTGCTTTGTTTTTGCACTTAGGTTAATTAGATTAATAAATACATGTTTGTGGGTAGCATGGCTGCAAACCCTCACGAGACAACACTCGTCCTACTAGGGACACCTAGAGGTTTAACGGCTTGTTGCATACGCTCAATGCAATCGTGTTCCCAACGAAAGTGGTGTTTACTTTTATGCATTAGTTCCTTTAGTTCGATTGTTTGATTTTGTTTTATTTTGTTTTGCTAGGGACTAGCAAAATATAGGTTTGGGGGTGTGATCTATACATGAAATATGCATTTTATTATCTCCTAAACTTATGATTATGCTAGTGTTTGATTAGAATAACTACTACTTTAATATAGTTTTTGGTTTTTATAGGAAACAAGAGTAATACACAGAAATGAGGTGAAAAGCAACTCGAATGGTTAAATCATCATAACTTCGTGTACAAATGTCGGATTGGACTGATTCAAGCCTCATGTTAAAGTTCAATAAGTCAGCTTTCCAACGCCATCAACCACGCATAATTCGGAGTTCGGGACAGAAAGTTATAGCCATTTGAAGTTTATGAATAGTAACTACGATTGATCGGCTATCAATGCGATCGATCGCTAGAGCCGTAAAAGTACTACATTGAAGGAAACGATCGATCGGCATAAAAATGATCGATCGTATCTACTGGAATTTTTCAATCGCGCAAGACAGTAACTATGATCGATCGGTATCATACGGCATTGATCGGCAAGCGATCGATCGGAGGAAAATAACGAAGGAATTGCGATCGATCGGATAGCGAACGATCGTCAATACGGAGAGATCGATCGCCGTATACGGAAAACCGAAATAAGACCTATTTCAACTTGGATTTGGAAGGGGACTTCGTAGTTTCTCTTCACTATTATAAATAGGCCTTATGGGAGAACGTATTGGGAACCTAATATTCAACCTTGGAGAACCAGAGCTTTATTGGAGGCTAGAGAGGAGGAAGAGAAGAGATCTTTTGGAGCAAAGAAGAAGAAGGATTCATGACGATGGATCTACACAAACAGGCTTTTGTTTTCTCTCTTTCTATGTGTAACTAAATTCCTTGTCAAGGCTTGATGATGCCCTAGATGTGTATTGCTACTCTTGATAGTTTAATTTTATAAAGTTGATTTTGATTTATGTTTAATGCAATTTCATGAGTATTCTTTTGAGTGCTTGATCATAGACTTGATTGATTATGAATGAAATTAGATATTGTGATTGATTTTATGCCCGATCAAGGATAAGATTAATTGCATTATAATAGAGTTGTGATTGATTCTATGCCCGATCAAGGATAGGATTGATTACAAAATAGTGGATGAACTTTCGTGTCCGATCAAGAACGTTAGTGAATTCATTATTAATTCGTGTGTCCGATCAAGAACATGAATTACCATATCATGTTAACTTATGCTTAATAATAATTGAGAGTAGTAATTGCATGTCTAGTGGTGGATTCTTTGCCTTAATATTTCTCCATATTGATTAAATCTCAGTTAGATTAGATAAAGTTCATTGCTTTCTTTAGAATTAATTAAATTACACCTTTTACTTCTCTTGAATTTGGCAAAATATTCACCGTCCCTGAGGTTCGACAACCCTTTAATACTCGCCGTAGTACAATTGCCTTGTGCACTTGCAAGGGTTTAATTTTAAACAATCAACACTCTCAATAGGTTCTACTGACCCATCTCTCTCACGAAGTGTATCGACCCTCTTGGTCTACTCCACCGACTAAGAAATAAAAGGAGATATGAGTTCTACTCTAAGCAGGAGAAGAGGTTAGAGTACATATTCTTATCGAGAGGATGCGACAAATCCTACCTGAATAATGATCATATTGTCAAGCTAATGGTCTATTAATGTCCACCCTTGGATCAACTAGTGATTATCCGAAATTGTAGAGGCTTTTAGATAAGGTATTAGGTTTATCTAAGGATAGTTCCTAAAGATCTATAATTTTATGGTCAAATGAAACTAGCTATCTTAGGAAAGGATTCCAAAAGATACCATTTGCATAATCAACCTTTTAAAAGACACTTGATGAATAAGTGTGAGCTTAGAAGAAGCGGCATATGGCCCCTTGAGTTAGTCCACTAAAGATGAATCTAAAGCATGACTAAACTCAAGAGACTTAGTGGTGTTCCATTGATGGATCCACATAGCATACTCTATAAATGTCCATTAGATAATTTATCAAATAAGTCATGGGCCATTTAATGAATCTAATTGAGCCAATGGTATACCTTCATAAACCAAGACTCAAGATGAATCAAGAGATCTTAGCAAGAGAAGTGGGGATCCATGATGGCAATTAATAGATATTCTTTTTAATGACCATAGATCATTGATGTATGATAAATCAAGATGAACCAGGATTACACTTTCTTAGTCCTAGAAAAAGAGAAACAAGCTAAACTAAAGAGAATATGCGAACTCCATTTCTCCAAGAGATGAAGGAGGATACCTATTTGTAGGCAAGGTGAGAGTCTTGGGTTTGGACCTTGGATATCAATCTCGACACAAGCTTGATGTTCTATGGTGGGATTATTGTCCAAATGCCTTAGATTAATCTTGCTGCTAGATCAATTATCTATGGTGGGATTTATGTCTTTTCCCTTTGTGTCATTAATCTCTCTATGAGATAAATCATCTATGATGGGATTGAGGTGATCTACACATGAAATATGCATTTTATTATCTCCTAAGCTTATGTTTATGTTAGTGTTCAATTAGAACTAGTGTATTTTAATGTAGTTTTTGGTTTTTGTAGGAAACAAAAGTAAGATGCAGAAATGAGGTGAAAAGTAACTTCAATGGTTAAGTCTTCATAACTTCATGTGCATATCTCTGATTTGACTAATTCAAGCTTCATGTTAAATTTCAATAAATCTGCTTTCCAAAGCCACCGACCGCGTGCAATTCAGAGTTTAGAGCAAAGAGTTATAACCATTTGAAAATTATGAATAGTAACTATGATCGATCGTCATTTCATACACGATCGATCGCCAGAGCCGGGAAACAGTGTTAGTGAAGGAAACGATCGATCGGGACTTAAAGTGATCGATCGTATTGACTGGAGTTTTTAGATTTGCACAATACAGTAGAATCGATCGATTGGCAAATCAAAGTGAACAATCGGCAAGCGAGATGAAACGATCGACCGGCGCAACAAACGCAGAAATTAACGAAGGAAAATATCGATCGGCAAGCGATCGATCGGCAATACGGAGTGGTCGATCGCTTTATGCGACAAAACCTAAATCAGGTCTATTTCGACTCAGATTTGGAAGGGGACTTTGGGGTTTCTCTTCAAATATATATATAGGCCTTAAGGGAGAACGTATGGGAATATCTTGAGCTATATTGGAGGCTAGAGAGGAGCAAGAGAAAGAGTCTTTTGAAGCCAAAGAAGAAGAAGAGATCCATGCCAATGGAATTATCAAAATAGGCTTTTATTTTCTCTCTTCCTATGTGTAACTAAATTCTTTGTCAAGGCTAGATGAAGCCCTAGATATGTGTATTGCTACTCTTATTAGTTTCATTTAATAAAGTTGATTATGATTCATGCTTAATGGTATTTCATGAGTTTCTTTTGAGTGCTTGACCATAGACTTTTTGGATATGAATGAAATTAGATCTTTTTAATTCATGTGTCTAACCAAGAATAGGTTTGTGATTGATTCTATGCCCGACCAAGGATAGGATTGATTACACAATAGTGGATGAACTTTCGTGTTCGACCAAGAACATTAATGAATTCATTAGTGACTTATATGTCCGACCAAGAACACGAATTACCATATCATGTCAATCTGGTTGAAATAATAATCAAGACTAGTAATTGCATGTCTAGTGGTGGATTCATTGCCTTGATAATTCTCCTCATTGATTTAATCTCAGCTAGTTTAGTTAAAGTTCACTGCTTTCCTTAAAGTAACTAAAAACTGCACTTTTCTCTTGAATTTGGTAAATTGTTTAACCGTCCCTGAGGTTTGACAACCCTTAATACTCGTTGTAGTACACAATTGCCTTGTGCACTTGCAAGGGTTCAATTTAAAACGATCACAAGGGAATCATAGTGGATCACTTTCAAACATAAATCATAATTGAAAGTCATACTACTTAGTTTAATTTAATTATTGTTTAAACAGGACCCGAAGTTACAATCCACAATAAAATAATAATTATTACGATAACATTATTTTGGCACACATGCATGCATAAGTCATAATAAAATGAAATATAATCAAAGGAATTTACATCCTAATTTCTTCTTCTTGCCACTAACCTCTCTTCTATTGGACGTCACCCTCCTATGCCTACTCCTCTGAACATGTCGAAGAAAAGAAAGCTTAGTACAAGGGACTAGGTAAAAAGGCTATAACCACTTAACTATGCAATTAATAGTTATTAATAACAAGAGTATAGTTATTCTTATGATCCTTATGATATCATCATTATAAGAAAGAGCAGTAAGAATAAGGAAGAACGAAAAAAATAAGAAAAAATAGATCAGAAATAAAGGAGATATAATTTGTTGAATTCTATAATACTATCATGTATACAAATACATGATAGGGATAGCTATTTTTTACGACATACTTTAACGATTCATTTCTCTCTTATTTCTTATCCATTTGTACCAAAAAAATTTTGCATTATTCTTTATTTTTCCTCCTCTTTATTGTCATGATTATAGCCAAACAATGTTGAGACACCACATATTATTTATTGTGGATTTTTTTATATTTTATTAGATATTACCTCAAGATCCTTATGATATCATCATTACAAGAAAGAGCAAAAAATTAGCAAAAATGGATAAAAAATGAAGGAGATATGATTAGTTGAAGTGTGTAATACTATCGTGTACACAAATACACGATAACAGTGCTATCTTGTACACGACTACACTATAGCCTTGCTATCATGTACAAGATAACTATTTTTTTCGGGACATATTTTAGCGATTCATATCTCTATCATTTTTTATCTGTTTTCACTGATTATTTTTGCATTCTTCTTTATTTTTCTTCCTCTTTGTTGTCATGATGATAACCTAACTATGTTGATAAACTATATGCTATTTATTGTAGATTTTGTTATATTTTATTAGATATTATCTCAAGATCCTTATAATATCATCATTATAAGGAAGAACAGAAAAATGAAAAAATGGGTAAAAATGGCTCAAAAATGAAAGAAATATGATTCATTGAAGTGTGTAATACTATCGTATACACAAATACACGATAGCACTCGATTACACAATAGCTATATTTTTGGAACATATTTTAACGATTCATATCTCTCTTATTTCTCATCCTATTTTTTTACATTCTTCTTTATTTTTTCTCTTCTTTGTTGTCATGATGATAACCTAATTATGTTGAGACACCACATGATATTTATCATGGATTTTTCTATATTTTATTAGATACTATCTTGAGATCCTTATGATATCAACATTATAAGAAAGAACAGTAAAAATAAAGAAGAACGAAAAAATGGGCGAAAACGGACCAAAAATTAATGAGATATGATTCGTTGAAGTGTATAATATTATCATGTATACACGATAGCTTTTTTTTGGGACATACTTTAACAATTCATATCTCTTTCAGTTTTATCCGCTTTCACATATTCTTTTTGGGTTCTTCTTTATTTTTCCTCCTCTTTCTTGTAACGATGAAAACATAACTATGTTGAGACACCACATGTTATCAATTCATGCCATGTTGATAGCCTAAATGAAAAAGAGATGATTCGTTGAAGTATGCAACCTAAGGTTGGGGTTCAGGGTTAGGGTTCGGGTTCGGGAGGGGCAAAATGGAAAGACCATGTCCTCAAACTAGGTAATATGGCAAGAGACCGAAAAACCAGGTAATATGTCATTCGGGCCTCATTGGCCAGGTAATATGTGAAAACCTCATATGCCCTGTAACACCCGAAAAATTTGTAAGTATTTTAAAACCCAAATTTGACCCTCTTAATGTTTGATTTAGTCTTCTTTTGCTTTGAGAAAATTAAAGTTGGTGAGAAGAGCTTTCCAACGCCACCTATTATGCGCAATTTAGAGTTCGGAGTAAAAAGATATGAGAAATTGAATTTTGATTGAACGTGACTGCGATCGATCACCATAAGAGCCGATCGATCGGAAAGCTTGAACCGATCGACGCCTTACCAAAACGATCGATCGTAGTTACTGTGATTTGTGAATGTTTTGTTTCGCATAAAGCGATCGATCGGCAATAATGGCGATCGATCGACTGTAACGCGGTAGTGTAAAACAACGCATATAACGATCGATCGCTGTATAGCCGATCGATCGCCGGTTGCGGTTTTGCGATTTCTAGCGTATTTTTGGTGTGGATTTGCTTGGGAAAGATATCAAATCCCAATTAGACTTATTTTCCACGTCTCTAGGAGGATTGTGAAGCCTTCCCATTGGTTGAAAGTGTCCATGATTTGGAAGATTAGTTTAACAATGGTTTCTCCCCCAACTCTATATAAACACTAGAGAATTAACTTGTGCTAACCCTAGAACGTCCAGAGACTTTTCCCTTCTCCTTCCCACATTCACCCATCTCTTTGGAGGCTTGTTCTTGTGGGAGTTTGCGAGAGCTTGGAGCGGGAGCTTTGGAAGAAGCGGAAGAGACGAGTAACGCGTAGAAAGGCGAAATCTTTGGAGGATTAAGTAGGATGGTTTTTCCCCTCTTCTCTCTTTTGATTATATGTTTTTGTCAAGTGTTTTGATTCAACACCTTAGTTATTATTTGGATTCTTGCGAGATGAATGAATTGTGTCATTATTTTTATGCGTAGTGCATCACCAATCATATGTGCATTCATGTTTCACTTCTAGATGGGAATTCGCATCTAAAGTCTAATGCTTTATTAATTTTTCAGAGACTACAAGTTCTGATATTGTTTGGTTGATGATGATCCACGTTGAGTTTGTGTCTTGAAGGTGTGTCTTGCATTAATTATCTTGTTTGGGAAGTATCAATAGTTAAAATAGTGTTATATATAAAAGAACACAAGAAAGGAGCGAACTTTAGTAATTCCAGATAATCCTAGGTTCTGTAATTACTCTAGGAGGGGATTATATGGTCTGTTAATGATGTATTATTATTTATAATGTTATTAAGTAAGATAATCAAGTTTAATTACGAAGTCTTAATCTCGGTCAGAACTGTTTCTGTGCTGACAGTCGGTGGTAAATAATTCATAACTAATTCAAATAAAATCATAAAAATATAAAATCAGTGGGATTAGAAACTAGACGCACGAAGGTATTATTAGTAAAAATTTCAGAGTTAAAGTCTTGTTGTACAGAGCACAGTAGCCATCGAAAGAGGACTGTTATGCAGGAGATAGTGAGCTGAATCTGAGAGAAAATACTAAGTATACAAATAACATCATGTAATATGATATGATAATGATTAATATGTCAATACCAGTAATCGAACTATATACTTATGGAATATTACAGTAAGAATTGGGTTAGAAGTAATCTAATTAGGAGGGATAATTCTTTGTTCAGGAGATTTATAACTATCTACCTTGGAGCGTTGATGTCGGTTTGATATTCTACTTGGAATTCAAATCATCTAAGATTCTTTGATTTCTTATCTCTGATATTTATATTATAAAATCCCAATGCGTATGAGGAATTCCTATCTAGGGCTGAGCATGAAAAGTATGTATTGATTGTATGTTACTTGGGTGAGTTATTATTATTCGAAGTGTTTGGGTTGTCTTGTTATTCTATCCATACTCCATGAGAGAGTCTTTTCTGGTAAGAGATACCTTACGATCTTAGAGTGTTGTGACCTCTATTCTTTTGAGATATTGCTCATATTGATTACATGATTGTTTCTTCCACTGGAGACCTTGCGAGACTCTCCCCATGGTGGATTCATAGTATGCTCAATTAAGCCATTGCTAGATCTTATGAGGTTACTTATAATCATGAAATTGCGATTCCATACTGCCCGAAGGGAGGCACTATACGTACGTTAGATTGTGGACATTACGGAAGGTCCTCAGTCTCCGCCCATCGTGTCTGTAAGCACTGGTGGGGCCAGCATCCTAGAAGCATGGCAGGGTTCCAAAGAGAGGACCCCTAGGGTGGTTCTAGTATATTATTTTAGTCACCTGCAAGCGACCAGGTTAGCGAGCAGAAATTGCAACTCCTTTCACTTTAGATGTCTGGAGCCTTTAATACGATTGTTATTCTCTCCTTACTCATATGTGTAGTAGGAGCCTTATTGATGTTTTTTTTCTATACTTGCGAGTTGGAATTGTTGTTGACTAACCTTGCAGGTGTATAGACTTTGGTTAAGTTCAGATGTTGTGGAATGACTATTACCTTTATTATTCTTATTCTCTTCATACTGCTTGTTTTAATTCAGTGGGTTTTTACATCCTACTGAGTGTTTCTATGAAATACTCATGCATCCTCTGATGCAGGCGCAAACGAAAAGTGAGATCAGGAAGTGCAGTAGTTGAATGGCGGATTGAAAGCGCCGAGAAGAGGTTAAAGACGATTTAGTTATTTACTTTGCTTTTATTGATGCTTATGACATTATTGGCAATTGTGTGACATAAACTTATAGGATTATTTTATTTGACTTTCAAAAATAGATTATTATTAAGTAAATTTATTTCATAGTATTCATTGATGTCTATTATTGTATTACACTGATTGCAGGCATAATCGGTTACACGTCCTTTTGAGATGATTGTAATCGGTTGGAAAATCGACTGTTTGGTCGCGTGCCCGGGATCTCTACCTCGATATGTATCTCATTGATTGGCTTCCGCACTCCGATCGAGGTATGGGATTTCGGGGTGTGACAGCGTGGTATCGGAGCCCTCAAAGTCAGTCTAATATAGTACGTACATTGATGAATTATGAGATGAAATAATAGAACTTGATAGAAAGTAAAAGGGGTACCTATAAGAACTTACTATATGAGTGTAGATTCATAGATAGAACCTGAAACCTTATTTTAGAATACTAATAATGACGTTTCTTGTAGGTTTAAATGGCTAGAACAAGAAGCGGTAGGATCTATGAGAAAGACAAACACGAAGCCGTTAGGTAGTGGCTTGAGGAGTGGAAGAAGAAAGGCATAGGGAGTGGAACCGAAGATGACCTATTACAGATTGACACAGAGGAAGTCCAGAACCCAGTGGCTGAAGTAGAGCCCTTACCCATAGATGACCCAGAGTGGGATCCTTACTTGGATTATGTGCCAGGTATGGAGATCAAAGGATATCAGCAAGAAGAGATTCAAGTAGAGTTTACCGATGGATCTCCTCCTATATTTGTGATGGTAGAGGCCAAAATTGTGAGAAAGCACCCTGTTTATGTTCGAGCTAAAAATGATACAGCATTGTCTGACATTCTGTACCATAGGTTTAAATCTTTGGGTTACAGGTGGCCATACATGACGATGTGGGAAATTCTGTGGCATACATACTTGAGACTTGCACCAACCTGGTTAGCTTTAGATATACTGGATGATTACCTCTAAAGGCAAGAGCGTAGGAAGGATGATTAAGAGAAAGAGTTAGGATAGATTTTAGTTTCATAAATCTTTTGTAATAAAAACCCTGGTTTATATGGGATCTCAGTGTAGGAATCTTTTTATTAATGAATAAAAGAACTATTTGCTTTAATGCTTGCCTTGTGATTGTTTTATTTTGTGTGTATTGTGTGAGCGATGCTAGGAGTCAAAGGAATGAGAGGTGAATTACAAATTGAGCTATATGTAAGATTTCTAATTCATCTCCTTTCTTTGACTGTAGATACGCGAGAATGGTGAATTCTGGAAATCGTGGACGCCAAACCAATGCGAACCCTAACCCTTCGCAGGAAGAGGGAGCCAGTCAGAACATGTCTGATATGGTTAGGCAATTGGCGGCTGAATTGCGAAATGGTGGAAGTAGTAATAATAATGCTAAGGCACCCACACTCGAGCGATTTAAGAGGGCTGGGCCTCAGTTTTCTGGTGAGGATGACCCAGAAAAGGCGGAACGTTGGTTAGTTGAAGTGGAGAGGTTGTTCAAGGGCATGAAGGTACCCGAGGCTGATCGGGTGATTTATGCTACTTTCCTATTTGTTGGTGAGGCGGTATTTTGGTGGGAGTCCGCCGAGCGCAGCAACTTCACTGCGAATCAGGAGATCTCTTGGGAAGAATTTAAGGAAGTGTTCAATATCAAGTACTTTCCTTCCCATATTCAGCGACGCAAGGAGAAAGAATTCTTGGAGTTAGTGCAAGGATCGATGGCTGTGCTTCAGTATGAGACGAAGTTTGAACAACTTCAACGATTTGCTACTAATGCTTGCCCTAATGAATTGATTAAAGCGCAACATTTTGTGGACGGACTGAAGGACGGCTTAAGGTCGAAGGTGTTAGTTTCCCAACCAACGACAGTAGCAAAGGCGGTCGAGCTAGCTTCCATTTTAGAGGATGATTTTAAAAGAACCTTGGAGAGGAGGACCAATCAAGTCAAAACTCAAGAGAATAAGCTGAAATGTTCTGGAGATAAGCGTTTTAACAATAATATTAATCGTGGGAATCAGCATCCCTTTAAGTAGCAAAGGCAGCAACAACAGCAGAATCGGATGAATGGCGCACAACGTCAACAGTTTCGAGGCAATGACAACGGTAATATGAATGGAGGTCGTTCCAGGATTTGTGGACAGGATTCGCATAGAGGGAAGCCGTGTCCTACGGATCCACGGAGATGCTACTTGTGCAATGAGGTTGGGCATATTTCTCCTTATTACCCTAACCGTGGAAAGAAGACCAGAGCTGATACGAATAAGAAGACTCAGGCAAGAATCTTTGCTCTATCATCCGAAGATGCGTGTGGTTCAGATGAGGTTATTGAAGGTACTCTTCTTATCCTCAATCGTTTTGCTAGAGTATTAATAGACCCGGGAGTGTCGCGATCTTTTATTTCTTCGGTGTTTGCCTTAAGTCTAGATAAGTCATTGTCTAGACTGAGTGATGATTTGGTGATTTCTACTCCTATGGGAGGTTTGGTGATAGCAACCGAATATATTGAAAACTCTCCTATGCTTATAGAAGATAGGATTTTGCTTGCTAATCTTGTCCTGATTGATATGTATGATTTTGATGTAATCTTGGGAATGGATTGGTTATCAAAATATAACGCACTAGTGGATTGTACTAAAAAGAGAGTTCATTTTAAAATTCCTGGAGAGAAAGAATTATCGTTTTAAGGAATCCGGTATAGAAAAGGAGATTGTTTGATATCAGCTGTTAAAGCTCAGAAATTATTGGTGAAAGGTTGTAGAGCTAATTTAGCTAATGTGACACCTGTTGAGATGCCTACCCTGAGAGTTGAGGATATTGAGGTAGTGAAGGATTTTCCCGAAGTCTTTTCTGATGAATTGCCAAGTTTGCCACCAAAGAGAGAGATTGATTTTACGGTTGAATTGATACCGGGAACAGCACCTATTTCAAAAGCACCATATAGAATGGCGCCGGCTGAGTTGAAAGAATTGAAAGTACAGTTACAAGAGTTGTTGGATAAAAGATTCATACGGCCTAGTGTTTCCCCTTGGGGCGCACCAGTATTGTTTGTAAAGAAGAAAGATGGATCGATGAGATTGTGTATTGACTATCGTATGTTGAACCACATTACGGTGAAGAATAAATACCCTTTGCTTAGAATAGATGACTTGTTCGATCAGTTGCAATCAGCAAAAGTATTTTCGAGGATTGATTTGAGATCTGGATACCATCAGTTAAGGATCAAAGAGGAGGATATATCCAAGACAGCATTCAGGACAAGGTACGGACACTACGAATTCCTGGTGATGCCTTTTGGTTTGACTAATGCGCCAGTAGCATTTACGGACATGATGAACAGAATTTTTGTGGACTTATTGGATCGGATTGTGATAGTCTTTCTGGACGATATTTTGGTGTATTCGGCAAGTTGGGAGGAACACAGAACTCACTTAACTCTTGTGTTACAGATATTAAAGGATAATCAGTTATATGCTAGGCTGAATAAGTGTGAATTTTGGTTGAACAAGGTGAATTTTCTTGGACATGTCATATCAGAAGATGGAGTTTCAGTTGATCCAACGAAGGTAGAGGCAGTGTTAAAATGGGAACAACCAAAGAATGTGACAGAGATTCGAAGTTTTTTGGGATTGGCAGGTTACTATAGAAGATTCATTGAAGGATTTTCAAGTCTAGCTTTGCCAATGACGAAGTTGACCAGAAAGGGAGTGAAGTTCATATGGAATGATGAATGTGATAAAAGTTTCAAGGAATTGAAGAAGAGATTAACATCAGCACCGATCTTGACTTTACCATCGGGAACTGGAGGATTCGTTATATACAGTGATGCTTCAAAGAGTGGACTCGGATGTGTACTAATACAACACGGACATGTTGTGGCGTACGCATCAAGACAACTGAAAATTCATGAGCAGAATTACCCAACACATGACTTGGAACTAGCAGCTGTAGTTTTTGCTTTAAAGATTTGGAGACACTATTTGTATGGAGAAACTTTTGAAGTATATACAGATCACAAAAGTTTGAAGTATATCTTTTCCCAGAAGGACCTGAATATGAGACAGAGAAGGTGGTTAGAGTACTTGAAGGACTATGATTTTTCCATTCACTACCATCTAGGCAAGGCGAATGTGGTAGCAGATGCATTAAATAGAAAGACAGGGATGATTGCTCACATGTTAGTACAAGAGTGGAAACTGATGCAGAAAATGGGAGAATGTCATTTGGAATGGCCGACTTCAAGGAGGATATCATTTCTTGGGAATCTTTCTATAAGATCAGTGGTGTTTGATAAAATCCTAGAAGTACAAAAGAAGAACCCGCAGATACATAAATTATTGGACAAGACGGATTTTGGAAAATGAGTAGATGGAAGTATTCGATTTCGAGGAAGATTGGTAGTACCTAAAGACATGGAATTAAGACAGGAAATCTTGCGTGAAGCACATCACTCTCAGTATAACATTCATCCTGGAGGTACGAAGATGTATCAAGATTTGAAGAGGACGGTTTGGTGGAATGGGATGAAAAGAGATATTGGCAAGTTTGTATCGAGATGCTTGACTTGTCAACAAGTAAAGGCTGAACATCAAAGACCGGCTGGAATGTTGCAACCGCTGGAAATTCCACAATGGAAATGGGAGCACGTTACAATGGATTTTGTTGTGGCATTGCCAAAGACTCAAAGACAGCGAGATGCGATTTGGGTTATAGTGGATAGACTCAAAAAGTCAACACACTTTCTTCCGATTAGATGGAAACAAAACCCGGAAAGCTTGGCAGAGTTATACATCAGAGAAATTGTTATATTACATGGTGCGCTGTTATCTATTGTGTCTGACCGAGACCCTCGGTTTACATCAAGAACTTGGAAGAGTATACAAGAAGCGTTAGGAACCAAGTTAAACTTTAGTACGGCATTTCATCCTCAAAGTGATGGACAATCAGAACGCACGATTCAAACTTTGGAAGACATGCTAAGAGCCTGTGCGATTGACTGGAAAGGTAATTGGGATGATCATTTACCATTTATAGAGTTTGCCTATAATAACAGTTATCATTCAAGTATCGGAATGGCACCGTTTGAAGCACTATATGGAAGACCATGTAGATCCCCTATATATTGGACAGACGTTGGAGAGAATCAAGTGCTGAGATCAGAATTGGTGCAATACTGTGCAGAAAAGGTAAGACAGATCAGACAGAGATAACAAACGGCTCAGAGTCGCCAAAAGAATTACGCGGACAATAGGCGGATAGAGTTGGAATTTCAAGAAGGAGATCATGTATTTTTGAAAGTATCGCCTTCAAAAGGAATTATGAGATTTGGTCAGAAATGAAAGTTGAATCTGAGGTTTGTTGGACCATTCGAAATTTTGGAGCGAGTTGGGCCAGTTGCATATCGGTTGGCTTTACCGCCACAGTTGGATGAAGTGCATAATACTTTCCATATCTCCATGTTGAGGAAGTATGTGCCAGACCCATCACATGTTTTAGATTTCGCAACGATGGAGTTAGAAGCAGATTTGACATTTTCAGTAAAACCTGTTAAAATATTAGACAGAAAAGATCAAGTACTTAGACGAAAGACTATTCCTTTGGTGAAAGTTTTGTGGCAAAACTAGCTAGCTGAGGAAATGACTTGGGAAACGGAAAGAGAAATGAGGAAATCCTACCCTTACCTTTTTGAAGATTGAGTAACGGCATTTCGAGGATGAAATGTTCTTTTTAGGAGGGGAGGATGTAACACCTGAAAAATTCGTAAGTATTTTAAAACCCAAATTTGACCCTCTTAATATTTGATTTGGTCGTGTTTTGCCTTGTGAAAATTAAAGCTGGTGAGAAGAGCTTTCCAACGCCACCAATTATGCGCGATTTAGAGTTCGGAGTAAAAAGATATGAGAAATTGAATTTTAATTGAACGTGACTGCGATCGATCGCCATAAGAGCCGATCGATCGGAAAGCTTGAACCGATCGACGCCTTACCAAAACGATCGATCATAGTTACTGTGATTTGTGAATGTTTTGTTTCGCGTAAAGCGATCGATCGGCTGTAACGCGGTAGTGTAAAACAACGCATACGACGATCGATCGCCGTATAGCCGATCAATCGCCGGTTGTGGTTTTGCGATTTCTAGCGTATTTTTGGGGTGGATTTGCTTGGGAAAGATATCAAATCCCAATTGGACTTGTTTTGCACGTCTCTAGGAGGATTGTGAAGCCTTCCCATTGGTTGAAAGTGTCCATGATTTGGAAGATTAGTTTAACAATGGTTTCTTCCCCAACTCTATATAAACACTAGAGAATTGGCTTGTGCTAACCCTAGAACGTCCAGAGACTTTTATCTTCTCCTTCCCGCGTTCACCCATCTCCTTGGAGGCTTGTTCTTGTGGGAGTTTGCGAGAGCTTGGAGCAGGAGCTTTGGAAGAAGCGGAAGAGACGAGTAACGCGTAGAAAGGCAAAATCTTTGAAGGATTAAGTAGGATGGTTTTTCCCCTCTTCTCTCTTCTGATTATATGTTTTTGTCAAGTGTTTTGATTCAACACCTTAGTTATTATTTGGAATCTTGCGAGATGAATGAATTGTGTCATTATTTTTATGCGTAGTGCATCACCAATCATATGTGCATTCATGTTTCACTTCTAGATGGTAATTCGCATCTAAAGTCTAATGCTTTATTAATTTTCCAGAGACTAGAAGTTCTCATATTGTTTGGTTGATGATGATCCACGTTGAGTTTGTGTCTTGAAGGTGTGTCTTGCATTAATTATCTTGTTTGGGAAGTATCAATAGTTAAAATAGTGTTATATGTAAAAGAACACAACAAAGGAGCGAACTTTAGTAATTCCAGATAATCCTAGGTTCTGTAATTGTTCTAGGAGGGGAGTATATGGTCTGTTAATGATGTATTATTATTTATAATGTTATTAAGTAAGATAATCAAGTTTAATTAAGAAGTCTTAATCTCGGCCAGAATGTTTCTATGCTGACAGTCGGTGGTAAATAATTCATAACTAATTCAAATAAAATCAGAAAAATATAAAATCAGTGGGATTAGAAACTAGACTCACGAAGGTATTATTAGTAAAAATTTCAGAGTTAAGTCTTGTTGTACAGAGCACAGTAGCCATCGGAAGAGGACTGTTATGCAGGAGATAGTGAGCTGAATCTGAGAGAAAATACTAAGTATACAAATAACATCATGTAATATGATATGATAATGATTAATATGTCAATACCAGTAATCGAACTATATACTTATGGAATATTACAGTAAGAATTGGGTTAGAAGTAATCTAATTAGGAGGGATAATTCTTTGTTCAGGAGATTTATAACTATCTACCTTGGAGCGTTGATGTCGGTTTGATATTCTACTTGGAATTCAAATCATCTAAGATTCTTTGATTTCTTATCTCTGATATTTATATTATAAAATCCCAATGCGTATGAGGAATTCCTATCTAGGGCTGAGCATGAAAAGTATGTATTGATTGTATGTTACTTGGGTGAGTTATTATTATTCGAAGTGTTTGGGTTGTCTTGTTATTCTATCCATACTCCATGAGAGAGTTTTTTCTGGTAAGAGATACCTTACGATCTTAGAGTGTTGTGACCTCTATTCTTTTGAGATATTGCTCATATTGATTACATGATTGTTTCTTCCACTGGAGACCTTGCGAGACTCTCCCCATGGTGGATTCATAGTATGCTCAATTAAGCCATTGCTAGATCTTGTGAGGTCACTTATAATTATGAAATTGCGATTCCATACTGCCCGAAGGGAGGCACTATACGTATGTTAGATTGTGGACATTACGGAAGGTCCTCAGTCTCCGCCCATCGTGTCTGTAAGCACTGGTAGGGCCAGCATTCTAGAAGCATGGCAGGGTTCCAAAGAGAGGACCCCTAGGGTGGTTCTGGTATATTATTTTAGTCACTTGTGAGCGACCAGGTTAGCGAGCAGAAATTGCAACTCCTTTCACTTTAGATGTCTGGAGCCTTTAATACGATTGTTATTCTCTCCTTACTCATATGTGTAGTAGGAGCCTTATTGATGTTTTTTTTCTATACTTGCGAGTTGGAATTGTTGTTGACTAACCTTGCAGGTGTATAGACTTCGGTTAAGTTCAGATGTTGTGGAATGACTATTACCTTTATTATTCTTATTCTCTTCATACTGCTTGTTTTAATTCAGTGGGTTTTTACATCCTACTGAGTGTTTCTATGAAATACTCATGCATCCTCTGATGCAGGCGCAAACGAAAAGTGAGATCAGGAAGTGCAGTAGTTGAATGGCGGATTGAAGGCGTCGAGAAGAGGTTAAAGACGATTTAGTTATTTGCTTTGCTTTTATTGATGCTTATGACATTATTGGCAATTGTGTGCCATAAACTTATATGATTATTTTATTTGACTTTCGAAAATGGATTATTATTAAGTAAATTCATTTCATAGTATTCATTGATGTCTATTATTGTATTACACTGATTACGGGCATAATCGGTTACACGTCCTTTTGAGATGATTGTAATCGGTTGGAAAATCGACTGTTCGGTCGCGTGCCCGGGATCTCTACCTCGATATGTATCTCATTGATTGGCTTCTGCACTCCGATCGAGCTATGGAATTTCGGGGCGTGACATGCCCTATAACTGAGTTGGGGGAGGAGGGGTACATAGTGGATGAACTCATTGATTTTGATTAAGGGAAATGGAATGCTCAAAAGGTAAGTGCAAATTTCCTGAAGTTTGAGGCTGATATTGTTTGTAGAGGCTATTCCCATAGTTACTCACTTCCCAAATGACCAGTGGGGATGGGCATGAAATAAGTCTGGAGTTTTTAGTGTTAAGACAGCTATAATTCTGTCAATATGCTAAAGAGAGAAGGGAAAGTCATGGAGGAGAAAGGGGAGGGATCAGATAAGAGTGCATCTCAAAAGTTTTGGAAGAAATTGTGAGAATCCGATGTCACAGAGAATCTCAAATGTTTGGGTGGAGAGTATGTCATGACATACTGCTCACGAAGGTTAACTTGTACAAGAGGAAGGTGGCACAGGATAGCCAGGAAGAGGAGGAAACTACAATCCATACTATTTGGGGGTGTGAAGGCATTAGGAGATTTTGGCAGTCACTGGGGTGGGCTGATAACTTGGCTGTGGCTTGGAACATATGGAATTATAGAAGTGATCAAAGATAATGGCAATGCGGGGTGGGATGAGCTTGTGGTTCAGGTGCTTTACAGCTAGTTGAATCCTATAGATGCCCATGGACTAACTGGGATGATCTGAGATTCTGAATCAGGGTGGTGAGTATAGATAGACTAGACCAGAACGAACTTTGATGGAACTAAGTTCGCAGAAGAAGGAGCTTGTGGGCTGGGTATTTGCGCTAGAGATGATCAAGGAAGAGTTCTTTTCTATTCCAGCTATAGATTTGAAGGCGGCTTTTTTGCTTAAGAGGTGGAGATGTTGGCAGCAGGGAAGGCCATTCAACTGGCTAAGAAGGGATTCCGGTCCTGCATAATCGAAGGGTCGAGATTCGTCTCAGATTGGTTTTATGGTGGACAAAGCGTAGATTGTCTTAGGGAGTGTCGATGAAGTATTATTTTCTCATGTACGGCGGGAGGCCAACGGAATGGTGTATTGTCTAGCGTGACAGTATTGTACGTACTACCTTTTTGGACGGAGGGAATAGAGTCAATAGACAACAGAGCATTTATTTTTTGAATTTTGTTTTTTTAAACCTTTTTGAGGCCACCTTCTCTGTGTGTAAGAGCAGAAGCTGCTGCGCCTGCCATTAGATCTTTCTTTTCTTTGACTAAACTATTATATCTGTCCAAAGACCTAACAGACAGGCCTTCTACCCCAAGGGGCGAAGCTCTCAACACTAACATAGAGTTTACTTTTTTTGGGTATCCCTAACATAGATTGTACAATATCATTGAGCTTTGTATATATAGAAGTTCACGAAGATCCTATTTGAATTTGAATTCAAATAGGAAGGCAGGAAGGGTAGGAAGGCAGTTTTTGGATTCTTAAAACCCTAATCCTATTTGAATTTGAATTACAATCCACTAGATACAGAAGAACAAATAGCTACTGCAGAATTCTATTCGAACTATGATCCACTAGATACAGAAGTACAAGTTCTTTGAGTGATCATTGATCAATTGATCCAATGAAGCATTGCTTCGGAAGGAAGAAAGAAAATATGTGCAAAATCTACAGAAAATAATAGTACAACAAATAGAGCTGGACAACGAAACTGAAAGAACTATCAGGATTTCCGCATAAGAAAACTGCTCATAGTGGAAGGACCACTTGATTCTTCTCAACCAAAAGTACAGAGTTAAGTCTTAAAGTAAACCCATCTAGATAACTCTGTCCAGTTTTAACGTTAGCTGATCTATATTCTAGTTTTATTGTAAGTCTGTACCATTTTAAGGTTAACACAACTCACTAAACCCGATTATTTGTAATTCAAGCTATTTCAAACTATAAAGTCATGTAATTGGAACAGAAATAAGATTTTTCACCTACCCAATTGAAGTCCAAGCAGTACTTCAGCATATACAACATGCTTCTCTCTTCTAATTCAAAATCGAACCGCTGCTTAAATTCCTTATATGACATGCCATCACTCACAATGGCCATTGCATAGGAGTTACGATTTCAAAATGAAAATTACTGAATGACACATGGATCAGCTAAAGAATAAAGCAAAACCAGTCCTTTCAGCGATGATCTTTCTTCGGCTCTAAAGTTTTCAGGATTCACTACTCTTCCATACAACAAACTGAACCTTGTTTTGTCTTCCATGTAAATACTAGCAGAACCCACCAATGTCTCATTGTGCCAAATACATAAAACGCCATCAAAACCATCTCGTATCTATAAAAATGCATCCTTGCCTCTCATAGAGGTTTAATGATAATAGCATTCAGATTTTGGTCGAATAAACAAAGATCTAGCAGCTCGTCTCAACTCAAGTTAGCCTCTTATTGTTGCCAAAAAAATGAGCATCTTATGACCTTAGCAAACTCCTCAATGAGTGAACATCTTTTCCATGATGATATTCGGAGTTAAAGACAATAAGAGATTAGTGAAGAACTCCTACCATTGAAAATCATTACAAAACACATACAAAAATACAACAAAACCATTTGTTACAAATTTTAGTACTAATTTTCTATCATAATCATAATCAAGTAGTACATTTTCCCAACTATTTAGGGTCGGCGACATAAATCTTACTCCTCCATTCATGCCGGTTTTGAGATACCTCTTTTCTAAGAAATAGTTGAGTCAAATCTTTTTTTATTAACTCATCCAAATTCTCTTAGGTCTCTCTCTCCATCTTTTTACATAGTTTATATGCATCACTTCTAATCTTCTCACAGGGGCATCTTAGTGCTAATTTTCTATTTCAGTTAAATCGTTTTTAGAATAATGATAGAAGAATCCATACATAACATAGTGAATGATACTTCCTCCATTGGTTCTTCTTTCATGTATCCAGGGCATACAAATCTTTGACCTAGAAGTCTGATCAACAAAATCTTTAACTTAAAAAAAATCTTCTCAATATTTATCGTTGTAAAAATAATGAAGCAGCCAAATGCACAAAGTCACAGCAGAAAATGAAATTAGATACATAAAGTTTGACAACCTGCAACTAATAATTTCTTTCCTGGTCTCATCTTCTTGGTACATGAGAACACTAATTTATTGATCTCACGTAGACTTGTTACGGTATCTGAATCTGCTTAAGCTAGACTAACATCAACTTCTGCTTGCATCTCCAAGTAACTGTTCCAGACCCTGCAACACCACTCCAATTTCCGGCCTCTTTGTCACCTCATACTGTGCGCATAACAAAGCTAACGATGTGAACTTCTTTAAGGATCTACTACTAACGCAACCGCTTAGATGAGGATCAATGCTCTCATCAAGAATCCCTTTCTTTTCACAATCTTTGGCCCAGATTTTCAGATTGCGCTGATGCTTTGGAAGACTAGGAATAAAAGGAGGCCTACCAAATAACACCTCGAGAAGAACCATACCGAAGGAATAAACATCAGATTTACTAGTCACATGACCTGTTAGGATATACTCAGGATCTAAGTAGCCTGCAGTCCCCATCATTTGAGTGCTATGATTTGCACCATCGGCAGGACGCTCTTTGGATAAGCCAAAATCAGCAACTTTGGCATCCTATTTCACATCTACTAGGATATTGGTTAACATCCCTGTGAATGATCCCATTATTGTGGAGATAATGCAGTCCCCTCGCAGCACCTGCGCAAATCTCCAACCTTCTCTTCCATGATAATGGGTTTTTATGTATATCGTACAAAAGATCTCCGAGACTACCGCGGGCCATAAAGTCATATACTAACATTATCTCCTCATTCTCAGTGCAAACACGAATCAAAGAGACCAAGTGCCTGTGCACGTCTATTTCAGCTTGGAACTCATTCATACCTTGTTTTGAAGCTGAATCATGTCTCTTTATTGCTACTTCAGTGCCTCCATCGCTCACTCCTTTGTAAACTCTCCCAAAGCCTCCGTCTCCAATCAGAAGATCTCGAGAAATGTTCTGAGTAGCCTTCTTTATCTCTGCCAAGGAGAATTGTCTGCAGGGATTCACAACCAAAGAGGACTGGCTCGAGGTACCTGCATCATTCTTGCTGTTGGACATGGGTTTAGTAGCTTCAGTGGCTGTGTTTATATACAGCAGATCTGTGCGAGCTGAACTTTTCTTCTTTTCACCAGGAAATTTTTTGGGTTTTCTCCTCCAGAAGAATATGGTCTTATTAAACAGGAAGTTCTTTCTATATGAACAAGAAAACATATTATTGAGAATGCAATGAGTAATGAGTCCTGAAGTATTCAAATATCTTGAGATAATCATTTTCACATGATGAACACTGGAGAAAATTAGTAGAAGCCTTCATAAGCATAAGATTTAGTGCACTGTTTGTATCTGGTTTCCTTGTTCAATTTGAATATTTAAGCTAAGAATGGGTGGGTCTACCAATATACTACAATTAGATTTTGATATCATAAATGTCTCCACCACTGTTAGCCATGGTTAGTAATCTCAGTCTTCGGTCTCATCTCGGTCGCACATAGAGAAGAGATCATGGAGAGATGTCGAAGAGATCATGTAATATGATCTTGCCATCTCAGTTAACTTAAGAAAGGGTTTTAACAAATAAGTTTGACAACTTAAGTACCTACCTACTTATACAAACACTAATTACTCTCAAACAAATATAATTGCATCCAAATACAGATACAATCTTACATTAAGTAAAAACTTTGAGAAGATACACCTAAATAAAACATAGAAGTATCAAATTAACTAGAGTGACGTGGGGTAGCTCCATCTTCTCGAGCATGATATGAATGAGCATACATGGAATGTAGGTTTATTTTGCTCTTTTATGACCGAGACAGCAGAGAAATTGCCTAGAACTCTCCGAGATTTACAAGATCTCGCCAAGATCGCACCCAAGATGTGAGATATCTCGCCGAGATCTCCAGAATCATGTAAAATTGAAAATCCACTACATACATGGTTTCGGGCCTTGCCATTTAGATCGAGTCAGAGCTATAGGATTTTTACCTAGAAAAGGAAATAACAGTGCTACAACATCAAGTCCCTTCTAAATTTTATCATTAAATATGGTTTGCAAGGTTACCATTCACTGTTAAAACATAACATAGTTACTCAGTACCACCAAAAAAAGAGGATTAAGAAGAGTAAATGTCTTCAGCAGTTAGAGAAGAGTCCTCTTAGTTGGAGAGTGTATATCAGTGTCAATTACATTCAGGATCTTACTAACTGAATGCAGTTGTTATAAATCATTGTAAGAGAGACTCAATGCTAAATCCGCTGTATTCTGGAATCTTTTATTAATTGTTACTCCCTCCATTCCATACTAATAGTCCAATTTGTTTTTTCTAAATGAATGTTTTTTCAAATTAACTGATTTCATTTTCAAATCAAATAGGACTATATTAATATGGAACGAAGGGAGTATATCTAATATAAGCACCTATGTTAGGATACTTCCCAATCTCTCTCCTCTTGTGTCAATAAATATTCATCCATGTAGTCATCAACCTGCAGTTCAGTCACTTGCCAAAGCCTGTCTTCTAGTTTATCCAATATAAGCAGCTCAGTAGGAAATAAATACTGTTACTTATATCCAAATAGTATTACACACTCCAAATATATTCTGTGGTGCATACTTCAAATATGCTCTGTAGTTAATAAAAAAAATTCTGCAGATTATGACGACTACTCCTTCCATCCCACACAAATAGTCCCATTTGGTTTTCCCAAGTGCACTATTTAATGTGGGACAGAGGGAGTATTTCCACCTAGTTTTAATCATTCAAACTAGCAACATCACATCAATAACTCAATCTGCAGGACATGAACATCTTACTTATTTTCCGGTTGTAGATTCCAATTCGGGGCTTCTGACTAGGGTTGGGCTTCCCTCAACTCCTGACTGCTGTTGGTGCTTGTCGGGCTGATTCCCAAAAGTAGGATTCTGTTGTAATCAGTCTAGGAAGATGAAGAGTCAGTCTAGGAATATGAAAGGTCAGGAATGTTGTAATCAGTCTAGGAAGATGAAGAGTCAGTCTAGGAATATGAAAAGTCACATCTTGTAATCAGTCTTGGAAGATGCGCCTCTCCTTCCTTATAAGGAGGACGTCTTCCTCCTTCTGGGTATGCAATATTAAGAACTATTCCTTCCCTCTCAAATCTCTTCTTCTCCTCTTTTGCGGATTCCAGTACTTGTGATCCTTACGGGTCACAACATTGGTATCAGAGCGTTGATCCACGGGAATTCATGCCTCCTCGCAAGCCACCCACAATGACTCAAGAAGCTCCACCGGAGCCGGAGATCGCCAAGGATCCTGCGAGCCCAAAAGCTAATCCCGATCCTACCCAAGCTGCCTTGCTGTCCGTCCTAACGGAGATTCAAAAGGAGCTCCGGGAGATTAAGCTTGCTCAGGCTCCTTCTCAGCCGCTCAAATCAGCCGCCGTGACTCCACCACCACGAGAGATGCGCAGCTCCAGCCGCCAAGATGGATTCCCTGGCATGGGAGCCTCTCTGCTCGGCAAGGCCAGCGGACAGTCCCTACCTTATAGGATTCAGTTGGGCTCACTCAACTCCAACGCCGACGGAGGGCGCCAGAGCACCACCACAAGGGATACGCAAGGTGTTCGACGAAATGCTACAATGAACAACTGTGACCGGGCCTTGCATGACGAGTTGGACGATGCTTGGGATGAACCCCAGATGCCTCGCGGAGGCCAACGGAACAGCGCCGAGCCCCGATTGGCTCGCTTGCAGTTTCCTCGGTACAATGGAGAAGACGACCCTGTTGAATGGCTCTATAAAGCTGACAAATTTTTCTCCTACCAAGGCACATACTCGGATGAGGAACGCTTATGAGTGGCAGCGTTCCACCTGGATGGTGATGCCTCCATATGGTATCAAGCGTTCGAAAAGGAGATCCGCTTTCCCACATGGGTGTCTTTCTCTGACGAACTGTGTATTCAATTCGGACCGAACGAGTTCCAAGACTTCAATGAGATGCTGTCCACCTTGAAACAAACAACTTCGGTAAGAGCATATTACTCGAAATTCATGAAAATTGCTAACAGGTTACCAGACTGGCCGGTGGTGGCATTAGTCGGTACATTCAAGCGCGGATTGAAGCCTGAGATAGCGGATGAAATGCGCCATTTTCCTTGCCACACAATGCGGGATGTGGTGCGGCATGCCCGAATTGAGGAAGAGAAATTGGGTCGTCAGAAGCGCGGAGGGCGAGGGGCCTGGAGCCCACGACCACTTAGTCAACCCTCATCGTCAGCGGCTCCTATTGTCGGCGCCAGTCCCAACTGGACCCCCTTGTCAGGCTCCATTCCCACTCCTATTCACCGCTTAACCCAAGCTCAAATGGCAGATCGGAGGGCCAAGGGCCTATGTTTCAACTGCGATGAAAAGTATGTCCAGGGCCATCAATGTGCGGCTCGGGGCAGCTTACTTATTGAGGAGGTTGAGGAAGAGGAACCTGCTCCGGTTGAGGACTTCACCCCTGTATGTGACCCATTCCAGTCAGAGATCTCGGTGCACGCGTATTCCGGCCCTTTTACTCCACGCACCATGCGTGTGCAAGGCATGTTAAAACGATAGTCAGTGGCAATTCTGATTGACAGTGGTTCGACACATAATTTCATTAATGACAGGGTGGCTCATCGACTGGGTTGCTATGTTTCTGACGCCACCCCATTTGATGTCCTTATTGGTGATGGCAAACATCTCCGAAGCTCGGGTGTATGTGCTCAAGCCTCCCTCACCATTCAAGAGCATACCTTTACCACCGACCTGTTTCTCCTTCCAACCAAAGGAGCGGATGTGGTGTTAGGCATGCAATGGCTCCAAGAATTGGGCGATGTAATGTGGAACTTCCGCGAGCTAACCATGGACTTTGACTTCAAAGGGAAAAGGGTCCGTATACGGGGAACCCAGCCCGGCACCCTTCACTCAGCCCAGGCCGTAGACTCCTTCAGACGGTTCACACCTCAAGGTATGTTTCTACAACAGCGATCAATGGGGGATGTGGAGCAAGGGGAACTTCCTCCGGACATGTGTATACTTCTGGAGGAACATGCAGATATCTTCTCTGAGCCCACCGGCCTTCCTCCCCAGCGGGCCCATGACCATCACATTCCTCTGGTTCCAGGGGCTCAGCCGACGAACATCCGGCCATACCGCTACCCCCACATTCAAAAGGCTGAGATCGAGCGGCTGGTGGGAGACGGCACCTGGCGCTTCTGCGTGGATTATCGCACCCTGAATGCTATTACCGTCAAAGACAAATACCCCATTCCGGTGATTGAAGAATTGCTTGACGAATTAGCAAGCGTACAGGTCTTTAGCAAGCTTGACTTGCATTCTGGGTATCACCAAATCAGGATGCAGGTTTCGGATGCGCACAAAACTGCGTTCCGGACCCATGATGGCCACTTCGAATTTTTGGTAATGCCATTTGGGCTGACCAATGCCCCCGCCACTTTCCAGAGTTTGATGAATGACATTTTCCGGCCATTTCTCCGACAGTTTGTATTGGTATTCTTTGACAACTTTCTTATCTACAGCAGAACTTGGGAGGAGCATTTGGGTCACCTCAGGTCGATCTTCTCGCTCCTAAGAGCTAATTCTTTATTTCTAAAACGTTCGAAGTGTTCGTTTGGCAGTTCTCAGGTGGAATACCTTGGTCATATCATCTCATGTGACGGTGTCGCCACAGACCCTTCCAAAGTAGCCCCAATGTTATCCTGGCCGGCTCCCAAGTGCGTCAAGGCGTTGCGCGGCTTCTTAGGGCTGACGGGCTATTATCGCCGTTTTATTAGTCACTATGGAACTATTGCAGCACCACTCATGGCTTTGTTAAAGAAGGGTGCATTCAACTGGACCAATGAGGCACAAATGGCCTTCGACCGACTCAAACAGGCTATGGCCCATGCGCCAGTATTGGGACTTCCTAACTTCAATCTTCCGTTTGTGGTGGAGACTGATGCTTCTGGTACTGGTCTTGGGGCCGTCCTCTTGCAACAGAACCGTCCAATTGCCTTTCTGAGCAAAGCTTTGTCGGGCCGCACTCTTTCCTTATCGGCCTATGAACGGGAGATATTAGCCATTATTCATGCTATGACCAAATGGCGCCCATATCTGTTGGGCCGGCGGTTTACCATACGGACCGACCATCAACCTCTGAAATATTTCTTAGAGCAAAGGGTGTCTACTCCGGCCCAGCAACGATGGGTCTGCAAGCTGTTGGGTTATGATTATGAGATTATTTATAAGAAAGGAGCCGAGAACACTGTTGCAGATGCACTCTCTCGACGGCCCATGCCAGACTCTTGTATGGTCTTATCCGGCCCCACTTGTCCGTTTATTCCGGACCTTCAACAAGCATACGCGGAGGATCCGCCCACCAAGGAGTTGGTCCGTCGTATCCAAGCTCAACCAGCCGCTGAACCCCCCTATGTGTGGCGGCATAACCTGTTGTTTTGGAAGGATCGTTTGTGGGTGCCCAATTATGCTGACTTGCGTCGACGCATCATTTCACATTTCCATGACACACCCAGTGCAGGCCATGAGGGATCATTTCGCACATATAAGAGGGTGAGCCAGAGTTTTCTGTGGAAATGGCTACGTCGTGCCGTGCAGGATTATGTATCCACTTGTGATATTTGCCAACGTTCCAAGTCCATGACCACGTCTCCTGCCGGCCTTCTTCAGCCATTACCTATTCCGGCTAATATTTGGGAGGATGTTTCTATGGATTTCATTGAAGCTTTACCACTCGTTCAGGGCAAATCTGTCATCTTGGTAGTTGTTGACCGGCTATCGAAATATGCTCACTTTTGTGCCTTGAGCCATCCTTTTATGGCTCGTACGGTTGCGGAGGTCTATGTGCGCGAGGTCGCTAAGCTCCATGGTATGCCCAAGACCATTGTGTCCGACCGCGACCGTGTCTTCTTGTCTAATTTCTGGCGTGAATTCTTTGCTCTCTAAGGTACGCAATTACATATGAGTACAGCCTACCATCCACAGACAGATGGGCAAACGGAGGTGGTGAATCGCTGTTTAGAGCAGTATTTGAGGTGTTTCGTGGGCGATCAACCCCCCCGTTGGCTTCAGCTCCTACCGTGGGCTGAGTGGTCCTACAACACCGCCTACCATACTCGTGCGGGCTTTACTCCCTTCGAGGTTGTGTACGGTCGTCCTCCGCCGACGGTCCTTTCTTATGTTCCCCATCGTTCCGCTATTGCTGAAGTGGATTATATGCTTCAAACTCATGATGAGGTGTTGCAGCAACTTCGGTGCAACTTACAATCGGCTCAGAATCGTATGAAACAGGTTTATGATCGCCACCATACTGATCGCGTATTTCAGGTGGGCTCACTGGTCTATGTGTCCCTTATGCCCTTGCGCCAAACTTCCTTAGCTTCTATTGACAACAGCAAACTGACCCATCGTTATCATGGACCTTATGAAGTGATTGAGCGCATTGGGCCAGTGGCGTATCGTCTTGCTTTGCCACCGGGCTCCTTGTTACATCCGGTGTTCCATGTGTCTCGTCTCCGTCAGTTTATGGGTGATCCCCTTTCTGTGGCTAACGTTGCACCTGTTCCACTCATTGAACCAGCAGCTTCGGAAGTTCCATCCCCTGCATTTATTATCGATCGCCGCCGTGTTCGTCGTTCGGGCCGCATTATGACGGAGGTGTTAGTTGCTTGGCAGGGTCAGCCATTAGAAGATGCAACCTGGCTCCTCGAGGATGACTTTCTGGCACGATTTCCATCATGGACGCCTTGAGGACAAGGCTGCAGCGGAGTGTGGTGGAATGTTGTAATCAGTCTAGGAAGATGAAGAGTCAGTCTAGGAATATGAAAGGTCAGGAATGTTGTAATCAGTCTAGGAATATGAAAAGTCACATCTTGTAATCAGTCTTGGAAGATGCGCCTCTCTTTCCTTATAAGGAGGACGTCTTCCTCCTTCTGGGCATGCAATATTAAGAACTATTCCTTCCCTCTCAAATCTCTTCTTCTCCTCTTTTGCGGATTCCAGTACTTGTGATCCTTACGGGTCACAACAGATTCTTTTCTACTTCCTCTTCAATGACAGCATCATCCAGCACGTCTTTTTCATTAACTTGATTTCCTCTTGGAGTTCCCGGGTCTCTGGCTGAAACAATCTTCATAGAGATTAAAACTTCATTTGGTTCAGTTGAAGAGAGATTCTGCCCAACTTTTTCACTGTCTTCACTCGGCTTCTCTATCAGTCCAATAGCAGAGTTATTCTGCTCACTACCAGAAATGACATTCTTTCCAGGCTTTTGTTTGTAATTTTCCACTCGTCTCTGCCGACGGGAGTGCCAGATCCCTTTGTCATCCCTACCGAGAACAACAGGACAGGTGTTATTCCGATTTTTGCTGTTAGATCCATGCATTTCTACCTTAAACCCTGAAACCGAATTCTGATGGTAGTTAAAACTCAACTTCTTCCCAACTTTCTGTTGATCAGGAGCATCAGCCATGCCAGCAACCTTTCTTTCCAATTTGCATTTTCCCGTAGGATGACCCTGCTGTAGACAATTAGTACAATAGGAAGGCAAAGATTCATAGAATACCTCTTGCCAGAAGCCTTCAGTCCCAATCCCAATCCACATGGGGAACTTTTTCGTAAGATCAACCTCCACGCATACCCTTGCCATAATAGTCCTGGACAAGTTCTTGGTAGGCTCATCCATACAAAACACTCTCCCAACCAAAGAGGCAATCTTAAACAGAAAACTTTCCTGAAAGAAGACCAGTGGTTGCTGGGGAAATGATATCCAAACTGCCGCGAGAGACTGCTCTACCGTGGAAGACGACGTTGCTTTGAAGGTCGGTAACCACTTGAAAACTTTCATCAGATGCTCCGAATCATCGGTTTCTTGGCCAGATTTTCAGCATGTCAGCCTCATTTTCCCATCTAAGAAAGACATGGCTTCTGTCTAGCAAAGTGATACACAAGTCCCCTTCAAGCTTCCATTCCCTGCCAGCCCATTCCCTGATCTTCTCCAAGCTGGGCTTTGGCCCTTGGAACTTCCCAACTAGACAAAACTTGAACTTCTCAGCACCCTGCATGACTCCAGACTTTTCAAAGAAAGCAGCAGGCTCATTTTTTGGAGGTGGGTTTTGCTTTTCTTGTGGTTTCTTTGAGTCATTGCTCTTAGGACCCGAGGATTTAGGAGGTATAGTGGTAGCAGTACTAGGAAGTTTGGTGGTGGTGTAGAATGATTTCTGTACCCACTGCTTGGTGGAAGAGGCCTTGCTGCTCTTCTTCTTTGTGGGAGAGCTGTTGGGGTAGTCCCTGGGCCTGACAATTTTGTATCCATTTCTTTTGGCGTAATAAATGGTTATCTGGTTCGAGATCCTGCTACTGAGGTTCATCTCCATGAGTATGATATGCAAAATTAAGCTAGAATGCAAATAGCAGAAGTTGATTATGCGTGTTCAATTAGCATGTCATGTACAGGGACTGAGGAATAAGTAGCAGTTTTTTATCAGGACTTAACAGCCCGTTTGGGAGCATTTTCTATTTTGAAATGTTTTTGTCCCCAAGATCTAGTGCAAAAAAATTTTTGTCCCAAAATCTGAAATTGTTACATTTCAAGTGCTGACCTGTTTGGTAGAAATGCACTAATTTTCAAAAACGATAACAAACCCGTTTGGTGTAGATTGAGCTGAACTTCATATAAGTTGTAACCAGGTCATGAACATTATTTCTCAGTAACTGTCAAGTAAAGGACTCAAAAGAATGTTTCCCACTATTACTCAGTAAAAAAATGCTAACTAGCCACTAAGTAAAACACGGCAAAAAACAAAATCTGCTTGCCAAGTTTATTCCTAATCATTCCTGCCCATAAACTTACAAAATCGATAGGGAACAACTAAAAAGGCAAGAGGGAAGGAGAAGGGAGTACCAATGTGAATATGATGGATTATTAACAACAAGTTCGCTTAAAGAACCATTGAGAAACTAAATTCATACAAGGCACAAGATCACAAGCACACCCACTTGAAACATCAATTTCCACTAAACAATTATATTGGATATCATACTTCATTAAAAAATTGAAATGACGGAGAAGCACAAGACAGAAACAGAAGCTTCAAAGTACTTTAGGCCGAAATTGGAGAAAACAAGTGAGGAAATGCAAAAGTTCAGTGAAATCAAATAGCTAAAAGCAGCTTAGATTTTTTCATTTCATTTATGGAATACAGATATCTATAATTCTGCAACGGCAAGTCAAAGTTACTCAACAGCCTTTCCAAAGTCCTATGGGGAAAGTCTACCAACTATAGAAAGAGCAAGAGAATACATTCTAGAGAGAGAGCAGATTCTGAGAGGAGAGAAAGCACATCAATAAAATCTACTTCCTTTTTCTCCTGCCTTCTCATATTTCACATGCAAATAACCTTCTGATTTTACACGTATCAGCAAAAATGTAAGAGCCATGTCATCCCCCAAGATCAGCTCAAAATATCAGCAGAAAGTTTAAATCATTTTCTAGCCAGAATCCACTTCTTCTCAGCTTCTTCTACTATTCAAACAAGACAATTGAGTCATATATGAAACCTATCTGCAGTTCGCCCATGTTACTAAAATAAAGTGCATGAACTTGTGGCAGCATTCCTTAACTATGCATCAACCTGGTACATAAGCCGAAATATAAAAATATAATGGATGGGCAAGTCATAAATTCAGCTTGTCATGAGAAATGCAATTGTAATTGCAGGTAATTTAGCAAAAAAAAAAAGTTAAAATGCACTTATCAATTCATTGCTAGTGATGGAGGAATTACAAGAATATGAAGAATTCACAAGCGATGCTGCAGGTAATTCTTTATAATTCTTGTCTTCTGTTTGCTGGAAATTGTTAAATTAGACTTCATTGTACCATTTGCATACAACAATCCCCAGTGCTTCTCTGTGGGAGCCCCAGGTTTCAGATCTTCATCAAAAAGAGAAAAGATGAATGTTGGAGCTGGAACACCAGGCATCAGAGGGATGGCTCTTGTAGATGGTTTCGTAATATGATCCACAAGTCTCTGGTTAAAAATGGCTGCATTTTGTAATGAAGCAGCTGCATCATCCGGGCTTCCTTCTGAAGCCAGCCAGTTTCAATCACAACAAGTGGTAAATTGCCGAAACCAAGAGAAGAGGTAGCAAAGTGCAGAGAGTCTACCAACATATCAAATAAATTTGTGTACATAAGACCTGTATTATCATCTGTAAAGTTGAAAACTTTTGGATTTGCTATCAACATAGCAAAATCTAAAGGTATAAATGGAGTCTCTTTGTAGGTCAAGTAAGGATAAATGTTAACCATGAAAGAGGAGTTTATCTGATCTAGAAATGCAAAGATGGGTCGCAGTACAGGCTCTACAATTGACTCTTGGAAGACAGCTTTGGATGGTGGGAATCGAATGGACAAAACAGCCAACGAGTGGGGGAAAGGGAAGCTGGGAACTGCATAACAGATCAGCACATGGAATTACAATCTGTGCCAATGTATCCATTAGAAAGATTTGGAAACAATTTATTCATTTATAAAGCCCGCAATGCCACACCCACTGCAACTCATAGACCAATTACATGAATCAAAGGCCATAGTTTTCCATACAGAATCACAACGAAAATTTAAAATTCAAACAACCATGAATGCAAGTGGATGGCTTACCTTGGATTGAGCAAGTTCTACTCCCAAAAATTGAATCTATTTTTCCGTGCGAGCCAGAGGAGACGGAGGGGGGTCACCGGGTGGTGGGGCGCCCTGCCGAGCCAGAGGAGACGGAGGGGGGTCGCTGGGGCGGTGTGGCGCTGTCGAGCTAAAGGGGGGGGAGGGAAGCTCAGAAGTTGAGACAGCGCGACGCGTGACGTGCCCGACGTTTTTGAGATTAAGAGATGTTTTAGGGGCCGTTTGGGGCATGATAAAAACCAAATATCCACTGTGGATAATCTACTTTCAGGTGGATTTTTTAAAATTATCCACTATCCAGCTGAAACACCTCATGAGCTGTTTCAGCTGGATAGTGGATAATTTCAAAAAATCCACCTGAAAGTGGATTATCTACAGTGGATATTTGGTTTTTATCACGCCCCAAACGGCCCTTTAATATCGGGTGAGAATTGCAAAGAATTCGGGAACGTGATGCCATACGGGTTTTTTGGGCCCGTCCCCATCCCCAAAACCAAAAATTGGGACAAAAACGGAGAAAAAAGCGTTACCAAACAGAATGCAAGTCTATACTACCTTATAAGAAAAAAAAAATTCTATGCTCATCTATATGCAGTTTTAAAGGATATTGACTTGTAGTCTTCTCGTGTTGGTTCCTTCCCAGTTCCTAGCTGCCTGGTTGTAGGCCGCCTTGGTTATGATACAGGGAGTCTCTGGACCTTAAATTACTCCCTTTCTTCTATATTATTAATCCACATTTGAAAATGAATAATATTTAAAGAAGCCTGTTAATTAACGTTTTTTTACTCCATCCACTCCCTAGGGGAGAAAACTTTTTTCTTTAAAATGAGCTTATTATAATGGGACAGTGGTAATAATAGATTGCTTTCAGAAACGTATCTACATATAACTTAAAACACATTTCTGCTCAATAGTTATGGCACCAAACAGCATAGGAGTGCATGCCTAAAGTGTGCTCGCCATCGATCCTGAAGATTGACAGCTCCTGTAAAGATGGCATAAAAGTGATGTGGCCGAGCTGTATTCACAGCTCGGCCACTCCAACATTAAGCTGTTATTTTTTTTCTTGGATACAAATTGAGGTGTTGTGAAACCATCTGAAAAATAAAACCAATCTCAAGTTTCAGATTTGGCATTTTCAGACTTTTGAAACAGTAAGCTGATGTTTGTCTGGCAAAGGAACTTTTAAATGCTCCCTCCATTCCATATTAATAGTCTGAATTGCCTTCCCATAATGAACTAATATTAGTTCATTTCGAAAAACCAAATCAGACTATAGAAATGGTATGAGAGTGTCCACTAACTTTCTCCCACGTGATACTTCTTTAATTCAATATAAAGGTGATAAGTTCAATCTGCCCATCCATACAAATGAGCAACCACAAATAATTACATCACACTACAAAAGAGAATCATATACAACATAATATATACAACCTTATACAAATTCAGCAATCAGCACATTTGTTTCTTTATCACTGCTACCTTCTGTCATAACCCTCTTTGTTCCTGAAAAGCAAATAATATGCATGAGAAAATATGACAAGACAAAACTACTAATCTTCACTCTTTATGAGTAACAAAGAAACTGCGTGCAGTTCAGACAAAGTTGACAGATTTTTTGTCTTAGCAAAACTAAATTGGGTAAGTCATGTCTAATGTATTGTACCTGAATATACTGACGAACCTCAGGAGAAGCCTCAATATGCCCAGTACTGAAATATGCCTGAGCATTTTCTTCAATGTTGTCCACCCTGAAAGTTATATAGATTTTTACTTCTTCCTCTCAAGTAGGCAAGTTAAGCTGGACACACAATGGGCTATAAACTAGTTTACTTGTAAATATAGTTGACCATAATGCCTCCACTCTGTGATAGACCTTTGACAGAGTGATCTGCCATCCAATTTAGTCTTCCAACCATCTACATTAATGTCCAAAGATTTTAATAAAAACAGCTAATTTTCGAAATTGTTTATTCACACATTTATTGAAAAAAAAATATTGGGGCAAAAATTTAACCGCTCCATTTTGCAAGTGAAAATTTCCAACTGGATCAAGAGCTTTCCCACGTTTCTTTTCTTGGAGAAGGTACCTGCAAAAGTCAGTAATAAGGCTTTCCTTCCAGTATTTGGGTGCTAGGTATTCTAATTTTAAGAGTAAAATCCAAGAGATCATGTACCTTGCACACAAGCGCATTAAAGGTCTTTCTAATGCATTCAGCTGTTCATCAGAATGCACCCACTCACATTTTGTAGATGTCAGCAGATTTAAGAGTACAACAATTGCCGTTGTGCCAATACTGAACTCTCTGCACCAAACTGAATAATCAAAATCTTCGAGAACAAGCATACACATTAACATAAATTATACCCAAGAAGCAAGAAAAAATCAAATACAATCATATATTCTGCATGAGAACATATGACTTTAGCCACGTTTCCTCATCTTCTTTTAGGAACCTGTTTTTATAGGACCAATGAGCAAGCCAAGCCAGCTACCAAGGTTCATTATCTTGATTCCTCTCCGCTCATCATGAAGTTTATTATGAGCTTGCAAGCACAGCCGAAGCTCAAGTAGGCTCAACTTTATACAACTAAAAGCTTATATGGCTTTGTGCGTCAGTGTGCTCATTTTTCTACGATACTTCAGTTTGTAGATCTAAAAGATCTATGACTAGAATATATTTGATCCCTCTCAATTCAATTAGGATTCTTAGACTAGAGATAGGTGGGTTAAGATGTTGATGGTGACGACGATGAGTTGGCCATCGACTGAGACTTAATATGGGATCGTGGAAGTATATTAAAGCAAATTGTTATACAGATAGATTGAAATTAGTTGCCTAAAGCTATTAATATACAGCACATGTGTCATATAGCAATGAACCATTAGCAAGAACGAATAAAAAATCTACATCATCCTCCACTATGAAAATTTTGGCTAAACAAAAGATAGAGTTCAATTATACATTTAAAGTTAATGGCAGCAATGATAACCATAAACGCGTGTGGAGCTTAACCTACTTGGATGATTCCAATATCTTTTCCTCTTCCTCTTGATGCAGTATATTCTCTCTTAAGGAGCTTCCGGACTTCATTTTTGCGGCATCTGTCATGTCATTGCTCTCTGATTCAGCCAGCTTGGTTTGAGATATCAACTTTGACACAAGCCATTGCATGAATCCTGGTATTGGGCTAAGTGTTGCAAATGTCTTGGACATATTCAGAAAAAAAAAACGATATCAGATTAATAAACAAATATGCATAACTGGACATTTTATTATACAATTTTTTATCCTACATCTTTGGGAACTGAAAAAATCGTAAGTTAGTTGAATATAATGTATATGTGGCATATGTAGCTAGGCATTCACATAATGGAATCAAAAGGCATATACACCCATTTGATAAGCAAATTCTGTACAACAGTAGTGGAACTAGTTCTTTAAGGATCTCATATTTCAGCAACCATGAAGACTGCATAGATGAATCTGTGCATAGCTGAAATAGCAACCCTAAGGTAGACAAGTTGAAAATTAGGAAGAACTTGAATAACTTCGACAGGAAAAAGATTACACATAAAGCCAAAAATTAAGTGATACTGTTTGAGAGAGAGACAACATGCACAAAGAAGCAAAACCATTAGGTATACAAGATATATGACTTGGTGAGGATTTGCAGAGTAGTTAAATTTGAGATAAGTGAATAAGAAATGCACTCGAAGAGGTTTTGAGTGTTTTGCAACAGAAGGGCTAACCGAATAAAATCTGCCTTTTCTGGCCATGAGTGAGCAGGAGACGCTGAATGACGAAATAAACTATATTGGCGAGGATCGTGGATTAACAAATTCAGTTTATTAGAAGAGAATGGTCAAGTCTTTCTTCATCCCTTCTTTTCTTTCTAGTTTCTTCCACCTCTTACAGAAACATTATTCAGCTAGAAGTTATAAATATTAAACTTCATCATAACAAAACTGAACTAATAGCATCATAATCTACAATGATATTTAAAAAAAAATCATGCCAAATCATTCATTAAGTATTTCAATGCAGAAAACTTTAGCACTCTGAATAAAAATAGCAAGGACAGTAGAAAAACCTAGCGCTAACAGAAATATCATAAAGCCAATGTATACAGTTGAGTGGCAGAAAAGACCTACAATAATATGTGGCATGTCTCTTTTCACGAGATTAATGGCACGTTTAATAAGAAATTTTCCAAGGTTGATTCCTGCTAAACCTGGCTGTCAAACATACAAACGAACCACATATCACAAACAGCTCAGAAGGCCAAAAAACTTAAGAAGGACACGAAAATCAAAGTCTAGTTAGAAGGAAGCTAACACAATATTGCTTCGTAGTCAATGTCCAACAGCAACAAAGGGAATTCTTATGACACAGTGAAATCATTACCTGTGTTGATGATATGGAGTAAAACAATGCACAAGTTGCCTCAGATTCATGAGTAGGAGGATCATCCCATAGAACTTCCTGACATATCAAATGGTTAAAAGATAAAACTACTAATAAGATCATATTACAAAGTCAAATTCATGACCTGGAATAAATAAAATGTGACAAAACATTTTATAAATCACATGAGAGATTAAACTGCTAACAAGATCAGAATACGAAGTCATGTTAAAGACCTGTATTTTTTGAGCCACATCCTTCATAAGTGCAACTTCAATAAATATTAGGGGCTCCCCTGCAGAATATACCATTCCGCATCCTTTTAAGAAACTTATAGAACCGCACAAGCACTTAAAATCAACCTTAAAAAAATCACATAGTATGTCATAGGGATTTATAGAACTGCACCTACATTTATCCAAGCTTATAACATGTTTTGTTACATAGGATGTCAATCTACAGGCCAACATCTGTCAGATTTCCGGAATTGGTGACATGCAAATAACATGGGTAGGAAGCAGATTTTGCATTGTTCTGCATAATTTAATAGTGGCCCATCTTCTGCTCATTGATAAATGTCATACACATTATTTGATGAAGGCTAATCGAATGCGTGGGATTTTCACATCTAAACTAGCGTGTGTGGACCATTGGGTAGTTCTTGTTGGTTTTAAAATTGTGTTTTATTTGGGTACATAGCTGAGTCGATACTAGTGCACGTCATCCACTCAAGTATGAGGTTGATCAGAGTTTGTAACATAGGTGAATTTTGAGAACTGTTCAACCACAAGTGATCAATGGTAACTTCTTGCCACACTCATGTAACTGATCATACACATCAACATGCTTAGCATTGGAATGGCATTCTCCATCTGTGTGTAAAAGCTAAAACTTCTGTGCAAGTGATAACGAACACAATCAAACCCCATCGATCGGCATGCATGCGAAGAAAAATCTCTGATATATTGTTGGCCCTCGTCTACACATTAGCGTAATAAACCTTTCAAGCCGAAAATTCCACGCAATTCCATGACAAATCAGTGTCACACTTCATCAGTGATTTGGTCCACAGCTGACTGCTGAGTCAATATTTGTGTGCTGTCGAGTCAAGTTTGACGCATTAAATGGAAACTTACATTATCGAATTTTGAGAAGACGTTTCTACCACATGATCAAATGGTAACTTCATGCCACTCAGTGAAATTGATCACACACATCACGTGCTTTAGAGTAGAACACTTATGATAGCGGACAGCACGTGGAGGAGGAGGAGCGGAGGGGATGGAGGGATAAGAAGGATAGCGGACTGAAGGATAGGGCGGCCAATAGTCCATCTTCTGGAATCACCACCAGAAGGGCTGCTAGAATCACCACCGGACAGCAACCACCGGATTCGTCACCGGGGCTTGTTGGCTTCGGCACCAACGGAAATCTCCATCAACAGAGAGAAACAAGGTATTTTCTTTTCTTCAAATCATCGACTGATTATTCCATTAAACTGAGGCCTTTAAATAGGCTTACAATAAGTCTTTAATAGGAAATAAAACATTGATTTAGGATTCCTTCTAAAGATAGAAAATCAAATCCAATCTATCCTTAATCAAATAAAATATTACGCAAATCAAATCTAGCCTAATCAAATAAGATATTCTTCATTAAGGATATCTTAATATTCTTTATTAAATAAATACGAAAATATTTCTAATTAGGCCCATTATCGCTCTGCATCATTCTCCACGGGTGAGAGAAACTCGACTCCGACGAGTATCGGTCCGCTTGAAAGTGATGGCATAGGAACCAAGGCAGGTTCGTCAAAAGTAACCCAAACGAATTTAAAACCCGTGATATAAAGCAGACCCGAACCAGGCATGACCCATGACTTAAAACAAAAACCATGGACAGAACCCGAACCCATCTGCTCGACAGAAACAGAGCTCGAGCACGGTGCCTGTGGCTGCGGCGGAGCGATCGAAGGCCTCTGGCTGACAGAACGGCGGCCGGAGGAGGGAGGTGAGCAGAGCGACCGGCAACAGTACGGGACTACGGCGGCGACGATATGAGCACTGTTCGGCAGAACGGATGACGGCGGCGATAAGTTTCGCGACTAAAGGCGTCGGCTTTGGACGACTGCGGCGGCGGCATGAGGCTTGGTTGTAGCGGCGGTCGTGGCGGAGCGATGCAGATGGACGGCCGCGGCAGCGAAAAGGAAACAAAATGATAACTTTGGACACCATCGGTGGAGGAGGAGGCGGCGGATCGGGGGGAGGACGTCTAAGGACACTCCAATCGGTGGCGGCGTGGTGGTGGTGTGCACCAGACACGATCGGAGCAGAAAAGAGGCAAGCTTTGGCGCCGAGAGAGAGCTTGTGGCCATCGAACAAAGAAGAGACAGACGCACGGGCAGGGGAGACGATACCTGAGGAGCTGGCTCGTCCTGGCAAAGAATCAGCGCGAAGGCCAGGCCGCGGGTGCGCGATGGGGTTGGACGTCCGATCGGCAGAGAAGATGCGGCGGCAGAAATCTGAAATCTCGTCGACGGGGAAGGAAAAGGCCGGCAACGGCAAACGGAGCAGAGGTGGTCTTTGAGTGCAGAGCTCGATGCAGGGCTCCTCCGGAGGATGAAAGAGCACCGCTTGTTGTACGAGTTCAGGTCCTAGGGGAGCCGGGGAGTCATCTGCAGAGGACGGATGGACCGGCACAAGGACCTCTTCGACTTGTGCAGAAGACTCGTGGTCATGGGTGGTCGGCACGGACACTGTTTCAGACGGCTGATGGACGTGGATCACGGGAAGTGTTGGGCCATCTGATGGGGAAGTGGTGACAGTCGATGGTAGGCGAGAGCATAGGCGTGCGACGCGAGCGTTGATCTTGGCAGACTCGCGGACGAGCACTGCAGATTGGGCATTCACAGCATCAAATTTGGCATTCAGAGCAATCAATTGTTGGAGTATGAAATCCAAGGTGACAGGGGAAGGAACGGGATGCAGGTTGTTTGATGGGCCACCAAGTTGATAGCGGACAGCACGTGAAGGAGGAGGAGCGGAGGGGATGGAGGGATAAGAAGGATAGCGGACTGAAGGATAGGGCGGCCAATAGGCCATCTTCTGGAATCACCACCAGAAGGGCTGTCGGAATCACCACCGGACAGCAACCACCGGATTCGTCACCGGGGCTTGTTGGCTTCGGCACCAACGGAAATCTCCATCAACAGAGAGAAACAAGGTATTTTCTTTTCTTCAAATCATCGACTGATTATTCCATTAAACTGAGGCCTTTAAATAGGTTTACAATAAGTCTTTAATAGGAAATAAAACATTGATTTAGGATTCCTTCTAAAGATAGAAAATCAAATCCAATCTATCCTTAATCAAATAAAATATTACGCAAATCAAATCTAGCCTAATCAAATAAGATATTCTTCATTAAGGATATCTTAATATTCTTTATTAAATAAATATGAAAATATTTCTAATTAGGCCCATTATCGCTCTGCATCAACTTATTTTATTTAAGTCTGACAAAAAGGTGGAACTTCTGTACAAGCAATCAAACAAAGTTCAGACAAAAAAGTCAAATGCAATCTAACAAAATCAAACCCCTTTAATATGCATGTGACAAAAAGTCATCTGATATATTTTGCCACCAGTGTACAATAAAGCTTTCACGTTGATACTTCCACGCCTTTGTTTGTGTTTGAACAGTCTGTACAATTTTATTCGTGCATGATATAAGAGCCGAAGCTATAAGCATAGTTCCAAGACTTTTATACACACGCTCAAAGATCTTCACATGCGTTCAAATGTTATCCAACGCGATTCTACAAGAACATGGAATTTTCTTATTTGAATCCAAAATTTGTCCTAGCCCTTCCCGGACACATGTTTTCGACACAGTGGCTTATAAAAGCTTACTTGGTTTGTGGATTGGAAAAACGATCTCCTCTGTTTTACAAAAAAATTAGGGCTTTAAAGGAGAGGGTGCTTGCTCTTCTAGAACATGCAGCTGCACTGATTCAAGCTGGACATGTGGTTTTTCTACCCGATTAGGGGTTTTCACGTTAAGAAAGAACAATGTTCATGAGCATGAGCAAATTTTGATGTGCTCAAGACGTGAGTAAGGGCTAGCACTGTCAGATCGGATGGGACCAACGAGATCTGATGGTCGCTATTTGTACACATTTCTAAACCACGTTCACTTTCATTTTTCAAATTGTCTCGTGTGTATATCTAGTTAGTGTGTCTGCTGTTTTGTCTTCCATTATATGGAACGATTACTCTGATTAGGTAAATAAGTATCACTGCATTATTGCCTAATTATTTACCTCCATAGAAGTCATGATGGATATCGGTGCAATGATATCATCCATACCAAATTATTAGGATTATCAATTGGCCATTGAGCTTTCAACTTTTAGTTGGTTGACCTGCCTTTTTTTAAATTCCAATACATGTGCACTCACACTCGCCATTTCTTCAGATAATTCATTCATTTAATAACTCTATCAAACAGTACACATCTCATCATTCTTTCTATGAAATAAGAACCACTAACCAGGTATTGCAGGATGAAGGTATCCAAAACAGCGACGACCAACTCCCAACCTTCTTTTCAAATCCAGAAGGTTGTTAATTGGATGCACAGCCTACACATGATAAGTCAGGTAAATATACCCCGACAGCTTAACCAATCTATAACAATTTAACATTCGAAGACTAATGTCTCACCTCATATGCCACAATCTTCTCCAGCAATGAAGCAGAGTCATCCCAAGTAATTTGGTGAAGCTCTAATGCAGCGGGACTAAGCCATGTAGCCAGCTTTTCCTTTAAATAGGAGTCTAATGCTCTCAAGGATGAAATATTTTCCACCCTGTGACATAGCCAGTGGTCATTAGATGAGATGAAGCTTTTGAACAACTAAAATTAGAGAAGAACTCACATTTACCATCTGGGACCATGCTTATATGCTGTATATCTCAACGTTAGTGGTGTAGATCTTGTCTAAATAGATAAAAATGGGCTGAAATGGTGCTTCAAGTGGGCAGTTCAATTAGGCCCACTAGTTATTATGGTCAGAAATAGTGCAGACTCCTTGTCTAAATTTGTCCCTTTCTAAACTTTCCTGGCCCTACTAGTGGAGCCCACAAAGAGGGGCACCCCTAACATAGAGAAGAAGAATTTTTTTTTGAGATTTAGAAATTACCGAAGAATAGAAAGAAGATCAGCACGAAGAAGACACAAAAATTTGAGCCCACCAGTGTGTTTGTTGAGCCTTTCAAACAGAATTTCATACATAGGGCTAAGAGCTTGTCTTAGACTTCTCTCTGTCCTATAGAAAGCTGCTAGCAATGCTTCATCATCTGGGACAGACTTCTGACCCACTTCACCTTTGAAAAACAACAATTCCATCAGAAACCATTCAGATATAATTCTAAACACAAGAAGACTAAATTCTATAGGTTATCTGCTGCTGAAATATACATGGTTCTTAATAATCACCAAAGCATTCATTCTATATGGTAAGAATTCAAATGCACCACAAAACTACTAGCAATCTACATGAAATGATCTGAAACAATCCATAGATGATAGTCAAATTGATAAAGAACTAATCATCATCTACCATATTCACCCATATCTCAAGAGTCACCAGTAACTTACCACTGGGGAACTTAAGACCAAGATACTGCTGCATCAGTTCATGGACACGTGTCCTGTCAACATCATACTCTCGAGCAAGCACAAGAAGTAGCTTTTCACGGCCTTCATTAGAGAGACTGAAATAACCCTGTAAAAAAACTAACAGCATTGAAACAATGGATCTTGATCTTGCAAATTCTTATCGAGATCTCTGGTACAGGGTCTGACATAAAAACAGGTAAGAGATAAATTTTTCAAATATTAGGAGTATCCCAAAATATATTGGACATTTCCGACCAATATATTACTGGAATTGAATTTCCTAATGATTCCTTATTAGAAAACAGGAAATCTCACTTGTAAATACATAATTCCTTGTGTCTGTGTGCATATGTAATATACAAACTTTATATGAGTAAGTGCGCAGGAAAATTACATGCGCACGAGGTCAAATACTAAAAATAATGTGTGGCCTGCTTGTTCACATGATTCCAGCCTACTGAGTGCATACATATTAGCCTCTCCACATGCAGACTAGTTCAAAAACAAGTAGAGATGAATAAACACACTTAGTTAGTCGAAGAACATTCAGTTAGGAATATATACTTAGATATGTGGGTATGCATTCCTAAACCTTTGTGTAAAGCGGCTAACTGAACGTGTTTTCTAGTCTCAGCGTGTCCTAACTGAGTCATCTTCATACACTGATACTTATCACTGTAAAAAAACAAATCTTGAATGCTAAAAAAAGGCAAATAAGCTCAATCATAGATACCCTCCAAATTATATAACATGTTGGTTTCCTGAGGTACTTCCAGTGCAACTTCGAGTTTTATTTTCCCCTAGCAAATGTAGAATGAGAAAATGCTTAATATTTACAAATGAAAACTTATAATGCTTCGACATCTAACTGATACCACTTTTCACACACACAAGAAGGAACACATGGTTTAACAGTTACTCGATTGAAACCATTTTAAGAGCCAAAAATATATGGGCACATAGCTAAATTAATTAGCCAAAGGATAGACATAGAGCTATGGTCCAAAAACTTAGTTGGACAACAAATTGTCAAATTTTGGTGATAAATTTTGGTTATAAATAAAAAGAGCGCAACCAAAGAGCGTTGGTTACAACTAACAAATTCAATTCTCACATATCTCTGTTTTTTTCGACTGACGGATGCTAAAATAATAACCTTGGTAGGGAATAAAAGGATAGAATGTGAATCACCTGTGCAAAATTGTCAAGGATTGCATCCATCATTTCTGTCTTGTTCATGGTGATGGCAGTATGCATGGACTCTTGAACTGCCTTTACAATTCTGAAAAAGACATCATAATTCATTTCTTTGAAAGTTCCTAGGTAATTGTTGACCCCAACAGTTAAGCTGATGGCAAATGATCCAAACCGTGAAAAAATTCATATGAACTGCGAACTAGATCAGGATCAGCATACGAATACAGATACAAGGACTAGATGAGGGTATCTCCTTCCCCATGACCTCTCAACATATGGTGCTCCAGATCATTTATTGGATCCCAAAAGCTTAAGTTGATGGAAAAGGGATTGCATGTCATTACGATGAAACAAAACAAAGAGAAAGAAAACAACAATGGTGCAAACAGATGTTGACAAATATGCATTGCAACAGTTAAAGTCTAGACTATCAAACCTCTCCTGGTTAGTGGGAGATTCAGGTTCCCGAACGGGTAACTCTCCAGCCACTTGCTCAAGTCCTTCAGTTGCCAGTTTACTTTGTCCATGACTAGATTCATCCTGTCCACAGTCATCACCTAATTAGGATCTCAAACCCCAAATTTTGAAGCAAAGGTTCTGAAAAACAATTTATTTCCACTCTCCTAAAAGCTGCATATACGAACATATTCATATTCTAGAGTAAAAGACACATCTATCTTGACTAAATGGAACCAAAAGACCACCATTCATCTTCAGCACAGAATGACAGGCGATGAACGTGCTATAGCCACACAAATTACACTTGATTATAATATCAATGTAAGGAGGCCACTAGACAAAAACAAAATGATCAACATCTATTATCTCATTAAGAATAGAACAACATGCAAAAGGAGGTTCCCAGCTGAAATTTGCTAATCTTCTATAGAAAGAAATAGTGGATTAGAATTTGATGAACACAAAATTCTCAATGTTTCCCTCCTCCAAAACAGAAGTAGACAAAAATAAGAAACTAGAACGACTGAATTACAATACTCATCACTCATTGACTGCATGTCACAAAAAAAGTAGACGCAAGAAAGGAAATTGAATCTTCAAATAACTGGACATATTAAAGAATACCATATACATATATCTTGACTAAATGGAACATACACAACCATTCATCTTTAACACAGGTTGACAGACAAAGCACACACTAAACCAACATAAGGATTTTAAACTTGCTCACCATATCAATGAAATGACACGACAAATTACATGTTGCAATGAAATGTTGTTCATGCTTTATAGATATCGTAAATTGTAAATTAAAACCCGATTAACACAAAATTCCCAATATTTCCAAAACAGAATTATGTCAAACTCAGAATTACATTCCGATTGAAATATTCACTACCAATTATCTGCCTCTTACAAAAAGATCAACCCACAAATAAATGGAAGCAAATAAAAACAACCAAAAGGACATTGAAAAGAAAATCTTACAGAAGGGAGGGGACTCGTGGGAGGGGTCATGCCAGTGGAAGGCCTAATCCTGGTTCGCATGAGAATGGCTAGACCCTTTCTGTTCATCGTCTCCGAACGTGGGCTCTTCCTCCTCTGTCCTCAGACAAAAATCAGTACGCGCGAGGCTCTGCAGTCTGCCCCCATTAAATGGAAGTGCATTGCAGACCACAAGTTTGGTCATCCTGTGCTTTCATGGCGGGGACACTTGGGCCGCGCCAATATCATTCCTACGATTTAGCGAAGGCCCCATTTGCTCTACTACGCTCAAACCACCCCATTTACTCAGTTTGTTTAGCGGAAGAAAGAAAGGAAAGGAAAAGATTCGTTTTCCGGGGAAACAAGAGTAAAAGAAAGAAAAGGAAGTCACATTTTTCATCAAAATTTTCCTACGTGTATTTTTATATGATTCCGACATGTTTTTGAAATTAAATAATAAATCATCAAAAAAAATTCGAAAATAACGCACTATAACAAATATTTACCAAATAGGCGCTTGCGTTGTTTTTTTTTTAAACTAACCCAAAAGACATCGGTCCCTGACTGCCTTAATCATTTTCGTCCAATTTTAAACAGACTGCCTTAATCTTTTTTTGTCTTTTTTTATTTTTAGTATTATTTTTAGTCATCATGATATCATAAAGATGTTGAGCCATCACATACTATTTATCATAGTTTTTATAGTATCTTTTTCAATAAATAGCATGTAATAGCTCAACATCTTTGTGACATCATGATGACTAGATATAACACAAAAAATAAGGAAGAATGAAAAAAAATGGGAGAAAATGGATAAAAAATGAGAGAGATATGCATCGTTGAAGTTATCGCCTCTTTAAAATGGGACAAATTTGTTTTGAGCTATTTTAGTGGGACAAATTTCAACGATGCATATCTCTCTCATTTCTAATCCATTTTTGCTTTTTTTTATTATTCTTTATTTTTAGTGCTCTTTCTGGTCATCATGATATCACAAAGATGTTTATCCATCGCATGTTATTTATCAAAAAATACAACAAAAACCACGATAAATAGTATGTGATGGTTCAACATCTTTGTGATATCATGATGACTAGAAAGAGCACCAAAAATAAGAAAGAATGAAAAAATGGGCAAAAACGGATTAGAAATGAGAGAGATATGCATCGTTGAAGTGACTGCCCGTTTAATATGGGACGAAAACGATTAAGGCAGTCAAACGCGTGGTTGAACCGACATCTTTTAACTGCGGGTTAGTTTTAAAAAAAAAGCCACGCAAGTGCCAGAGCTACGCGGGTGCCTACGTGGCTTGTTAGAGCACCTATTCGGTAAATATTTGCTACTGTGCATCATTTTTGAAAAAAAAATTGATGATTTATTACTTAATTTCCCCTTTTTTTAGTGTAGGAAAAATTAACCAAAAAAAATACGTGTTTGAAAAGCCACCTATTTTTCATTTTTTTTTGTTGAACACAGGGAAAGAGGAATATTATGATATAGGGGGCACTTGGGTGTGAAAAATCAGCTCCATCCACGTGGATTATTTTGGAAATATCCACCTAAAGAGTGGATAAAGTAGATGATCCACTAACCAGATGAAACACCTCATTTCCATTTGGGGTGTGAAAAATAAGCTCCATCCACGTGGATTATTTTGGAAAAATCCACCTAATCCACTCTTTAGGTGGATTTTTCCAAAATAATCCACGTGGATGGAGCTGATTTTTCACGCCCCAAATGGCCCCATAATCGAATTTGACCTCAAATTGATAGAATAGGTATGCATTGTTAACATAGGGAAATGGAAGGTGGTTGAAGCCTATTGAGTGATTTTACCAAAGAAGAAGCCTATGAGTAGGGGTATTAACAAGTCGAGTTGAGTCGAACTTTCGGCTCTTTTGGCTTGAGCTTGAAATTTCAATTCTGAGCTCGAGCTAATTGAATCGAGTTGCAATTCTAGAGCAGACATGCTAAACTTGAGGATAAGTTTCTTCCACCTGAGGAGAATTAAGTAGAAGAAATCACTAAAAAATACTTGAATAAATTAGATGCAACAAAGCCATCAAAAGTCTAGCCCCAATGCATCTCAACCCATAAGAAAGAACTCAAGGATCCAAGAAAAAACTAAGGTCCAAGAAGCTTAAGGCATGTTGAAAACTTAAGCCCGTGAAGACAGGAGCAAGAAACACATTTTTAATTTAAAATTTGTAATAAGTTAGAGTCATAGGTAGTTGGGGCATCTAGAAATATTTATGACCTTATAATCTGAATTTTAACCCTTCGAGCCCCTAAGTATGCTTGAGAACATCTATTTTTAACTTTTAATGCATTGATAGGGTAATTGGTAGAGTTATTTTGTCTCTAATCATCTTGAACGAGATTGAATTATGTATACCTATATAAAGACCTCCAAAGTAATGAAAAAGAGTTTTTAGTTTTCATTTGAATTTATCTTTGTGTTTGTTGAGTGTGTCACTCAAAATACTCTTCCTTGGTTTTGTTGAGTGTGTCACTCAATACACTCTTTCTTGGTTATCTTTCCTTCTTTAGAGATCTAGTTCAGAAGCCCGTCTACTTGTGATTTCCCCATAATCACTTATATTTGGAAGCCTTTATTAGTTTGATAGCTGAATTCCTTGCGTAATCGAATTCCATTTGTGCTCACTCTTGTTGCTGCCTCTGCCATGCTTAGCGCATACTCATCAGTATGTTTTTTGGCTTAATGTTAGAATTGATGACATTGGATTTCCTACGTAAATATAGAAACAGTTCAATTCATCACTTGTGGAATATAGATTAGCAGCAGTTCTCACTTCCTTGTGGTCACCTCCACTAGGAATTGATTCTCTCCATGATCAAGCCCTTCAACCTTATTTACCCCCGCAAGGTCCCTATGAAGTTTGAACACCCATTTGTAAACTTCCGCTACCCAAGTTATCAGAGAAGTTTTTAGTAGATCGTAGAAGCTTTTGTTCTTCTCAATATTTTGTGGTTGCTTGACACTCCTTTTGAATACTAATGATTTTTCTTTAGGCTTCACTGTTTAAGCCAAAATGCCACAACTCCCTTTCATTATTTTCCTTTGAAACTCAAAGGGGAGCCAAATAGACCCAAATATTGGACTCTTCCTTTCTCTCAACCTAAACAAATGAAAGAATTTTTTTTCTATTCATCTTATCGCATTGTGATGGAAAATAGGATTTCTTTTCCTTTTTCTTAAAATTATTTTTTAAAATGTCTTTCCTTTTCTCACTATAACCAAACTGACCCTTATTGGAAAAAACCCCCAAAAGGAAAGAAAATCACAAAAATAGAAAAGAATTAACATTTCCTCGATGAGTTTGGATAGAAATAAAAGCAAAATTAGATTTTCCTCTATGTGTTTTGACTTGGGATAAAAAGAGAGAAACTATTTTTTCTTCATGCTAAGCTTTTATATCCTCGTCCTGCTGTTTGTGAAGAAAAAGCAAAAAGTTTCAAAGGCATTTCTCTTATGGACCCCACAAGAGGGAAAGCATGTTCTCTCCCATCTGTTTTTCATTTGGCTATCCAAACGCTGAAAACATCTAAATTTGAAATTATTCCTTTTCTTTTGGGCTAACCAAGCACACCCAAGTATTCCATTGTTGTTTCATGTTTGAGAAGAGAAAGTATATAACTCAATTTTATTGTGTGACCCACTTGTGAAAATATTTCCTTTTTCCGCCATTTACTTTTTCTTGCCATCCAATCATACAAACATGATTTTTCTTTCCACTTTCCTTGTTTTGGTTTTCCTTTCCCACTAACCTAACCAACCCCAAGACAGCATTGTGGGCTAGGTTGATAAAATGATAGGGGTGTGAAAATGCCCACCCAATCATTCAGGGTGATGTTATGTATTTATGCTCTCTTTTCTTTGCATTATGTGGCCTCGCTTATGATTGCCGATCAAAGGAATGCCGTATTAGATGTCAGGAAAATATGAATTGATCAAAGAAACCAAATATCGGAAATATATTGAAGATATTATGTAAAAAAATATCGGTGGTCTAAAACTAATTTTTATTATATATTTTCACAATACAACTTCTAAAATGATTGATGCTAGTTTAGAAAAATATAAATTTTTAAAAATATATAAATATATATATATAATTTAAAATATGTATTTGCATTTTCTTGCATAGGATAAGATGAGAAACAAGTGGAAAAATTTATTTTTTTAAAATATTTTTTAAAAAATAATAAATATATATATTTTTAAAAATACCAATATATCGGACCAAAACCGATTATTTCAAAAAAGCTTAAAAATCAAGATTAGACAGTGTCGTTTTTACATAGTTGAAGCGTTTTATAGGTTAAGCCCGATATAGATAAATGTGCAACTTTCCTTCTGAGTTCTGACATGAGTCTCCTAGAGACGATGGCTCCATGTCCTCCTCACTCTCCCCCTGCTCCTCCTCCTCGGCTCCTCCCCTTCGTCTTCTCAAGTACATCCCCCCCAATCATCCTCTCCCTCTCTCTCTATGCTTGTCTATCAGTTCATTGGAAGAATCTGTTCTCTTGTTCTTTTTATCAGTCACAGAGCTGAACCCCCTAAATACGACCACTTGGTTTGGGTCCTGCCGCCGGTGAGGATTTTCCCAATCGCCTCCTGTGCCGAGGTACTCTAATTTGTCTTCCATAATTTTTACTGGGTCTTTCTTGGTTTTTGAGATAATTATTACTCCTTCCCGTCATTTTAATTGAGACAATTAGAAAAAATAGCATACCAAAATTAAATGATACCGGCAGCGACCCTAGCAGGGACGGAGCCCGGATTTCTTGTACAGGGGGCCCGAAAAATAAACGTAATTTTTGTATATTTTGATCTGAAAGAATAAAAAACTTTGATTTTAAATAGTATGATACAACTGAAAAAAACAGATAAAATAAAACAAGTGAAAGGGTAATGGTTTTCTACATTTCAACTTTGTCATCTTTTTGCCAAAATCAATACTTCCGGGTGAAGCTTCCTTGAAATAGATCCGAGGGTAGCTCCTTTCCTCAATTGGAGATTGTAATAACAAACCACCTTTTTGGCTAATACAAATGAACTTGAAAGCCACTTATTAAAAAAATTCCACCTCCAACCCTTACGGTATTCTCATCTTTAATTATTTTAATTTGTAAACAAACAGAACCAAATATGGGCTTCGAATTAAAACTAAACTTAACGATCACTGATCCACATCAGTTTGAGATACAATTAAATAAGTATAAATTGTGCCATAGAATTTGTAGCCAACGCTAAAGTGAACTACAACAAGGTTTACACGGAGGAAGCGGAAAATCACTTTATACAAGGAAGAACTTTGACCCAGAAGGAAAATTTGACGCTTTTAACTTTGCAAAATGATCTAGGAGACCACCAAATCACCTTACATAAGGAGGAACTTGACTTGCAGAAGGAAAAGTTGATACTTTCAAGTTTCAAAGTTGACACTACAGGAGAGGGAGAGGAGAATACATGAGTGTTAGTCGTCATTGGAGTTAGAGGAATTTGGGAGGAAGTTGAACTAAACAACACTGGAAACTGAGAAGTAGGCTTCCATTGTTCCAAACTCGCACAGACATTGGGAGAGGAACGGGCAGACACCCAACCAGAGAGAGAGGCAGAGAGATTAATCCCAAATAGCATGAGAGTTTTGTGTTTTATAAGGTCTGGGTCGGTTCAAATCATTTGATTCTTTTCATAGCTCTGACTAGCACTGATTTCTCAAGTGGTTGTATGAGTTTTAGGTTGGGGGCCAGTGAATAGACCCACTCATTGGCCCAGGAATTTTATATGTGTTTCGGGTTATTGCTAGAGAACAGGGGGGCTAGGGCCACCCACTGTCACCCTAGACCCTAGGTCGAGGTCGAGAGGCCTCCAGAAAGATGCTTGCTCAAAAGCCTAGGCTTTTACTGTGGACCAATTATGTGACGGTCTCAATTAAAAGTGACCAGAGAGTATAATTTGCATTGTGATGTGATTGATTGGTGATCCTTTTGTTCTATACTTTGTGTGTTTGGAATTGAGAGATACAATTGATTTTTGGAAATGAACTGTATACTTCCTCCGTCCAATGAAGCATGTCTACATTTAAAATTGAGTTAAATTTATTGGACTCAAGGCATGTACTCGTCCTGTGTTTTCGGTGGTGTGGGAGCAAACTCAGCCATGTAATGATGGATCCGTGTTTTTCCAAATGTAGACAGGCTTCATTGGATGGAATGGAATATTACTGTTGGTTTATGGAAATGATCTGTTTTAGTTCATTTTTAAAAACCAAACGTAACTATTAATTTCGTTTAGATATTTGAAGGAAGCATGAGCTTAGGACTTTTATATCGCTAGTTTATATCATTGTATGCACAAGTCTGTACAGTACAGTTTTAATATCATCAAGATCCAATTGCATATGTTTATTTCAGTGATAAGTTAGTTATAGCCAGTATATATAGGATTTCTTCCATGAAATGTTGAAGTGTGGCATTTAGGTTTTACACATATATGAATACCAACCAATGTTTTCAAAACCGGACCGGACCGGCCGGTCCGACCACGGAGAACCGGAACCGGCCGGAAAACCGGTCCGGTTTGGACGGTTCAGGCCGGTTCATCAAACCGGCAGATTTTTGTCAAACCGGCCGGTTTTTCCGAACCGGTGAACCGGACCGGACCGGTTCGGATTATAATAATATTTTTCTTCGAAAAATTTTTCGCGAGAGGGGGGATTCGAACCTCAGACGTCCTCCCTCACCACTCACCAAGTATGACTTAACCACTCGAGCTACACGCGTTTTGATGTTAGTGCTATACAAATACATATATTTATCACTCTTTTCACCTAAACTAGGTCAAACCGGTTTGACCACGGTTTGACTGCGGTCAAACCGCGGTCCAACCGGACCGACCATCAATCCGGTTCGATGGCCAGTCCGGTTTTGAAAACCTTGATACCAACTGCTTTTGAGCTGAGGTGAATTTGTGTAGGAGATTTGTTGATTAGGTATAGCTTGCTCTTATGTTGGCATGTTTGTCATGTACTGAATAGCTGTTGTATTATATTTATATTCGTCTATGCGTGGAACCTCAATAGAAGGCTTGGGCAATTTTATTCTCGAAATGGGCTGTTTTTAAGCTTGTCTACTGCAGATCCGTAATTCAGAAATTACTTGTTTACTGTATATATCTTGTCTAATGCAGATCTACAAGCCTTGAACAAGTTTCGTCTTTCAGCTTCATCTTCCATGTCAAGTACAAAAGATATTGTTTCTTTTGTTACCGTATTTGCTGTCTACAATAGATCACAAGTTGCAGGCTCAGGTGATGCGGCATCTAATATTGGCCCCATTTTGCTCCTCCACCCGGAAAGGCTCTTTCCGGGTTTTAAGGGCCAAACCTCCTCACAAGGACGGAAAGGGAGGATGGGACATTTTGGCTTATCCTTTAAACTTCAAAGTATGAGCCAAACAGGTCATTGTATCTCTTGGGAACAACTTTTACAATAAGCTGGAGAGGTCTATGGCTATTCTGAATGTGTTTATTAGTTTCATTCAGGTACAATTTAAGTATTATGAGTGGGATGTATTATAACAGTTTATTATATTTCAAAACATGATATTTCCTGTCTGTACTGCACTATTAAGATTTATTATTTAATGTAACAGTATTGCATGTAATCTTGATGTTAATATTTAAGTAGATACTTAGCGGTCAAATCATCTTTATATCTTGGTCAATTTAATTTCTGTCCATTTCTTTTGAATGCATATGATATTGATTCTGTTTTGGTGGTTCCTTATCATGTCTGTTCTACATTATTAAGGTTAACTATTTAATGCTTCAGCATTGCATAAATTTTCTCATATGAATATGCAGATAGTATCTATTAGTTTAGCTGTCAAATCATCTTTATATCATAGTCAATTTAATTTGGGGAAATTATATAATAAATCATCAAAATTTTTTTTTGCCAAAATGACACACTGTAGCAAATATTTCCCGAAATGGTAATATGACAAGCCACGTAGCATGGAATGTCGTATCGGATATCGGTAAAATATCGGTCGGCCAAAGAGACAAAATATCGGAGATATTGTGTAAAAAAATATCGGTAGTCAAAAACTAGTTTTTACTGTATATTTTCACAATCTAGCTTCTAAAATGAGTTATACTAATTTAAACAAAGAATAAATTTCAAAATATGCATATTAGGATAGAAAACAAACATGAAAGGTTTTTTTTTTCAAAAAAAAAATTTGAATTTTTTTGTAAAAATTATTTTTTAATTCAAAAAATACCGATATATCATATATCGGTATTTTTTGTATTAAAAAATATTTTTTTTAAAAAAAATTTCATTTTTTTTGAAAAAAAAAACCTTTCATGTTTGTTTTCTATCTTAATATGCATATTTTGAAATTTATTCTTTATTTAAATTAGTATTCTGCGATATATTGCTGATATATCGTGAAAACTTAATGTGTAGAATTTTGCAGGTCTCAATGCCTCACAGTAATATAATTATCTTGAGTGATCCTGCATCTAATCTTTCAGTGGAACAAAATAAAGTATGGCTGATTCTTATTCAAAGAGATTATTCACGTGAAAACTTAATGCTGCAGAGAATCAAGTCTTATATTGTAAGTGCTTATTGTTTCCCGCATTGAATTTGACTTCCCTGGATTCAGCTCCTGAAATTATATTTTTTCTAGGAAACACCACTGTACGACATATCTTCTCATGGGTTTAGTGTATTTATTTTGTTTGATCTGTGCAGGATTTCTTGGAAAGAAGGTACAAGGAGAACTTTCAGATGAAGAGCCATGTTAATCATTACATTTTTACTGATTCTGATATTGCAGTTGTGGATGATCTTGAAAGAAATATTTCAGAAGTATCCAAGTTTTGATGTGGCTTTAACTTTCCGTAACAATAAAGATCAACCTCTAAACTCTGGGTTTATTGCTGTCAGAGGCACAATTGATGGAATTCTTAAGTGAGTAGCTTACTTTGTGTCGCTTCACTTATCCTTATGCAAATACATCTGCAACTAATCAAGTTCATACTAACAAATCTAATGTGCTACATCTATTTTAGTGTGTATTTATACACTAAGAAATATCTACCATGTTTGCAGAGCCAAAATTTTTTTTGAAGTAGTCTTGCAGGTCTACCAGACGAAATATATGAATGCTTCTCGTATGTTTGGTGATCAGTTAGCACTTGCTTTGCTTGTAAAGTCCAATCCTTCTTTTGATGCAAAACGATTTTCTATGCAGCAAGCCTTTATGATAAAATTTATGGAGCATCATTACTTTTTTTACCTTGCGTCGTTTACAAATGGACTCCCCCTGAAGGTGCAGGGCAGTTTCATGGCATGCCCTTGGATGTTAAGGTAATGGTTAGTTACATTTTATATTAAAAGGTTCTTAGATGTGTTTTCCATTGGTCTTTGGACATTGGTTTTCCTCTTGTAGTTCGAAACATTTGTGTTTATATCAACCTTGCTAATTGTCGGCATCTGCTTCTTGCTATGCTTCCTGATCAGGACATATGAGGTAACGGATGAGGTGTTCTTTAGCTGGCCATTTTGGATGACATCATGTTTATTTCACTATATATGTGCCCGTGCCCAAAAGGGGTTAGCATGGAGGATTTTAAATACAAGTGAACCGTTGCCCTACGCATTCTAGTTGTATCATAAGAATTCAGACGTCTCATTAACAAAAATAAATAAATTAAATTCCACTAATTTAAAGTCAGAAGGTTGTCGTGCATGTTTAGATTGCACGATTTAGAGGTGATTCATATGCAATTAATGAAGAACCAAATCCTTACGTGGGTCCCTTTCTGGAGATACTATTGTGGGATCTGATTTATGGCTTGAGTGGGTTCGCTTTGATTAATATGTTCTTAGAAAGTTGTGACCTTAGGAATATATGTTTTATTTAAATAGCATGCTTTTTGGAAGTTGTGATACTTAGGTTCTCATGTTACTAGAAAAGTCTGATTTTGCAACTATGAGAGTCTATTTCATTTCTCTAGGAGCTGTTTTCCAATGTATTCAATGGATTCATTTGTTTCACAAGCCTAAATAAGGCACTCTTTCTGAATGAAATATATAGACTGTGGTTTGCTTTACTAGAACTGAGTTTTTGCTGATGGTAATTATATCCTTGTTGATGTTGACTCAAACTTCCTTGAGTTGCTGACTCCGGAATTACTCCTCTGTCCGATGGTGACCCTTTAGGTGCATACTCCTAGAGTTTGTCCCTCTTCTTCTACGTCCATGTACCCCTGTCATTTCCTCCCCTCACTTTTTGTTCTTTTCTTACTGCTTAAAAAATCTAATGTAACAATTCCAAGGAGTTTCTTCCTGTTTCTCCACTAGCCTACTGGAATATCTATACTTCCAGTGTTCCTCACACACTGCTTGTCCTGCATCACAGTCAATCTCTTCTAAAGATTCCAGCATCCATGCAGTTGGGAAATGTTGGACACCTTCAACCACTGGCGACTGTTTGTTAAAAGTGGAAACTATCTTTGAGTAAAAAAAACTGAGATGTTAGGACGTTTCAGATTTATCACATACAATGATAAGCAGTTTATGTGGGAGGCATGGAAGGGGCAAACAGGAAAAACTTACCTTCATGGCTGCTGCCTTCCACCACCCATTGCTGAAGGCTGCGATTGCTGTCTGCCCAACAATGGTAGAAGCTAAAAATCCTGGTACTGGAGGCCAAGATTGTCTATTACAATGGATGCTTTAAACAGTAAATGGTGGATCTTAGTTGACGAGTCTAGTACTGCATCAACCTTGAGGCTTTTGCAGTCTCAGGGCTGATCGCTGGTTCGATCATGCTAGGCTTGTCTTTGCTTTCTGTTCTAAGTGATGTTCCATGTGCTTTGTGTGGTATCAATGCATATTTTCATATGTTCACCTATCCAATTCATTCTAAACCAATGGCCAACCAGAGGGGCCATCGATGGCAGCATGGGCTATTCATCCCTGGCCCCAGTCAGGATAGATCTTTTTTCTTGGCCAATTATATTTCTGGTGTAATGCATATATACTGGAATTGAAATACACATGCGCTCTGCAATCAAGGTTCTTAAAGTATAATAAAAATTTCCAAGTTCAGGTAAAATCAGTCTGGATTACAATCCTTGTATTGCAAAATCACTCAAGGCCAACCCCCCATCACCTTTTTTGTTTGTGTCAAGTTAATGATTTCTTTTATAACCCAAATTAATGGTTTAATAGGACGGCCATATGTGTTTGAGTTCTTTTATTCTCTAGCATGGCTACAGGGATTTACTTCGGAAAACATGAAGAGCTGAAACCAAATGTTAGCATGAAATAACAATATTTTTTCATTTTGAAGGTGACAAACAAGTTTATATGAACCTTGTCACTAGTTGAGAACATTTTAAATATGTTTACTTATTTTCTTCCACTTAGTTTTGGCTTTTTGAAATAAATTAAAATCATATAGGTGAGAGATGCTTTAAATGAAGGTATCATAAATCTTGAAACTTTCAGATGAGATAAAAGTTGAAACTCGTATTTGTGACAAACATAGGTCACCTTCTAATTATGACAAAGAAGTTAGGCTCCTTGTTGGACAAATTCATAAATCAAGGATGGTCCCTACTACAACTTGTTGACTATTGATTGTATTATAGTGTTTATTATGCAATAGCATGCTCGCTTCTATCTAGATATCCTCATACGCGTGATCCTACAGTACTCCCTCCATCCAAAAATATGTGTCCTCATTAGAAGACCAAAATGAACTTATTTTAGCTCATTTAGTTTTCTAATGAGGACACATATTTTTGGACGGAGGGTCTACGTTTTATCTCTCATGCAGGACTGAAATTACGTTACATGTTAAACTTAATTCTTTTTCAATGAAAGCAGGTTGTACATTTTAAGGGATCAAGAAAGCGACTCATGCTTGAAGCTTGGAATCATTTTAGTTCCTTAGGTTATTCTGACTTTGCGGATATCTTGTGCCTCATCTTAAAAAGTGGGAGAACAAAGTATGACTTTTAGACTTGTTTTCTAGGCTTATTATATGTATCTTTGTTCCTCATGTTCCTAAGAAAGGGAAAAAGAAAAAAATTAACCATGCCATTTGTGTGCATTCTCGGAACAATTCTCTTCTACATAGTAAAAAAATAAAATAAAAATCAAGCATGCCATTTGTGTGCATGCCAAAGATGATTTGCCAAGTTCACACTGTATAAGGGAAGTTCATCGGTATCCCAGACTCTCTAATGGTCAGTCTATCTCATCTAGGTCATATTTTTGGGGATGGGGCACTCCCTTGTTAGACTATTCCATCTGGTTTAGAATAAAGTCGTTAAAGTGCATGTGCAAATGCACATCATAAGCTCGTTGCACTTTATAGAATCGTATTTCCTTTTTATCTAATTCCTTACTTTCTTTGTTCTAATTTAAAAAGGGTGAGACTTTTCAGCACCCTAGCAGCACATGCCCAGTAAAACCCAAAGTTTTTTTGTAGTTGTTGAGGAACACCACTGTTTTCATTTATGATTTTGTCGTTTGAACATCACTGTCGGATACTAATGATTTTGATAGCCGGACCCTGCTGGCAAATATATAACGGTGGATCCTTATATTGCCAGATTGAACTCAATGAAATGGTTAACATTAATTGTAATTTCTGTAAGGAATGCCACCGTCAAATAGTGAGATTTTTGTTGGCTGATTTTACCATCATGTAACATGGGTGATTCAGAGCATGCTAAAAAAATGACTTTTTTCTAACCATACTTATGAAATTAGGTGTTACTGAGAAATTTTGGGGTGCTGAAAAGAGTACCATTTAAAAATTCATTAGGAGGCTATGCCTAACTAAGCAAGGGTTAAATGCATAAACAACATGAACTAATTTTGATCATCCATCCTATGGGCAAGCAACATGTATTTAAAGATTCTTTTTGCCACCAACTACCTGAATAGAAATGAAGTCATGCTTTTTAAGCTTTCAACCTCTTTGAGTAAACTTTCTGATACTTAGATTAAAAAAATTGGAATCTACACGATTTTCAGTATATAGTATTTATATATAATCAACTCAGCTCTTAATATATTTTTTAAGAAGAAAGTCAAAGTATTTCATTACAAAATATCACCTCTTATAGTTATGCTCTCAGTACAACTTTTAACTCTATCCATATGATTATGAAGTTATGTCCTCATTATTACAACTTATTTTAGCTTAAGTGGAGTCAAGTTTAATTCGATCCCCATCGAATAGCCAGACTATGCTTGAATTCTGCTCTATGAAATTTGAGCTAGAGGCTTTGAGTAGAGCCTGACTCGAGCCAAGTCAACTTGGTTCAGCTGGCCGAGCCTGCTCTAATCGTGATACAATCAACAAAGATTTGGACGTTTCTAGCCTGACCGAACTCCATGAGAATGGTACATAGAGATCTAAAATACCACATTGCTGTATAACACGTATCTAGTATGGTTACCAGGTAACTTATATACCATGTTATGCCTCTATGTATCGTGCCAGGACCCCTATGTACTATACTATTGTATTTGCGAACCATTTGCCAAATCTATGCATGACAATAGATATGCATAATGTACATAAAATTTAGCGTATACCTACGACTTAATCCTCATTGAAAATCAACTTTTCATTCATCCCCAAAAAACAAGAACATTAACTTTTCAAAGCCCTGGATTATTACAGTAAAAAAAATCATGACCAGGCGAACTAAATAATCTTCTCACCATTACTGATCAAGAAAAGAATCTCCACCTTTGCAGAATTGCATGAAACACCCTTTTCCTCCCTCTGTCCCATAGTGTCTTATTGATTTTTATTTCTAAATTAGCTCATTTTAAAAAACAAATACGATGTCTACTATGGGACGGAGTGACAACTAATCAATTGGCCATTGACATTTCATTACATTGGTTTGTACAAAGTTCTTTGTCTGTCTCTTGACCATAGGGATTGACTGGGTCTATTTACATAACTTCAATTTATAGATCCTTCATAGCAATACCCCGTCGATACAACTTAGCTACAAAATACACAGCTTGTCGTCAAGCAACAAGAAGAGACACAGGCCCTTGTGAACTTCACAATGCATGGCTCATCGTTACACATTGTTATATGTAATTCCTGGAATATATATACCATCCGTTGGCCATTAAGTCCCAACCAACATAATATTCCCAATCAGTTTCAATCATCTTTCACTCACAAACACACTAGACGTTGACAACCATGGCCTTGAGTTCTATTGCTAAGCATGCTCTCTTCTTCTTAGTAGCTATCTTGGCCTCATCCCACCTCTCGAGTGCAAGTGACCCTGATATTCTATCTGACTTCCTCCTCCCGACCAACCTCACGGCCGTGGGTGCAACTTTCTTCACCTACACCGGCTTCCGGTCAGTTAATGGGCCTCCACCTCCGGCTTTTCAAGTTACCAAAGCAACCAAGGCTGAGTTCCCTGCCCTTGATGGGCAAAGCGTCTCTTATGCCGTGCTAAGGTTCCCGCCTGGAACCGTAAACCCACCCCACACTCACCCCAGGTCCGCTGAGCTCCTACTGAACCTAGGCGGGTCACTGGAGGTTGGGTTAGTGGACACCACTGGGAAGCTCTACACTCAAACCCTCCAGTATGGGGATATGTTCGTGTTCCCCAAAGGCCTGGTGCACTATCAGTACAATCCGGATCCCAAGGATATGGGCTTTGCTCTTTCAGCCTTTGGCAGCGCCAGCGCAGGAACCTTGTCGATCCCTAGCACTTTGTTCACCACTGGTATTGATGAACAAGTTCTTGCCATGTCTTTCAAGACTGATGTAGCTACTATTCAGAAGATTAAGGCTGGACTTGCTCCCAAGGCCTAAAGCATTACTCTCATGTCTTGCTCCTCTTTCATGCCTGCTTGTTTCTTTGTTATCTCAATTTTTTTTGACATTCCAGAAATAAATGAATTAATTTGTTCATTCAATTCGTATTTCATGTTGAACTCCATATGTCTTGCTATCTAAAACCATTATTTCACTTCAAAATATTGTTTGTACGCCATTAACAAGGATTAGATTGTTCTCCCTCCGGTATTTTTAGTTTATTTGAATAAAACTGTATTTATTAAAAGTGGCCGGAGGAAGTACAAGACAGTATGGACCACTGATTTTATAACTCGAAGGATTTGTTGGTACAACTAGAAAATTCACAACAGTTGAATCTCTTCTTTGAAGTAGTCATTCCAAAAATTCACAACACAATACTGCGAGCCTCTTCCACAAAAATTAAAAAATAACTAGTGTCAATACTCAAAATTGGTAATTCGGGGTGGTGCAGTAACAATATTGTAGGGGTGTTAGGCCCTGTTCGGTTAGCACTTTTAGGTGTAGGAAATCCAAATTCTTTAAATGAAACTAGGTTTAAGAAATAAGGTATTTGGTTGGCAAAAATTCACTTCATTTGATGAATTTAGGTCATGGTGGCAGAAATTATAATTTTCGAAAGAAGACAATGACATTTGATAACAAAAAACCTCATCATTAGCTGAAACTGCATTTTTGAAAAAAAAAATACCCCTATCATTTTTTAAAATTTACACCAAATGCCATCGGAAGAAGCTGTTCTGAATTCTTATGGGAGAATCCAGCTTCTTTTAAGCCCACCAAATAGAGCCTTAGCCTAAACTACCCAAGAATGGGGAACTGGACCGGTTCTGGTCCTCTATGATGCCGTCAAATTTGAGTGGCCAATCACAGGTTTCCATGTATTGGTGGGGCCAATAAAGTGGGCTCCAATAATCAGCGGTCTTTCAATGATGAAGTAGCTAAATGTACATACTTCAAAGTACTTTTTAATGCATGGACGTACACTTTCAATTGGGGGGGAGGGTGGTTAGAGGTAGACTGATAAGCGATTGTAGAATGATGCATGGATCGGATATTCATTGTGAGAATCGATGTTGGGTTTGTGTCTAACTCCCTCCATTTTAGTTCATCTTGAAAAACCAGCTAGGATAGTTAATATGGGACCGAGCAACTATATGGAAAGATTTCTATTTGTCTTCTGATGCAACAAGGAGAAGGAGAAGCGCACTAAAGCTACACTTGCCCACTCGAAACAACAAAACGAAGAGCTGAAGTGGGGATGCCCAAGCTAGAATTGAGGTCCCCTGACGAGGCGAGCTCTTTGAGCACATCATTAGCATACTTGCTGGTAAAGGAGAACTTTAATGAAAAAGGCAAAGGAGAAATTAGCACCATGAAATCTTGGAAGGAAAGAGAATGTCACACCCCAAATTCCACAACCCCAATATGCGCAGAAGCGATAATCCAATTAAGGTTATAAGGGTAGGAATCTGGGACGGACCGAATACTCAAATCATCGTACACCCAATTACATGCTTGCGTTATACTGGATTGATAAGATTTAAACCATATCCACGCACAAGATATAGAATAACAAAAAGAAGTCTAACTTAATTATTACATTATTCGACAAGTCTCCATTACTAAAATAAAATAACATGGCACACAGGCCGCAAGTCCACAATCATCAACATAAATAATAAATTAAAGTAACTAGTCTTCCGACTTCAGCGTCCAACATCACCAAAAGTAATAGCGGTCACTTCCGCTCCATCTTAATCCCTGCGCATCAGAGGATGCATGAGTATTCCATAGGAAATACCCAGTAGGATACAAGAAAATCCACAATGGAATAATAATTTAGATGCAACAAGATTCAAAGATTGAAGACAAGTACAAATTGACTCAGGGTCAACAATTATGCAGCTCGCTTACCAGGAACCAATCATCATCCGAGACTCTTAAAAGTCAAGGAAGGTTAAATTCAATATATAAAATTCCAAACTTTATGGGAGTAAGGAGATGTCACAAGAGTATCTGCTCCAAACATCAAAAGGGTTAGAGATAACAATTTCTGCTCTCAGCTCTGTCCACTTCCCCTATGGACATAAATACCAGAACATCCTAGAGGTTCTACAGAGGAACCCGGCCATGCATCTAGGGATGCTGGCCCCATCGGTGCTTACGAGCACAATGGGCGGAGATTGTAGACCTTCTGTAATGTCATACAATCTAAAGCGCACGCGATTACCGTCATCGGCTGAACTACAGAAATAAATCTGAGACCACCATGGGTCTAGTTATGGCTCATGAGCATACTATGATTCCAACTAAGAGTTCTCATAAATAACTCTTAGCGGAGAAACAAATATTTCAACCGAGTGATACTGAATATATCTGAGCCATCTCATTAAGAGGCTTGAAACATGACATTCTAAATTTAACTCTTCGTAGGAGTGCAAGACCATGTTTGAACAAAACTCAAATTGACTCATAAAGGAGTGTTCAATATCTTGAAACAATTGAGTCTGGGAACTCAACTGAGACCCGACAAAATGACTTATCAATGAGACACTCTACAAGATTCACCAAGGATCACTTCTTCCACCTTTACCGTACCTAGCCCTAGAGTTGACAATCCCCGACACTGAAATGATTGAATGACATGCCCCAAAATAGGTCATATCATAGGCATTAAAATACAGATCAAGCAATGAGGCCTCTTGAACAAAGGACTGTTCAAGATAAGAGACACAAAGGATAATTAATTACGAAGAAATGTTCTCAGCTCTAAGACCCAAAGTAAACTTTTATAGTTATTGTTACAAAAGCCCTAGAGGTCTTATCACTTTTAATTAGTGGTTTAATTACTACTTTAATTCATAATTAATAGTATTATTACGGTTTAGGGTTTTTAGACCCAAAACAGTGTGCTGTCCCAAACAAAACAGTCCACTTCAAACGACCACCACTTTTTGTACAGAGCGAATCAACCTCTAAAATTTTTATTACAGATAGCCCTATGAGTCTAGTTTACAACTTGATAGACAGCATAATTTTTAGAATTTTTTATAATTAATTATCATTTTCCGATTAGGGTTCATCGGTGTAGGACCAGTCCTGGCCGAGAACAATTTACTTAAGTTACACTAATTAACTGTTGTTACAAACTTAATTAATTCTTTAATGACCCTTTTTGACATTATCTTAACCTTCTTAATAACTTTTACAGAACCCAAATGGTTCTGAAATTTGTTGATTTAAGCCATTTTCTGCTACAAATTCACAACCCGATTAGTGATTCTCATCCCTTAATACATTGCTCACTTCATACCAAATGTATCATGTATTCCCGGACACTACTGTGAACAGGGACATACTGACATGATGTTAGACCCCATTCGGTATGATAGAGAGACTCTTATAAATTTTGTACTAATTAATTCATTATTTAGCATGGTAAGTACTTAGATACGTTACTTGATTTGTCAACATGCATTCTAGTATGATAGTATTATGTAATCATAATTAGGACACCTAAACTTAGACATACAAACATTCTATCATGCTAGACTCTGACTTAAAGATTACAACTTTTCAACATCAGAAACTTAGATAGGTACTTTGATCACATTTTAAAGATGTATGATAAAGGATCACTCCGATTTTAGGCAATCGGTTATGCTTACAATCAACATGATGCACAACCCTCAAAGAAAATGAAACACTAATTCTGGACAGACATCATATACAATTCACAGAACATAAAGAACATATCTTTTCAAGTCGAGTGAAGTGGGGATGTCATCTAGGCATGGAACGAGAAGTATTGGCGCATACGTAAGATCAAATACGGTAGGACATGCAAACCGAAGTATATAACTTTCATTGCATTAACAACAATAGTAAGACATGTAAATAGAATATGCTGTAGGATATGAAATCAGCAACATCATACACTCATGATCATACAAAAATGAGAGAAATGAATTGTGGTAAAAGATTATCCTACTTTGTGGAAACTGATACCCAAAAATCGTAAATCGGTTTCTACTCGATCTTGAGACTCTTCTTCTTCGCGCAAGCACCACGAACACCACCAACGGACACACCACCACCTTGGACGAACAAAGGAGGAGGCTGGTTGCTCTTCCCTCTTGCTGGCACGTTCTCCAAAGCTCACCAAAAAGGGTGCCGGTATCTCTTATGGAGGGTTTAAATAGGAAAAACTTAAATCTCTAGGGCAGACCTCCACCATTGATTAAACACTCATCCAAGGGCCACGATCCACAAGAAATATCGGTGAATCTCTTATTTAGGGACATGATCAATCCATCCCAACAGCTATACACCTTGGTTGGTAAGTATCTTTGACCAAATCACTTAGTTACCAAACCGATTTCAAGTAAATATCTTAATTGAAAATAATTATTCCTATTTATTTCCTTGACATATGGCATCCTTCATTCACATGGAAAGGGCCATAATCTCATCCCAATCACGTTCAAAATCTCCCAAAAAAAATCTCATTCTTTACCATAACTAATTCTCCATTTAAATAGATTGACAATTAGCTAGGAATTAGGGTTTTTAAATTTGAAACACTTACCAAGATATAAATCCGTTGATTAAGACTAATTAGGTAAGACACGTCCTCCAAAGATCCCCCAAAATCAGCCCAAGAGGTTCTCCAATAGATTTGCCTCGAAAAACGTGAAATTAACGGCAATCGATCGGTCCGTATACGTGATCGATCGTCCTGCGATCGATGCCTTACAAAAGCGATCGATCGGTCTGACGGAAAAACTTTAAATTTTTCAATTTTAAAGAGTTTTTCTAGAATTCAAAATTACTCCATTTGAGCAATAAAATTCCACTTTATCATTATAAAATTTACGGTCGCTACAGAGAAAGCCTATTTATCTTGGCTACCCAGCCTCACTGCTCATGCAACCTATTAGTGAAATAGTCCAATTGAAGTACCCTTGGCCATGGGACGCTATGAGATTGCTGGGCTAGTTTGCTTTATAAATTTTTAGTAACTTTTACTGAAAGTTTATACTTAAATCGACGGAGATCCTACTGTCGGGGTTTGATAGGCAAGTAGGTAGGAATATACATACAAATAAATATCACCAAATCCCCTCGTGCTTGCAAGAATTCATTTTCCTTGTGTTCAGTATATTGCCTTTTATTTAGTGATGAATTTTACTAACGTTTTTTCAGCAAAAACACTTTGTTTCTACTTTTTTTTTGTTTTATTTGTAGTGCTATTTTTCATTACAAAGGTGAACCCAATATGTGATGCTCCAACTCAAAAGCTATGGCTCACACGATACATATGGAGGCAGCGACACAACCTCATCCATTTGCAATGGATACTTGCAATATCTCTACTGCCAAACCATTCGTCCTTGCTAATCTTTTGCACTTGAAAGATAGCTTCAACACTTTTAATAGAATCTAGCCATGATAGAGGATAAACTTATACTATTATTGAGGATCCCTCAAGGCATAAACCCTATAAGAACAATGAGGTATAAATGTTAAAGTGGGCAAGTATAGTTTGCATAACAATGTCACAAATTTTTGGAAACAGACTGCATTTTAGATGATTGATTAACCCATCGTAAAATAAGGATCAAAGTTGATCGGTAAACGAAGACAACAAAATGAAAAAGGCAGCAAGATGATTCTGGCATTTAATGACCCAATAGATCGACAAGCAGAAACTTTGCAGAGAAGTATGATTTCAATTTAATTATCCAAAACAATAAGTAAGTCTTCTGGTTGATATCTCAAGTTTTCTGATATGGACAACAACATAGTGGACTAAAAACGAGGAATTAACAAGGATCGGCAAGGAACATGACATTAAAATATTTCTACACTTTACAAAATAACTGCACTTTGTCAAGAGTACAAATTGTCAAAACTGATGCAAAAACGTTCTGCATTACAACACAGTATATGAGCTTTCTGACTCTATACAAACAACGAATAGAGGAAAATAAGAAGTAGAACAAGGTAGCGCGGCACAGATACGACGATATGTCAATTTTCGGAAAATGATGATAGGGTGGTATATTTTAGGTTAATTCTAAGTGAAAACACAGATAACAAAAAAAATTTGCATTTAAACAAAACATATGCTTCTCAGTCCAAAATTATGCATCACAATAATTAAGATCACACTAAATGTCGTCTCCGGCGATCATTTTAATCGTAGGTGTTGGTTATTGATTTCTTTGACTAAACCTATTCCTTCAAATCTAGGCTAACATCAAAACAGGGCGATAAAACATTTACCAGTAACCGAAAAACTAGTCCATTTTTCATCAAGCAACCATGATGTCCCAAAGATCTAAGCAAATGTGACATTGACTTTCTTCCCATGCCTTTCTTAATAATCCTTCTTAATCCTCGAACAGGACCATCTCAATAATTAACTTGTTAAATAAAAAGTTTCTTAACCACAGCATTGTGTTTACAGAATTATATTTCCAGTAAACATAAATCAATATATAATCCAAAAAATAATTATATGCATTCCTTATATTTTTTATGAAATCGATTTGCCGCCGAATCATGCTTATTTGAAATTAAACAAGATGAACCGGGTTATATCAGCCTGGACCGGCCCGGAACGGTCCAGACTTCATCATTTCCTTCCTTCAGCACTCTAACCAACAGTAACCAGGGCAGGTGAGCCACGCTGGCTCCGTCCATCCATGGATAGACAGGAAGACTCTCCTGTCGCCAACAGGAGGTGGTCCCAATGACTACCGTGCAGCTAACTAATTATGGTATCTAGAATTCAAACAAGAAATTCACCCACAAGAATCTAATTTAATCTAACCTAAATCAAAGGGAGAAAATGGGTTTTACTTTTTTTTTGTTAATAGAAAAGTGGATCTTACCTTAAGGTGTTGCAAAGCATGAATTTGGAAGCCCTAAATAGGTTTAGGGTTGTTCAGATTTGAGAGAGGAGGAATAAAGCAGCAAGCTCCACAAAGAGTCGACCACCACTAATATTTTACATTGGATATTATTCAAGGGGATTAATGTAGGAAAATATAGAACACGCTGACTGACCCGGTTGGTTTTTTTGCCTAAGGCCGGTCCGGTTCAAACGGGTAAAGGCTTATTTCCGACTATAATTATAACGGGAAGTAAAAAAATTAGCCTGAGCTGCATCACTAGTTTGCTATAGCAACGCAGTCGTCAGATCATGTAAAGACCACGGATCTAACAGCTACTTGGCTACATCGTAGGCTAGCTATACTCACATAATTGGAAATATAATTTTTTTTTATCTTTTTTTACTTGCATGTTTAGTTTGTTTTAACTTTTTTTTATGGAATTGATCAATTTTGTCTACTTCGTAAAACAATTACTCCCTCCGTTCTATAATACTATGTACATTTAAGAAATTTTTTATTTTTGTTGGACTATGAAGCCCACAAAGAAGTCACATGACTTCTTCACCATTATATCTTGTCCAACTCGTATGCTCGTTCACGAACCAAGCTCAAATTAATCTTTCTAAGTCTCCTTCAATTTTAGAACGAGAAAGTCACGTGATTTAATAAAATATATACAATATTTTAGAATAATGATTATTTCCAAATGTACATAATATTTTGGAACGGAAGGAATAAAATTTATCTAACTCTAAGGCCGAATAAGGATTTAACTTCTCTCTTCCCCTGTTGGTTGAGAGGGAGCCAAGTCGACTATGTAATGATTGCCCGGTGTTTTTTCAAATACAAACATGCTTAGTTAGACAGGGGACTATATAAATTCAATGACTTCGCCTATAGATAGCATGTCGATCTCGAAAGAGTCGCTTTGCTCTACGTGATCATGGAAAGATACAATCGTACAAACGGCACACGTTTTGAGACCACGAGCTTTCACTTTTTGCTCTTTTCTGGTTTTAATTTTGCCTATTTTAAATTAAGCCCGATGCAGCGACCCAGAAATCCAACCGGTCCGCTTCCCGGTTCAAGACAACGCCGGCCCGGTCTGCTTTCTAGGGTTTTCTTTTTCAATATTTCCCCGGCTTTTCATTCCCGCAACAAATACAGCGGGAAAATGTCACTGCTTCTTCGCAACGGTCCAAATTGACGAAGCTCCAAAAGAGCTCTGATTTGCGCCATCGCTCCATCCTCTCTTCTCTCCCTCATATCTCCCCATAGCCATTGCTCTCGATCTCTCTTTCTCGCTCAAACCTGCGGGGAACGGAGACTCGGCCGACGCGCCCCCTCGTTGCTGTGTTTTTTTCTGGAGAAAAAGCTTGCCGATCGCATTTACGTCGTTCTTTTTCGATTTTTCGTTACTGTTTCTATCTCGATTTCGATATTGCTTTCTTGGGTCTTGTTTTTTTGTTTTGTGAATTCATGGATGCAGGTATTGAAGAGGGCGCCGTCCTTCCCTTCATCCGGCGATACCCTTCTTCGCGGAGGCGGGGGACTGTAAGTTGAATTTTCTCTTGAATCCTTCTTTCTTGATGTTCTTGATTGAAACCCAATAGGGATTGATTGATGTATTTTGGGATGTGTGCAGGTGGGGGACCGATTTATTCCGGTTAGATCTGAAACGGATTTTGCGTTTGTGCGCGGGATGCTGACCGGTGGGGGAAGGGATCGGGATGCTGACACAGCAGCTTCGCCTTCAGCGATTGCGTACCGGAAACGTTTGGCTGAGGCTCTCGGGATAAACAGGACTCGAATGCTGGTTTTCAAGCAGAAATCTCCGATTCAGACGAGGTTTGGGATTCAAGAAAGCAGTTTTCTGAGGGACTCTTATCATACAGTCCAGTCCTTGAAGCCCCGGAGATGCATTCTGCAGGTTAGTTTTGATTTCACGTACTTTCGAGTGCTTTGTGTCACTGGATTTCTTGTTTTCTGAATTTTTTTTGTCATTTCTCTTATAGAAGCCTGAGAAGATTCTGGACGCACCAGATATAGTTGATGATGAGTCTCTGAATGTATTAGACTGGAGCAGCACCAACATTGTCGCCCTTGCCCTTTCGAACACGGTTCTTTTGCGAGACGCTTCAAACGGGGTCATCTCAGAGCTCATGACTGTTGACGATGACGATGGCCCTGTTACCAGTGTATCTTGGGCTCCTGATGGGCAGACCATAGCTATTGGATTGGACAATTCGGATATTCAACTCTGGGATGTTTCCGCCAACCGCAAGGTAGATTTCGATTTCCAATAAATTTACATAATTTATTAAGGAAAATGTGTTATCTTCTAGTTTGAATTTATATGATCTTTCTGCTGATCCATCTCACTCTGGTTAAGATCGTTCATGCAATCTGTCCTCCTTCAGTACTTTAAAATTCTGGCCTTGAACTAATTGGTATGGGATATTTCTGTATGTTGCACTATTTAACAGAAGAATTTGTTTTTGCGATTGTGAGAATTTGACTAATTCATTGCCTTCTTGGTACATTTTAAAATCCGTATATCCTCCCTCACATCCGACTGTAGTATCCACTTTTTTTCCTGAGGACTTTGTTTCGGGAAACCTAATTTTGCTATTAAAGTCAGCTAGAGGGACTATTTAGTAGTATTTCAGTGCTAAGTTAGTGTTAGTAGTTTTTATAGTCTCTGACCATTCCAACTTTTCCTCTGCAGTTGAGAACTTTACAATGGTTACATGAATCTCGAGTTGGCAGTCTGACATGGAACGAGCACATTTTAACCACCGGGGGAATGGATGGTTTTATTTATAACAATGATGTGAGAATGAGATCCCTCATTGTTGACACATACTTAGGCCACAGGGACGAGATTTGCGGTTTGAAATGGTCACATTCAGGGCGGCAGTTAGCAAGTGGAGGGAAAGATGATCTCATGCTCATTTGGGACCAGTCCATGGCCTCAAACTCTTCACATAGGTGGCTTCACCGATTTGATCACCACGCTTCTGTCAAGGCGCTTGCTTGGTGCCCTTTTGAAAATAATTTGCTTGCATCCGGTGGTGGGGGCAGAAATGGAGGCATCAAATTCTGGAAGACTAATACAGGTTCTTTATTGCATTCTGTTGATACTGGCTCAGAAGTTTGTTCACTAATTTGGAGTAAGAATGAGAAGGAGCTGTTAAGCTCTCATGGCTCTCCAAAAAACCAGCTCAATTTGTGGAAGTATCCATCCATGACTAAGATGGCCGAGCTCACTGGCCATACTTCACGAGTTCTTTTCATGGCACAGGTAAGAATTTTTTCCTGCTGATAGCAAAAGTTTCATTCACTGGTTCTTTTGTTTTTCAAATATGTGTTTTTAATAATTGCAGAGCCCCGATGGTTGCACAGTAGCATCTGCATCAGGTGATGAGTCACTCAGATTTTGGAATGTATTTGGAACTCCACAGCGAGCCAAGCCTACAACCAAAACAACATATGCCTGTCCATTTTCAAATGTCAGTTTCATCAGATGAAAAACCTGAGTGCTTTTGGAAGCACTGATCTTGATTGTATATTTGTTTATTTTTTCCCCTCGAGTCCAATAGTTTATCTGTGTACATCTCTTCCATTTTCTTGACAGAAAGTTTGTGTACTTTTCTTGGGTTAAGGCTTTGATGCCCCCACTTGTAACATCTTTCCCTATAATTGTTGTGTACCGACCTTTTGTTTTGATGCTGGTCCAGCTCTCGATCATGCTCCTTAGACCTAATTATAAATCACTTCCATTCTCACCATGTGCTTCAATCGTAGACCATCACATGACTTGCTACATATTTAGAATAATATTGAATGCCCTCTATTTTGTACTTAGATTGTGTATCTTACCCTTTTTCTTTCCTGTATTTCTAATTTCAACTTTTTTCTTGTCGCATGCTGAAACGATTTTTGCTTCATCTAGATTTTTCCCATGAATCTAGAAACAAACTTCGTGACTGAAATATTGGAGGAAATTTGAAATTTAGTTCGATTGATTTAATATACCGATTTGATTTCCTAGGATGAGCCAAAAATTCATATGCAAACCATTAAGATAAGCCTCTTATTTGTCCTCTTTCTCTGTTTTTAGCCATCTTGTATTATTTTTGATGGGTACTTATCCTCAAACTTGCCAGATTTAGCATTCCATTAAATGGTTTTTGGGCATCACATGAAGTTAAAGCTATGGCACGAGAAACAGACAAAAAGCCAGAGCTAATTGATTATTTAGGTTAAACGGTCTACTTTCTCAAAATGAGAGCCAATGATTTATCAATTAATAGAGAGGTAGCAATGTCAAAAGATCCTAGATTTGATCATCTTTTATGTAATATCCACCTGAAACACCTCAGGTCGTGTTTCACACTGGATATGGAAAAAATATGGATGTGGAAAATCCATTGTGGATATTTTGCTACACTGTAGCATCTATGTTTTTTCCCATCCAGCTGAAACACCTCAGGTCGTGTTTCAGCTGGATAGGGAAAAAAACATGGATACTACAGTGGAACTTCGGAAAATCTACTGTCGATATTTGCTATTAATCATGCCCCAAACGGCCCCTTAATTATAATCACGCCCCAAACGGCCCCTATCTCTGAATATAAGCATAAAAGATGAAGAAGAAAGAAAAAAATGTTGACAGGTTTTTTAAGCATATAATGAGGAAATCTAGGTCTGTCCCTATTGAGCCACAAATCCTGCCATCTTCAGAGACCCAAAAGCAGTTGAGCCTCAACATCAAAGCTCTATGCAGAATGAACAAGAATAAGATGCTCCAGCTGCAACGGCACCATATTCATGGATATAGAGAATTAATCTGGAGAATGCTAATCACACGACGCAAAGAAGATTGTATAGAAATAAGGTGTTGAATGTTCAATCTTTCTTTACTCGTGTGATCAGCACTGCTCTTTGTTGAGGGCTAGAGCAGTTATATACCCCTGAGGCGTTTGAACTACATATGGTGAAAGGCAGGGTTATTTGCATGCCTGAGTTATTTATGTTGGAAAGATCTTACAAATTAAACTTTCAGTGAGTTTGTGGAGAAGAAAGTATAAAGTGTGTTGTTAGTCTATCCTCAGTTTTGTTGAAACAGTTGGAAAGAAATTGCAAAATTTTCAGGTGTCCTTTTGGTATTAAAAGAAAAACTTGTACCAGATTTTGCTGCATTTCCTTTTTCGTTGGTAATTGTGACTTATATTAAACACCAAAAGGAGGATAAAAACAAATAAAACATACGAAGATTAGCCGCTCGTTGAAAAAAGAAACCAGTAAAAGCAAGTAACAGCGTGTCAAAAAGCCAACCCAGCTAACCAATCAGTTGTCCCAAAAAGCTGATAAGAAAGACAATTATCAATTATTGTGTCGTTATAATTAAATGAATCAACAATCTGGAGAGCCTGTCAGCTTGAATAGTGCTGGAATGATGTCTCTCTGCCCCTAGAAAATACAACAATTATGCTCTACCAAATCAAGGAGAGGTACACGCGATAAGGGTCTTTAGTATAATGACATAGAATTGACTTTTTAACTTTGACATTGTGTAGGATCCACTGCAATTCTCCCAGTAAATCCAATACAATTCTTGTTACCCGACACTACAGGATACTATTATTCCACACAACCAGTAAAGATAAGGGCTAGCCTGCGCGGAGCGCTAGTGCGCTGTAGCTCAGGCTAGCTTTTTCCATCAGTAAAACGCTGATCTGAAGAATGTGGACTTTGCACTTTTGGCCTTCGGCAGCGCCAATATAGGAATAGTGTCAATCCGTAGTGTTGAGACAGGATCCGTGTGGCCGAAGACGGTCACCTAAGAAATTCGAGAAGAGGAAAAATTACCTTACCACCAAGAAAATATTTTCATTCAGAATATAAAGTACAACAACTTTCTCTCAAATCTCTTTGAGATTACAAGCACTCATACCTAAACTCTTCCTTAACCTTGAGCATGACAAGCCTCGGACTTGAAATCCTCCTTAGACTCAAACTCTTGATAAACATAGAGAGAATACAAGAGATAAATTACACTATAAGAAGCCTTAAAACCCCCCTTATATAGGCTATTGGATGTCAATAAGTCCCTTAGCATAATAGGAGAAAAAATCCAAAATAAATCTGCCTTAATAGGGATCTATTACCTCTCTTTTTAGTTTAATTTGGGTGTTGCGTGATTTTTCTTTTATTTTTGTGACAGCATGCAATGCTAGTTGTCGATATCTAGGACTGCTGATTACTAGTTATCGATATTAGGATTACTTTTGTGTTTCTTTGTTGGCGTGTCAGTTTATGCAAGAGCGTAGGTCATTGGGTGAAAACTTGGAGGCCTTTGACGGTGAAATTGAGGGAACCTTTAGACAAAACTAAAGAGGCCAATTAAGTATAACCAACCCCTTGTTTGAAATGGCCGATGAAAATTTGAAAACCCTGAAAGAATACTACAATCCAAATGCCTATATATCTCCGTCCTGCATTCAAGTGCCGCTGCAACAGCCGGTAACTTTGAGATTAAGCCCAACACAATACAGATGTTACCATCATTTTATGGGCGAAATCGCGAAGATCCATATAGGCATGTGGATGAATTCCTAGAAATCTGCACAACTTTTAAACTGAATAATCTTACAGATGATGCGGTAAGACTGAGACTATTCCCATTTTCCCTTAAGGATAAGGCTAAAGAATGGCTCTACTCTCTTGAACCCGAATCCATTACCTCGTGGGCAAAAATGCAACAAGATTTTCTAAAAAAATATTTTTCCATAGGTAAAATAAACCAAATGAGAGATGCCATTACTACCTTTACCCAACAACCAACTGAGCAGTTTCATGAGAGCTGGGATAGACTCAAGGACCTCTTTCTGAAGTGTCCTCATCATGCCGTACCTAGATGGCAGTTAGTGCAGAGATTTTATAGAAGATTGACGGATCAGAATCGTCATCTTGTTGATGCTTCGTGTAGAGGCACTTTCCTAAAAATGAAAATGAAGTGTGGGAACTATTTGAGAACTTGAGTGAAAATTTGTTGCAACATACGATGACCAATAGGAATTTAAATGAATCTTCTTCGTCTACCCACTTTAAAGGTGGTATGTACGAAGTGAAGCAAATAGATGATCTTTCTAACCAGGTTGCATCATTGTCTAGAAAGATAGATCAAATCTTGAGCCTGAAGTCACAAACTCCTGCACACACTCAAGAAGCATGCGTTCTATGCTTAAGTCCCATGCATTCTATCCTAGAGTGCCCATCTGCCCCACAATTCCCAGAGCTTGTTCAGGAGCATGTCAATGCTGCTCAAACTTATGCTCGAACAGGCAATGATCCATTCTCCAACACATATAACCCGGGGTGGAGGAATCACCCAAATTTTTCCTGGCACCCACAGAACCAGGGTGTTCTTTTTAATCCACCCCAAAGCGCCAAGTTTCAAAATAACCCACCAGGTTTTCAACAAGCTACCATGCCTTCCCAATTTTCACAACCGTCTAGAAATTCAGAATTTGAGGATAAAGTCTTGTCTGCTCTACAGAGTATTCAAGCCCAGGCACAATCACAAGCTCAACTTGTGCATTCACATACTCAATCTATAGCTAAATTAGAATCACAAATAGGCCAATTAGCTAATTGATGAGTAAGAGAGAAGAGGGTCGATTGCCTAGTCAACCAATGAATAATCCAAAAGGTCAGTTTATGGTTGAACAACAAACTACTTCCAACGAGCATGTTCAAGCTATAACATCCCTACGGAGTGGGAAACTAATTGAAAACCCGGTTGGTGTTGAGGTGAGAGAAGATAAGGATAAGGGAAAAATAAGCAATCCAGAGACTGATGAAACTGTAGAGACGCCACCTAATTCAAGTCAACCAAAACAGAAGGATATTGTCTCTCCTTTTGAATCTTTTTCAGGAACAAAGTCTAAGGCTAATCATGAGGTACCTTATGTACTCCGTGCTCCATTTTCTCAATGCCTAGACATACTTTCTCCTTTCAATAAAAACAAAGCTAGGATGGATGAAGTGCTAGAAACCTTCAAACAAGTTAAGATTAATCTTCCACTCCTAGAAGCCATTCAACAAGTGCCTGGCTATGCTAAATTCTTCAAAGACCTGTGCACACAAAAGCGAAAATCTAGGACTCATATTTCTAAAAAGGTCTTTCTTACTGAGCAGGTTAGTTCTATTATGAAACATGACACACCTCCGAAATTTAAAGACCCTAGCATACCTACTATTTCATATGTCATTGGTGACCATATCATTCACAGGGCTCTTTTAGATTTGGGTGCTAGTGTCAACCTATTACCCTACTCAGTATATGAGAAATTAGGTTTAGGGAACTTGCAACCAACATCGGCTACTCTGCAGTTAGCCGATAGATCCGTTAGAAAACCCCGAGGTCTTCTTGAAGATGTTTTAGTTGGGGTAGAGAAATTTTTCTTTCCAGTTGACTTCTTGGTCTTGGACATGGAACCTGTGTCTCATGCTTCTCACACCATTCTAGTCATTTTAGGCCGCCCTTTCTTAGTGATGGCCAATGTATGTATCCAATGTCGATCTGGAATGATGGAGATGTCTTTTGGAAATATGAAGATCATACTTAATGTGTTCCAAGCTTCAAACCAAAGAGCCACTAATAGTGAGCAAGAGTGTTCTCTTGTTGATGAAATTGATGACCTTATGGAAGAGACACTCTTGAATGAGCTCATGTCTGAAGCTCAAGATCCTACTCTACTCTATTTAGGGATAGAGGATTCTGACATAGAACCACCCGTTGAAGAAATCCATGCTATGCCAGCCTCTCCTCCCTATCATGACTCTTTTCCTTATATAAATAGAGTAGAGCCTTTACCAATATCTCCCAGTCCATCACTCCAACCTTCTATTGAGTCTCCTCCTCAACTTGAGTTGAAACCACTTCCAAGTTCCCTCAAGTACGCTTTTCTAGGTCCTAATGACACTCTCCCCATCATCATTTCATCTAGCTTGTCTAGCGGCCAGGAGAGTCAATTGCTTAGGATTCTAGTTGAGGATAGGAGAGCCATAGGGTGGACTGTTGCTGATTTAAGAAGCATTGATCATTCGGTCTGTATGCATCGAATTCATTTAGAGGATGATGCTAAACCTTCAAGAGAGAATCAGCGGAGATTGAATCCCAACATGAGGGATGTAGTCAAGAAAGAGATTGTGAAACTGTTAGATGCGGGTATCATATACCCCATCTCTGATAGCGAGTGGGTCAGCCCTGTACAAGTTGTGCCTAAAAAGTCTGGCATCACTGTGAAGCAGAATTCTGATGGAGAGTTAGTCCCAACCCGTGAAACTATTGGGTGGAGAGTGTGTATTGATTATCGAAAATTGAACACTAAAACCAGAAAAGACCACTTTCCATTACCCTTCATTCTATAAATCTTAGAGAAACTAGCAGGTCAACAATTCTATTGTTTTCTTGACGGTTACTTTGGATATAACCAAGTCCCAGTGTTTCCGGCAGATCAAGAGAAGACTACTTTTACTTGTCCCTTCGGTACTTTTGCTTACCGAAGAATGCCTTTTGGGCTATGTAATGCACATGCCACCTTTCAACGGTGCATGCTAGCCATCTTCTCTGATATGGTAGACAAATTTCTAGAAGTGTTCATGGATGATTTCTCTATATTTGGTCCATCATTTGATGAATGTCTCCATAATCTGTCGTTAGTGCTCAAGCGTTGTGAAGAGAAAAATCTTGTCTTGAGCTGGGAAAAAAACCATTTCATGGTGCAAGAGGGAATTATTTTGGGACATGTAGTCTCAAAAAGGGGAATTGAAGTCGACAAAGCCAAGGTCGATCTCATCACTCATCTACCACCACCATCTTCGGTGAAGCATGTTAGATTGTTCCTTGGTCACGCAGGCTTTTATAGGCGATTCATTAAAGATTTTAGTAAGATTGTGCGTCTCTTGAGCAATCTACTAGCCCAAGATGTGCCTTTTGTGTTTGATGATACATGTAAGCAAGCTTTTGACACTCTTCGTACTTTATTGTCTACTGCACCTATCATTCAGCCCCCTGACTACTCTCTTCCCTTTGAAATCATGTGTGATGCTTCAGACTATGCCATTGGTGCTGTCCTAGGTCAGAGAGTGAATAAGGTTCCCCATGTCATATATTATGCTAGTAAGATCCTTTCTGATGCTCAACTGAATTACACTACTACAGAGAAGGAACTTCTAGCGGTAGTTTATGCCTTAGATAAATTTAGGTCCTACCTTTTAGGTTCTAAAATCATCATTTTCTCTGACCATGCTGCATTAAATCATCTCTTATCCAAGAAAGACACCAAGCCTCGATTGATTAGATGGATTTTGCTCTTACAAGAATTTAATTATGAAATCCGAGATAAGAAAGGTGTTGAAAATGTGGTGGCCGATCATCTCTCTAGAATCCTAGTTGAAACATCTCATGATGAGGAGCCACTACATGATTTTTTTCCTGATGAGCAATTATTTTCCGTTTCCCAAATTAAAATCCCTTGGTTTGCCAACATTGTGAACTACCTTGCTATAGGTCAGATTCCACCCCATTGGGCCAACCACGACAAAGATATATTCTTTTCTAAGGTTAAATCTTACTTTTGGGATGATCCATACCTATTTAAAATATGTTCGGACCAGGTGATTAGACTGTGTGTGCCTGAGAATGAGATTCATAGCATTCTACATTCTTGTCATTCTCGTGCATGCAGGGGACATTTTGGGGGAAAGAAAACTGCTGCTAAGATTTTGCAGAGTGGATTTTATTGGCCAACCTTATTTAAGGATGCTCATGAGTTCTGCAAATCTTGTGATAGATGTCAACGATTAGGATCTATCTCTCGACGAGATATGATGCCTCTCCAACCCATTCTTGTGGTAGAATTGTTTGATGTTTGGGGAATTGACTTTATGGGACCCTTTCCACAATCCTTTGGTCACCTTTACATTCTGGTTGCAGTGGATTATGTTTCTAAATGGATTGAAGCAATTACCACTATGACAATGATCATAAGGTTGTGGTGAAATTTATGAAAGATAACATTTTTTGTCGCTTTGGGACCCCACGAGCTATTATCAGTGATCGAGGCACTCACTTTTGTAATAGATCTTTTGAAGCCCTTCTTCGGAAGTACTCTGTTACACATAAGGTTGCCACTCCATATCATCCCCAAACAAGTGGTCAGGTGGAATTGTCTAATCGGGAGATTAAAAAGATTCTTGAGAAAACTGTTAGACCCGATAGGAAAGATTGGTCCTTGCGCTTAAATGATGCTTTGTGGGCTTACAGGACTATATACAAAACTCCCATTGGTATGTCACCTTATCGACTCATTTTTAGAAAAACTTGTCACTTACCAGTGGAGTTAGAACACCATGCATATTGGGCAATCAAGGCTTTGAATTTTGATATGCATAAGGCAGGAGCAGCACGTAAACTACAACTCAATGAATTCTACGAAATGGGACTCGATGCTTATGAGAGTGCAAAACTTTATAAAGAACGGACTAAACTAATTTATGATAAATCTATTCTTCAAAAGTCCTTTCAGCCTGCTGATAAAGTTTTGCTTTACAATTCCCGATTGCATCTCTTCCCTGCAAAATTGCGTTCTAAATGGTATGGGCCTTTTGTTGTTACGAGGGTGTTTTCTCATGGTGCAGTGGAAATTCATAACCCGGAAGACGGCACTACTTTCAAGGTTAATGGCCAGTGATTAAAACCGTACTTAGAGGGAGTGGCAGCATCAGACATGACCACTGCTTATCTAGATGATCCTATTTACCTTGAATGATTTGAAGGGCTACGTCTGGCTGAAGATGTAAACCTTAGCGCTCTTGGGAGGCAGCTCAAGTTTTTATTTTCTTACTTGTTTTCTATTTTGTTTTTTATTTTTCTTGTAGGTTATTTCTTACCTATGTGGGGATGCTACAGTCAAGGTTTGGGGGTGTATTTAATTTTTCCATATTTATATTATCTCCTCATTCTTCGCTTATGTGTTTCATGCTTTACATCTACCATGAGACTCTCCATTCAGGTGACTTCTTTCCTCATTTATTTTCTTTTATTAGTCATTGTAGTATTAATTTGGTAAACATTGAGGGCAATGTTTAGTTTAGGTTTGGGGGTGTAGAAAAGAAAAGTTCTTTTGTTTCATTATCATTTTTTTTCGTTTATGTCATAAAATTTTTTTTGAAAAAAATAGTTTTTAGGTTGTTTGTTAGTATTTTTTCTAGGTTTTGATAGTTTGTCCCGTGATGATGTATACTTCAATTCTCAAGAGATTAATTTACATTGGAAGTGTGAGTAAGTATACTGGAGGATAGAGAACTTAACTGAGCAGTATCTTTCTGTTAAAGTCCTCTTGGATCAAGTGCTTGAACTAAGAAAACTCACTCACACACACTAGTTACATAAAGTTATACCATCTAGAAATTTGTTGAATACTAATCTTTAGTGGGATGTCTTTAGTCAGAGTCATTGGATGATGTGTGGTTGTCTTTTGAGCTTAAAAGATCATGATAGACCATTTACTTGGCTATGACAAGGGCTTGGAACCAGAAATAGGTTGAGAGTATAATACAACCTGGACGGAATAAGATGTGCTGAAAATATGAATGAAAAAAAAAGAAAGCAAAAAGAAAAGAAAGGGACTGTTTGACTTTATAGGATTAACTTAGGCTGATGCTCAGGCCCGAAGAGGTCCATACTTGAAACCTAATGCCCTAAGCCAACTGGTTGGGAGTCATTGGTCTGAGTCATTGCTAAACCTAAGCATCTTGAAGTCGGGCATTGCACAGTCCGAGTAAAAAAAAGTCTGTGGTGTATTATCCTCTCAAACCTAGAATGTTGGACCCGAATGAGGCACGCAGGCATTTGTGCTATCATGAACCTAAAGATTGGGATGACTATATAGATTCTGATGTTCTTTGGTTAATGGGTAACGCTGGATATGTGTAAAATAGAAATTTAGAATGTATTGCTACAATGTTCTACACTTTCTACTATTTATAATATCATGCTATATCATATATGAGCAGAAATTTCCAAGATGAAAGTGTGGAATAAAACCACTTACTTGAGGGCTTCTATAATCCCGTTGATTATAAACCAAGTACGTGTGATTGATTTTCTTAAGCATGGTGGTTTGCATTTGAAGGGATAATAGGTTTGTTTGTTTTGTAGTATTTTGATTTGTTTTTGCATTTAGGTTAATTAGGTTAATTCCATAAATACATGTTTGTGGGTAGCATGGCTACAAACCCTCACGAGACAACACTCGTCCTACTAGGGACACCTAGAGGTTTAACGGCTTGTTGCATACGCTCAATGCAATCGTGTTCCTTACGAAAGTGGTATTTACTTTTGTAGTTTAGTTTACTTTAGTTGTTTTTGTTTTTCCTTGCTTGATTTTGTTTTGCTCGAGGACTAGCAAAATGAAGGTTTGGGGGTATTTGATATCTATAAAATGTACACATTTTATATGCCTTTCTGCCTATATGTTAGTTGTAATTTTAGTTGAAGTAAGGAGTATTAACGGTTAATCATGATTAGGTGAGTAATTAGGAGCTTAATGAATAAATGCGTTTAATTGATTAATTTAGATGTGTTAATTGGATTTAATGGATTCATATTTGATTATGCATCTAAGTTATATTTAATTAAACGCATTTATTCATTAAGCTCCTAATTACTCACCTAATCATGATTAACCGTTAATACTCCTTACTTCAACTAAAATTACGACTAACATATCGGCAGAAAGGCATATAAAATGTGTATATTTTATAGATATCAAATACCCCCAAACCTACATTTTGCTAGTCCTTGAGCAAAATAAAATCAAGCAAGGAAAAATAAAAATAACTAAAGTAAACTAATCTATAAAAGTAAATACCACTTTCGTAAGGAACACGATTGCATTGAGCGTATGCAACAAGCCGTTAAACCTCTAGGTGTCCCTAGTAGGACGAGTGTTGTCTCGTGAGGGTTTGCAGCCATGCTACCCACAAACATGTATTTATGGAATTAACCTAATTAACCTAAATACAAAAATAAATCAAAACACTGCAAAACAAACAAACCTATTATCCCTTCAAATGCAAACCACCATGCTTAAGAAAATCAACCACACGTACTTGGTTTATAATCAACGGGAATATAGAAGCCCCCAAGTAAGTGGTTTTATTCCACACTTTCATCTTGGAAATTTCTGCTCATATATGATATACCATGAATATAAGTTTAGGAGATAATAAAATGCATAATTCATATGTAGATCAGTCAACGACTTGGAAGGATAAGGATTGGGCCGGGATTTGGAATACCATATTTGGACTCGAATCAAGACGAGAATTGGAAGGTCGGAATCAACCTCGACATGGAAACTCAAAGTCATGCTCGGGAAGGTACTCGATTTGGATTCCGATGCAAATTTGGGTCAGGCTCGATTTGGAAGGTATTAGGACGAGCCTTGTTGTGGAAGAAATCAGGGTTGGACTCTTGGGACGCCTATAAAAGAAGAAAAAGAAAAAGAGTAGGGAGGATGACCTCTTCTCTTTTACAAAATTCGAGCGGCTTTGTGACAGAAGGCTGAGGGCTGAAGGGTTGGAGTAGAGTGTTAAGTTATTTGCTTTTCTTTTATTTGAAGTCTTGTAAGTTAATTACTTTTATCTTAATGAAGTTTATTTTCGTTTTCAAGTTAATTAGTGAGTAGCCTTCTTAGCTCAGGCTAGGATGAACCTCTTATCAGTGTGTAGAGATTTCTATTCCATATCATTTCATGATCCCAATTTTTATGCTTTAATGATTAATTATTCTATCTAATTTTAATTAGTGAAATTAATTTGGACATGGGTCTAGTCTTGCTCTTCCCATGTTTTAGTTGATTTCTACTAATTATATGCTTGGAATTTTATGTCTCATAATTAAGATTGGGTATTCATTGTGATTTACATGTGTGGATACATTGAATGACTTGAGATTGATGTTTATAAGCGAGAAGAACATAATTATGGATATTTTAATTAAGAGCTTATTAATGATATTTTTCGTAATAACTAGATTGAATTCAAAATTGCTATGAGTCATATGATGGGAGATAAATCTTCTAAAATGGCTGTTAATTTCCACATATTAATAAGAGAGGATCCACAACCTTAGTCTCTTTGATATGTTGTTTACCTAGTTATTTTATCAATTTAAATTGATTTGCTGAGTTTAAATTTGTCTTAAATTCTCTTGTTTAGTTTAAGCGCTTTGGATAAATTAATTTCTTTTATTTTATTGTTCAATTAATTACTTTCCATTAGCTTAGATAATCAAATAATCAAAATTTAATTAAGGATTAATTAATTTAAGATAAGTCTTTCTTCTCCTAACCCAAGTATACGAGGGATTGACCTCACATTTTGCATATCTATACTCAAAATCAATTCGTACGCTTGTGAGTAATTAAAACACAATAGGTTTTTGGCGTGGTTGCGAGGGACTTGTTGGAAATAGGTTTTCAAAATTAATTTTACCCTTTGCAACTAGTTTAGTTTAAAAAAAGAAAAAAAAGAGAGAGAATCGGTGAGTAGTGTATGACCACGTGGATATGTCCTCAAACACATCGTTTGGCTAGGTTTGAATTCAATCCCTTAGAGAATTATGCTACTGAAATTAGTCTTTCATTCGCAGTGGAAAATAACCATGAGTTCAACAAACCTCATAGTAAGTTGTTCTCTCCAATCACCATTAATCCTCCCTCCTGCATAGTGTTGCCTGCAACCTCTACAAAACACTTCGAGTTGAACCTCATGTTATTCAACTCTTGCCTAATTTTCATGGTCTAGATAGAGAAGATCCTTACATGCATGTTAAGGACTTTCTTAAAATTTGTGCAACATTTAGATTACTGATTTTTCTGATGAGTTTGTGTGCCTACGCCTAATCCTTTGTCTTTAAAGGACAAGGCGAAGGTCTGGTTAAATTATATGTCTTATGGGTCAATAAATACATGGGAGACTCTGGTAACAAAATTTCTCTCTAAATTTTTCCAAATGACCAAAACTAATGCTCTAAAAAGAGAAGTTTCTGATTTTGTTGAGGAGCATGAAAAATTCGTTGAGAGTTGGGAGAGATTTAAAGACTTAATCTTAAAGTGTCCCCATCATGGTTTTGAAAAATGGAGATAGATTCAATATTTTTATAACGGTTTGACTCAGACACACTGTAACATGATTGAATCAATGAACAGTGGTGTTTTTCTTGATCTTGGGGGTGATGCAGCCTATAAGTTTCTAGAGGGGTTAGCTGAAAGTTCTCAGCAGTGGGACTTTGCAAATAATAGAGAAAAACCTCAAGCACCTGAGAGAGGAGGTCCGTATGAGATTAGAGAAGACTCAGACATGGAGGATGTCAAGCACTGTTGGGACATTATCAAGCACCCTCCGGATAAGGAGGATAAAAAGGCACTTGTTGGATTACATCAAGGAATGAGATGTTAATCTGCACTTGCTTAAATACCTCTAAAATATCTCCAAACTAGGCATTTTTCTTAGGATTGACTAGTCTTTGTTAGGCACAAAGGTCCAAACTGGGGGTATACTACAATAGTATGAGAAGAATTAGATTCTTGATTTTTATCACTTGAGTCATTTGTTTTAGTTACCTTTTTTTTCAGGAATTTTTACTTGATTGTCAACCTGTTTTGCAGATCATAAGTGTAATAATTGATTGCACTTGCCCCTAATCATTAGAAGAATTGATTGTGGAAGATTTGGAAGAATTACCTACAACATATTGACCTCTAAGGTTGGGTTCAGGCTGACTAGAAAATCTCCCTTTTTCTCTCTCTCTCTCTAATGTGATTAGCTAAGTGACATACCTGAGTTTCTAGTTTTGCAATTGCCTGAGTAGTTGATTGCATGAATGCTTTCAAAGACTCCTCAAGTGAGGATTGTTGACTTGGTGGCCTTGTGAACTGAGGAGTAGTCTGGGATGCAATTGGATAAGATTGGTTAGGTGACCTAAATTGATTTTGCATTGGTTGCCTACTTACATTCATTTAAGGCTGGTTTTGCCTCCAAGAAAAATTTAGATGATTCCACCAATTGGGATTGTATGTCTATGAAAATGAATGCTAAATAGTTTCCCATAGTTGTTTTGTGCATTTACTTGCTAAACAAAGCACTCAGAGTATCCATTCATGGATGGACAATTTTGGGTAGTATGCATTAGACTAGCATACATAGAACATATTTTATTTGGAATTTGATTGATAGAATTCATGTTTCTACTTAAAGTCATGGCTTCTACTTTCCTGGTCCGGTTGTCTAATCTAGCCCTCATGTCTGAGGCTTCTCTAATCTCATACAGACCTCCTCTTTTAGGTGCTTGAGGTTTTTCTCTATGATTTGCAAAGTCCCACTGTTGGGAACTTTTAGCTAACCCCTCTAGAAACTTAAGGTTGCATCACCCCCAAGATCAAGAAAAGCACCACAATTTATGTATTCAATCATGTTACGGTGAGTATGAGTCAAATAGTTATAAAAATATTGAATTAATCTCCATTTTTCAAAACCGTGATGGGGATACTTTAAGATTAAGTCTTTAAACCTCTTCCAACTCTCAAATAATTTTTCATGCTCATCTTGAACAAAATCAGAAATTTCTCTTTTTAGAGCATTAATTTTGGCCATAAGGAAAAATTTAGAGAGAAATTTTGTTACCAGAATACCCCATGTATTTATTAATTCAGATGGCAAAGAATTTAACTAGGCCTTCGCCTTGTTGTTTAAAGAGAAAGGAAATAGGCGTAGGCGCACAAACTTATCAGAAAATTCAGTAAATCTAAATATTGCATAAATTTATAAAAAGTCCTTAACATACATGTAAGGATATTCTCTATCTAGACCATGAAAATTAAACAAGAGTTGAATAACCTGAGGTTTCAACTTGAAGTGTTTTGCAGAAGTTGTTGGCAATACTATCTAAGAGGGAGGATTGATGGTGATCAGAGAGAACAACTCCGAGGTTATCCTCCATTGTAAATGAAAGATTAATTTCAATAGCTCTATTCTCTAGGGGATTGGATTCAAACATAGCCAAACGATGTGTTTGATCATATATCCACTTGGTCATATACTTCTCACGAATTCTTTTTTTTTAACCTAAACTAGTTACAAGGGGTAAAATTAATTTCAAAAACCTATTTTCCAACAAGTCCCTGGCAGCAAGGCCAAAAGCTTGTTGTTGTATTTTAATTATTCGCAAGCGGACAACTCTATATTGAGTATAAATATGTAAATTTGCAAGGTCAATCCCTGAAGGACTTGTGTATGGGAAAAACTAGACTTTTCCTAAATTAATTACCCGTTAGATTAATTATGAAAGTGAATTGAGAAATTAACAAACTAAGCAATTTACAAAAACAATTATACCAAAGGCAAGAGAAATTTAACACTTAAAATTTAAAACTAAACCAACAGATTAATTTCTAAACTAAAATTCAACTAGAGCAAGAAATCTAAAGATGCAAAGAAATTTAAGGAAAATATTATTTTTGCAGACACGAATTACCATTGAATATACCTTCTCCTGTGCTTAAATATATTAGATTCAAATAATTAATTGTATCCGCTAACAAAGAACAAATCACAATCAATATCCTCATCTAATTATAAGAATTACAAATCCAAGTATGTAGTTACCAGAAAAATCAGGTGAACAATTTTGCAATTAAGAACAATTAATGAAAGACAATCAATTCTCATAGCATAAAATTCCTATGCAAAGAATTTAGCAATTCATACTTAATAAACTAATGACAAAATGAAAAATTAACTTCATTGAGAATTAAAATTAAAACTTACAGAATTGAAGGAAAGAAAATAAGCAATCCACTATGTTCTAAGACTATGTCCTCTCCTTGACTACCGATGAGGCGTTATGAACTCATACATGGTGTCGAACGGAATGATGAGTGAAAAGGAAGAAAAAGGAAAAAAAATAGATCAAAGAAAAAAGAATATGAGTTGTTCTCAGGAAATTTACTATCGCCCCAAATTGAACGTCCACCCTCGACGTCCTCTCTATTCTTCTCCTTTATAGGCATCTCAAAACTATCCCAAATCAGATGCTCCTTTCCAAACCATGTCCGATGAGATTCCGCAAATCCACGTCCAAATCTTCTCGTTTCCTACTGTAGCATATCTCTGATTTCGGCCTTCTCCTTCTTCCTCTTTGAGCGACTGAGCACGATTCCTCTGTTTAGAAACTTTTCATTCCAATGACGCCTCCGTTCAGCAATTTTCCATATTGAAGACGTCTCTACAAATTTGAAATTCCCAGTTGAACCTACTTTCCAATCTCAGGACCTGCTTCTAGATTCGTGTTGTTGCCCAAGATGGCTCCTGCGAGGTCGAATCTTAGCCAGCCTTGCAAATCCACGATCAAACCTTTGCCGAAACTTTCCAATTTGGAGCATCATAGATTTTCCGCCTTTGAACTTCCCTAGAACGAGCGGAGCTGTCCCTTTTTGGTCGAGTACCTTCGGGGCCTTCCAAATCAAGCATGCCTCTGCTGGATCGAACCATATTCTTCCACTTTGCCTTGAGCTTCTCCACCCGAGCGGCTGAGCACATGTCGGCTGCTTTGCTTCTGCTAGAACACTTGAGCCCAGCGTTGTGGCTGTTTCTTCTTTCTTTCTTTTTTTCTTTCAAGCAGTGGAGCACTGGCTCAGTCCTGCTCTTTCTTTTTTTTTTGTTGGGATAAGATTCATCTTGTTACTCTCAGCCATCTGATCTCATCTGCACGCTCCTCACCCGTCTTCTCTTTAGTAGCAATCAACAATCATGGATCTTCTCTGCATTTGATTCCAGCTTATAAAACCCGTCCAATATACTTTTCTTTGGCTGTTTTGCAACCCGAACTCTTGAATGTACATAAATAAAATTAAGCCTAGTCTTAGACGCTCAATAAAATACAATTGAATTAAAACTATTAACACATCAAAATTAATTAATTAGAGAAAATTAAATATTAAACTCCTAAATAATAACCAAACTGTAATTACCCATCTTTATCCTTATTTTATATGAAAGACTAAACTAGCAAATAGATAGAAGGGTCTATAAAATAATGCATATTCTCTATATATCAGCATGTGTCTCAAGAGCATCCATCTTTACCCTATTTTTCGTGTCTGGCAGTAGTTCATGACACGGAATGTGTTCCCATCCACTAGCAACTCTTATGATTTCGCTGCCAGGATGACACTAGTATTTCTACAATAGTCTATCCTTCTTCCTTTGTATCTTTCCTTTATTCTATTTGTAGGGATCCTATCTATTTCCCCACTTTGATCATTAGGGTGATATAGAGGTTCCTTCATGAGCTAAGGCACTAGCTCGTCAACGAGCTGATCACTTGCTTGAGACATTGCAAGGGCTACTCGCCAGGTCGAGAATGTCACGCCCCAAAATTCCCGACTTCATCAGAGTGCAAAAGTCGTTGAGATGATGAATATATATAAGGAAGCCAGAAGTTTTGGAACGCGATTGAAATACAACCTCGCCTTCAATTATACTGTCATAAACAGAGGCATAATTGAAATAACATAGTCTGAGAACCAAACTTATTAATAAACTGAAACAAAATATTTATATATTCTAATGAGAATCCAGTAATTTTAAAAGTTTGGCCCACATACCAACATTATTAAAGTTCCAAACTAAACTAAAGCAAAACTTTTCTACTGCAAGCATCAAGTTCCTTCACTTCCTCTAACTTTTCCATGCTTAATCCTTATCTATAATTGCATCATAGGATGTATGAGTATTCTGAAGAAATACTGATCGTTTAAAATAAAACCCTTGCAAGTGCACAAGGCAATTGTGTACTATAGCGAGTATTGAAGGGTTGTCGAACCTCAAGGACGGTTAAACAATTTACTAAATTCAAGAGAAAAGTGCAGATTTTCATTTAATCTAAGGAAAACAGTGAACTTTAACTAAACTAGCTGAGATTAATCAATATATGAAGAAGACCAAAGCTTCGAATCCACCATAATAAACTAGTGTATCATCTCTCACACTCTCTCTCTCTTTTGAATAAAGATTTCTAATTGGCTACCATATTCCTCTTGGACATACACTTGTCAATTCAAATTATAGTGCTCTCCTCTCGGATGTAACACATAAATCAATTAAGCACATGAAACTGTGATCTATCTCTCTCGAATATAAATCAATGAAACTTTATTAGTATATAACACTTCAGATTACTCACGTTCCTCTCGGACAGGCAAGTGCTCTTTCAGATTGAAATCCAATTAATTCACTCTTGTCTCTCTAGAGTACAAAAAAGCAAACTTCAATGAATTAATTTTAATTGCATAACAAAGGTTCATACACCAAGTAGAATAAAAATAAGATGAGAGAAAAGAAACTATACAACCAGTCTATTGGGCTTCATCTATGCCTTGGAAAGGAGTTTAGCCTTACATTAGAAGAGAATCTATCATCATGTTCTTCATCTTCTTCTTCTCCTTCTCTCCTTTGCTCTAGCCTCCAAGGTCTACAAATGGACTCAAAACTCTATTCTCTAATACCCAATACGTTCTCCCTTAAGGCATATATATAGGGGTGAAGGAAAACTACGAAATCTCCTTCCAAATTCGAGTCAAAATAGGCCTTATTTGAGTTTTGCGCATACGGTGATCGATCGGTTACTGTTCATGAAAAACATTCCAATAGATACGATCGAGCTAAAGGTGCCGATCGACCGCAAAAATCACGTTTGCTACAATGACCAAACAATCACTTCTATGGCCGATCGATCGGCTACTATTCATTTGCCTGAAAAATTACAAAACTTCCAATGATCATAACTTTTTGCTCCCAACTCCGAATTACGCGCGGTCGGTGGCGTTGGAAAGCTGACTTCTTGAAACTTTAACTGAAGCTTGAATCAGTCGAATTTGATATGTGTACATGAAGTTGTGAAGATTTAACCATTGGAGTCACTTGTCACCTTATTTATGCATCTTACTCTTGTTTTCCTACAAAAACCAAAAACTATATTAAAGTAGTATTAATTCTAATCAAATACTAACATAAATATAAGCTTAGGAGATAATAAAATATATATTTCATGTGTAGATCAAATACCCAGTAGGATGCAAAAACCACAACAGAATAGGGATACTGAAGATATGTTAAGGAATATGATCAATACGATACGAAACTAAATCATTGGCAATTCTATAACTGGAAACACAAAACTTTCATCAATTAGGAAGTATCATTATTTACTAAGACTCTAAGACAACTAAAGTATGGAGAACAATTTTTGCTCTCATTCATCACTACTCGCAAGTGGTTACTTACTCGATTGCACTAGAAGTTCTCGTGCAAGGACCAGACTATGTGCCTAGGATACGGGCCCCATCAGTGCTTATAGACACAATAGGCGCAGACTATTAGACCTTCCGTAATGTTTCAATAACCTAAAAACATACATATATGCCTCGTGCAGGGCAGGAGCCTTGAAAGGTTCCAATTAATAATGGAGATCTCGCAATATCTAATCACGGCTCTCTAAACATACTATGAATCCATTTCAGAGAGATCTTCACAACGTCACTTGTAGAGAGATTATTGAGAAATACGGATATGTCAAACAGACTCAGCAATCATTATGTGAAATAGAGATGTCATGAGTATATAGAGCCTCACAATGATCCTTGTGATGCCTGACTCTTCTGGTTCCAACCAACTCAGTAACGAATAGCTTTACCAGCAAGAGACAAGTGATTGAAATTAAATGAGAAACCCTTGAGAAAGAGACAAGTGAACTACAAGTCTTGACCTTGAAAGAAAGTTGTAATGCTTTAATGATTCTTACAATACATAGAAACACTTCATCATATATTGATTTATGTATGTAGAGTTTCATTACTTTACTGTTGGTCATCTGGTTTACAAGGTTAACACAATTGGAAAATAGGGTTATGTCCAACATAGATCAGTAAGGTTCCCACGGACAACTCGTGAGGAATTTGGACATGAGATTTTTACAGTAGATGCTCCTATGAGTCTAGAATACGATGCAACTGACAGCATGTTATTTTGACACCTGTAGTTTGAGTATGACCTTTTTGGTTCAGGTTGTTTAGTTTAATTAAGGTTTATATAGTATTTACATTAATAAGTAAACTTAGTCCAATATTAGTTATCATGTTTTTCATGTGATACATAACATATACTGGCTAGAATGACGTACGACAAAGCACAAGAGTCTTTGGTCGGCAGATTTCAAATTGGCAAGGTTAAGTCAACATTAGGTATATATCTAATAGGCTTGCTTTCATACATATATAATTGCTTCACGAAATAAGACTATTATGAATGGCAACAAGGCCAAGAATAGGAAAAGACAGTGAGAAGGAAGCAACAAGTGATCAGGGTTCTCACCAATTAAATACGAGTAAGATTTGGAATTCCTTGCACACTCACAAATAATCACAAAAACAGAGTACAAGAACGAGAATTTATTTTATGCACAAATAAATTAAACGCAGGAACATGTACTACTAACCTGCGGCCTTTGTGCTAATGAATAATCCACGAAGAACGAGAAATCCATGAACAACTAGAAGGTTATGTCCAAGATCACCTCTTGAACTATTCATGTGCGGATCAATGATTTGCTAATCTCCACGAGATAGCAATATCACTTTCTTTTTCTCCCAAAGCTTTTCTTTGATTATGTCTCCAAGATCAATCATCCAAAGCCACAAAATATGAGAGAGAAAACATGAACCAAGAGAGATAGAGAGAGACATCCTTTTTCCCAAAAGAGAAGACGTGTGTCATGAGAGAGAGAATGGAAGGCATCCCCTCCTATTTCTCTCTCTCTCTCTCTCTCTCTCTCTTTTGGTTACCAAATTGGGGGAGTTAATCCGTCCCCTAATTTCTCTCATTAGTAGTTATCCAACCACCCATTACTCACCTCTCTTAAATTCCATAACGGTCCATTAACATTAGATGTCTCTTCTAATTAGGTGGGCCACCTTGGGCCCATGGGAGCCTAACATCTCCTCATGTGCACACACCCCTCATGGGAGGGTCGACTCCTCTAATCATGATAATTAATATGGTATGAACCCATATAATTATCTTACATCCCCCACTATGGGTTCCGTGCTCATATTTGTGACTCAACAATGACTTGTGCACTGGTCCTGTCATAATCCAAAACTATGAACATGTTTCACAAATAGATCCGTTGTTAAGGCCTTCGTTAACGGATCAACCAACATCTCAACTGTAGGAAGATGATTCACCGTCAACTTTTCCCGTTGTAGCATGTCAAATATATAAAATTAATGCACCTCAATGTGCTTAGCTCTGGAATTGATCTACCCATTACGGAGTGTCGACACAGTTGCCAAATTATCACAATAAATTTCGACAGGAGCATCATTCCATTGTTCTAGTTGCAACCTAGCTAGAAACTCTTTAATCCACACTGCCTCGGAAGCTGCAAAACTGCATGCAACAAACTCAGCTTCCATCGTAGACGTAGTAAAGCATTTCTGCTTCTTACTAGCCCATGCTACTGTGCCGCCACCAAACATAAATACATACCTGGCAGTGAATTTCCTGTCATCCTTACACCCGGCATAGTCCGAATCACTATAGCCTTCCAATGACAGGTTCTCAGCCTGATATGTGAGTTTCATATCCTTGGTACCCAACAGGTATCTAAACACTCGCTTAATAGCTTGCCAGTGTTGCATACATGGGTTAGCCTGATATCGACTCACAAGGCTTACCACAAAAGCCAAGTCAAGTCTAGTGCAGTTCATGGCATACATCAAGCTATTAATAGCCTGCCCATATGGCACAGATTGGGTCTGTTTCACCCATATCTTTCACTTTAAATTGGGTCTTGAGCCATTCTTTAAGACTGGGAATCATACTAGTGTCATTCCCCATCAATAATATGTCATCTACATATAGTGATAATATTATAAATCTACTCCCATCTCTAAAGGAGTATACACAATGGTCATAGTCATTGGCCACAAAGCCATATTCACTTATCACCTTGTGAAAAGTGAAATACCATTATCTTGGCGATTGTTTCAGTCCATACAATGATTTAATAAGCTTGCACACCTTAGTTTCCTCCCCGAAAACAACAAACCCCTCGGGTTGTTCCATGTAAATCTCCTCCTCTAAATCATCATTTAGGAAGGCAGTCTTTACATCCATCTGGTGCAACTCTAAATCCAAGTATGACACAATTGCCAACAAACATCGGATTGAGATGAACCTAGACACAAGAGAATATGTCTCCTTAAAGTATATGCCCTCTACTTGTGTGAACCCTTTCGCCACAAGTCTAGCCTTATAATTATCTACTAATCCATCAACTTTGAGCTTCTTCTTGAAGATCCATTTACACCCAATGAGTTTCCTCTCATCTGGTAAGTCAACAATCTCCCAGACTTTTTTATTCAAGATTGAATCCATTTCCTTTTGAACAACCTTCCACCTTTCCTTGGAATCTGGACTACTTATAGCCTGCTCAAATGTGACTGGATCATTAAGTACATGTTCATCTACCGAAATCTCATCTTCACCATGCATAGCATAGTACTCCTTCAACAACACTGAAGGTCTACGCTCTCTTGATGCTTGAGACTCAACATCCTTTTTGGATGTGTTACCTATCACTTGTTCATTACTAGTGACAGTAACCTTCTCTTTTTCTATTTCAAAGAGTTCCATTATCTGACTATGTGTTTAAAGGTCTACATCTTCCTCAATAAAATAAGCATCTCTAGACTCAATTACCCCCACTATTCCATCATCATGGTGTACTACAAATCGATACCCTTTCGAATGATCACAATAACCTATAAAATTACATTTTATGGTCTTAGGATCCAACTTACTTCTAAGTTGATCAGGCATCCTGACATGGGCCTTTGACCCCACACTCTCAAGTTCAAAAAGTTTGGATGTCTACCCATCCATAACTCATACGGGGACAATTTGATCGACTTAGATGGTACTCGATTTAGTACATAAACAGCAGTGTCTAGTGCTTCACCCCAAAACTACGTTCCTAGTTCAGAGTGGTTTAACATGGATCTTACGATGTCTAACAATGTCCTATTATGTCTTTCAGCGACTCCATTCTGCTGAGGGGTATACAACAAAGTATACTGATGCACTATTCCATGGCTTGTACAATAGTCCTTGAACAAATTAGATGTGTACTCACTACCTATGTCTGTTCTCAGAACTTCAATTTTTTGTCCTAATTGGTTCTCAACCTCAGCCTTAAATTCCTTAAATTTCTCTAAGGCATTGGACTTCCTGGATAACAAGTACACATAACCATACCTAGAATAGTTATCTATGAACGTAATAAAATACATCATATCCCTTTGAGTCTTGACGTTTATAGGCCCACAAATCTCTAAGTGAATGAGCTCTAAAAGGTCTATTGCTCATTGACCTTTGGGAAAAGGTAGCATAGTCATTTTTTAGATAAACAATCTTCACACACGTGCAAATCATCACCTATTCTAGGTAGTAACCCACTATCCGACATTCAGTGTAATTTTCTTGCATTAACATGACAAATGCGTAAATGCCACAAAAAAGCATTATCAACAACCACACAAGCAATATATTCAGAATTAATCATTTCACTAAAATCAGGAAAGTCATTGGAAACATTCAATTTGAATAAACCATCAACTAAAGAAGCAGTAAAAAGAATATTATTCTTTTGTCCCAGAGTTCCCTTGCCACCTTTGAATCTAACTTCAAATCCCTTTTGAGTCAGCAAAAGGATTGAAATCAGATTCCTACGAATCAATGGTGCAAGCAAGACATCTGTGAGGACCAGTGTTTCCTCCTAAGAGAGGAACACGAATAAAGACTATCCCCAGCACATCACAATAAGTGTTATTCCCTATGTATATCTTGTGCTCTCTGGGATTAATCTCTTTCAACTCAGCAAATGACTCCTTCGTCATGGCCACATGACGAGTTGCAGCTGAGTCAAGCGACCAACCTCTCATGTTAGTGTTCTCAATCAATGCTTAAGAAATCATACACACTATGTCATTTTCACCTCCTTGCTGTTTCTTTTTATCGCTGCCCTGGGAGTCATTAGGACAGCTCCTGCAATAGTGACCCATCTAGCCACAAGTAAAGCAGGCTCCCTTCTTTTTGTTCTTGGCGTTGTCTCCACCCTGGAAATGAGGCTTCTTTCCTTTCCTCTTGAAGTTCTTCTTCGATGTGCCAGCATAAGACCCACCATTCTTGGAGCCAACATGGTGAGCAAGGTTGGCAGATGCATTAGAGGCCCTCATATGCTCTCTCCTTTCTTGCTCCAAGCTCAGCTTGACAGTAAGATCATCAAGAGTGAGTTTCTTATCACTCAGATTCAATACCAACACAAATGCTTCCCATGATGGAGGAAGACTAGTGAGTATCGTAGACACTTGGACCCCCAATAAAATTGGATCTCCAAGCATCTCCAGCACATTAGCGATAATGGACATAGCATTTATGTGCTCAAGCACATTCTTACCTTCCTCCATCCTCATGTTGGTATAGCGAGTGTGGAGTAACCTGATGTGAGCCTCAGTATGCTCTCCATACTTCCTCTCTATAGCCTCATACATATCTTTGGCCGTTTTGTGCTTCTGAAAAAGCAACTCAATAATAGGCTCCATAAAGGTAAGCATCGTGGTCCTTGCTCATGCATCCTCCAGTTTAAACTTCTCGTACTCACTCTTTTAAGCAGCAATACTATTATCACTTGGAAGTTGAAAAACTTGGTCCAACAGATGACCCAAGTTATCAAGGAACAGAATGTGATGAATACGCCTCTTCCAGATAACAAATATCGTGCATTCAACTTTTTAGTCTTAGCCAATTTGCTGGTGACCATATGGGAAGCCATTGCAACTTTTATAAAATCAGCAAGATGAAGATAAAATCTATAACCAGTGAAAACAGGACAAACAATATTAAAGAGCAAAGTTTGAATCACTAAACAACTATCAATAATTAGATAATTATGTGGCACAAATACTACTTCAAAAATAAATTGGTTTTTCAAATCTTTTCAAGCCGATCGATCGTGTCAAAATAGCCGATCGATCGTAAGCAGCCGATTGATCACGTCAAACTAGCCGATCGGTCGTAACCAGCCGCTGCAAACTTTGGACAATTATAGTAGATACGATCGATCGTGTACTTAGCCGATCGATCGCTCCTCTTGTAATACAATGTTTAAATTGTACACCTGATCGATCGTTTCCTCAAGCCGATCGATCATGTACCTAAGCTGATCGAACCAAAAGATGTGATCGATCGTTCTCACAATCTGATCGATCACTCCTCAAAATCAAATTTTTCTAGTAGATACGATCGATCGCAAATAATGTCGGTCGATCGTTTCTAACACAATTTCGAATTCCATTTTTAACAGTAGATACGATCGATCGCAAATAGTATCGGTCGATCGTTTCTCTCTTTCAAATGAAATTTCTAGTAACTACGATTGATCGCGAAAGGCGCCGATCGATCGTTACCGGTCGTCTTCTCCATTTTAAACCTTTAGCGATCGATCGCGTCTGGAATACCGATCGATCACCAAATCAAAAATTGTAATTTTTAATTCGATTGCTCTGAATTCCACACAGAGATCCAATCAGATATTTGAGAATTCTAACACCACAACGGAATTGAGGCACCGATACCACTGAAGTGTTACCGAGTCGCAGCGGAAGCAAATTAAATCGTCTGTTTGGTGTAGAATTCTTCAAAGATGTATCTTGATTTGGAATTCCTTGCACTCACAAATCATCACAAAAATAGAGTACAAGAATATGAGCAATATATGCAAACGAGAATTTATTTTATGCACAAATAAATTAAACGCAGGAACGTGTACTACTAACATGCGCTCTTTGTGCCAATGAATAATCCACGAAGAACTAGAAGGTTATGTCCGAGATCACCTCTTGAACCGTTCGTATGCAGATCAATGATTTGCTAATCTCCACGAGATAGCAATATCACTTTCTTTTTCTCCCAAAGATTTTCTATGATTATATCTCCAAGATCAATCATCCAAAGCCACAAAACATGAGAGAGAAAACATGAACCAAGAGAGATAGAGAGAGACGTCCTTTTTCCCAAAAGAGAAGACGTGTGTCATGAGAGAGAGAATGGAAGGCATCCCCTCCTATTTCTCTCTCTCTTTCGATTACCAAATTGGAGGAGTTAATCCTTCCCCTAATTTCTCTCATTAGTGGTTATCTAACCACCCATTAATCACCTCTCTTAAATTCCACAACGGTCCATTAGCATTAGGTGTCTCTTCTAATTAAGTGGGTCACCTTGGGCCCACGGGAGCCTAACATCTCTTCTTGTGCACACACCCCACATGGGAGGGCCGACTCCTCTAATCATGATAATTAATATGGTATGAACCCATATCATTATCTTACAGCATGGAGCTCCTCATCATGGCCTCCCTCCGATGATGCTCTGCTCTGTCACCCCCACGACTTCCTCTACTACTTCGTCTCCCACTCCCAACTCCCCATCCCCTCCCTGCTCCTCTCCTGCGCCTTCGATCTCATCCTCAACACCCTCCGAGGTGCTCCCATGGATAAAAATCCCATCCTTTTCACATCCATTTTTTTCTGCACTTTTCATTTACCATTTCTTATTGCTTTGTGGGTAGTGATCGCCTTCTTGGATTTCTGACCGTGGGAAATCACCGCTGCGGCCGTCTTCTCTGGCAGTGATGGCTTTCTCGAAAGAGCTCTTCCAAAGTTCTGTGAAGGGCTGAGGCGGGGTTTCTTCTTTTACACCCTCCGTCCCACTCTAATAGCTCAATTTGGTTTTTTTACCAAATAAAGTTATTAAAGTGGGACAAAAATAAGCGGGAGGAGGGGTGGTTCCAAGTTTCCCTTTCGAGTACCAGGGCGGTTACAGGTCCAAAAAATTGAACTCGTTGCGGGTCCAATTTGGTTCTGGTTTGAAGATTTACAATGGTTACAGGGCCGGGTTTGGCGAGAACCGATCCAAACCCGCCCTATGTTGCATCCCTAACCAAGTTCCGTGAGCATGGTACATAGAGACCCAACATGGCACATTGCTATGCAACATTCCTTGCATGGTCATCCAGTAATTATGTACCCTGTTAGGCCTCTATGTACTGTGTTTGGGACCCTATGTACCATGGTCTTTGGAAACATTTTGCCGAATCTGGGCATGCCGATGTGCACATTAGATATCAATTATGTACAAAAAAAATTAGTGTATACCTACGACTTAAACCTCATTTTGAAAATAAATTCTTCATTCATACAAAAAAAATGGAAAATCAACTTTTCGAAGCCCTCGATCATTGTAGTAAATGAAAATCGTGGGGTGGCGTACAAACTAAACAATCTTCACCATTACCGATCGAGAAAACAATCTTCACCTTCGTAAAATTGCATGTAACAACCTTATATTCCCTCCGTCACGTAGTGTCTTATTGTGTTTGTTTTTTTTACATAGCTCATTTTTAAAACCAAATACAACAACTACTACGGGACAGAGGAATTGGCCAATGACATTTCATTACATTGGTTTGTACGAAGTGCTTTGTCTGCCTCTTGATCTTAAGGATTGACTGGGTCTGAGTACATAATTTCTATTAATAGAACCTTCCTGGCAACACCCAGTCGATATAACTTAGCTACAAAAAACGCATCCCTTGTTATTGTCAAGCAACAAGAAGGTACACATGTCCTTGAGAACTTCACAATGCATGGCTGATCATTACACATTATTTTATCTAACTCATCCTATATATACCAACCCTTTGCTTCCCAGTCCCAACTAACATAGCATCCTCCATCAGTCTCAATCATCTTATACTCACACACTACAGAAGAAGTTGACAACCATGGCCTTTATTGGTAATCAAGGTCTCTTTATCATAATGGCTATCTTGGCTTCATCCCACCTCTCGAGTGCAAGTGACCCTGATATTCTATCCGACTTCCTCCTCCCGACCAACCTCACGGCCGTGGGTGCAACTTTCTTCACCTACACTGGCTTCCGGTCAGTTAATGGGCCTCCACCTCCGGCTTTTCAAGTTACCAAAGCAACCAAGGCCGAGTTCCCTGCCCTTGATGGGCAAAGCGTCTCTTATGCCGTGCTAAGATTCCCGCCTGGAACAGTAAACCCACCCCACACTCACCCCAGGTCCGCTGAGCTCCTACTGAACCTAGGCGGGTCACTGGAGGTTGGGTTAGTGGACACCACTGGGAAGCTCTACACTCAAACCCTCCAGTATGGGGATATGTTCGTGTTCCCAAAGGGCCTGGTGCACTATCAGTACAATCCGGATCCCAAGAATATGGGCTTTGCTCTTTCAGCCTTTGGCAGCGCCAGCGCAGGAACCGTGTCGATCCCTAGCACTTTGTTCACCACTGGAATTGATGAACAAGTTCTTGCCATGTCTTTCAAGACTGATGTAGCTACTGTTCAGAAGATTACGGCAGGACTCACTCCCAAGGCCTGAAGCATTCACTCTCATGTCTTACTCCTCTTTCATGGCTGCTTGTTTCATTATTTTCCCAATTTTTTGACATTTCAGAAATAAGTGAATTAATTTGCTCATTCAATTCATATTTCATGTTGAACTCCATATGTCTTGCTATCTAAAAACATTATTTCACTTCAAAATATTGTTTGTACGCCATTAACAAGGATTACATTGTTCTCCCTCTGGTCACCTTTAATAAATATAGTTTTCGTCAAATTTAGTTCATTTGAATAAAACTGTATTTATTAAAGTGGCCAGAGGGGGTACAAGACTGTATGGACTGATGATTTTATAACTGGAAGGATTTGTTGGTACAACTAGAAAATTGACAACAGTTGAATATCTTCTTTGAAGCAGTCACTCCAAAAATTCACAACACTGCTAGCCTCATCCTCAAAAATTAAAAAATAACTAGTGTCAATTAGTCAAAATTGGTAATTCGGGGTGGTGCAGTAACAGTATTGTAGGGGTGTTAGCCTAAACTACCCAAGAATGGGGAACTGGACCGGTTCAGGTCCTCTATGAGGCTGTCAAGTGGGGCCAATAAAGGGGGCTCCAATAATCAGCGGTGTTTCAATGATGATGTAGCTAAATGTACATACTTCAAAGTATCTGAAACATTTTTAACTTCCAATGGGGGTGAGAATCGATGTTGGGTTTGTGTCTAACTCCCTCCATTTTAGTTCATCTTGAAAAACTAACTAGGATAGTTAATATGGGACCGAGCGAGTATATGGTAAGATTTCTGTTTGTCTTTTGATGCAACAAGGAGAAGCGCACTAAATCTACCCCTGCCCACTCGAAACAACAAAACGGAGAGCTGAAGGGGGGGATGCCCAAGCCAGAATTGAGGTCCACTGAAGAGGCGAGCTCTTTGAGCAAGAAGATGAGCACACCATTAGCATACCTGCAGGTAAAGGAGAACTTTAATGAGCACCTTGAAATCTTGGAAGGAGATAGAAAGCATATTTATCTTGGCTACCCGGCCTCACTGCTCGCGCAACCTATTAGTGAAATAGTCTAATTGAAGTACCCTTGCCCAAGGGACGCTACGAGATTGCTGGGCTAGTTTTCTTTATATATTGTCAGTACCTTTTACTGAAAGTTTATACTTAAATCGACGGAGATCCTACTCTCGGGGTTTGATATGTAAGATAATGGTATGGGTTTGTCCCATATTTATTATCATGTTTAGAGGAGTCGTCCCTCTCATGTGAGGTGTGTGCACATGTGGAGATGATAGGCTCCCGTGGGCCCAAAATGGGGCCCACCCAGATGGAAGAGACACCTTTACTGTTTGTAACCGTTATGAAAAAAAGATCATGAAAAAGGAATAATTTGGGAAATATTACCCGAATTGGAAATACTCAAATTAGAAATAGGCAATTTAGAAATAGCCAAATTAGAAATGCGTAATGGCAGTTGTAACTCCCCAATTTGGGGAACTGTGATGAGAGATTAAAGGGGGACGTGAACAGTAACGTCCTCCTACCTTTTGGGTGCTCTCTCTCTCCCTTGAGGACTCTCCTTCTTCTCTCCTTGGTGGATTTCTTATCTTTGGCTTTTGATGATTGGGAATCATCAAAGCAAAGGCAAAGGATTGGAGAAACGAAGGAAGTGACATTGTTATCTCGTGGAGAATAGCAAGTCATAGATTCACACACGAACAGTTGCAAAAAGGGTGATCTCCGACATATTCTACTTCTCTATGAAGAACGGTATAATCTTGGGCACAAAGACCGCAGGTTAGTAGTACACGATCTTGGATTTGATTTGATTGTTCATGATATTAATCTTTGTTCATTTATATTGCTCATAAACTTGTACTCCATATTGTCTTTTGTATTTGTGAGTGCAAGGGATTTTCTCATAATCAGAATTTGGAGAATTTAACACCAAAACGGACGTTAGATCTGCTTCCGCTGCGGCTCGATTACCCTTCAGTGGTATCGGAGCTACGGTTCGTTTATGGTGTTAGAATTCCCAAAGATCTGTGAGGAATTCTGAGCAATCGAAATAAAAAATCGCATTTTTTTTATTTGGCGATCGATCGACAAACCAAACGCGATAGATCGCTAAAGGTTTTCTAACGATGAAGACAACTGGTAACGATCAATCTGCACCATCCACGATCGATCGTAGTTACTGGAAGCGTTGTTTCAAAGAGGGAAATGATCGATTGGCAGTATTTGCGATCGATCGTATCTACTGTTAAAAACTAAAATCGAAATTGCGTTAGAAACAATCGTCCGACACTAGTTGCGATTGATCGTATCTACTAGAAAATCTGGTTTTGTGAAGCGATCGATTGGGTGTGAGAACGATTGATCGCATCTACTGGTTCGACCAGTTTAAGGTATGCCATCTATCGGCTTGAGGAAGCGATCGATCAGGTGTATCATTTGAATATTGTATTACAAGGGGAACGATCGATCGACTGAATACACGAGCAATCGTATCTACTGTAAGTTGTGCAAAGTCGTCAGCGACTGTTGCGATCGATCGATAGCACAATCGATCAGGTATTTTGACATGATCGATTGACGGGAAAAGATTTGAAAAACCAATTATTTTGAAGCAGTTTTTTGTGCCATATAGTTATCTGATTATTGAGAGTTATTTAGTGATTCAAACTGTGCCGCTTAACACTTGTTGTCCTATTTCACTGGTTGTAGATTTTTATCTTCACCTTGTTGCACCACTTGCTAATTTTTTACCAAAGTTGCAATGGCATCATGAATGGTCTCCAGTGAGTTGGCAAAGACTGAAAGGTTGAATGCCATGAACTTTGTTACTTGGAAGAGTCGCATCCGGCACATTCTGTTCCTTGATAACTTGGGTCATATGTTGGACCAAGTTGTTGAACCTTCAGGTGAAAATAGTATTGCTGCTCAAAAGAGAGAGTACGAGAATTTCCGGATGGAGGATGCACGAGCAAGGACCACGATGCTTACCTTTATGGAGCCTACTATTGAGCTACTTTTTGAGAAGCACAAAACGGCCAAAAAATGTATGAGGCCATAGAGAGGAGGTATAGAGGCATACTGAGGCACACATCAGGTTGCTCTGCACTCGCTACACCAACATGAGGATGGAGGAGGGCAAGAATGTGCTTGAGCACATAAATGCCATGACCATTATCGCTACTGAGTTGGAGATTCTTGGAGATCCAACTTCATTGGGGGTCCAACCAAGTATCTATGATACTCACTAGTCTCCCTCCATCATGAGAAGCAGTTGTGGTGGCTTTAAACCTAAGTGATAAGAAGCTCACTCTCGATGATCTTACTGCCAAGCAGGAGATGAGAGAGCATATGACGGCCTCTAATGCATCTGCCAACCTTGCTCACCATGTTGGCTCCAAGAAAGGTGGGTCTTATGCTGGCACCTCAAAGAAGAACTTCAAGAGGAAAGGAAAGAAGCCTCAGTTCCTGGGTGGAGACAAGGCCAAGAACAAAAAGAAGGGAGCCTGCTTTGCGTGTGGCCAGATGGGTCACTATAGTAAGAACTGTCCTAATGGCTCCGAGGGAAACAAGAAAATGAAACAGTAGGGTGGTGGAAAGGACATAGCGTGCATGGTTTCTGAGGCACTGATTGTGAACACTAACACTAGAGGTTGGTGGCTTGACTCGGCTGCAACCCGTCATGTGGTAATGGCTAAAGTGTCTTTTGCTGAGATGAAAGAGATTAGTCCTGGAGAGCACAAGATCTACATGGGGAACAACACCTATTGTGATGTGCTGGGAATAGGCTCTATTCGTGTTCCTCTTTTAGGAGGAAACACTATGGTTCTCACAGATATTTTGTTTGTACCTACTATTCGTAGGAATCTGATTTCAATTCCTTTGTTGACTCAAAAAGGATTTGAAGTCAAGTTCAAGGGTGGCAAAGGAACTGTGGGACAAAAGAATAATATTTTATTTATTGCTTCTTTAGTAGATGGTTTATTCAAACTTGATGTTTCAAATAACTTTGCTAAGATTAATGAAATGATTGATTTTGGGTATGTTGCTTATTTTGTTGATAATGCTTTATTGTGGCATTTACGCCTTTGTCATGTGAATGTGACAAAATTACACCAAATGTCAGGTAGTGGGTTACTGCCTAGAATAGGTGATGATTTGCGCGTTTATGAAAATTGTTTATCAGGCAAAATGACTAGGCAACCTTTTCCCAAAGGGCAGCGAGCAATTGACCTTTTAGAGGTCATTCTCTCTGATATATGTGGGCCTATAAACGTCAAGACTCAAAGGGGTATGACGTATTTTATTATATTTATAGATGACTATTCGAGATATGGTTATGTGTACTTGTTGTCAAGAAAGTCTAATGCCTTAGAGAAATTCAAGGAATTTAAGGTTGAGGTTGAGAACCAAATAGGACGGAAGATTAAAGTTTTGAGAACAGACAGAGGTGGTGAATACACATCTGATTTGTTCAAGGACTATTGTACAAACCAAGGAATAGTGCATCAGTATACTTTGCCGTATACCCCTCAACAGAATGGAGTCGCTGAAAGACGTAATAGGACTTTGTTGGACATGGTAAGGTCCATGTTAAACCACTCTGAACTAGTAACGCAGTTTTGGGGTGAAGTACTAGACACCGCTATTTATGTACTAAATCAAATACCTTCTAAGTCGATCATATGAGTTATGGAAGGGAAAACATCCAAACTTTTCGAATTTGAGAGTGTGGGGGTCAAAGGCTCATGTCAGGGTGCCCGATCAACTTAGAACTAAGTTGGATCCTAAGACCATAAAATGCAATTTTATAGGTTACTGTTATCATTTGAAAGGGTATCGATTTGTAGTACACCATGATGATGGGACAGTGGGGGTTATAGAGTCTAGAGATGCTTATTTTCTTGAGGAAGATATAGACCTTAAAACTCCTAGTCAGAGAGTGAAACTCTTTGAAATTGAAAAAGAGAAGGTTACTATTAGTAGTAATGAACAAGTGATAAGTAACACATCCAATGAGGATGTTGAAACTCGAGCATCAAGAGAGCGTAGACCTTCAGTATTGTTGAAGGATTACTATGCCATGCTTGGTGAAGATGAGAGATCGGTAGATGAACCTGTACTTAGTGATCCAGTCACATTTGAGCAGACTATGAGTAGTCCAGATTCCAAGGAATGGCGGAAGGCTGTTCAAGAGGAAATGGACTCGATCTTGAAGAACAAAGTCTGGGAGATTGTTGACTTACCAGACGAACGGAAACCCATTGGGTGTAAGTGGATCTTTAAGAAGAAGCTCAAAGCTGATGAATCAATAGAGAAGTACAAAGCTAGACTTGTAGCGAAAGGTTTCACACAAGTAGAGGGCATAAACTTTAAGGAGACGTATTCTCCTGTGTCTAGGTTTATCTCGATCCGATGTTTATTAGCAATTGTGTCATACTTAGATTTAGAGTTGCACCAGATGGATGTAAAGACTGCCTTCCTAAATGGTGATTTAGAGGAGGAGATTTACATGGAACAACCCGAGGGGTTTGTTGTTTCCGGGGAGGAAACTAAAGTGTGCAAACTTATTAAATCATTGTATGAACTGAAACAATCACCAAGACAATGGTATTTTACTTTTCACAAGGTGATAAGTGAATATAGCTTTGTGGCCAATGACTATGACCATTGTGTATACTCCTTTAGAGATGGGAGTAGATTTATGATATTATCATTATATGTAGATGATATATTATTGATGAGGAATGACACTAGTACGATTCTCAGTCTTAAAGAATGGCTCAAGACCCAATTTGAAATGAAAGATATAGGTGAAGCATCTTACATCCTCGAGATGAAGATTGAGAGAGATAGAAAAGTGAGGAGGCCAAGTATATCTCAGGAATCATACATAGAGAGTGTATTAAAATGCTTTGGCGTGATTGGTTGGAAGACCATAGATTCGCCCATCTATAAAGGGATAGTTTTGTCTGAGAAAATGACACTTGCATCAGACGAGGAACGTCTGAAGATGCAATATGTGCCACATGTGCAGGATATTGGCAGCTTGATGTATGCCATGAACTGCACTCGACTTGATTTGGCTTTTGCGGTAAGCCTTGTGAGTCGATATCAGGCTAACCCAGGTATGCAACACTCGCAAGCTATTAAGCGGGTGTTCAGATACCTTTTGGGTACCAAGGATATGAAACTCACATATCAGGCCGAGAACATGTCATTGGAAGTTTATAGTGATTCGAACTATGCCGGGTGTAAGGATGACAGGAAATCCACTGTCGGGTATGTATTTATGTTTGGTGGCGGCGCCGTAGCATGGGCTAGTAAGAAGTAGAAATGCATTACTAATTCCACAATGGAAGCTGAGTTTGTTGCATGCAGTTTGGCAGATTTCGAGGCAATATGGATGAAAGAGTTTCTAGCTAGGTTACAGCTAGAACAGTGGACTGATGCTTCTGTCCAAATTTATTATGATAATTTGGCAACTGTGTCGACACTTCGTAATGGGGAGATCAGTTCTAGAGTAAAGCACATTGAGGTGCATTACTTTTATGTATTTAACATGCTATAACGGGGAAAGTTGACGGTGAGTCATCTTCCTACGGTTGAGATGTTGGCTGATCCGTTAACGAAGGCCTTAACGATGGATCTATTTGTGAAATATATTCATAGTTTTGGATTACGATAGGACTAGTGCATGAGTCACTGTTGGATCGCAAATATGAGCGCAAGTGGGCGATGTAAGATAATGGTATGGGTTTGTCCCATATTTATTGTCATATTTAGAGGAGTCGTCCCTCTCATGTGAGATTTGTGCACATGTGGAGATGATAGGCTCCCGTGGGCCCAAGATGGGGCCCACCTAGATGGAAGAGACACTTTTACTGTTTGTAACCGTTATGGAAAAAGGATCATGGAAAGGGAATAATTTGGGAAATATCACCCGAATTGGAAATACCCAATTTAAAAATAGGCAATTTAGAAATAGCCATATTAGAAATGTGTGATGGGAGTTGTAACTCCCCAATTTGGAGAACCGTGATGAGTGTTTAAAGGGAGACGTGAACAGTAATGTCCCCCTACATTTTGGGTGCTCTCTCTCTCTCTCTCTCCCTTGAGGACTCTCCTTCTTGTCTCCTTGGTGGATTTCTTATCTTTAGCTTTTTTGGTGATTGGGAATCATCAAAGCAAAGGCAAAGGATTGGAGAAACGAAAGAAGTGACATTGCTATCTCATGGAGAATAGCAAGTCACAGATTCACACATGAACGGTTGCAAAAAAGGTGATCTCTGACATATTTTATTTCTCTACGAAGAACGGTATAATCTTGGGCACAAAGGTCATAGGTTAGTAGTACAGGTTCTTGGATTTGATTTGATTGCTCATGATATTAATCTTTGTTCATTTATATTGCTCATAAACTTGTACTCCATATTGTCTTTTGTGTTTGTGAGTGCAAGGGATTTCCTCATAATCAGAATTTTGAGAATTTAATACCAAAACTGACGCTAGATCTGCTCCCGCTGCGGCTCGATTACCCTTCATGATAAGCAGGTAGGTAGGACTATACATATAAATAAATATCACTAAATCCCCTCGTGCTTGCAAGAATTCATTTTCCTTGTGTTCAGTATATTGTTTTTAATTTAGTGATGAATTTTACTAACTTTTTTTCAGCAAAAATACAACGTTTCTACTTTTTTTTTGGTAATATTTGTAAGGGAAAATAATATAATAAATCATCAAAAAAAAATTATGAAAATAACACACTGTAGCAAATATTTGTAAAATAGGGTATCTGACAAGCCACGTAGGCGCCCGCGTGGCGCAGGTGCTTGCGTGGCTTCTTTTTTTTTTAAAACCAAACCAAAAAGCGTCGGTTGACTCGGTTAAAAGAGAAAGCCTTAACAGAGGCGTCAGTTGAACCGATGCCTTTTACTCCCTTATGATTTTCTGTCCCATTTTAAATAGGCACTCACTTCAACAATACATATCTCTCTCATTTCTAACCCATTTTTGCCCATTTTTTTTCATTCTTCCTTATTTTTAGTGCTCTTTCTAGTCATTATGATATCACAAAGATGTTGAGCCATCACATACCATTTATCGTAGTTTTTGTAGTATGTTTTTCGATAAATAGCATGTGATGGATCAACATCTTTGCGATATCATTATAACTAGAAAGACCATTAAAAATAAGGAAGAATGGAAAAAAATGGGCGAAAATAGATAAAGAATGAGAGAGATATGCATCATTGAAGTTATCACCCCTTTAAAATGGGAAAGATTTATTTTAGTGGGACAAATTTCAATGATGCATATCTCTCTCATTCTTCATCCATTTTCGCCTATTTTTTTTCATTCTTCTTTAGTTTTAGTGGTATTTCTGGTCATAATGATATCGCAAAGATGTTGATCCATCGCATACTATTTATCGAAAAAAATACTACAAAAACTACGATAAATGGTATGTGATGGTTCAACATCTTTGTGATATCATAATGACTAGAAAGAGAACTAAAAATAAGGAAGAGTGAAAAAAAAAGGGGCCAAAATGGGTTAGAAATGAGAGAGATATGCATCGTTGAAGTGAGTGCCTATTTAAAATGGGACGGAAAATCAGTGAGGCAGTAAACGCCTCTGTTAACCGACGCCATTCTCTTCTAACAACCGACGCCTTTTGGTTTGATTTTAAAAAAAAAAAAAGCCACGCAAGCGCCCGCGCCATGCAGGCACCTGCGTGGCTTGTCAGATACCCTATTTTGCAAATATTTGCTACAGTGTGTCATTTTCATAATTTTTTTTTACGATTTATTATATAAATTCCCCTATTTCTAATGGTATTTTTCATTTCAAAGGTGAACCCAATATGTAATGCCCCAGCTCAAAAGCTGTGGTTCACACGATACTTGTGGAGGCAGCGACACAACCTCATCCATTTGCAATGGACACTTGCAATATCTCTACTACCAAACCAATCGTCCATAAGATTGTAGGGAATGCCTTGCTAATCTTTTGCACTTGAAAGATAGCTTCAACACTTTTAATAGAATCTAGCCATGATAGATGATAGGCTTCTACTATTATTAAGGATCCCTCAAGGCATAAACCCTATAAGAAAAATGAGGTATAAATGCTAAATGGGCAAGTATAGTTTGCATAACTGTAACACCCGGAAAATTTGTACGTTAACTAAAGGTTTCTATTTTAGGTAACTGTTCTAAAATAGGAAAGTTCGTTGCTTGATTTGATTTCTGGTTGTGCGATGTGCTTTGATGTGTTATTTGATGTTTATGATGTAGTATGATTCGTTAATCGCATGACTATTAGTAGTAGAAAACCAGGACACGAGGGTTGGTCCTGGCGCTGGGCACAACCTGGCGCTGAGGCCAGCCTGGCACCAGGGTCTGAGAGCACCTGACGCCAGGAGTGGGCCAGGCGCCAGGGCATGTGTTCAAGTGGATGAGACCCATTTGAATTTCATAATTAATCAGTTAATTTTGGTTTTATTCGTGGTCCATGGTCTACACGAGATAGTGTAACGAGTAGTACAACCGCGGGACACCAGAGTCATGTGTGCGCATGACTCTAGATTTAGACGCACAGACCTGGGCGCAGGGCCATGTGGCACAGGCCCAGGGAGTCAGGTGAACGTGGGTAACTAGCCACAAGGAGATCTTTATAGGATTGGAGTGAATCTTGGAGCAAAATCTACGATTTGACCTAATAGCGGTAAATATGGTAAGTATCGCGGAGGATCGGGAAGTATCAGTTCGGTTGAGATAATTAGGGAAGATAAATCTTAATTAAAAAGAGATAAATATTTCACTTTTTAATCAACCAATAGGAAGGGGACGTCTAGTTGGTTGGTTTAGATATGGTAGTTTCCTAGTTTGGAACGAAATATATAAAGTATGATTAAGATTGTAAGCTCGGCCAGTACTATTTCTGTGTCGAAAGTCTGTAGTAAATAAATCATAACTAATTTAGGAAAAACCGGAAAAATATAAAATTAGTGTGGTTAGAAACTAGACTCATATGGCTAACTCCAATAAAAATTTCAGAGTCTAAGTCCAAACGAAATGACCGTGGGAAGAGTCGGAAGTGGACTCTTATGCGTATGACAGTGTGCTGTAATTAGGATTAAGATAGTGAACGAATCTTATTAGAGATTTGAAATCCTAATTAAATGAGGAAAACCAAATGGATTAACATGGCTGAACGTCCCTTACTAATGAGGGAGACCTTTTAATTGGTTAGTTGGGATTTGGGATTAGGAAGGATCTAATTAGGAGATATCCTAATTGGAGGAGGTTTTGGCTATATAAGCCAAGGAGGAGGACGCCCATATGCTTCACTCAAAGCTTTGGACGCCTTGTGAAAAGCCCTAGCTCTTCTCCCTTTCCTTGACACCAATTCCAGCAATCTTCTACCTCTCCCCTCAACCTCTTTTCTCGTGCGATCGAAGGAGTGGAGGCGTCGTTGCGAAGGAGAAAGAACGAGCTACGCGTGGAGGTGTATTTCGCATACATCTAAGTGGTAGGATGGTTTTTCCTAACCAATTCGGTTTGCACTTCTTTGGTCCTTTTATATTGTGATTAATTTATGATCCTATTCATATTATCTCAGAGATAAGAGTGCCTAATGTTTATTTCATGAGAGATTCCTTGTTGTTTGATAAATAAGAGTGCTCATAATGTCATACCTTGTTTAATGCTTCATGTTGATGCATATATGCCTACTTTTGATGGGAATATCTATAGGTCATGTCTCTTGAACGTGGATGGTCATGAAATTTATCTTCTTTATTCTGTTATGTCCTTATTTAATAGTCCAATATGGTTAAGGTATGTATTAATAATGTTAAAAGCTTAATTAGATCAAGGTTGATGCCTTGAATCTAGTTTAAGGTATTATCATCAATTAGAATCATTATAATCATTAAGTTCCAGAACATACCAGAATCTAGAATTACTCTAGGAGGGGAGTAATTAAGGGTATTAATGTTATATTATCATGGCTAATGGGTATTAGTACATGATTACCTATTATAAGTAAGTAATGTGCTCTCGGCCAGAACTGTTTCTGCGCCGACAGTGCTCAGTATAAAAATCATAATTAAATGTATAAAAATAAGAAAAATATGCCGTCAGTGGGGTTATAAACTAGACTCATAGGGATATCTGCGGTTAAAATTTCAGAGTCAGAGTCCTTCTGTGTTGACAGTGGAGTCAGTCGTAAGTGGGCTGTACAGTATAAGATAGTTTACTAGAACTAGGGTTTTAAAACACTAAGAAGTATTACTACTCATAATATGATATAATCTGATTAAAATAATATTAATTCAGTAAGATAAAACTACTTATGAGTCACTGTAATAAGTGAAGAAGTTTAAAAGATTAAGACTTTGGGACAAGTCAGCGTGCACAAGAGTCAATTTGGTCTTGTTTCTATGGTTCATCGTGGTGTCGGTTTGAGTATCCAATTGGAGATCAAACTTTCTTAGAAAGGTAGCTTGAGATTAAAAGTAATACAATTCCATACTTAGAGATATCCCTATCAAAGGTAAGACATGATGCATGACGTGTAATCTAAGAGTGAAATTCATTATTCCTCAGATTGTGAGTCTTCATTATTCTCTTCATTATGCAAGATATGTGAATCTTCTAGTTACTCCCTGAGAGAGAGCTATATATACTGTTGAGAAACCTTGATTATCTGTTTCATACTCCATGAGGGAGTCATTGCGGTAAGAGTTACCCTATTCTCATAAAGGTGAGACTTGTGCTTTTGTTGAATCATTGTCCAGTTTGACATTGACCTATTTCTCCACTTATTAAAAGGTAGAATCATAGTATGCTCACGAGCCATTGCTAGGTCATGAGTGACCTCCGATATTTATGGAACATGGTTTCCCTATTGCCCGAAAGGAGGCAAATACGTACGTCTTAGACTGGTTGACATTACGGAAGGTCTTCAGTCTCCGCTCTTTGTGCCCGTAAGCACAGATGGGGCCAGCATGCCTAGACGCGTGGCCGGGTTCCAAAAAGAGAACCTCTAGGATGTTCTGGTATATTTTACCTTTCGAGATCGGTAAATTCAGCGAGCAGAAATTGTAACTCCTTGCACCATAGATGCCTGGAGCCTTGAGTGTCTTGACCTTTCTCTCCTTACACCGATATTTGTTTGGAGTCATATTGAGATTATTCTTTCCTATACTTTTCCATTGGAACTGTTATCATTTGACCTTGCTATTCAGGCAACATAAACCTATGAGTGGTCTTTCAAAGAGTGTTTATTCCTGTTTATCTGAGTGATCTATTCTTCATAGCCTATTTTATCTTCCTGGTGGGTTTTTACATCCTACTGGGTATTTCTACGAAATACTCACGCATCCTCTGATGCAGGCTTCAACGATCAGTAAGTGAGTACTTTGCAGTTCAAAAAGGTGTAGCAGATGCGTGGGAGATGTCTTGAAGAATTGCTTTATTTATTCTATTGCATTTTGTTAGAACTTCGTTAGTATTGGCCAGTGTGTGCCTGGATTTGATGCTTGCTTTATTTGATAGTTTTTATTTAATCTCCTGTAATAATCTCAGTAGGATCCATTTGCTACATTGACAATGTTACTTAAAATTTGATGAAGAAGTTCTTAGTTCTCAATTTCTAAGTTTCGTTATGAGTTCCTAGTGATGTCGATTACACGTTCTTTTTGTAGCGATGTAATTGACCCGAGTGATCGAGTATTCGGTCGCGTCCCAAGGTTCCTATCTCGGCTTTTATTTAGTTTACTTAAAGGCTTCCGCACTCCGATCGAGGTCAGAAATTTTGGGGCGTGACAATAACAATGTCACAAATCCTCTCGTGCTGGTGCATCAAATGTATTTAGAGGTAGACTGATAAGCGATCGTACAATGATGCATGGATTGGATATTCATTGTGAGAATCGATGTTGGGTTTGTGTCTAACTCCCTCTATTTTAGTTCATCTTGAAAAACCAACTAGGATAGTTAATATGGGACCGAGCGAGTATATGGTAAGATTTCCGTTTGTCATTTGATGCAACAAGGAGAAGCGCACTAAGGGGGCGTTTGGAAGCTGATAGGTGAAAGGTGAAAATTTATGTCAGCCTGAAAATAATCAAGGGTGTTTTTTCCTGATGGTGACAGCTCGTTTGGAAGCTGAAAGTAATTCGGCGTCAGGGTGAAAATTTTCACACCTAATTTGTGAAAGGTGAAATATGTTTGGGAACTGAAAATAAGTCACGCTGATAGGAATATTCGTCAGCATATCGAGTAATTTGATACACTATAGTACTGCATATCGAGTAACTGGTTACACTATAGTACTGCATATTGAGTAATTTGATACACTATAGTACTGCATATCGAGTAACTGGTTACACTATAGTACTGCATATCGAGTAATTTGATACAATATAGTACTGCATATCGAGTAACTGGTTACACTATAGTACTGCATATCGAGTAATTTGATACACTATAGTACTGCATATCGAGTAATTTGATACACTATAGTACTATAACTGCATATCGAGTAATTTGATACACTATAGTACTGCATATCGAGTAACTGGTTACACTATTGTACTGCATATCGAGTAATTTGATACACTATAGTACTGCATATCGAGTAACTGGTTACACTATAGTACTGCATATCGAGTAATTTGATACACTATAGTACTATAGTACTGCATATCGAGTAATTTGATACACTATAGTACTGCATATCGAGTAATCGATTACGCGATAACTTTTTTAATGGGCAAACTTCACCGATGCATATCTTACTCATTTCTAATCCGTTTTGGCCCATTTTTTTTTCATTCTTCCTCATTTTTAGTGTTCTTTCTTATAACGATGAAAAAATGTCCAAAATGGACTAAAAATGAGGGAGATATGACGGTAGAGGGGGTCCCTCGGCTTAACGGTGCGGCAGCGGAGGTGTCGAGGCAAATACCGGGGTGATCATCTTTGGACGACCCGAGCAGTTGCCCGGGAGGGGTGGGCACGGGTTCCCTCGGCTCAATGGGGCGACGGCGTCGATTGGGGGGGGGGGGCTCAACGAGCGGCGGCGGGGATGGGGGCACAGATTCTCCTGGCTCAACGGGGCACCGTCGAGGTGGGGGTACTCACCGGGGGGGACGAATCTCTGTGCGAGAGTTGGTTTTTTTCGTTGAAGAGACGAGAGGATCAATTCGTCAGCCTGATTCTCACTCGGGTGAGAATCAGCCTTTCAGGGTGAAAGGTGAAAAATTGTCACCTTTCACCTTTCAGGGCTGATTTTTAGCCTTTCAGCAAACAAACACTTTTCAGGCCTGAAAGGTGAAAGAGTGAAAATTTTCACCTATCACTGTCACCGACCATTTTTCACCCTTTCAGCAAACAAACACTTTTCACCCTGAAAGGTGACAATTTTCACCTTTCAGGGCTGAAATATTTGATTTTTCAGCTTTCCAAACGCACCCTAAATCTACCCCTGCCCACTCGAAACAACAAAACGGAGAGCTGAAGGGGGGGATGCCCAAGCCAGAATTGAGGTCCCCTGAAGAGGCGAGCTGTTTGAGCAAGAAGATGAGCACACCATTAGCATACCTGCAGGTAAAGGAGAACTTTAATGAAAAAGGCAAAGGAGAACTTGGAAGGAGATAGAAAGCTTATTTATCTTGGCTACCCAGCCTCACTGCTCATGCAACCTATTAGTGAAATAGTCCAATTGAAGTATCCTTGCCCATAGGACGCTACGCGATTGCTGGGCTAGTTTTCTTTATAAATCGTCAGTACCTTTTACTGAAAGTTTATACTTAAATCGACGGAGATCCTACTCTCGGGGTTTGTTAGGCAGGTAGGTAGGACTATACATATAAATAAATATCACTAAATCCCCTCGTGCTTGCAAGAATTCATTTTCTTTGTGTTCAGTATATTGCTTTTTATTTAGTGATGAATTTTACTAATTTTTTTCAGCAAAAATACTATGTTTCTACATTTTTTTTGGTAATATTTCTAGTGTTATTTTTCATTTCAAAGGTGAACCCAATATGTAATGCCCCAGCTCAAAAGCTGTGGTTCACACGATACTTGTGGAGGCAGCGACACAACCTCATCCATTTGCAATGGACACTTGCAATATCTCTACTGCCAAACCAATCATCCATAAGATTGTAGGGAATCCCTTGCTAATCTTTTGCACTTGAAAGATAGCTTCAACACTTTTAATAGAATCTAGCCATGATAGATGATAGACTTCTACTATTATTAAGGATCCCTCAAGGCATAAACCCTATAAGAAAAATGAGGTATAAATGCTAAATGGGCAAGTATAGTTTGCATAACAATGTTACAAATTTTTGGAAACAGGCTGCATTTTAGATTATTGATTAACCCATCGTAAAATAAAGATCAAAGTTGATCGGTAAACGAAGACAACAAAATGAAAAAGGCAGCAAGATGATTCTGGCATAGAATGAACAAATAGGTCGACAAGCAGAAACTTTGCAGAGAAGTATAATTTCAAGTTAATTATCCAAAAAAATAAGTAAGTCTTCTAGTTAATATCTCAAGTTTTCTGATATGGACAACAACATGGTGGACTAAAAACAAGGAATTAACAAGGATCGGCAAGGAACATGACATTAAAATATTTCTACACTTTACAAAATAACTGCACTTTGTCAAGAGTACAAATTGTCAAGACTGATGCAAAAACGTTCTGCATCTTACAACACAGTATATGAGCTTTCTGACTCTAGACATACAACGAATAGAGGAAAATAAGAACTAGAACAATGTAGCGCGGCACAGATACGACGATATGTCAATTTTAGGAAAATGATGATAGGGTGTTATATTTTAGGTTAATTCTAAGTGAAAACACAGATAACAGAAAAAAATTGCTTTTAAACAAAACATATGCTGCTCAGTCCAAAATTATGCATCACAATAATTAAGATCACACTAGGCGATAATTTAGATTGTAGGTGTTGGTTATTGATTTCTTTGACTAAGCCTATGCCTTCAAATTTAGGCTAACATCAAAACAGGGCGATAAGACATTTACCAGTAACCGAAAAGCTAGTCCTCCTTCTTAATCCTCGAACAGGACCATCTAAAAAATTAACTTGTTAAATAAAAAGTTTCTTAACCACAACACTGTGTTTACAGAATTATATTTCATGTAAATATAAATCAATATATAATCCAAAAACTAATTATATGCATTCCTTATATTTTTTATGAAATCGATTTGCCGCCAATCATGCTTATTTGAAATTAAACCAGATGAACCAAGTTATACCAGCCTAGACGGGCCCGGAACGGTCCAGACTTCATAATTTCCCTCCTGCAGCACTCTAACCAACAGTAACCAGGGCAGGTGAGCCACGCTGGCTCCGTCCATCCATGGATAGACAGGAAGACTCTCCTGTCGCCAACAAGAGGTGGTCCCAGCGACTACCGCGCTGCTAACTAATTATGGTATGTATGTTGAATTCAAACAAGAAATTCACACACAATAATCTAATTTAATCTAAAGTTGAGAGAGGTCGACAGAAACAGCAAGCTCCACAAAGAATCGACCACCACTAACATTTTACATTGGATATTATTCAAGGGAATTAATGCAGGAAAATATAGAACGTGCTGACTGACCCGGTTGGTTTTTTTGCCTAAGGCCAGTCCGGTTCAAACAAGTAAATGTTTATTTCCTGCTATAACTATAACGGGAAGCATGGAATGTGGTATGGGCGATATATCGATATCGGGCCCCACCCGATAAAATGATACAGACTAATATTATTTTTTAAAATTTTTAAAATATCACCGATATATCGGTTCTCCATTTAAAAGAATATTTTAAAAAAATTGGAATTTTTTTTTAAAAATAGAAAAAAAAAACTTTCCCGTTTGTTTCCAAAATTAATATGTATTTTTATGCATATTTTGAAATCTATGCTTTGTCTAAATTAGTATAACTCATTTTTAGAAGCTAGATTGTGAAAATATACGATAAAAACTAGTTTTCGACCACATATATTTTTTCACATAATATATCCGATATTTTGTCTCTTTGGTCGATCGATATTTTGCCGATATCCGATACGGAATTCCTTTACAGGAAGTAAAAAATTAGCCTAACCCGCAACACTAGTTTGCCATAGCCACGCAGTCGTCATATCCTGTGGGGACCACGGATCTAATAGCTACTTGGCTACATCCTAGGCTAGCTGCACTCACATAATTAGAAATTTAATTTTTTGTCTTTTTTACTTGCATGTTTAGTTTGTTTTACCTTTTGTTTGAGGAATTGATCGATTTTGTCTACATTGCAAATAAATTGAAATTTATCTAACTCCAAGGCCGAATAAGGATTTAACTTCTCTCTTCCCCTGTTGGTTTGAGAGGGAGCCAAGTCGATTATGTAATGATTGACCAGTGTTTTTTCAAATAGAAATATGCTTAGTTAGACCGGGGACTATTTAAATTCTATGACCTCGCCTATAGATAGCTTGTCGATCTATAAAGAGTCGCTTTGTTGTACGTGCACATGAAGAGATACAATCGTAGAAACGGCACACGCTTTTGAGACCACGAGCTTTCACTTTTTGGCTCTTTTCTGGGTTTTTTTGCCTATTTTAAATTAAACCCGATGAAGCGACCCAGAAATCCAACCGGTCCGCTTCCCGGTTCAAGACAACGCCGGCCCGGTCCGATTTCTAGGGTTTTCTTTTTCGATATTTCCCCGGCTTTTCTTTCCCGCAATAAATACAGCGGGAAAGTGTCACTGCTTCTTTGCAACGGTCCAAATTGACGAAGCTCCAAAAAAGCTCTGATTTGCGCCATCGCTTCATCCTCTCTTCTCTCCCTCATTTCTCCCCATAGCCATTGCTCTCGATCTCTCTTTCTCGCTCAAACCTGCGGGGAACGGAGACTCGGCCGACGCGCCGCCTCGTTGCTGTGTTTTTTTCTGGAGAAAAAGCTTGCCGATCGCATTTACGTCGTTCTTTTTCGATTTTTCGTTACTGTTTCTATCTCGATTTTGCTTTCTTGGGTTTTGTTTTTTGTTTTTTGTTTTGTGAATTCATGGATGCAGGTATTGAAGATGGCGCCGCCCTTCCCTTCATCCGGCGATACCCTTCTTCGCGGAGGCGGGGGACTGTAAGTTGAATTTTCTCTTGAATCCTTCTTGCTTGATGTTCTTGATTGAAACCCAATAGGGATTGATTGATGTATTTTGGGATGTGTGCAGGTGGGGGACCGATTTATTCCGGTAAGATCTGAAACGGATTTTGCGTTTGTGCGCGGGATGCTGACCGGTGGGGGAAGGGATCGGGATGCTGACACAGCAGCTTCGCCTTCAGCGATTGCGTACCGGAAACGTTTGGCTGAGGCTCTCGGGATAAACAGGACTCGGATGTTGGTTTTCAAGCAGAAATCTCCGACTCAGACGAGGTTTGGGATTCAAGAAAGCAGTTTTCTGAGGGACTCTTATCATACAGTCCAGTCCTTGAAGCCCCGGAGATGCATTCTGCAGGTTAGTTTTGATTTCACGTACTTTCGAGTTCTTTGTGTCACTGGATTTCTTGTTTTCTGAATTTTTTTTGTCATTTCGTCTTATAGAAGCCTGATAAGATTCTGGACGCACCAGATATTGTTGATGATGAGTCTCTGAATGTATTAGACTGGAGCAGCACCAACATTGCCGCCCTTGCCCTTTCGAACACGGTTCTTTTGCGAGATGCTTCAAACGGGGTCATCTCAGAGCTCATGACTGTTGACGATGACGATGGCCCTGTTACCAGTGTATCTTGGGCTCCTGATGGGCAGACCATAGCTATTGGATTGGACAATTCGGAAATTCAACTCTGGGATGTTTCCGCCAACCGCAAGGTAGATTTCGATTTCCAATAAATTTACATAATTTATTAAGGAAAATGTGTTATCTTCTAGTTTGAATTTATATGATCTTTCTGCTGATCCATCTCACTCTGCTTAAGATCGTTCATGTAATCTGTCCTCCTTCAGTACTTTAAAATTCTGGCCTTGAACTAATTGGTATGGGATATTTCTGTATGTTGCACTATTTAACAGAAGAATTTGTTTTTGCGATTGTGAGAATTTGACTAATTCATTGCCTTCTTAGTACATTTTAAAATCCGTATATGCTCCCGCTCCCTCGCATCCTCCGACTGTAGTATCCACTTTTTTTCCTAAGGACTTTGTTTCGGGAAACCGAATTTTGCTATTAAAGTCAGCTAGAGGGACTATTTAGTAGTATTTCAGTGCTAAGTTAGTGTTAGTAGTTTTTATAGTCTCTGACCATTCCAACTTTTCCTCCTGCAGTTGAGAACTTTACAATGGTTACATGAATCTCGAGTTGTCAGTCTGACATGGAACGAGCACATTTTAACCACCGGGGGAATGGATGGTTTTATTTATAACAATGATGTGAGAATGAGATCCCTCATTGTTGACACATACTTAGGCCACAGGGACGAGATTTGCGGTTTGAAATGGTCACATTCAGGGCGGCAGTTAGCAAGTGGAGGGAAGGATAATCTCATGCTCATTTGGGACCAGTCCATGGCCTCAAACTCTTCACATAGGTGGCTTCACCGATTTGATCACCACGCTTCTGTCAAGGCGCTTGCTTGGTGCCCTTTTGAAAATAATTTGCTTGCATCCGGTGGTGGGGGCAGAAATGGAGGCATCAAATTCTGGAAGACTAATACAGGTTCTTTATTGCATTCTGTTGATACTGGCTCAGAAGTTTGGTCACTAATTTGGAGTAAGAATGAGAAGGAGCTGTTAAGCTCTCATGGCTCTCCAAAAAACCAGCTCAATTTGTGGAAGTATCCATCCATGACTAAGATGGCCGAGCTCACTGGCCATACTTCACGAGTTCTTTTCATGGCACAGGTAAGAATTTTTTCCTGCTGATAGCAAAAGTTTCATTCACTGGTTCTTTTGTTTTTCAAATATGTGTTTTTAATAATTGCAGAGCCCCGATGGTTGCACAGTAGCATCTGCCTCAGGTGATGAGTCACTCAGATTTTGGAATGTATTTGGAACTCCACAGCGAGCCAAGCCTACAACCAAAACAACATATGCCTGTCCATTTTCAAATGTCAGTTTCATCAGATGAAAAACCTGAGTGCTTTTGGAAGCACTGATCTTGATTGTAGATTTGTTTATTTTTTTCCCTTCGAGTGCAATAGTTTATCTGTGTACATCTTTTCCATTTTCTTGACAGAAAGTTTGTGTACTTTTCTTGGGTTAAGGCTTTGATGCCCCCCACTTGTAACATCTTTCCCTATAATTGTTGTGTACCGACCTTTTGTTTTGATGCTGGTCCAGCTCTCGATCATGCTCCTTAGACCTAATTATAAATCACTTCCATTCTCACCATGTGCTTCAATCGTAGACCATCACATGACTTGCTACATATTTAGAATAACATTGAATGCCCTCTATTTTGTACTTAGATTGTGTATCTTACCCTTTTTCTTTCCTGTATTTCTAATTTCAACTTTTTTCTTGTCGCATGCTGAAACAATTTTTGCTTCATCTAGATTTTTCCCATGAATCTAGAAACAAACTTCGTGACTGAAATATTGGAGGAAATTTGAAATTTAGTTCGATTGATTTAATATACCGATTTGATTTCCTAGGATGAGCCAAAAATTCATATGCAAACCATTAAGATAAGCCTCTTATTTGTCCTCTTTCTCTGTTTTTACTTGGTTTTAGCCATCTTGTATTATTTTTGATGGGTACTTATCCTCAAACTTGCCAGATTTAGCATTCCATTAAATGGTTTTTGGGCATCACACTAAGTTAAAGCTATGGCACGAGAAACAGACAAAGAGCCAGAGCTAATTGATTATTTATGTTAAAAGGTCTACTTCCTCAAAATGAGAGCCAATGATTTATCAATTAATAGAGAGGTAGCAATGTCAAAAGATCCTAGATTTGATCATCTTTTATGTAATATCCAGCTGAAACACCTCAGGTCGTGTTTCACACTGGATATAGAAAAAACATGGATGCTACAGTAGATGTGGAAAATTCAGTGGATGTTTTGCTACACTGTAGCATCCATGTTTTTTCCCATCTAGCTGAAACACCTCAGGTTGTGTTTCAACTGGATAGGGAAAAAAACATGGATACTACAATGGATCTGGAAAATCCACTGTCAATATTTGCTATTAATCACGCCCCAAACGGCCCCTTAATTATAATCACGCCCCAAACGGCCCTTATCTCTGAATATAAGCATAAAAGATGAAGAAGAAAGAAAAAAATGTTGACAGGTTTTTTAAGCATATAATGAGGAAACCTAGGTCTGTCCCTATTGAGCCACAAATCCTGCCATCTTCAGAGACCCAAATGCAGTTGAGCCTCAACTTCAAAGCTCTAAGCAGAATGAACAAGAAAAGGTAAAGATGCTCCAGCTGCAACGGCACCATATTCATGGATATAGAGAATTAATCTGGAGAATGCTAATCACACGACGCAAAGAAGATTGTATAGAAATAAGGTGTTGAATGTTCAATCTTTCTTTACTCGTGTGATCAGCACTGCTCTTTGTTGAGGGCTAGAGCAGTTATATACCCCTGAGGCGTTGGAACTACATATGGTGAAAGGCAGGGGTATTTGCATGCCTGAGTTATTTATGTTGGAAAGATCTTACAAATTAAACTTTCAGTGAGTTTGTGGAGAAGAAAGTATAAAGTGTGTTGTTAGTCTATCCTCAGTTTTGTTGAAACAGTTGGAAAGACATTGCAAAATTTTCAGGTGTCCTTTTGGTATTAAAAGAAAAACTTGTACCAGATTTTGCTGCATTTCCTTTTTCGTTGGTAATTGTGACTTATATTAAACACCAAAAGGAGGATAAAAACAAATAAAACATACGAAGATTAGCCGCTCGTTGAAAAAAGAAACCGGGAAAAGCAAGAAACAGCGTGTCAAAAAGCCAACCCAGCTAACCAATCAGTTGTCCCAAAAAGCTGATAAGAAAGACAATTATCAATTATTGTGTCGTTATAATTAAATGAATCAACAATCTGGAGAGCCTGTCAGCTAGAATAGTGCTGGAATGATGTCTCTCTGCCCCTCGAAAATACAACAATTATGCTCTACCAAATCAAGGAGAGGTACACAGCGACAAGGTCTTTAGTATAATGACATAGAATTGACTTTTTAACTTTGACATTGTGAAGGATCCACTGCAATTCTCCCAGTAAATCCGATACAATTCTTGTCACCCGACACTTCAGGATACTATTATTCCACACAACCAGTAAAGATAAGGGCTAGCCTGCGCCGAGCGCTAGTGCGCTGTAGCTCAGGCTAGCTTTTTCCATCAGTAAAACGCTGATCTGAAGAATGTGGACTTTGCACTTTTGGCCTTCGGCAGCGCCAATGGAGGAATAGTGTCAATCCGTAGTGTTGAGACAGGATCCGTGTGGCCGAAGACGGTCACCCAAGAAATTCGGGAGGAGGAAAAATCACCTTACCACCAAGAAAATATTTTCATTCAGAATATAAAGTACAACAACTTTCTCTCAAATCCTTTTGAGATTACAAGCACTCATACCTAAACTCTTCCTCAACCTTGAGCATGACAAGCCTCGGGCTTGAAATCCTCCTTACACTCAAACTCTTGATAAACCAAGTTCTTGTCATATCGGAAGAGGAAGGCAGAAGTCGCTCCCAAGGCCTGAAGCAGTCATTCTCATGTCTTTCTCCTCTTGCATGGCTACTTGTTTCATTAGTTTCCTAATTTGTTGACATCTCAGAAATAAGTGAATTAACTCAGTTTTTCAATTCAAATTTCACACTGAATGCCCCATATTTGTTATATGAAAACACTATTTTTACTTCAAATGATTTGTTTGTTCTCCATTAACACGGATTGGTTTTGTACTCGTATTGACAAATGGTTTCATAGCTGGAAAGACTAATTCTACAGTTATAATTAACATACATGATTACACTTGAAATTACACATCTATTTTTTGGAACTGTCACTTGTAAATTTTCTTCACTTAATATAGCATCGCAAGAATTATTCAAACAAAAAAGTGTCAATTAGTTAAAGTTGGTGATTCGGGGGTAAAAGTATAGTAACGCCCCGGATTTTTAAATACAAAGTTTCCTATTATGAAAGAAAATCGGAGATGCAGCGGATCAATTTGATTCCTCATGGGTAAAAATGCATCCCGAACATTACTCTTGGTTTTAAAATTCATATTCAACACATCGATTATACATTAACATTGAATACAATAATAAAAGCCCTAGATCCCAACCAAGTGCGAAACTGTATTGTGTGTCCGAATTGCAATAAACATTCATACACAGGCTCACACTCACGATCTTTACGTTAATAAATAAAAATAAATGCAACTCCTATTGCCCTTTCCAGTCGTACATTAATAAATACAAATAAATACAAATAAAAGTAAAATAACATATGAGTATTTATATACCCAGTAGGATGACAACATTCATAGGATAGTTTATTCTTGTATTTACATAGTATACAATCAATCATTAATACTCATTACAAACATCCATTAGAACAACATAAACATCCTCTATGCACTATACTATGTACCTAGAATCTATTCTAGGGTTATCATGTTGCTGTTACTCTACTTTCTATTTAATATATACAAAATATACACATTTTTGTATGCCTTTTACCTGTATGTTAGTTGTAATTTTAATTAAAAAAAGGATAAATATTGGTTATCAATGTTATGTTTGTAAGTAGGAGTTTGATAAATAATTCTGCTTAATTGATTTATTTGGATGCATTAGCTTATTAAATGAGATTATATTTATGTAGGTTTCATGAGCTCAAGTTGCAAATAATGGAGTTTTTGCACGTCAAATGGATTTTTATACGAAGATATCAATATATATATATATATATATATATATATATATATAAGATTTGACAGTTACGAAGGCCTGTAGCGGGTTTTAAAAGCTTCAGAATGCATTAAAGCGGAGGATCAAAGTCAGAACTCATCGAGGCCGTTGATTTTCACTAAAAGATAACACAAGTTCTATTTTAAAGAATAGATCGTCCAAATGAAACCCAATGAAGGAGAATGAGATGACGAGTTTTGGAATGAAATAAAAAAGTAAAAAAGAAAAGAAAACAGTTGAGCAATTTTGTTCGACCGCTCGGGAGAAGGTTTGAGGATGGGATGATTTGGGAAGGTCTAGATTTGGAAGGATGGACCTTGGAGTGCCGTACTTGATTTGGAAGACCCCCAGATATGGAAGCTGCTGTGATTGGAAAGCTACTGAAATTTGGACAGGAAGATTTGGGCGAGATTTGGATCAATCCAAATCGGGAAAGGAGGAGATTAGGACTCTCAATTGAGTCCCTATATAAGGCTAGAGGAATAGAGGAGGAATGGGAGAGAAGGGGGGATGTTTTTTTTTCGAGGAGGAATATAGTATGCCACTATTACTACAGTCAACTATTGGTTTACTCTTAGTAGATACTATAAATTCCTTTTTTTCAATCTGACAGCAGTTTACCACGATAACTAGTAGTCTCGAAGGGAATTCATAGATCCCTCCGGGTTGGATTATGAGCACTGATATACAGAGAATATATGTTATTTTATATACCTTTATATCTATTTGCTAGTGTCATTTCTTGCTTAAAATAATAATAAATATGGCTTATTATTATTAGGCTAGTAATTAGAAGTTATGAATTAACTTCGCTCTAATTAGTTCTTTTACATGTGTTCACTAATTTAATTGTGCATCTAATTTGGGGTCAATTCTATTTATATAGGTCAGATTGTGGAGTAGCCCAAATTAAGTATGGAAGCAAGTTTTTAAAGCTCTAACTTGTTTAAAAGATGAAATCAAGTGTATAAATAATATGAGCCATTGATGTTTACTAAAGAGAAGGCAGGTTCTAGTTTTAAAGTAGAGAGACGCAATGATGAGATATGACAGTAGAGAAAGTTATGATTTGTTTTGATTAAACGAAATAAAAAATAGGAAAAGAGTCGAGTTCGGAGCTGCTGCACGGGAATAGAAGCTTAGCGCGAAGGAGAAGAAGAAAAATGCTAGGGACAAAGCCCTGTGCTCGATCTAGCAGAGGTGAAGACAGGATTGGTTAGTTCTTGATCTTGCTCATTCTTGATGGAGAGGTGTCCATGATCGTTTAAAATTAAAGAGAGAGAGAATCGGTGGGTTACTTAGTAGCAAGGATCTTTAGTAGCAATCAACAATCATGGATCTTCTCTGCATTTGATTCCAGCTTATAAAACCCGTCCAATATACTTCTCTTTGGCTGTTTTGCAACCCGAACTCTTGAATGTACATAAATAAAATTAAGCCTAGTCTTAAATGCGCAATAAAATAGAATTGAATTAAAACTATTAACACATCAAAATTAATTAATTAGAAAAAATTAAATATTAAACTCCTAAATACTAACCAAACTGTAATTACCCATCTTTATCCTTATTTTATATGAAAGACTAAACTGGGAAATAGATAGAAAGGTCTATAAAATAATGCATATTTTCTATATATCAGCATGTGTCTCAAGAGCATCCATCTTTACCCTATTTTTCGTGTCTGGCAGTAGTTCATGACACGGAATGTGTTCCCATCCACTAGGAACTCTTATGATCTTGCTGCCAGGATGGCACTAGTATTTCTACAATAGTCTCTCCTTCTTCCTTTGTATCTTTCCTTTATTCTATTTGTAGGGATCCTATCTGTTTCCCCACTTTGATCATTAGGGTGATATAGAGGTTCCTTCATGAGCTAAGGTGCTAGCTCGTCAACGAGCTGATCACCTGGTTGAGACATTGCAAGGGCTACTCGCCAGGTCGAGAATGTCACGCCCCAAAATTTCCGACTTCATCAGAGTGCAAAAGTCGTTGAGATGATGAATATATATAAGGAAGCCAGAAGTTTTGGAACGCGATTGAAATACAACCTCGCCTTCAATTATACTATCATAAATAGACGCATAATTGAAATAACATAGTCTAAGAACCAAACTTATTAATAAACTGAAACAAAATATTTATATATTCTAATGAGAATCCAGTAATTTTAAAAGTTTGGCCCACATACCAACATTATTAAAGTTCCAAACTAAACTAAAGCAAAACTCTTCTACTGCAAGCATCAAGTTCCTTCACTTCCTCTAACTTTTCCATGCTTAATCCTTATCTATAACTGCATCATAGGATGTATGAGTATTCTGAAGAAATACTGATCGTTTAAAATAAAACCCTTGCAAGTGCACAAGGCAATTGTGTACTACAACGAGTATTGAAGGGTTGTCGAACCTCAAGGATGGTTAAACAATTTACCAAATTCAAGAGAAAAGTGCAGTTTTTTATTTAATCTAAGGAAAACAGTGAACTTTAACTAAACTAGCTGAGATTAATCAATATATGAAGAAGACCAAAGCTTCGAATCCACCATAATAAACTAGTATATCGTCTCTCTCTCTCTCTCTCTCTCTCTGTCTCTCTCTCTTTTGAATAAAGATTTCCAATTAGCTACCATATTCCTCTCGAACATACACTTGTCAATTCAAATTATAGTGCTCTCCTCTCGGATGTAACACATAAATCAATTAAGCACATGGAACTGTGATCTATCTCTCTCGAATATAAATCAATGAAACTTTATTAGTATATAACACTTCAGATTACTCACGTTCCTCTCGAACAGGCAAGTGCTCTTTCAGATTGAAATCCAATTAATTCACTCTTGTCTCTCTAGAGTACAAAAAAGCAAACTTCAATGAATTAATTTTAATTGCATAACAAAGGTTCATACACCAAGTAGAATAAAAATAAGATGAGAGAAAGAAAACTATACAACCAGTCTATTGGGCTTCATCTATGCCTTGGAAAGGAGTTTAGCCTTACATTAGAAGAGAATCCATCATCATGTACTTCATCTTCTTCTTCTCCTTCTCTCCTTTGCTCTAGCCTCCAAGGTCTCCAAATGGACTCAAAACTCTATTCTCTAATACCCAATACGTTCTCCCTTAAGGCATATATATAGGGGTGAAGGAAAACCACGAAATCTCCTTCCAAATCCGAGTTAAAATAGGCCTTATTTGAGTTTTGCGCATACGGTGATCGATCAGTTAATGTTCATGAAAACATTCCAATAGATACGATCGATCAAGAGGTGCCAATCGATCGCAAAAATCACGTTTGGTACAATAACCAAACAATCGCTTCTATGGCCGATCGATCGGCTACTATTCATTTGCTTGAAAAATTGTAAAACTTCTAATGATCATAACTTTTCGCTCCCAACTCCGAATTACGCGCGGTTAGTGGCGTTGGAAAGCTGACTTCTTGAAACTTTAACATGAAGCTTGAATCAGTCAAATTTGATATGTGTACATGAAGTTATGAAGATTTAACCATTGGAGTCACTTGTCACCTCATTTATGTATCTTACTCTTGTTTTCCTACAAAAACCAAAAACTACATTAAAGTAGCATTAATTCTAATCAAACACTAACATAAAAATAAGCTTAGGAGATAATAAAATATATATTTCATGTGTAGATCAAATACCCAGTAGGATGCAAAAACCACAACAGAATAGGGATACTCAAGATATGATAAAGAATATGATCAATAAGATAAGAAACTAAATCATCAGTAATTCTATAACTGGAAACACAAAACTTTCATCAACTAGGAAGTATCATTATTTACTAAGACTCTTAGACAACTAAAGTATGGAGATACAATTTTTGCTCTCAATCATCACTACTCGCAAGTGGTTACTTACTCGATTGCACTAGATGTTCTCGGGCAGGAACCAGACCATGTGCCTAGGATACGGACCCCATCAGTGCTTATAGACACAATGGGCAGAGACTATTAGACCTTCCGTAATGTTTCAACAACCTAAAAACATACATATATGCCTTGTACAGGGCAGGAGCCTTGAAAGGTTCCAATTAATAATGGAGATCTCGCAATATCTAATCATAGCTCTCTAAACATACTATGAATCCATTTTAGAGAGATCTTCACGTCTCTTGTAGAGAGTTTATTGAGAAATACGGATATGTCAAATAGACTCAGCAATCATTATGTGAAATAGAGATGTCATGAGTATATAGAGCCTCACAATGATCCTTGTGATGCCTGACTCTTCTGGTTCCAACCAACTCAGTAACGAATAGCTTTACCAGCAAGAGACAAGTGATTGAAATTAAATGAGAAACCCTTGCGAAAGAGACAAGTGAACTACAAGTCTTGACCTTGAAAGAAAGTTGTAATGCTTTAATGATTCTTACAATACATAGAAACACTTCATCATATATTGATTTATGTATGTAGAGTTTCATTACTTTACTGTTGGTCATCTGGTTTACAAGGTTAACACAATTGGAAAATAGGGTTATGTCTAACATAGATCAGTACGGTTCCCACGGACAACACGTGAGGAATTAGGACATGAGATTTTTACAATAGATGCTCCTATAAGTTTAGAATACGATGCAACTGACAGCATGTTATTTTGACACCTATAGGTTGAGTATGACCTTTTTGGTTCAGGTTGTTTAGTTTAATTAAGGTTTATATAGTATTTACATTAATAAGTCAACTTAGTCCAATATTAGTTATCATGTTTTTCATGTGATACATAACATATACTGGCTGGAATGACGTACGACAAAGCACAAGAGTCTGTGGTCGGCCGATTTCAAATTGGCAAGGTTAAATCAACATTAGGTATATATCTAATAGGCTTGCTTTCATACATATAAATAGCTTCACGAAATAAGACTATTATGAACGGCAACAAGGTCAAGAATAGGAAAAGACAGTGAGAAGGAAGCAACAAGTGATCAGGGTTCTCACCAATTAAATACGAGTAAGATTTGGAATTCCTTGCACTCACAAATAATCACAAAAATAGCGTACAAGAATATAAGCAATATATGCGAACGAGAATTTAACTCATGCACAAATAAATTAAACGCAGGAACGTGTACTACTAACCTGCGGCCTTTGTGCCAATGAATAATCCACGAAGAACGAGAAATCCACGAACAACTAGAAGGTTATGTCCAAGATCACCTCTTGAACTGTTCATGTGTGGATCAATGATTTGCTAATCTCCATGAGATGGCAATATCACTTTCTTTTCTCCCAAAGCTTTTCTTTGATTATGTCTCCAAGATCAATCATCCAAAGCCACAAAACATGAGAGAGAAAACATGAACCAAGAGAGATAGAGAGAGACATCCTTTTTCCCAAAAGAGAAGATGTGTGTCATGAGAGAGAGAATGGAAGGCGTCCCCTCCTATTTCTCTCTCTCTTTTGGTTACCAAATTGGGGGAGTTAATCCTTCCCCTAATTTCTCTCATTAGTAGTTATCTAACCACCCATTACTCACCTCTCTTAAATTCCATAACAGTCCATTACCATTAGGTGTCTCTTCTAATTAGGTGGGCTACCTTGGGCCCACGGGAGCCTAACATCTCCTCATGTGCACACACCCCTCATGGGAGGGTCGACTCCTCTAATCATGATAATTAATATGGTATGAACCCATATCATTATCTTACATCCCCCACTATGGGTTCCGTGTTCATATTTGCGACTCAACAATGACTCGTGCACTAGTCCTGTCATAATCCAAAACTATGAACATGTTTCACAAATAGATCCGTTGTTAATGTCACGCCCCGAAATCCCATACCTCGATCGGAGTGCGGAAGCCAATCAATGATATACATTTGGAGGTAGAGAATCTCGGGCGCGAGACCGAACAGTCGATTTCACCACCAATTACGATCATCTCAAAAGGATGTGTAATCGATCATGCCCATAATCAGTGCAATACAAATACAAACATTAATGAATACTATGGAATGGAAATTTACTTAATAATACTGATAATAATCCATTTAAGAAAGTCAAATCAAATAAACCTATAAATCTATGGCACACAATTGCCATTAAATGTCATAAGCATCAAATAAGCAAAGCAAATAATATAAACTCTAAGTCTTCACGGCTCCTGCGACCGCTTCACTACTGCAACTTCCTGATCTCAATTTCCATTTGCGCCTGCATCAGAGGATGCATGAGTATTTCATAGAAACACTCAGTAGGATGTAAAAACCCACTGAATTAGGACAAACAATATGAATAGGATAAGAATGACAAAGGTTTATGAAGATGCCGCAACATCTGGACTAAACCAAGGATTTATACACCTGAAAGGTTAGTCAATAATAATTCCAACCCGCAAGTAGGGAAAACAACAATAAGGCTCCTACTACACATATGAGTAAGGAGGGAATGATAATCATATTAAAAAGCTCCAGACATTAAAAGTGAAAGGAGTACAATTTCTGCTCGCTGAACTGATCACCCGCAAGTGACTATACCAGAACCACCCTAGGGGTCCTCTTTTTGGAACCCTGCCATGCGTCTAGGATGCTGGCCCCACCAGTGCTTACGGACACGATGGGCGGAGACTGAAGACCTTCCGTAATGTCAACAATCTAACGTACGTATGTTGCCTCTTTTTGGGCAGTATGGAACCGCAGTACCACAAATATTAGTGACCCCGCAAGATCAAGCAATGGCATAATTTGAGCATACTATGAATCCACTTCCGGAGAGAGTCTCGCAAGACCTCTAGTGGAGGAATCAATCAAATAATCATGATGAATAATATTTCAAAGAAATAGAGGCCGCAACACTCTAACCCCATAAGGTATCATCACCGGGATAGACTCTCATACGGAGTATAAGTAGAAATGTCACACAAAGAAAATAACACAATCCATACATACGTTCATGCTCAGCCCTAGATGGAAGTTCATATAGGTCTTATTGAAATATATAAATCAGAGACAAGGTATTAATGAATTCCAGATGATTTGGATTCCAAATGGAACCTCAAACCGACACAAACGCTTTATCTTCAAATACATGATTACGGTTTTCTTAACATAGGTATTACCCCATTTATCATATTAACCATAACCCAAACTTACTGTGATAATCATAAGGATATAGTCTAGTATTAGTTACTAGCACGTCATACCATCTTCACATCTTATTAAGTGGTTTTACTTAAGTACTTAGTATTTTCACTTAGATTCTGCTCACTGTCTTATGCACAACAGTCCCCTTCCGGCAGCTCCCAGACACTGTACAGTTAAATTTATCTTCTGAAATTTTTACTGAGAATACCCTTGTGAGTCTAGTTTCTAATCCCTCCCGTTTTATATTTTTCTGATATCATATGAATTAGTTATGAATTATTTACTGTCGACTGTCCGTGCAGAAACAGTTCTGGCCGAAAGTGAAACACATGATTAAACTTTAATATTCTTATTCCGAACCACTTATAGATGATAATTTACTCATGATAGATGATAGTACTCCCCTTCTAGATTAATTACAGATCCTGGAATTAACTAGAATTACCAAAAGATTCCTTTTTATCATGTTTCTCCCCATATAACACAATCTTAGACCAAATATCTTTCAATTAAGTCGATTTAAGCAAAACGATCATTAAAGCATAAGACTCAATCATTAGACATCATAATCAAAGCAATATCAGAACTTTTATCTTCTGTAAAATTAATAAAGCATCCAACTTTGATCTGATTTACCATCTAGACATGAAGCATGAAGGCATATATGCATGTATCGCAATACACATGGAAAACAAGACATAAATCATTAATCCCGCAAGATTCAAAGCAATACTCCAAGGAAATCAGTAAGAACACTCATCATATAATGTGAGAAAAGAATAAGAAGAGAGGGAAAAACCATCCTACACTTTATCACCAAAAGACGTCGCCTTTCTATGCGATGTTCGTCTCCTCCGCTTCCTTCAAAGCTCCCGATCCAAGCTCTTGAGCAATTCCCACTAGAAGAGGTCTTCTAAGAGAGGGATGAACGTGGGAAGGAGAGGGGGAAAGCCTCTGGACGTTCTAGGGTTTAGTTTTCAAAAGCACAAGCCTAGACTCTATGGGTTTATATAGAGTTTTTAGAAGATCTTTGCCAAATCAATTCTACCATATCTTGGGCACTTTCCACCAATGGGAGAGTCCCTAAATCACCCTAGGAACGTGCAATACAAGTCTAGTTAGGATATGGCATCTTTCCCAATCAAATCCGCCTCAAAATTAGGTTAGAATTCGCCAAACCGCAACTGGCGATCGATCGTGCAATACGGCGATCGATCGTCCTGCGCTGTTTACAAACTGCGCGATGGCGCCGATCGTAGCCGATTGAAGCCGATCGATCGTGTTCCATAAGCCGATCGATCGTTTTTAGCGCGATCGATCGTTTTTATTCAATTTCCCATATCTTTTTACTCCGAACTCCAAATCACACAAAATTGGTGTCGTTGGAAAGCTCTTCTCACCAACTTTAATTTAAACAAAGCATCACACGGTCAAATCAATCATTAAGAGGGTTAAATTTCAGTTTTAAGATACTTACTAATTTTTCGGATGTTACAGTTAAAGCCTTCGTTAACGGATTAGCCAACATCTCAACTGTAGGAAGATGATTCACCGTCAACTTTCCCCGTTTTAGCATGTCAAATATATAAAAGTAATGCACCTCAATGTGCTTAGCTCTGGAATTGATCTACCAATTATGGAGTGTCGACACAGTTGCCAAATTATCACAATAAATTTCGACAGGAGCATCATTCCATTGTTCTAGTTGCAACCCAGCTAGAAACTCTTTAATCCACACTGCCTTGGAAGCTGCAAAACTGCATGCAACAAACTCAGCTTCCATCGTAGACGTAGTAAAGTATTTCTACTTCTTACTAGCCCATGCTACGGCGCTGCCACCAAACATAAATACATACCTGGCAGTGAATTTCTTGTCATCCTTACACCCGGCATAGTCCGAATCACTATAGCCTTCCAATGACAGGTTCTCAGCCTGATATGTGAGTTTCATATCCTTGGTACCCAACAGGTATCTAAACACTCGCTTAATAGCCTGCCAATGTTGCATACATGGGTTAGCCTGATATCGACTCACAAGGCTTACCACAAAAGTCAAGTCAGGTCGAGTGTAGTTCATGGCATACATCAAGCTGCCAATAGCCTGCCCATATGGTACAGATTGCATCTTCAGACATTCCTCGTCTGATGCATGTGTCATTTTCTGGGACAAATCTGTCCCTTTATAGATGGGCGAATCTATGATCTTCCAACCAATCACGCCAAAGCGTTTCAACACACTATCTATGTATGATTCTTGAGATATACTAAGCCTCCTCGCTTTTCTATCTCTCTCAATCTTCATCCCTAGGATATAAGATGCTTCACCCATATCTTTCATTTCAAAGTGGATCTTGAGCCATTCTTTAAGACTGAGAATCATACTAGTGTCATTCCCCATCAATAATATATCATCTATAAATAATGATAATATCATAAATCTACTCCCATCTCTAAAGGAGTATACACAATGGTCATAGTCATTGGCCACAAAGCCATATTCACTTATCACCTTGTGAAAAGTGAAATACCATTATCTTGGTGATTGTTTCAGTCCTCGGGTTGTTCAATGTTAATCTCATCCTCTAAATCATCATTTAGGAAGGCAGTCTTTACATCCATCTGGTGTAATTCTAAATCCAAATATGATACAATTGCCAACAAACATCGGATTGAGATGAACCTAGACACAAGAGAATACGTCTCCTTAAAGTCTATGCCCTCTACTTGTGTGAACCCTTTCGCCACAAGTCTAGCCTTATACTTATCTACTGATCCGTTAGCTTTGAGCTTCTTCTTGAAGATCCATTTACACCCAATGGGTTTCCTCTCATCTGGTAAGTCAACAATCTCCCATACTTTGTTATTCAAGATTGAATCCATTTCCTTTTGAACAGCCTTCCACCTTTCCTTGGAATCTGGACTACTCATAGCCTGGTCAAATGTGACTGGATCATTAAGTACATGTTTATCTACCGAAATCTCATCTTCCCCAAGCATAGCATAGTACTCCTTCAACAACACTGAAGGTCTACGCTCTCTTGATACTCGAGACTCAACATCCTCATTAGATGTGTTACCTATCACTTGTTCATTACTAGTGACAGTAACCTTCTCTTTTCTATTTCAAAGAGTTCCACTATCTGACTATGAGTTTTAAGGTCTACATCTTCCTTAAGAAAATAAGCATCTCTAGACTCAATTACCCCCACTATCCCATCATCATGGTGTACTAAAAATTGATACCCTTTCGAATGATCACAGTAACCTATAAAATTACATTTTATGGTCTTAGGATCCAACTTACTTCTAAGTTGATCAGGCATCCTGACATGGGCCTTTGACCCCCACAGTCTCAAGTTCAAAAAGTTTGGATGTCTACCCATCCATAACTCATACGGGGTCAATTTGATCGACTTAGATGGTACTCGATTTAGTACATAAACAGCAGTGTCTAGTGCTTCACCCCAAAACTGCGTTCCTAGTTCAGAGTGGTTTAACATGGATCTTACCATGTCTAACAATGTCCTATTATGTCTTTCAGCGACTCCATTCTGCTGAGGGGTATACGACAAAGTATACTGATGCACTATTCCATAGTTTGTACAATAGTCCTTGAACAAATCAGATGTGTACTCAATGCCTCTGTCTATTCTCAGAACTTCAATTTTTCATCCTAATTGGTTCTCAACCTCAGCCTTAAATTCCTTGAATTTCTCTAAGGCATTGGACTTCCTGGATAACAAGTACACATAACCATACCTAGAATAGTCATCTATGAACGTAATAAAATACGTCATACCCCTTTGAGTCTTGATGTTTATAGGCCCACAAATATCTGAGTGAATGATCTCTAAAAGGTCTATTGCTCGTTGACCTTTGGGAAAAGGTAGCCTAGTCATTTTTCAGATAAACAATCTTCACACACGCGCAAATCATCACCTATTCTAGGTAGTAACCCACTACCCGATATTCGGTGTAATTTTCTTGCATTAACATGACAAATGCTTAAATGCCACAACAAAGCATTATCAACAACCACACAAGCAATATACTCAGAATTAATCATTTCACTAAAATCAGGAAAGTCATTAGAAACATCCAATTTGAATAAACCATCAACTAAAGAAGCAGTAAAAAGAATATTATTCTTTTGTCCCAGAGTTCCCTTGCCACCTTTGAATCTAACTTTAAATCCCTTTTGAGTAAGCAAAAGGATTGAAATCAGATTCCTACGAATTAATGGTCCAAGCAAGACATCTGTGAGGACCAGTGTTTCTTCCTAAGAGAGGAACACGAATAAAGACTATCCCCAGCACATCACAATAAGTGTTATTCCCTATGTATATCTTGTGCTCTCCGGGATTAATCTCTTTCAACTCAGCAAGTGACTCCTTCGTCATGGCCACATGACGAGTTGCAGCTGAGTCAAGCCACCAACCTCTCATGTTAGTGTTCACAATCAATGCTTAAGAAATCATACACACTATGTCCTTTCCACCTCCTTGCTGTTTCTTTTTATCGCTGCCCTGGGAGTCATTAGGACAGCTCCTGCAATAGTGACCCATCTAGCCACAAATAAAGCGGCTCCCTTCTTTTTGTTCTTGGCCTTATCTCCACCCTGGAACTAAGGCTTCTTTCCTTTCCTCTTGAAGTTCTTCTTCGATGTGCCAGCATAAGACCCACCTTTCTTCGAGCCAACATGGTGAGCAAGGTTGACAGATGCATTTGAGGCCCTCATATGCTCTCTCCTTTCTTGCTCCAAGCTCAGCTTGACGGTAAGATCATCAAGAGTGAGTTTCTTATCACTCAGGTTCAATGCCAACACAACTGCTTCCTATGATGGAGGAAGACTAGTGAGTATCGTCGACACTTGGACCCTCAATGAAATTGGATCTCGAAGCATCTCCGGCTCACTAGCGATAATGGACATAGCATTTATGTGCTCAAGCACATTCTTACCTTCCTCCATCCTCATGTTGGTGTGGCGAGTGTGGAGTAACCTGATGTGAGCCTCAGTATGCTCTCCATACCTCCTCTCTATAGCCTCATACATATCTTTGGCCGTTTTGTGCTTCTCAAAAAACAACTCAATAATAGGCTCCATAAAGGTAAGCATCGTGGTCCTTGCTCATGCATCCTCCAGTCTAAACTTCTCGTACTCTCTCTTTTGAGCAGCAATACTATTATCACCCGGAAGTTGAAAAACTTGGTCCAATAGATGACCCAAGTTATCAAGGAACAGAATATGATGAATACGCCTCTTCCAGATAACAAATATCGTGGCATTCAACTTTTTAGTCTTAGCCAATTTGCTGGTGACCATACGGGAAGCCATTGCAACTTTTATAAAATCAGCAAGATGAAGATAAAATCTATAACCAGTGAAAACAGGACAACAGTGTTAAAGAGCAAAGTTTGAATCACTAAACAACTGTCAATAATAAGGTAATTATGTGGCACAAATATTGCTTCAAAAATAAATTGGTTTTTTAAATCTTTTTAAGCCGATCGATCGTGTCAAAATAGCCGATCGATCGTAAGCAGCTGATTGATCGGGTCAAACTAGCCGATCGGTCGCAACCAGCCGCTGCAGACTTTGCACAATTACAGTAGATACGATCGATCGTGTACTCAGCCGATCGATCGCTCCTCTTGTAATACAATGTTTAAATTGTACACCTGATCAATCGCTTCCTCAAGCCGATCGATCATGTACTTAAGCTGATCGAACCGGAAGATGCGATCGATCGTTCTCACAATCCGATCGATCGCACCTCAAAATCAAATTTTTCCAGTAGATACGATCGATCGCAAATAATGTCAGTCGATCTTTTCTAACACAATTTCGATTTCCATTTTTAACAGTAGATACGATCGATCGCAAATAGCGCCGATCGATCGTTACCGGTCGTCTTCTCCATTTTAAACCTTTAGCGATCGATCGCGTCTGTAATGCCGATCGATCACTAAATCAAAAATTGTAATTTTTAATTCGATTGCTCTGAATTCCACACAGAGATCAATCAGATCTTTGGGAATTCTAACACCACAACGGAATTGAGGCACCGATACCACTGAAGGGTTACCGAGTCACGGCGGAAGCGAATTAAATCGCCCGTTCGGTGTAGAATTCTTCAAAGATCTGTCTTGATTTTGAATTTCTTGCACTCACAAATAATCACAAAAACATAGTACAAGAATATGAGCAATATATACGAACGAGAATTTATTTCATGCACAAATAAATTAAATGCAGGAATGTGTACTACTAACATGTGCTCTTTGTGCCAATGAATAATCCACGAAGAACTAGAAGGTTATGTCTGAGATCACCTCTTGAACCGTTCGTGTGCGGATCAATGATTTGCTAATCTCCATGAGATAGCAATATTACTTTCTTTTTCTCCCAAAGCTTTTCTATGATTATGTCCCCAAGATCAATCATCCAAAGCCACAAAACATGAGAGAGAAAACATGAACCAAGAGAGATAAAGAGAGACGCCCTTTTTCCCAAAAGAGAAGACATGTGTCACGAGAGAGAGAATGGGAGGCGTCCCCTCCTATTTCTCTCTCTCTCTTTCGATTACCAAATTGGGGGAGTTAATCCTTCCCCTAATTTCTCTAATTAGTGGTTATCTAACCACCTATTACTCACCTCTCTTAAATTCCACAATGGTCCATTAGCATTAGGTGTCTCTTCCAATTAAGTGGGTCACCTTGGGCCCATGGGACCCTAACATCTCCTCATGTGCACACACCCCACATGGGAGGGCCGACTCCTCTAATCATGATAATTAATATAGTATGAACCCATATCATTATCTTACAACATGGAGCTCCTCATCATGACCTCCCTCCGATGATGCTCTGCTCTGTCACCCCCACGACTTCCTCTACTACTTCATCTCCCACTCCCAACTCCCCATCCCCTCCCTCCTCCTCTCTTGCGCCTTCAATCTCATCCTCAACACCCTCCGAGGTGCTCCCATGGATAAAAATCCTCCTTTTCACATCCATTTTTTTCTGCACTTTTCATTTACCATTTCTTATTGCTTTGTGGGTAGTGATCGCCTTCTTGGATTTCCGACCGTGGGAGATCACCGCTGCAGCCGTCTTCTCTGGCGGTGACGGCTTTCTCGAAAGAGCTGTTCCAAAGTTCTGTGAAGGGCTGAGGCCTCTATGTACTGTGTTTGGGACCCTATGTACCATGGTCTTTGGAAACATTTTGCCGAATCTGGGCATGCCGATGTGCGCATTAGATATCAATTATGTACAAAAAAAATTAGTGTATACCTACGACTTAAACATCATTTTGAAAATCAATTCTTCATTCATACAAAAAAAAATGGAAAATCAACTTTTCAAAGCCCTCGATCATTGTAGTAAATGAAAATCGTGGGGTGGCGCACAAACTAAACAATCTTCACCATTACCGATCGAGAAAACAATCTTCACCTTCGTAAAATTGCATGTAACAACCTTATTTTCCCTCCGTCACGTAGTAAGTGTCTTATTGCGTTTGTTTTTTTTACTTAGCTCATTTTTAAAACCAAATACAACAACTACTACGGGACAGAGGAATTGGCCAATGACATTTCATTACATTGGTTTGTACGAAGTGCTTTGTCTGCCTCTTGATCTTAAGGATTGACTGGGTCTGCGTACATAATTTCTATTAATAGAACCTTCCTGGCAACACCCAGTCGATATAACTTAGCTACAAAAAACACATCCCTTGTTATTGTCAAGCAACAAGAAGGTACACATTCCTTGAGAACTTCACAATGCATGGCTGATCATTACACATTGTTTTATCTAACTCATTCTATATATACCAACCCTTTGCTTCCCAGTCCCAACTAACATAGCATCCTCCATCAGTCTCAATCATCTTATACTCACACACTACAGAAGAAGTTGACAACCATGGCCTTTAGCTCTATTGGTAATCAAGGTCTCTTTATCATAATGGCTATCTTGGCTTCATCCCACCTCTCGAGTGCAAGTGACCCTGATATTCTATCCGACTTCCTCCTCCCGACCAACCTCACGGCCGTGGGTGCAACTTTCTTCACCTACACTGGCTTCCGGTCAGTTAATGGGCCTCCACCTCCGGCTTTTCAAGTTACCAAAGCAACCAAGGCCGAGTTCCCTGCCCTTGATGGGCAAAGCGTCTCTTATGCCGTGCTAAGATTCCCGCCTGGAACAGTAAACCCACCCCACACTCACCCCAGGTCCGCTGAGCTCCTACTGAACCTAGGCGGGTCACTGGAGGTTGGGTTAGTGGACACCACTGGGAAGCTCTACACTCAAACCCTCCAGTATGGGGATATGTTCGTGTTCCCAAAGGGCCTGGTGCACTATCAGTACAATCCGGATCCCAAGAATATGGGCTTTGCTCTTTCAGCCTTTGGCAGCGCCAGCGCAGGAACCGTGTCGATCCCTAGCACTTTGTTCACCACTGGAATTGATGAACAAGTTCTTGCCATGTCTTTCAAGACTGATGTAGCTACTGTTCAGAAGATTACGGCAGGACTCACTCCCAAGGCCTGAAGCATTCACTCTCATGTCTTACTCCTCTTTCATGGCTGCTTGTTTCATTATTTTCCCAATTTTTTGACATTTCAGAAATAAGTGAATTAATTTGCTCATTCAATTCATATTTCATGTTGAACTCCATATGTCTTGCTATCTAAAAACATTATTTCACTTCAAAATATTGTTTGTACGCCATTAACAAGGATTACATTGTTCTCCCTCTGGTCACCTTTAATAAATATAGTTTTCGTCAAATTTAGTTCATTTGAATAAAACTGTATTTATTAAAGTGGCCAGACGGAGTACAAGACTGTATGGACTGATGATTTTATAACTGAAAGGATTTGTTGGCACAACTAGAAAATTGACCACAGTTGAATGTCTTCTTTGAAGCAGTCACTCCAAAAATTCACAACACTGCTAGCCTCATCCACAAAAATTAAAAAATAACCAGTGTCAATTAGTGAAAATTGGTAATTCGGGGTGGTGCAGTAACAGTATTGTAGGGGTGTTAGCCTAAACTACCCAAGAATGGGGAACTGGACCGGTTCAGGTCCTCTATGAGGCTGTCAAATTTGAGTGGCCAATCACAGATTTCCATGTAGTGGTGGGGCCAATAAAGTGGGCTCCAATAATCAGCGGTGTTTCAATGATGAAGTAGCTAAGTGTACATACTTCAAAGTAACTGAAACATTTTTAACTTTTAATGCATGGACACTTTCAATGGGGGGGGGGGGGGGTTGCGGCAATGCTGGTGCATCAAATGTACTTAGAGGTTGAGATCGGATATTCATTGTGAGAATCGATGTTGGGTTTGTGTCTAACTCCCTCCATTTTAGTTCATCTTCAAAAACTAACTAGGATAGTTAATATGGGACCGAGCGAGTATATGGTAAGATTTCTGTTTGTCTTTTGATGCAACAAGGAGAAGCGCACTAAATCTACCCCTGCCCACTCGAAACAACAAAACGGAGAGCTGAAGGGGGGGGATGCAAAAAGGGTGATCTTCGACATATTCTATTTTTCTATGAAGAACGGTATAATCTTGGGCACAAAGACTGCAGGTTACTAGTACACGATCTTGGATTTGATTTGATTGCTCATGATATTAATCTTTGTTCATTTATATTGCTCATAAACTTGTACTCCATATTGTCTTTTGTGTTTGTGAGTGCAAGGGATTTCCTCATAATCAGAATTTGGAGAATTTAATACCAAAACGGACGTTAGATCTGCTTCCGCTGCGGCTCGATTACCCTTCAGTGGTATCGGAGCTACGGTTCGTTTATGATGTTAGAATTCCCAAAGATCTGTGAGGAATTCTGAGCAATCGAAATCAAAAATCGCGTTTTTTTGATTTGGCGATCGATCGACAAACCAAACGCGATAGATCGCTAAAGGTTTTCTAACGATGAAGACAACTTGTAACGATCGATCGGCACCGTCCATGATCGATCGTAGTTACTGGAAGCGTTGTTTCAAAGAGGGAAATGATCGATTGGCAGTATTTGCGATCAATCGTATCTACTGTTAAAAACTAAAATCGAAATTGCGTTAGAAACAATCGTCCGGCACTAGTTGCAATCGATCGTATCTACTAGAAAATCTGGTTTTGTGAAGCGATCGATCGGGTGTGAGAACGATTGATCGCATCTACTAGTTCGACCAGTTTAAGGTAAGCCATCTATCGGCTTGAGGATGCAATCGATCAGGTGTATCATTTGAATATTGTATTACAAGGGGAGCGATCGATTGACTGAGTACACGAGCAATCGTATCTACTGTAAGTTGTGCAAAGTCGTCAGCGACTGTTGCGATCGATCGACAGCACAATCGATCAGGTATTTTGACACGATCGATTGACGGGAAAAGATTTGAAAAACCAATTATTTTGAAGCAGTTTTTTGTGCTATATAATTATCTGATTATTGAGAGTTATTTAGTGATTCAAACTGTGCCGTTTAACACTTGTTGTCCTATTTCACTGGTTGTAGATTTTTATCTTCACCTTGTTGCACCACTTGTTGATTTTTCACCAAAGTTGCAATGGCATCACGAATGGTCTCCAGTGAGTTGGCAAAGACAGAAAAGTTGAAGGCCATGAACTTTGTTACTGGGAAGAGTCGCATCCGGCACATTCTGTTCCTTGATAACTTGGGTCATATGTTGGACCAAGTTGTTGAACCTTCGGGTGAAAATAGTATTGCTGCTGAAAAGAGAGAGTACAAGAATTTCCGGATGGAGGATGCACGAGCAAGGACCACGATGCTTACCTTTATGGAGCCTACTATTGAGCTACTTTTTGAGAAGCACAAAACGGCCAAAAAAATGTATGAGGCCATAGAGAGGAGGTATAGAGGCATACTGAGGCACACATCAGGTTGCTCTGCACTCGCTACACCAACATGAGGATGGAGGAGTGCAAGAATGTGCTTGAGCACATAAATGCCATGACCATTATCGCTAGTGAGTTGGAGATTCTTGGAGATCCAATTTCATTGGGGGTCCAACCAAGTGTCTATGATACTCACTAGTGTCCCTCCATCATGAGAAGCAGTTGTGGTGGCTTTAAACCTGAGTGATAAGAAGCTCACTCTCGATGATCTTACTGCCAAGCTGGGCTTGGAGCAGGAGAGGAGAGAGCATATGACGGCCTCTAATGCATCTGCCAACCTTGCTCACCATGTTGGCTCCAAGAAAGGTGGGTCTTATGCTGGCACCTCAAAGAAGAACTTCAAGAGGAAAGGAAAGAAGCCTCAGTTCCTGGGTGGAGACAAGGCCAAGAACAAAAAGAAGGGAGCCTGCTTTACTTGTGACCAGATGGGTCACTATAGTAAGAACTGTCCTAAGGGCTCCGAGGGCAACGAGAAAATGAAACAGTAGGGTGGTGGAAAGGACATAGCGTGCATAGTTTCTGAGGCACTGATTGTGAACACTAACACTAGAGGTTGGTGGCTTGACTCGGCTGCAACCCGTCATGTGGTAATGGCTAAAGTGTCTTTTGCTGATATGAAAGAGATTAGTCCTAGAGAGCACAAGATCTACATGGGGAACAACACCTATTGTGACATGCTGGGAATAGGCTCTATTCGTGTTCCTCTTTTAGAAGGAAATACTATGGTTCTCACAGATGTTTTGTTTGCACCTACTATTCGTAGGAATCTGATTTCAATTCCTTTGTTGACTCAAAAAGGATTTGAAGTCAAGTTCAAGGGTGGCAAAGGAACTGTGGGACAAAAGAATAATATTTTATTTATTGCTTCTTTAGTAGATGGTTTATTCAAACTTGATGTTTCAAATAACTTTGCTAAGATTAACGAAATGATTGATTCTGGGTATGTTGCTTATTTTGTTGATAATGCTTTATTGTGGCATTTACACCTTTGTCATGTGAATGCGACAAAATTACACCAAATGTCAGGTAGTGGGTTACTGCCTAGAATAGGTGATGATTTGCGCGTTTATGAAAATTGTTTATCAGGCAAAATGACTAGGCAACCTTTTCCCAAAGGGCAATGAGCAATTGACCTTTTAGAGGTCATTCACTCAGATATATGTGGGCCTATAAACGTCAAGACTCAAAGGGGTATGACGTATTTTATTATATTTATAGATGACTATTCGAGATATGGTTATGTGTACTTGTTGTCGAGAAAGTCTGATGCCTTAGAGAAATTCAAGGAATTTAAGGCTGAGGTTGAGAACCAAATAGGACGGAAGATTAAAGTTTTGAGAACAGACAGAGGTGGTGAATACACATCTGATTTGTTCAAGGACTATTGTACAAACCAAGGAATAGTGCATCAGTATACTTTGCCGTATACCCCTCAACAGAATGGAGTCGCTGAAAAACGTAATAGGACCTTGTTGGACATGGTAAGGTCCCATGTTAAACCACTCTGAACTAGTAACGCAGTTTTGGGGTGAAGTACTAGACACCGCTGTTTATGTACTAAATCAAATACCTTCTAAGTCGATCAAATTGACCCCATATGAGTTATGGAAGGGAAAACATCCAAACTTTTCGAATTTGAGAGTGTGGGGGTCAAAGGCTCATGTCAGGGTGCCTGATCAACTTAGAACTAAGTTGGATCCTAAGACCATAAAATGCAATTTTATAGGTTACTGTGATCATTTGAAAGGGTATCGATTTGTAGTACACCATGATGATGATGATGGGACAGTGGGGGTTATAGAGTCTAGAGATGCTTATTTTCTTGAGGAAGATATAGACCTTAAAACTCCTAGTCAGAGAGTGAAACTCTTTGAAATTGAAAAAGAGAAGGTTACTATCACTAGTAATGAACAAGTGATAAGTAACACATCCAATGAGGATGTTGAAACTCGAGTATCAAGAGAGCGTAAACCTTCAGTGTTGTTGAAGGATTACTATGCCATGCTTGGTGAAGAAGAGAGATCGGTAGATGAACCTGTACTTAGTGATCCAGTCACGTTTGAGCAGGCTATGAGTAGTCCAGATTCCAAGGAATGGCGGAAGGCTGTTCAAGAGGAAATGGATTCGATCTTGAAGAACAAAGTCTGGGAGATTGTTGACTTACCAGACGAACGGAAACCCATCGGGTGTAAGTGGATCTTCAAGAAGAAGCTCAAAGCTGATGAATCAAAAGAGAAGTACAAAGCTAGACTTGTAGCGAAAGGTTTCACACAAGTAGAGGGCATAGACTTTAAGGAGACGTATTCTCCTGTGTCTAGGTTTATCTCGATCCGATGTTTATTGGCAATTGTGTCATACTTAGATTTAGAGTTGCACCAGATGGATGTAAAGACTGCCTTCCTAAATGGTGATTTAGAGGAGGAGATTTACATGGAACAACCCGAGGGGTTTGTTGTTTCTGGGGAGGAAACTAAAGTGTGCAAACTTATTAAATCATTGTATGAACTGAAACAATCACCAAGACAATGGTATTTCACTTTTCACAAGGTGATAAGTGAATATAGCTTTGTGGCCAATGACTATGACCATTGTGTATACTCCTTTAGAGATGGGAGTAGATTTATGATATTATCATTATATGTAGATGATATATTATTGATGAAGAATAACACTAGTATGATTCTCAGTCTTAAAGAATGGCTCAAGACCCAATTTGAAATAAAAGATATGGGTGAAGCATCTTACATCCTCGAGATGAAGATTGAGAGAGATAGAAAAGCGAGGAGGCTAAGTATATCTCAGGAATCATACATAGAGAGTGTATTGAAACGCTTTGGCGTGATTGGTTGGAAGACCATAGATTCACCCATCTATAAAGGGACAGTTTTGTCTGAGAAAATGGCACTTGCATCAGACGAGGAACGTCTGAAGATGCAATATGTGCCACATGCGCAGGATATTGGCAGCTTGATGTATGGCATGAACTGCACTCGACTTGATTTGGCTTTTGCGGTAAGCCTTGTGAGTCGATATCAGCCTAACCCAGGTATGCAACACTCGCAAGCTATTAAGCAGGTGTTCAGATACCTTTTGGGTACCAAGGATATGAAACTCACATATCAGGCCGAGAACATGTCATTGGAAGTTTATAGTGATTCGAACTATGCCGGGTGTAAGGATGACAGGAAATCCACTGTTGGGTATGTATTTATGTTTGGTGGCGGCGCCGTAGCATGGGCTAGTAAGAAGCAGAAATGCATTACTAAGTCCACGATGGAAGCTGAGTTTGTTGCATGCAGTTTGGCAGATTTCGAGGCAGTATGGATTAAAGAGTTTCTAGCGAGGTTACAGCTAGAACAGTGGACTGATGCTTCTGTCCAAATTTATTGTGATAATTTGGCAACTGTGTCGACACTTCGTAATGGGGAGATCAGTTCTAGCGTAAAGCACATTGAGGTGCATTACTTTTATGTATTTGACATGCTACAATGGGGAAAGTTGACGGTGAGTCATCTTCCTACGATTGAGATGTTGGCTGATCCGTTAACGAAGGCCTTAACGATGGATCTATTTGTGAAATATATTCATAGTTTTGGATTACAATAGGACTAGTGCATGAGTCATTGTTGGATCACAAATATGAGCGCAAGTGGGGGATGTAAGATAATGGTCTGGGTTTGTCCCATATTTATTGTCATGTTTAGAGGAGTCGTCCCTCTCATGTGAGGTGTGTGCACATGTGGAGATGATAGGATCCCGTGGGCCCAAGATGGGGCCCACCTAGATGGAAGAGACACATTTACTGTTTGTAACCGTTAGGGAAAAAGGATCATGGAAAGGGAATAATTTAGGAAATATCACCCGAATTGGAAATACCCAATTTAAAAATAGGCAATTTAGAAATAGCCAAATTAGAAATGCGTGATGGGAGTTGTAACTCCCCAATTTGGGGAACCGTGATGAGTGTTTAAAGGGAGACGTGAACAGTAATGTCCCCCTACATTTTGGGTGCTCTCTCTCTCTCCCTTGAGGACTCTCCTTCTTGTCTCCTTGGTGGATTTCTTATCTTTAGCTTTTTTGGCGATTGGGAATCATCAAAGCAAAGGCAAAGGATTGGAGAAACGAAGGAAGTGACATTGCTATCTCATGGAGAATAGCAAGTCACAGATTCACACATGAACGGTTGCAAAAAAGGTGATCTCCAACATATTTTATTTCTCTACGAAGAACGGTATGATCTTGGGCACAAAGGCCATAGGTTAGTAGTACAGGTTCTTGAATTTGATTTGATTGCTCATGATATTAATCTTTGTTCATTTATATTGCTCATAAACTTGTACTCCATATTGTCTTTTGTGTTTGTGAGTGCAAGGGATTTCCTCATAATCAGAATTTTGAGAATTTAATACCAAAACTGACGTTAGATCTGCTTCCGCTGCGGCTCGATTACCCTTCATGACAAGCAGGTAGGTAGGACTATACATATAAATAAATATCACTAAATCCCCTCGTGCTTGCAATAATTCATTTTCCTTGTGTTCAGTATATTGCTTTTAATTTAGTGATGAATTTTACTAACTTTTTTTCAGCAAAAATACTTTGTTTCTACTTTTTTTTGGTAATATTTCTAGTGGTATTTTTCATTTCAAAGGTGAACCCAATATGTAATGCCCCAGCTCAAAAGCTATGGCTCACACGATACTTGTGGAGGCAGCGACACAACCTCATCCATTTGCAATGGATACTTGCAATATCTCTACTGCCAAACCAATCGTCCATAAGATTGTAGGGAATCCCTCGCTAATCTTTTGAACTTGAAAGATAGCTTCAACACTTTTAATAGAATCTAGCCATGATAGATGATAAACTTATACTATTATTAAGGATCCCTCGAGGCATAAACCTTATAAGAACAATGAGGTATAAATGTTAAATGGGCAAGTATAGTTTGCATAACAATGTCACAAATCCTCTCGTGCTGGTGCATCAAATGTATTTAGAGGTAGACTGATAAGCGATCGTACAATGATGCATGGATCGGATATTCATTGTGAGAATCGATGTTGGGTTTGTGTCTAACTCCCTCTATTTTAGTTCATCTTGAAAAACCAACTAGGATAGTTAATATGGGACCGAGCGAGTATATGGTAAGATTTCTGTTTGTCATTTGATGCAACAAGGAGAAGCGCACTAAATCTACCCCTGCCCACTCGAAACAACAAAACGGAGAGCTGAAGGGGGGGATGCCCAAGCCAGAATTGAGGTCCCCTGAAGAGGCGAGCTCTTTGAGCAAGAAGATGAGCACACCATTAGCATACCTGCAGGTAAAGGAGAACTTTAATGAAAAAGGCAAAGGAGAACTTGGAAGGAGATAGAAAGCTTATTTATCTTGGCTACCCAGCCTCACTGCTCACGCAACCTATTAGTGAAATAGTCTAATTGAAGTACCCTTGCCCATTGGACGCTACGAGATTGCTGGGCTAGTTTTCTTTATAAATCGTCAATACCTTTTACTGAAAGTTTATACTTAAATCGACGGAGATCCTACTCTCAGGGTTTGTTAGGCAGGTAGGTAGGACTATACATATATATAAATATCACTAAATCCCCTCGTGCTTGCAAGAATTCATTTTCTTTGTGTTCAGTATATTGCTTTTTATTTAGTGATGAATTTTACTAATTTTTTTCAGCAAAAATACTATGTTTCTACTTTTTTTTTGGTAATATTTCTAGTGTTATTTTTCATTTCAAACCCAATATGTAATGCCCCAGCTCAAAAGCTATGGCTCACACGATACTTGTGGAGGCAGCGACACAATTATCTCTACTGCCAAACCAATCGTCCATAAGATTGTAGGGAATCCCTTGCTAATCTTTTGCACTTGAAAGATAGCTTCAACACTTTTAATAGAATATAGCCATGATAGATAATAGACTTATACTATTATTAAGGATCCCTCAAGGCATAAACCCTATAAGAACAATGAGGTATAAATGCTAAATGGGCAAGTATAGTTTGCATAACAATGTCACAAATTTTTGGAAACAGGCTGCATTTTAGATTATTGATTAACCCATCGTAAAATAAGGATCAAAGTTGATCGGTAAACGAAGACAACAAAATGAAAAAGGCAGCAAGATGATTCTGGCATAGAATGAACAAATAGGTCGACAAGCAGAAACTTTGCAGAGAAGTATAATTTCAAGTTAATTATCCAAAAAAATAAGTAAGTCTTCTAGTTAATATCTCAAGTTTTCTGATATGGACAACAACATGGTGGACTAAAAACGAGGAATTAACAAGGATCGGCAAGGAACATGACATTAAAATATTTCTACACTTTACAAAATAACTGCACTTTGTCAAGAGTACAAATTGTCAAGACTGATGCAAAAACGTTCTGCATCTTACAACACAGTATATGAGCTTTCTGACTCTAGACATACAACGAATAGAGGAAAATAAGAACTAGAACATGGTAGCGCGGCACAGATACGACGATATGTCAATTTTAGGAAAATGATGATAGGGTGTTATATTTTAGGTTAATTCTAAGTGAAAACACAGATAACAGAAAAAAATTGCTTTTAAACAAAACATATGCTGCTCAGTCCAAAATTATGCATCACAATAATTAAGATCACACTAGGCGATAATTTAGATTGTAGGTGTTGGTTATTGATTTCTTTGACTAAGCCTATGCCTTCAAATTTAGGCTAACATCAAAACAGGGCGATAAGACATTTACCAGTAACCGAAAAGCTAGTCCATTTTTTATCTAGCAACCATGATGTCCCAAAGATCTCTGCAAATGTGACATTGACTTTCTTCCCATGCCTTTCCTAATAATCCTTCTTAATCCTCGAATAGGACCATCTAAGAAATTAACTTGTTAAATAAAAAGTTTCTTAACCACAACACTGTGTTTGCAGAATTATATTTCCTGTAAACATAAATCAATATATAATCCAAAAAATAATTATATGCATTCCTTATATTTTTTATGAAATCGATTTGCCGCCGAATCATGCTTATTTGAAATTAAACCAGATGAACCAAGTTATACCAGCCTGGACGGGCCCGGAACATTCCAGACTTCATAATTTCCCTCCTCCAGCACTCTAACCAACAGTAATCAGGGCAGGTGAGCCACGCTGGCTCCGTCCATCCATGGATAGACAGGAAGACTCTCCTGTCGCCAACAAGAGGTGGTCCCAGCGACTACCGCGCTGCTAACTAATTATGGTATGTATGTTGAATTCAAACAAGAAATTCACACACAAGAATCTAATTTAATCTAAAGTTGAGAGAGGTCGACAAAAACAGCAAGCTCCACAAAGAGTCGGCCACCACTAACATTTTACATTGGATATTATTCAAGGGAATTAATGCAGGAAAATATAGAACGTGCTGACTGACCCGGTTGGTTTTTTTGCCTAAGACCAGTCCGGTTCAAACAGGTAAATGTTTATTTCCGGCTATAACTATAACGGGAAGCATGGAATGTGGTATGGGCGATATATCGATATCGGGCCCCACCCGATAAAATGATACAGACTAATATTATTTTTTAAAATTTTTAAAATATCACCGATATATCGGTTCGCCATTTAAAAGAATATTTTAAAAAAATTGAATTTTTTTTTTAAAATAAAAAAAATCACTTTCCCGTTTGTTTCCAATCCTAATATGTATTTTTATGCATATTTTGAAATCTATGCTTTGTCTAAATTAGTATAACTCATTTTAGAAGTTAGATTGTGAAAATATACGATAAAAACTAGTTTTCGACCACATATATTTTTTTACATAATATATCCGATATTTTGTCTCTTTGGTCGATCGATATTTTGCCGATATCCGAAACGGAATTCATTTACAGGAAGTAAAAAATTAACCTAAGCCGCAACACTAGTTTGCCATAGCCACGCAGTCATCATATCATATGGGGACCACGGATCTAATAGCTACTTGGCTACATCCTAGACTAGTTGTACTCACATAATTAGAAATTTAATTTTTTGTCTTTTTTTACTTGCATGTTTAGTTTGTTTTACCTTTTGTTTGAGGAATTGATCGATTTTGTCTACATTGCAAATAAATTGAAATTTATCTAACTCCAAGGCCGAATAAGGATTTAACTTCTCTCTTCCCCTGTTGGTTTGAGAGGGAGCCAAGTCGATTATGTAATGATTGACCAGTGTTTTTTCAAATAGAAATATGCTTAGTTAGACCGGGGACTATTTAAATTCTATGACCTCGCCTATAGATAGCATGTCGATCTATAAAGAGTCGCTTTGTTGTACGTGCACATGAAGAGATACAATCGTAGAAACGGCACACGCTTTTGAGACCACGAGCTTTCACTTTTTGGCTCCTTTCTGGGTTTTTTTGCCTATTTTAAATTAAACCCGATGAAGCGACCCAGAAATCCAACCGGTCCGCTTCCCGGTTCAAGACAACGCCGGCCCGGTCCGATTTCTAGGGTTTTTCTTTTTCGATATTTCCCCGGCTTTTCTTTCCCGCAATAAATACAGCGGGAAAGTGTCACTGCTTCTTTGCAACGGTCCAAATTGACGAAGCTCCAAAAAAGCTCTGATTTGCGCCATCGCTTCATCCTCTCTTCTCTCCCTCATTTCTCCCCATAGCCATTGCTCTCGATCTCTCTTTCTCGCTCAAACCTGCGGGGAACGGAGACTCGCCGACGCGCCGCCTCGTTGCTGTGTTTTTTTCTGGAGAAAAAGCTTGCCGATCGCATTTACGTCGTTCTTTTTCGATTTTTCGTTACTGTTTCTATCTCGATTTTGCTTTCTTGGGTTTTGTTTTTTGTTTTTTGTTTTGTGAATTCATGGATGCAGGTATTGAAGATGGCGCCGCCCTTCCCTTCATCCGGCGATACCCTTCTTCGCGGAGGCGGGGGACTGTAAGTTGAATTTTCTCTTGAATCCTTCTTGCTTGATGTTCTTGATTGAAACCCAATAGGGATTGATTGATGTATTTTGGGATGTGTGCAGGTGGGGGACCGATTTATTCCGGTAAGATCTGAAACGGATTTTGCGTTTGTGCGCGGGATGCTGACCGGTGGGGGAAGGGATCGGGATGCTGATACAGCAGCTTCGCCTTCAGCGATTGCGTACCGGAAACGTTTGGCTGAGGCTCTCGGGATAAACAGGACTCGGATGTTGGTTTTCAAGCAGAAATCTCCGATTCAGACGAGGTTTGGGATTCAAGAAAGCAGTTTTCTGAGGGACTCTTATCATACAGTTCAGTCCTTGAAGCCCCGGAGATGCATTCGCAGGTTAGTTTTGATTTCACGTACTTTCGAGTTCTTTGTGTCACTGGATTTCTTGTTTTCTGATTTTTTTTTTGTCATTTCGTCTTATAGAAGCCTGAGAAGATTCTGGACGCACCAGATATTGTTGATGATGAGTCTCTGAATGTATTTATCCCAAAACTTGTTAAAAAAACTCAAACTCAAAGACTTTCTTTTCTTTTTTATTTAACCTATTGGTGCTTGAGTAAACTTAGTCATAAATTTCATTGGCAGATACAAGAATCATCAGTATAAAATGAGAAAACACAGAGCTTGAGACGACTCCTTCACTACTCACTACGTAGGACAGATACATCATCTAAAAAAGAGGTCCAATCATAAGAAAAATGACGTGACTGCAACACAAACTGCATTGATTTAGCCTCTAGACTCTATGGATGTCGAAATTCGATACTCTAGGCAACAAAAAATTTGGTGTCACATAGATAACTGAAACAACTGCGAGGAAGAATCCGAACATGGAAACTGAACGTTGTATATGGTCCTAACTCCTAAATAACCAGATCTCGAAGAGCGTAATATCAAATTGGACCCAATAATTATCTCAACTTATGTCTTTAAATCTCAACAATGAGTAGCTCCCTGTGAAAGACTAAACCAAATACCAACAAGCACAATCAGCAGGCAGAATTTTGCTAGGCCAAAATCACCAAACAAATAGTAGGTTCATAGTTGGCCAAAACTCTTACGCGTGAGACAGATAACGAACCTCTGGAAGCCCCTCCTCCAACAGCAATCTCTCCTCCTCCTGAGAACCCATTAATTCGAAAACAGCAACACAAAACAGAAAAGATCGCCCGTCCACGAAAACCTTGAAGCTAGAAAATATCCAAAGATCGAAGCATCCGGCCAAAACAAATTCCGGAAGGGAGCAGTGAAGAGACTGGCTCTTTTTTACTGAGAATCGGAATCTGGGGAGGCTGCCGAGATTCCTGAGGTCCGTTCAACAGCTTTTGTCTGGTTTTGATGATCTCAGAACAGCTTAGATACATGTATCGAACAGGAAGAACAACAGGTTAGATACGCGGACAAGAAGCACACCAGATCCAACCTATCTGCAAGCTCCAAGTCCCGCTAGACTCCGAACTTGATGCCGTAACGGGGACCGGTGAGGTCTTAGTAGGGGTGTAAACGGACGGATACGGACGCGGACAAGCTAAGTCCGTAGCCGTCCGCTCACTCTAAAAATAAGTGTCCGTCCGTCCGCCGTCCGTGCGGACACCCCTAGGTGTCCGTCCGCATGTGTCCATCACGGACACGAACGGACATGGACGGACACGGACACTATGAAGTAAAAGGTATTCCTTCTTTAAAATTGATACCTGATAATTCTTAGTTATTGTCGTCCATTGTCAACTCAATCATTCTTTTCAGTTTTCCCATGATCCTCTCAGCATGATGAACTATTTTCAAATACAAAAATCACTTCTCTCACTATCCATCCGCATGTTGATGGAAGCTCATTTTTTTATATAATACGGATGAAACGGACGGCTCCAGACGTGGACACAGTCTGTCCGCGGCCGCAGCCGTTTGGAAGACGGACATGGAAAGCTGTCCGTGTCCGTGTCCATGACGGACAAAAAATTATGTCCATTTAGCCATCAAAACGGACGGACGGACGGACACGGACATCCGGACGCCGTTTACACCCCTGGGTCTTAGTCTACAGTGTGGTCTATGTATACTCTTTCGTGCACGCAACTTATTCCGTGGAGCCCGTCACAGTGGCCCCACAAAGGTGCTGGGTCCGGCTACGTATGTATCAATCACAAAACACATATGTAAAACTTGAAGGCTATTGACTGCGCCTTGCATGCCACAAAGGATATGAGCCGATTATAAATTATAGGAGTTGTGAGCCATCCATCTTGAAAATTGATGATGCACATGCTGAGAAGTTATCGGGTGTCCCTGGCACAATGCTCCGTGCATCAGGAAGCCATCGATCTCAAGGATCGATGACACACGATTTATAGATATGCGCTTTAGTAAATTAGTATCAAACCGTTAAAGCACATATGTATAACGTGTGCACCGTCAATCTTGAAAATTAATAGCTGACGTGGGCTGCTTGTTGTAATTAATAATTTCTCTCACATGCTGGCGTGTTAGGAGAGTGCTGACTTGCGCTAGTGTGTGCGCCATTAATCCCACGTGGCATGCTGAGCGCATGTTACTTTTCTCTCTCCCTTTTTAGCTACATGAAAACTTTGTGAAGCTCACTTGGGCAGAATAACTTCATATCCAATGCCTACGTTTTCTTCCAGTAATCTGCCTAATAGCCATGGAATGTCGTATCGGATATCGGTAAAGTATCGGTCAGCCAAAGAGACGAAATATCAGAGATATATCGGAGATATTGTGTAAAAAAATATCGGTCGTTAAAAACTAGTTTTTACCGTATATTTTCACAATCTAACTTTTAAAATGAGTTATACTAATTTAAACAAAGAATACATTTCAAAATATGCATAAAAATGCATATTAGGATAGAAAACAAACATGAAAGTTTTTTTTTCAAAAATAAACTTTAATTCAAAAAATACCGATATATCGGTCTGATCGGCGATATTTGGAAAATTTTTAAAAACTGAAACTATATGGTATCGGTATATCGGTTTGTGTCTGATACGCAGATATATCGGCGAGACGATTTTTCATGGTAATAGCCTGCTCAAGATAAAGAGACAAAGCAATTATAGAAAGAGAGAAATATTAATGAAATGTAGCTAAAAAACGAAGGAAGGACGAGCTAAGCAAACAGTACTTGAAAAGCAAAGGATCGCCTAGATGACAATCACAGAAGCCCATTTCCAATTATATGCCTTGAAATGGCTGGAAAGGCAAGTTAAGAAACAATATAGGAGTTGTGGCTTCCCCTGTCAATGTATACAAGTCTGATGGATCGACTCATTAACGTTAAATAAAAAGGACGCCTAAGTTCTATGGGGGAAGTACATAGGAGATATGGTTCTCACAGTCGTCCAACCATTGAAAGAAGCCTCTCCCTCCGTTATCGATTCTGTTTTCGCATCCATATATGCTAGAGATCCTCTCTCGAGGTCCCTATTTTTGTAATTCTGTATACAATGAACCTAACTACTTCGAAACACGTTCTATGATGCTAGTCATGAATGGTGCCTTATTTGTTTTGATCTACGTGCTCTTTTTATGTTCATTTTTCCTTGTGAGCTATGATTTTCAGATACAGGATGCCGGAGAAATCGATCCCTAAGGAGGCAGCTTATGAAATTATCCATGATGAGTTGTTGTTGGATGGCAGTCCCAGGCTGAATTTGGCTTCCTTTGTGATAGCATGGATGGAGCCCGAGTGCGACAAACTGATGTTGGAGGCCATCAACAAGAACTACGTCGACATGGATGAGTACCCTGTCACCAGCGAGATTCAGGCATGAAGCTACAGTTCTTTCTTCTTTTCAACATTATATATTGATTAACATACTACTCCATAATTCCACGTACCTCAAGGGGCAAGGATAAACAAATCCATTAATTGGTCCTACTCTGCTAAAGAATTCGTGATAAATTGTCATAGAGTGTATCACTATGCAGTATGCACATATATGATAACAAAATATTGTATTTGGTTCATTTGTTGAAAAACTTTCTGATGCAAACCCATTCTTGACTCACGATTCCATGAAGAATCAGTGCGTAAACATGATTGCTCACCTTTTCAACGCCCCGTCTATGAGGAAGAAACAGCCGTGGGGGTTTCAACAGTTGGATCCTCCGAGGCCATGATGTTGGGCCGGGCTGGCATTTAAGAGGAAATGGCAGAATAGGAGAAAGGCCGAGGGTAACCCTATGACAGGCCAAACATAGTGACAGGCGCCAATGTTCAGGTAATTCTGATCAGGTATGTTAATATATAAGTAGAAGAAACAGATGCCAACTGGAGACTGATGATGGAGACGACGCAGGTTTGCTGGGAGAAATTTTGCGTACTTTGAGGTGGAACTCAAGGAAGTTAAGCTAAGGGAGGGCTGCGACGTGATGGACCCTGTGAAGGCAGTGGAGATGGTCGACGAGAAACACTATTTGCATTGCAGCAATCCTTGGTTCGACTTTAACCGGAGAGTTTGAAGATGTCAAACTTCTCAACGAACTTCTGATGCAGAAAAATAAGAAAACAGGGTAGGAAGATCTTCATTATATTCAGTCGCTAATTAAAACCTCAATGTCTTTGAAGAACATTTCTTGTCATTGATGTTTGGGCAGGTGGGACACCGGCGTCTTTGTGGCGCCATTCTTGGAGTCCGGATCTGCTGGTGAAGCTCACCAGCCGATCCCATCTCGGAATCAACGGCTGGTGAAACTCGCTGGTGCCAGCAGATCCTGTCCCCCATTCTTGTACCCAGAGACTTTCGAGTCCGGATCGGCTGGTGAGTGGTGAAGCAACGCCAGCGGACCACGTTACAAATCACCTGTGATTTGCATTTCCCACACCTTTAAACGGCGTAATTCCTCACTGTTGCCATTTCCTATGCGGGCCCCACTCCCACATCATCTCCATCACTTCTTCTTCCTCCTTTTACTTTACCCTTTCATGTTCACACTTCCTCATCCTCTTTAATGGCGATCAAACAAGAAAGTTCACAAAGGGAAAGTTCCAAAGTTTATTAAAGTTCCAAAGGGAGGAGAAATTCAACAACGATGGAGATAATGTTTACGAAAGTTCCAAAGTCCTCCCCTGTTTTACCCTTTGACCATCAAACAAGAGAGCTCACAAAGGGAGGAGACTCTTTCATCATAAGAAATGTCTCATCCAATCATATCCGCCGTCTTGTTTTAATACCTCCATTGAGACAAATTTTGATTTTTATCTAATTGGTGGAATCCATTTAAAATGAGATAGATGGAGCATCTAATACATGGCTCTCTGTTTTGTCCTGATGGAGCTATTAAAACAGGACATTATTTGCCTAGCAAGCAAGGAGATTGCACTCCCTATTCACATGAGTTATCTCTAACTTTTAACGATATGCATGCACGCTATCAATAAGTTGAGAATAATTATTGTACCAAAAATATAATCGAATTTCTTTTTTTATTTCCAAAGGCACGAAGCTATAGTGAAAAAACACTTATTAATGCTACATTCGTTGATTTTTCATAAGAAAACTATTGCATTCATCAAGACTAACTCGCTAGAATTCCTCAACTGCTGCAAACAGGAAAGCAACTCATTTTGTTCTTGCCAAACCACCTGAGCACAATGACTATTTCATATTACATGCAGAATCTTTGATATAAATCATTGCAATGTTGAAGTTTAGGTTCCAGAAAGGCTCTATCCACCTGAACTTTGTTCCTCCCCTCCATTGTCCAACGCTTCAAAATATAATGACTAGGAATCTCATGTACACCCGACATTAACAAGACCAACATGACATGTCTACAAAGATATCCTTGCAATTCCCATGTACGGCAAAGACAGGAAGTATTTGCTCCTGATTGAGTCCATGTGACCTTGTAATCCAGTTTGGCATGCAGATCTCTCACACTGTAAGTGACTGTATCCTAGACTTGCTAGAAATTTAAGGTAAAGCGGCCAGGAATTCCAGTAATTTCAACTTGAAATTTCATAAAGATATCAATGGTATAAATACGTGCCATTTGTGCTTCGAAGGGTGATGTGGAATTTCTTTGGTTGTTTCATAGTCTATTTTCCCAACATGACTGGCTATAAACTCAACAGAAGAAAAACTACTTTGAAGATATATAACTAAAGAAATGTTCAATTTCACATGGGAACCATGAGTCATGATCTTATGGTTTAAAACATCAATGCTTTCACAACATGATTGTTCCATTTAAACATCTCTACATTTTTAGTTCATAAAACAATAGTATTAGACAAACATAATGTCGTCAATCAATTGTAACAAAAAAAGTGTCCTCAATTGGCCACCATGAACTTCATACTCAGCAACTCATGGTTCCTCAAACACAAGATAATACTTGAGTGGTTAATTTGAACCTTCATTTGTTGGGGCTAGTTGGGAGTTTGCAAAAGCATGCTACATTGAGAATTGATCACAGTTAGGTTAGTTTGATGTTAGATAATACTTGAGTGGTTAATTTGATCCTTCATTCGTTGGGGCTAGTTGGGAGTTTGCAAAAGCATGCTACATTGAGAATTGATCACAGTTAGGTTAGTTTGATGTATATGACAATACCACAAATTATAATAGTAAGTAATTAATGTACCTGAAGTAATTGTATGTAAGGGTCATGTCTTTGTGGAAAGGAAAGAGAAATGCCATGTGCATACAGTTGCCAAGTGTTCATAAGACTAACAACATTTGCATTTGAATGTGGCACTCCCTGAAAACATATTACTAAGTATTAATTATAAGTAATTAGAATGATGTAGACAATACAAGAAGTTATAGTTTAAGTTCTACCTCGTTAACTTGAGCACATGAAGAAGATTGAGCTATATTTGGTGGAGTTGCTTTTCACTACTATTGTTTTGTGACTTTTTTTTTCTCAAGGCAATTTTGAAATCTTCTAGTACGACGACCCTCACCCTTATTATTTTTTCTCTTCTTAATATTTTTTGCTGTTTTTTTTCACTTGATGAAACAAATCAATATGTTCGTCAGTACTATCACTTGGTGCATTCTTTGTATGTGTACTGATATTAAGGGCACTTAGGCTCTCTTGAACGGCCTTAAATAGTTTGTGTTTATAATCCTCGGCAACCAAGTATGCTTCCTTTGACTATGTAGCTCTTGATAATATTTTCACATAGTCACGACATAAGTCATTGTAACGCCTTCTCATCGACACTTTAGGATCAACTTCCTTTGATTTCTCATGATTATTAAATACAATTGTGCTTTTAGCCCCTCTTGTCCATCTCTTTAAAATATATCTCAATGGAAGCACATTTATCTTTCTAAAGTTCAAGACTTTTAATGCATGCCCACATAGAATCCCCACAAATTCAAATTTCTTACAGCTGCATACAAGTGAATCTTCTAACGAGCCATACTTAACTGTATATTCATGATATCTTCCATTCACACTAATTTTGTACTCGGTTGTTGTTCCTTCATCACCCCTTTGGTGAATTGCACAATTTAGAAAAACCTTGAATTCTTACTCGAACATAGCAAATATGATTGGTGTATACACTATACATAGAAGAAGCGTGCTCTAAAATTGGAACAGGCGCATATAGTTTTGCCGTTGTTTCTTTCATTCGAAAATCAGCTTCAGTTTCATTATATTGTTGACCTTCTACAACCCTGTCAAAATAGCTAAAAAACTCAAGTAGATTGTGCTTACAATTCAAGTAGCGCTTCAATATGGCGTTCATACTTTCACTTCTTTGGGTAGTTTTCATGTCAGCACAAAATGTATTCCTCCCATATACTAGAGCCACTTCTCTTTCCGTTTAAATAAATTTTTCAACCATTTATTATCCCCTAACTTATATTTCTCAATCATGCAATTCCATGCATCTAAAAACGTTGTCTCCTCCTCAAAATCAAAAACACAGTTTCCAAAATCAGCTTTAAATGTTTTGGAAGCATTAAATATACTACTGAGATGCTTTGCTACATTCTGATATATATGCCAGATGCAGCGATGATGGTGAGCTTCCAGAATTACTATAGATATTGCTTTAAGCATTGTAGCACATTGATCCGTAAAAATACTTTTGGGACTTTTATCAAACATTGCCTTAATAAAAGTTTCAAACAACCATATAAAAGAATCAACAGTTTCGCTATATAAAAGAGCTCCACCAAAAATGACGGTTTGCCTATAATGATTTACTCCAACAAAAACACCAAAAGGCCTATCATCTTTGTTTGTTCTATAGGTTGTTTCAAAACATACGACATCACCAAAATGTGCATAATCAACAACAGATTTTGAATCAGCCAAGAAAATATTGGTAATTTGGTCATCTTCGTCTAAGTGAAAAGAGTGAAAAAATGACAGATCTTCCATTTGTTTAGTTTTGAAATACTCAATCATGGCTCCTGCATCTCCTTTGCACATTGCTTTTTTTCTTTTTGTTCTCAAGTAATTTTTATAATCTATAGGAAGAAAACCTATATTTTCCACACCACCCACCTGTTTACCCAAGAATTCCACAGCTGTTTTAGGTGTTATCTCTGAACTATATGCTAGGTCTGCAGTAGCTATATGGGCATTTGTCAACATCCTTTGAGATCTCAAAAAGTGCACTTTTGAAGGGGATGTAAGTCCATGGTTGTGTTTGGACTCAAATTCGGTAATGCTCAATTTACCATTTGAATGACGAACAAGTTTTATATATGCTTTGCATCCTGTTCGTGTAATTGCATGAGGATTTTTAGCCTCCCATCGTAGATCATCCCCTCTAAAACCTTCTTTCAAGCAACAATATTTTCTAATACGCACCAATTGATCCTTGTCCCTAAAAACCCATGCTTTTCTAACACTAAATCCCATTTTTTCAGCATATTTGTTATAAAAAGCATAGGCATCTTCTTCATTCTCAAATTCCTTACCAATTTCAGGGACGAAACTTGATTCAACTTTATCCATCACATCGGCACTAGAATCTTTTAAAACTCCATCGGTTTCAAGTGATGAATCAAACTCTAGTCTACGCACCAATCCTACATTTGGCCTACTAAATTCCTGATCAACCTTGATTTTTGTCAAGAAATAATAAAGATGATGTCACCTATATGAAACCCTAAACAATTAAAAAAAACTTAATCATAATTAGAGATTATTGGAATAAATTCTTCACTCTGAAGTAGAATTGGAGAATTATTAATCATAATTAGAGAAGAGGATTAGAGAATTAATAATGGTACTTTTAGAAAAAAGATTTAATAAGAAAACATGCCTTCAGAACATGTGAGAAAAGTTCTTGCTTTGGACGCTTCTGCTTGTACCTAATGCAAAGAGTAGCTCAGACATTAAAGAGGATGAGGAAAAGTGCTTCTGCTTGTACCAAATGCGAAGAGTAGCTCAGACATTAGAGAGCATGAGGAAAAGTTCTTGTTTTGGCCCGCCATTAAAGAGGATGAGAAATTTCTCCTCCCTTATTAACTTTCATAAACTTTGGAACTTTCCCTTTGTGAGCTCTCTTGTTTGATCGCCATTAAAGAGGATGAGGAAGTGTGAACATGAAAAGGTAAAGTAAAAGGAGGAAGAAGACATGATGGAGATGATGTGGAACGGCAGTAGTTTACGCCGTTTGGAGGTGTGGGAAATGCGAATCACGTGAGAGCACGTGATTTGTATTACATGGTCCGCTAGCATTGGCAAAGAGCATCAATGTAAGCGGACATAAGTATGGCCTTGTTTATGCTAGAGTTGGGTGGGTCGTATGGAGGAACAAAGCAAAATTGCCAGAGGAGCTTGTATTTCACATCAACTATGTTGGATGTTCAACTTCTCTAAAGGTACGTACACTTGTGTGTTGGGTTGTGGCTAGCGGGCCCAAAATTCTAATATGGAGTAAAGTGCACTAATAGAATTCTCATCTTAGGCTCATTTTAGGCCCACATTGATTATTTGATTGAAATAAGATTGTAAAAAATTTTATTTGTATTTTAATTTTGACTTTTGCTCAGTTTGGAGGGAAAATAAAAAAAATCTCTATGTTGAGAGATTTTTTTAGTCCCCCATAGAAAAGACACATAAGTGTCATAATATATATATAGAAGTTTTCTTCCTCTTTGTATATATTATTGGTGTGGTGACTCTCCTCAAACGAAGGTGTAAATATTTGTGGGTGCACCGAAGGTGCACACATGCATGCGTGGGGTGGGCGTATTGTGGCGCTTTAATGGTGCACTTAGCAAACGTGTATGTACTTAGCACTTTGCACTTCATAATTCGTATATAGAATCTTTGATTTTTTATCAAATAGTTAATTATTTTTGGATCTTAGGAGCCGTTGATTATGATCAAACGGTGAGACGGGTAATTAGTTGGACAATTGACCATTAAAATTGTTTATTTCATTGTATGAAATGGTGTCTGTTCATCTCCCTTTGTGAAAGGATGCCCGTTCATTTTATTTGGTGAAAAGAGTCCGCTGGATTCATGTGTATATATGGCTGCCTTAAAAAAAAGACAGACAGAACACAGTTTGTTCTGGATTTCTCTCATCCTTATCTGTGATTTTTTTTTTCCGCAAAGGAAACAATTACTTTTTCTCTAAGTCCGGGGTCAGAAATGTTGGAGTGCACTGTGCACGAAGAGGGCGGCAATATTTGTTTCGAAGTCAACAGTGCCAAATCACTGTGCCTCGGATGATTTCGATCTACAATTTCATGTTCAATTACAATATAATTTAACACAATCGAGTAAAGTACAATACTTGCCGATTACAACAACAACAACATTGTGTATTGCACTATAAATATTTATTACTGTTTGTATAAAGGAAGTGCCTAACATGTACATTGTCTCAGCTCCTAACTCTTACTTTGCCTTGTATGGGATCCAATCAGATCATTGCACAATATTATCAATTTCTCAGGCTAGGCTTCGAGGTGCAAGTCCATTTAATCTCATTTAGTAGTATCATTGCAAGATACATTGTTACGTTAATCAAGGAATAAGTTTGTATTATGTTGCAGGATTACAAGAATGTGATGAAGAATTGTATGGGGAAGGTGAAGATACTTCGTGAGGGACTGTTGAAAATGGGGCTCTTCAACATCATATCGAAAGAGCAGGGGGTGCCACTGGTAGCCTTCTCATTCAAGAACAAGGAGAAGAGCCTGGCTAAAAAGCTGTCCAGGTCTCTGAGGAGCTACGGTTGGATAGTTCCATCCTACACCATGCTTCCCAGATTGGAGCACATGGCTGTCCTCAGGGTGGTCATTCGTGAGGATTTCGGCCGAGGGCTTGTGGAGAAGCTTCTCACACATATTGGAAGCGTATTGACAGAGATAGTCAAGGTTCCAAGATTGACTATCAACAATGATCTGAAGCAAAATGCTAGAACAGAAACCGATGTCTCTGTTATACGTGTGCCAAGCACTGTTGGAAGGAATGAAGAACCAGCGGAGTATGGATCCGAGAATATAGTAGTGACGGAAGGCAAGACGAAAGGAACTTGTTAAAAAAGCAAACGCTTGGTGTGGAGTGTAGACTGCTTAGGGTCTCTCACGTCATGCGTGACATGCTGCATTTACATAATTGTCGTTTGAGTTGGTGGATTACTTTTCAAATCTTGGACATAACATGTCGTTTGAGTAGGTGGATTACTTTTCAAATCTTGGACATAACATGGAACTTCTTTCGCATGGATGCGCTGTTTGATTGATTCGTCCCTCGCTAATAAATTATAGGTTAAAATGATGTGTCGACCTCTAAGGTTGTGTTTGGTTAGAGAAAAAGAAAAAATAAGAAAAGTCAAAGTTTTCTTTTTTTTTTTAGTGTTTGGATGGACATAAAAGTTGCTAAAAATTATTTTTTTTATGGACATGGCGACCACATAAAAATTTCAGTTATTCATTTTTCTTTCTCAAATAAAAATAAAATAAGAAAAAAAAATCATAACTCGTTTTTTTTTCTGATTTAACTTTTTTTCTTTGTCTCTCTAGCCAAACATACCTGTTAATGCATGTTGTGCAAAATGCACTTGAAAACCATAGACAAATAGGTTCTATAAGAAAACAAGAGCCAATTCTTCAATCAGTTTCAAAGCTAAAAAGTAGAAGTGGGTGAAAATTAACCTGAAGGTACGAAGTAACTGAAAATAGGGACAGGTAAAAACCATGTCCGTCCTGAAAACCAGCTGCGCCTAAGTTTTTGGAGGATATTGGAGGAACCCATTGGTTTGTTTTCCATCTTCTTCTTCTTGTTTTTTTTTATTATGCAAGAGACCAAATTTTTTTATAGTTGACAAAAGACCCAAACTGAAGTTAATGCATTATACGCATGAAAAGTGTTTTTCGTGTGATGACAAAGAGCCGAAGAGAATACATATATCTTTTTGGCTTATGTATATGAATTTTGTTTATATGAGCTGGGCTTACTTCAACGTGAACCAGACAATCTGAGCCATCAGATTTCGATCACAGCTCACATTCATACAGGGAGCAGAAAAGATTGAATCAATGCTGGTGCTGCGCGCAGTCGGATCATCCGCGTGAGCCCTGACACATTAACTTATTCCAGTATATATGTATATGACAAGCTCTTCGTCAACTTCATAGACGAGTGAAGGTTAAATTACTAAAGTTACCTGCGTACCCGGATATTGTTCTTTACAATAGTCCAAGCACTAGAAATATGCTTGCTTTAGAAGAAATATTTTGTTTTTTATATACATGATGAAGTGAATACTGATTTAAGTAAAATCTCTAGGGAACATGCAGCCTGAGGACAACAGAGAAATCCCATTTTATTGAAACTTTTTCATGGCAAGCAGCGAATTCACATCAATGCAACGGAAAGTGAGACATCAACGTTTTTTCCTACATATGTTCTTGAAAAAAGGGGAAGAAAAAGGCAATTCAGAAGCTAATTTAGCTTGGACGGAATACATAAATCATAAATGTGTATGTACTGTATGTTCGTCTGTATATTGGGTAAATATGGGAAGGATTCTCGACAACTCCCATTCTCACTTGTGACAGGCAGGTAGCAATCACTATTGTTCTAGATATGTTCCATGATAACAAAGCAAAAGTGATGATCTTGTGCATATGAATAGCTTATAGGCCATGGTTGGCAAAAGGAATCCGGGAATCATGACTTGATCGGAACGGGTTTGAAATGTATTTTGACAGGCCAATTCCACTCTATGGGGAGGCCAATTCAAAATCCAATGTGTTCTTCGAAAGTTCAAGACTGGACTATTGAGATGTCTAAGGAAAAAAAGACTGGACTATTGAGGCCATGGGTCAAAGGTCGTCCCACGGTAGTGGTTTGCCGCATCTAGATCTGATGGGTCAATACTTCATACCTTTTCAATTTCTCCTATATGATAGTTTGATACCTTACCTTCCTACTGGGTGCAAATTCAATTGCCCGTTCTCATGTGTATTAATTGTGTTGTAGGCTTCTTGCCCATTCTATTTTTAAGTAGAGGAGAGTAAAAAAAGGAGAAAGGAGCCCCCTCACCTTTGTCATGGTTTCCGTTGAATGTTGATCCATGCCGCCTCTAACTGGCTTTCCTTCATTGACCAGAAAAAATGAAAACAACGGACGCTCACCAATGGACATTCAGATATTCTCTTACTTTTTTTTAAAAAACAGATATTCCAGGTCCGGATCTGCTGGTGGATCCCATCTCGGAATAGACAGCGCACACGGAAAATGCGTGCGCTCAGTCAAAACCGAGTTGTTTGACCAAGCCGATGCTGAAATAAAACGTGTGCGCCGTCGATTCCGTACCATCAACGGCTGGTGAAACTTCACCAGCGGAGCAGATCCTGTCTCGATATTCTCTTACTTGCTAAACATGCTTAATTAAGGTTTAGGGGTAATACTTTGTCCTCTTTCCCTGCCATGTATTGTAGCTACTTAATGGTGTATCATCACAAATTAGAAGTCTTAAACAGTGCCTGAATATAGAAAGGCCGTTGGTCAGTTGCCTTTTGGTCTTCGCCCCCATGTTCCTTCATACCGGGTTCTCACGTTTATAAATAAAGACCATCAACCTCAGGCAGTGTTAGTCTTCAAAGTAATAGAAACTTGCAAAGCGTAAAGCCACATCAACTTTTTTTCTAAACTTCTAGAAAGGAATCAGGGGAGAAATTGCCCTATCCTTTGCCAATTATTATCAGTCGTTATATTTCAGCATCAAAGGTCTCTTCCAAGTTCCAAGTATTCCACAACTTCCCCTATATAAATCAGCGGCTTATGTCCATCTCCCAAGCAACAAAAACCTCTTCAAGACTTCTTGCTCTCTAGTCCACGTACAACAGCACCGACAAATAACCAAACAGAAAACAGCTTCTCATCATGGTGCTCTCTAAGACGTCGTCGGAGTCTGATGTCTCTGTCCACTCCACCTTTGCATCAAGATACGTTAGAGCTTCCCTTCCGAGGTAAGCCTGGTTTCTGTTGCATGTAAAGGGATGTATCATAGTAGTAAATTTATGAAGTATAAATCCTGTTATGTCTTTACAGGTTCATGATGCCAGAGAACTCGATTCCGAAGGAGGCAGCATATCAGATAATCAACGACGAGCTCATGCTGGACGGAAATCCGAGGCTTAACTTAGCTTCGTTTGTTACGACGTGGATGGAGCCTGAATGCGATAAGCTCATGATGGCCGCCATCAACAAGAACTACGTCGACATGGACGAATACCCAGTCACAACCGAGCTCCAGGTACATTTCTCTTTGCCCTTCGCTCTCTCAACCACCGCCTTCAACAAGAACTAGAATTAAAGTCGTATGCTTTTTTATACAAATTAAGTCGTATGTTGGTTTATCCCAAGCCTGAAAACATTGGTATGCACACCGTCTGCTATGTAGGCCTGGCAAGGTGGCACCTACTCAGCAACACGCCGTAACTACTCTAAATTCTGACCCACAGATTAGAGTTATAAGATCTCTTTTACTTAAGATCTTTTGTAGTAGTCAGAGACATCCATGAATCTGTTACAAGCGCATTTAATGCTTGAAATCGTCGTTTATTAGAATGGCAACTGTAAAACAGGTTAATATATGAGTCAGGCTAGCCTGAGCTGGCGGCTTGCACTGTGCTACAGATCAGGGTAGGTTTTTCCATAATATATATGGTGCTGGTGTCATCGTAACTGTTAAAATTGGAAGCACATCGCCGCAAATGTAAATGTTAAGTAATTTTGTGTAGATGGAGAAGGCAATAGTAAGGTAAAAAACTTTTGTGTTATGGCAGAACCGATGTGTCAACATGATTGCGCACCTGTTCAATGCGCCGCTGGGGGACTCGGAGACCGCAATGGGGGTGGGCACGGTCGGGTCCTCGGAGGCCATCATGTTGGCCGGTTTGGCCTTCAAGCGGAAATGGCAAAACAAGAGGAAGGCCGAGGGGAAGCCTTACGACAAGCCCAACATTGTCACTGGCGCCAATGTCCAGGTACAAAATTTGACTGCCAATCATCTAAAATGTGCGTAATTTGAGTTGCTGCACATTGCTAAGCAGATGCCGAACTTGTTTGTGTTCAGGTCTGCTGGGAGAAATTCGCCAGGTACTTCGAAGTGGAACTGAAGGAAGTGAAGCTGAGGGAAGGTTACTATGTGATGGACCCCGAGAAGGCAGTGGAACTGGTGGACGAGAACACCATCTGCGTTGCAGCCATCCTGGGCTCTACTCTTAATGGAGAATTCGAAGATGTCAAGTGCCTGAACGATCTTCTCGCAGTCAAGAACAATCAGACAGGGTAATCCTTACTCTGTTCATCTTATTCAGCTTCATTTTCAGATGTTCTGTTCTTTGTTAATAATAATCCTTCTTCCTCTGCATGTATCAATGAAGATGGGACACGCCAATACATGTGGATGCGGCCAGCGGTGGGTTCATCGCGCCATTCTTGTACCCGGAGCTGGAGTGGGACTTCCGGCTGCCACTGGTGAAGAGCATCAACGTCAGTGGGCACAAGTACGGCCTTGTCTACGCCGGCATCGGGTGGGTCGTGTGGAGGAGCAAAGAGGACTTGCCTGAGGAGCTCATCTTTCACATCAACTACCTCGGAGCTGATCAGCCCACCTTCACCCTCAACTTCTCAAAAGGTACAAGCTTGGCTTTCTGCCATGAAAATACTAGTTCTTGATTGATTTTCAGTTGAACATTAGTTAATTAATTCGGTTGTTGAAACAAATTTCAGGCTCCAGCCAGGTTATTGCTCAGTATTATCAACTAATTCGACTGGGATATGAGGTAATTAATAGCAATCCTGTTTCTTTGTTTTTAAACAATGTGGTAGTAGGAGGAAACTGAATATTTGTGCAATTAATCAACAGGGATACAGGAACATAATGGAGAACTGCAGAGAGAACGCAATGGTGCTGAAGGAAGGGCTGGAGAAGACGGGGCGGTTCAACATCGTGTCCAAGGACGACGGTGTGCCCCTGGTGGCCTTCTCCCTCAAAGACAACTCCCGCCACGACGAGTTCGAGGTGTCCGAGTACCTGCGCCGCTTCGGCTGGATCGTGCCGGCCTACACCATGCCCCCGGACGCCCAGCACATCACCGTCCTTCGCGTCGTCATCCGGGAGGACTTCAGCCGCACCCTCGCCGAGCGCCTGGTGATGGACATCCAGAAGGTGCTCCACGAGCTCGACGCCCTCCCCTCCAAGCTCTTGACCAAGGCCTCGGGCAAGCAGGTACTGACGGTGCGCAACGGTGCTGTTAAGAAGACGGCTCTGGAGACCCAGAAGGAGGTTACCGATGCTTGGAAGAAGTTCGTCATGGCGCGCAAGACCAACGGCGTCTGTTAAGTGAAGCATTCAGATCTTCTACGTATCGCGGCAAATCAATAATGACTCCTAACTATTGAATTAGTAGTACAATTTTTGTCTCAAAATTTGAAAACGTTTATTGATTGAAGAAGCAGTCTGCTAGAGCGAAGTGATTAAGATTAGTTGTCTTGTATTTGTTTTGCCCTACATTGATAACCTGTTACGGTTTTTTTATTTGCAAGAGCCCCTAATGGCAGGGAAACTATCGATTCAAATACAAGGCCCTAAACAAAGCCTGCTATAATTATAAAGACTGTGAGAAATCAAAGCAAAAAAACAATATCGAACAATGAATTTATTCATTAAGGGGCTGTTTGGTGGGCTTAAAAGAAGCTGGATTCTTTTCAAAAGAATTCAGCACAGCTTCTTCCGATGGTATTTGGTGTAAATTCTAAAAGATGACAGGGGTATTTTTTTTAAAAAAAATATGGTTTCAACTAATGATGAGGTTTTTTTGTTATCAAATGCCTTTGTCTTTTTTCAAAAATTATAGTTTTTGCCACCATAACCTAAATTCATCAAATGAAGTGAATTTTGGCCAACCAAATATCTTATTTCTTAAACCTAGATTCATCTAAAGAATTTGGATTTCCTACTCCTAAAAGTGCTAACCAAACAGAGCCTAAAAGTAAAAAACTTGCATAATCCTCACCAGATGAGGTAGGTATCTTTCCATGGTACCTACCTCATCTCGAATTTGCTAAAAAAAATTTTTGCAAGAGCTAGCCTTGGTGATCATTTGTGAGCCTATAATAGTTGACCTGGAACAGAGGGTCTCTGATTGGTCAAATTGGGTGAGTAGTTCACCACCCCTGGGTTTAGCCAGCCCGATATCCACCGTCTGTGAAAGGGGTGGTCTGGCTAGCACTTGAGATAGTAGACTACTCATAGGGGGCAAATAGAGAGCCGTTTGGGGCGTGAAAAATCAGCTCCATTTAGCTGAAAAAATCCAACTGATTAAGGATTTTTGGTTAGTAGATTATCCCAAAAATCCTTAACCAGCTAGATTTTTTCAAGTGGATGGAGCTGATTTTTCACGGCCCAAACGGCCGACCCATTAAATTGGAGTTTTATTGGAAGGGAAATGATATTTCTACATCATTTCCCCTACAACACTGACATACACATCCTCAGAGAATGGATAAGCATTGATGTCCCTACATCATATTACCCACTCACTAACATACACATAAGTGTTGTAGGGAAGCGATGTGGGGATAGCACTGCCCTTATTGGAAGGCATGTGGGCGATTGGTATCTTTGTGAATCAAAATTCATGAGACACTATTAGGTGGGCCGTGAGCCTAAGCCCATGAAAATGGATTGTAGAAGGCCAATTGCTGAGCAGACAGGGTTGCCAGTTGCCACGTTTCTACGAAGGCCCTCATGTCACATTGATGTTTTACACTCCGCAATAACATTTCTCAAGTTTTAGACGTTTTATTATACATAGAATTGGAGTGTACAAGACAGATCAAAGTTGTGTACAAGACAGATCAAAGTTGTGTACATGTCAAAGAAAAAGACCAAGGTTACGTGGGCCCTATTCCAGTCCAAGGGGTCCCCCCAATCTGCTTGTGTGGGTCCCGCAAACGGGACGGGGCGGCGGCGGGCAAAATCAACGCGCGTGCTGGACCCTTTGACACACCGTTGCCGTTCCACATTAAACAACTGAGTCCTAAGTCAAGCAAGAAAATGGAGAATAAGAACTTGCCCGAAAACTTCCGGCCGGCGAATGGGCACTGTCGTCTTCGTGGCATTCCCTTGTTCACTTGTTCTTCCTTTTTTTTCTGTACAATATTCTTTTTTAGTCTCCACAAATGACAACTGTAGATTGAAACTTTTCAGCGAAAATGGAACAAGCCATGGTCCGTTGCATGAGAACTCGTAAGTTATGGATTGGAGCTAATCTCTAGCCCATTTGAAAGCAACCGGGCAAAAAAAAAAAAATTGAGCTGATGTAATAGCATGCAATGGAGGAAAAGGTAATCGTTGCACTTCCAAAACTCACCATCCATTGATCATAAAATAACACCCTAGCTAAACACTCTGACGACAGGGCACATCCATCTGATCAAAGGTCTTAGTTATGACTAGGAAGCTGCTTGGTGCTTGCTTAGAACTAGAAGATGTGTTAGTTTAATCGGTTGAAGTAAAAGCGGAGTCAACGTCGTACAATGCTGGAGTATAAGTTACCGTGTGAACGGAGCTGAAACCAGTCCTGTCCACCAACATCTGCATAAGTCATTTCAATGGTAATTGCCTTCCGCAGGCCGGCGGGAGGCCTCGACTAAGGGCAAGCACTCTTTCTTCCAACTGCTGAAGCACCCCCCATTACCTCCCTGCTTTCCCGCCGCAATGAGAATCCATGTATCTGTTGTTCTCTGCTGACATAGTTGGGGTGGTGAAACAACAAGAAGGCTCTTTGTTTAACTGCTTAAGCGCCAGCACTGTTTCCCCACCATGAACAGGTTTGTGTCTGCTCCGTTTTACTACTTTACTGATGCGATTTTGACAAATTCTTAAACGAATTTCTGAGTTAATCGGGGTGGAAAGTATCTGCAGCTGATGATAACTAGGAAACTGAGATTTTTCATGAAGGAAAGAGTTCAGCTTTCTTCTTTTTTGTTTCTCTTCTTATTTAGGAAGAAGAGGGAATAATAATTTAACATGCATAACGTCGAACATATGCAATCTTTTTTCCTTACGAATTCAGCTGAATTAAGATAAATTTTAAGTTGAGAAAGGGGTTTAAGACCTTTCTTGTGATTGTAATCCACCCCTTTGTTTGTGCTATTTCACTCTAGGCCTCTTTTGCAGTTTTCATTATAAGTCTTCTGGGCAGGCCACATTCTGGTTTTACCATTAGACATTAGTCAAAACATCCTGCTAAATGGTATATGATGTGTCCTCTTCGTGGTTCAATTTTCAGAGTGGGTCTCTTGAGTCCATTGTCATGATGTTATTCTTTCTATTTGACAATATTACTCAACCGGCAAGTATCTATTGACTGGGAATTGCAGTGATGTTTCATTCATGCAAAGGATTCTATCGTACTATGCTTGACCCATCTTTAGCACTGAATTGCAGCAGAACACTTGATACAACTGGCCTTTGTATTGTATAGTAAAAGTTTGTAATGTTTTTTGCTTGATCTAGTTCTGGAGAAGTGGCTGGTGGCTACTCTGATGAGAAACCTATGCTCTTGGATGTTCCGCAACAATCAGAACTTATGATGGGCAATCTGAGAGCACATATTACCAAGCATCCAACAAGAAGTGCCTCCATGACCCTCCCCAAGTATGGGGATTTTGATCAAAGTGAATCCAGTCCCCTCTACCACACTGGGCCGTTGCCGGGAAGAAGTCCTCCAATAATACCTAAGAGTGGTCCATTAAATGCCAAAAAGATATCTGTGAATGGTTCTTGGGTGCATCAGAAGATTGGAGGCAAGAATTCAGCAGCCACAGCAGGACTGGGTGAGCACTGGCCAGAAGATGATTTTGCAGCTAGGAATGAGCATTTATTGAAATCTGGCCAACTTGGGAAATGCAATGATCCTTACTGCACCACATGCCCCACTTATTATGATCAACCGGCACGAAAAAAGCAATCTAAAGCTTCAGCTGAACTGGAGGTGAAGGTGGTCTTTCTCCTTTTTATGAATCCGATATCTTTATCTTGTAGTTGTAATTCGAATTTAGCAGTCTCATTTGAAGGCAATCAGTAGCTTTCGCATTTTACAAGACTGGTGGAAAAGCACAAATGTTAAATCTTCGAGTCGATGAGTGGTAGTATCAATGTAAAAACTTCATCATTGGTTGCTTTCTATTACTTCAGCACATCTTTTAATGCTTAATAAAAATTATTACTTACAGTAAAAAACTTGCGTCATATAGTGGAGTTTTCAGTATCCATGATTAATTAAAGGTTAAAAGTTGATAGTCATCGCTAGAATTCTTAAAAAAGTGTGCACAAAGAAAAATAAAACCTGATACCTCTGACAAATCAGTGGGATCAGAATTTTCTTTTGTTTTGGTTTTTTTCCTGCTTTAAAGATCAAAATATTCCAGCGAGATAAACTAATGGACACGCTCAGTAGTGAGGTGTTCCAGTAGGGTAAAACTCATGAAGTTATCATTGATCATTTCCAGAATATTTGGAAGGAGATTACACCCCCTTCAAGAAGCTAAAAATATGACAATGCATTTCCTACTGTCTCCCAGTTTCAGAGTACCTGAAAAGTGAAAACTGATCAGACACCTCCTAGATCTTTCCCAAATTATGTTGTACAATATTTCTATTAATGTAGGACATTTAATGACAGTGTCTGGTTAAAATTTGAATAGTTCTATTGTTCTCTAACAACTACTATTGGGAATATATATTATTAGCATTTAAAGACTCAGGCAACTCAGTAATGAAAGAAATTCAGCAGTATTCCCAACAATATAGATGGCTAATAATTTTTTTCCCCTTTTCCCCCAATGACATTCAGAAGATTGCATTTGCCCCAGTTACTTGCAATCTTGAGAACACCCCTTCAGCCAGCAAGTTATTTGCTTATACATTTGCTGAATTTTGTTACGTTGTACTTATTTCTCCTTCTATGTCTGCAGTTCCGCAGTGCACTTTATGGAGATGCTAAAGGTTGGATGAAGAGAACAATTTCATTCCTGGATTCTTGTGTTCCTGGAATAATGAATCCTCATGCTAGGGCTGTACAACAATGGAACAAGTTTTTTGTTATTTCTTGCATGGTGGCAATATTTATAGACCCATTATTTTTCTTCCTACTGTCAGCACAGAAGGTATATGTTGGAGGTTAGTAGTGAGATTCGTATTATTATTGTTTTTTTTCCATCATTTGTTCGTATAAGAGCATATTAGGTCTCTACACCTGTTCATGCCTGTCATTTGCTAACACATCAATCTCAACCTAACATTCTGAATACAACAGTTGTATATATATTCGTAAGTGTTCAGATTTTGTCATTTGCTTGCAGGAAAACAAGTGCATAGTTCTGAATTGGCCCTTAGCGATAAAAATTGCGATTGTGAGAAGTCTGACAGATTTTATTTACCTTATGCACATGCTTCTGCAGGTAACATGAAATCATTTATTTTTTCAAATGGTCATATACTTTCATACAGATATATCACCTGTGGTAAATGACATCAGTTTAACTTTTTTATCTCAATTCGATGAGATATGGAGGAAAAATTTTAATTGCTTGCTGTTACCTTAATGGGAAAAAAGTCCTGTCTCAAACATCTATAACTACATTATTTTGGACATAATACTTTACATGTTTCACAGCAAAAATATCTACCGTTATTAATTCTTAAAGTTTGCAATTATTTGCCTCCACATGCTACAGTTTAGGTTGGCCTATGTTGCACCTGAATCGACAGTTGTGGGCGCAGGAGATTTAGTTGATCATCCAAAGAAAATTGCTCTCCATTATCTTAAGAGTTACTTTCTACTTGACCTTTTTGTTGTAATACCCCTTCCCCAGGTGAGGACTTTTCCTTTCTATGTTAGTATTTAAGGTAATTCACTCATGCTTTAAGCTTTTTCCAAGTAAACTATTCCATGAAGTCCATTTCATTTCAAATTTTGATGAGTTATGTGTTTCTCTTAAATGGTTCTGTGTTATCATCATAATTTAGCTGCATGTTTTAACTGTGTTTATCTCATTTTGCTTGGTATTCAAGATCATGATATTGGTAGTCCTGCCGATGTATGTGGGATCATCATCTGCAAATTATGCAAAAAACTCTCTGAGGCTTACGGTGCTTCTTCAGTATATCCCAAGAATCTTCCGTTTTCTGCCTTTGCTTGCTGGTCAATCTGCAAGTGGCTTCATCTTTGAGTCAGCATGGGCAAACTTTGTCATCAATCTTCTTGTTTTTGTGTTATCAGGTCATGTGGTCGGCTCATGTTGGTACCTGTTTGGCCTCCAGGTAATGAAAAGCACCATAGTTTCTACTTGCCATAAGAATACATGCTGCAGTAATGTATGACTGTAAGAGTTTTTTGTTTCTTTGTGCACGTAGGATAAACTTTTTCAGTTAAAATTGATATACTCGTAGTACTCTATAATTTTAAAATTCATCTGATACTTATAATGTCCATTTTGCATTTTGTACGTAAGAGGGTTAATCAATGCCTAAAAGATGATTGTCGCATGTCTGGCATCAAGCACTGCGAAGATTTTATAGATTGTGGGCAAGGTAATGCCATAACAAAGTTCCACAGACAACCAGAGTGGTATAATTGGACAAATGTTTCTACAAAAACTAGTTGTTTTGATGCCGAAAACAATTACTTTGGGATTTACAAACAAGCTGTCCTGATATCTACTAAGCAAAGTCCCGAGAAAAGATACATATATTCCTTATTTTGGGGATTCCAGGTGATTCCAGACACTATAGTTTTCTCCTTTCCAATTATACTGGACCCTTAACTGTCTCAATGTCTGACATATGTATCTTCAACTTTGTGGGCTGTTTGTTAGCAAATAAGTACTCTAGCAGGAAACCAAGTTCCTAGTGATTTTGAGTGGGAGGTGCTATTTACTATGGGCATTGTTGGACTCGGCCTTTTTCTCTTTGTTTTACTCATAGGAAACATGCAGAACTTTCTCCAGGCTCTTGGCCGTAGGTAAGTTCTCTTTGCATTCTTGGCACTGTTACCATAAATATCCAGACATTTTAGTTGCTGATGTTTTTTATATAATCTATATCTTGTCAAGCTTTTCATTTGTTACTAGTGATCTGTATTTTATGTATGTTTTCTGATAATTCAAACCTTGTCAAACTGTTCATTTGTTACCATTGATCTCTACTGACTTGCATGTGAAGGAGGCTAGATATGCAACTAAGGCGTCGTGATGTTGAGCAATGGATGAGCCATAGAAGACTGCCTGAAGATTTAAGGAGGTACGCACATGAAAGAATTTTCGATGTGTATACTAGCAGCGTTGCCATTTTTTTTCCCATCTATATTGTCCAAGGCCATGCCATGCTCCCATGTAAAAGCAGACTGGTTTTCATTGTTACCAGTTGTGTGATGGAAGATGGCTATATTAATATTTCATGTGCAACCATCATGTCATGAAGCCAATCCACATATTTGGAAAGGTGCATGATGAATATGATGACGTTGAATCTTCTTATCATTGTCCCCTCTTCAGAGGGTTGCGTCAGGAAGGGCATCCGGTGTAAAAACTTGCCACTATGTTCCTTTGTATGGATTTTGTACCATTTTGATTCTTATAAGAGTCAAATACGGTATATAATCCATGCCGCCGACCCCAGATAGCTGGGATAAGGCGTATGATGATGATGATGATGATGATATTGTCCAAGGCCCTTGAGTCTGTTCATTTTGCATAGAACATGATGCAACTTTAATTTGCTTCTTACTATGTAATGTTAAATGTAGAAAAGTACGGAATTCGGAAAGATTTAGTTGGGCTGCCACTAGAGGTGTAAATGAACAAATGCTGCTGGATGACTTGCCAGAAGACCTTCAACGAGATCTCCACCGGCATCTTTTTACATTTGTTAAGAAGGTGACTGCTGCACATTTTTTCTAGCTGCACAAATTTTGTTTGTCCAAGTGTTTGTATTTTAAAACTGAATGCTTTAAACTTTGTCAAGATAAGTGGAAATGAATATGATCAAGTATGGCTAATCTGTCAAAACTGGTTGCCATCAATTTTTTAGCCTTCTTACTTAAGTCCCAGTTAAGCTAAATTTGCCAAAATAAAGAAAAGAAGCGTGGAATTGTTGTTGTGTCTTGTGTACATGCCAGGAATTGCCAGATTATCAGGAACGCTCTGACAAGGATCTAACTACAGTAAATTGGTTGAACTTTGTTTTTATTTTAAAAAATTGCAGGTTCGCATTTTCGCTCTGCTGGAAACTCCCATCTTGGATGCCATCTGTGATAGACTAAGACCAAAGTTGTATATTGGAGGAAGCAGAATTCTATATCAAGGAGGGCCCATAGATAAGATGATGTTTATTGTTCGTGGAAGGATTGAGAGCAAGGGTGGAGATGGAAGTGTTACTCCCCTAAAAGAAGGGGATGTTTGCGGTGAGGAGCTTCTGATATGGTACCTTGAGCACTGCTCAATGAATAGAGGTAAGTTTCTATTCCAAAAAATTGTTAGTACTTAAATATCCATATCTGGTACCCTGTTTTAGTCCCTTGGGGGGAAAAGAATTGAGTCAGGATGATTTCTTATGTTATAGAAGGAAGAAAAAGCAGTGCATCAGGCCACAGAGAGCTTTCGAATAGGACGGTGATATGTGTAACCAATGTGGAGGCTTTTGCACTTCGAGCTGCAGACATTGAAGAGGTTACTTCACTCTTTGCGATACATCTACGAAATCCCCATCTTCAGAGGGCTATAAGGTGCATTCTTCTTTGCTTATTCCCACTTCCACGTTAACTATAATGATATTGTTCGAATATTGTCTCTTGCACTTAGCATAGTAGTTAATTCTCTGTGACATGGTTCAATGGTAGTGAAACCAGTGGGGATGAACCAAGTGATCTCAGCCTTATCATCTTAGTTGAATTTGACATAAATTGCTCTCTGAACGGCAGGTATGAATCACCCTACTGGAGAGAAAGGGCAGCTTGTTATATCCAGGTCATTTGGAGATACAGGCAGAAGCGTCTAAAACGCAAAAGATAGCCCAAATAGCCATGATCGCTTGGTCAACTGAACTACGTAGGATGGAAATTCCTTCGGAAGGTTTCTATGTATAACTCTACATCGTAAAGAAAAACATACATGAATGTTCATACAAAAACATGCTCTGTAACATAAACTCCCTCCTTTCCATATCACTAGTCCTATTGGAATTATAAAAATTGAATTAAAATCAGCTCAATTTGAAAAACCAAAACGGCTACATATTGCAGGTTAGCTCTTCATTCGTCCCATCATGTTGTTGGGATCACACTATTATTTCCCTTTGGAGTGTGTTGTAATTTGAATACGGGGATTAAGTTTACTAACTGGCCCCTCCTGCTCTACCCAAAATCGCAACAAGCGGATCCCTTGGGAGTGTGTTGACCCACCAGGGCATCCTTGCTAGCCCCAAAGAGACGCCAGGGGGGGTTAAAGCCTTCAGGGTTTAAAGCCGAGAGGGGTCAAATCAGTTCTACTGGAACCGGCCCAACCCAAACCGAGATGCAGCTCTATTGGTTCCATTCCTCATTCCTTAATGGTACTTGTACGTGTATGGTCTGAACTGAGGTTATAACGGGGAGGTGTGGAACGAGGGAGAACTTTTTTATTTGGACACAATTTGTCGTTTGAAATTTTGAATAGCAGTCGGTGCTTGTCAATTATTTCGTTTTTTTAAGTCTGTTGTATGATTAATATACTTAACACCTATTTTCCTTCTTGTTGAAGGTGAAAAAATATTCTCCCTCTGTTCCAAAATATTATGTACATTTGAAAATATTCATTCCTCTTTCCAAATTTAGAGGAGATTGGAAGGATTGACTTGAATTTGGTGTGAACTAACATATAGAGTTGGATGGGGATATCGGAGAAAATGAGTCACGTGACTTCCTTGTGGCTTCATGGTCTCAAATGTTATATTCCCTTGTCCCAATGGAAGTGTAAGTATTTTATGGAAATAAATTCTTGAAAATACAAAGGGAAAACTCTGACAACAGAATAACTTTTCTATTTTAGTCCTCGTGTATTATATAAATTATTGGCTACGCGCCGTGCAGGGGGAACAGTGTGTTCATCACCAATGGGTGATGGGCACATCACCCCTGCTTGTCATGATTGCCATAAAGGACCCACAAGCAGGGGAGACGTGCCCATCACCGATTGATGATGAGCACACTATTCCTATGTGCGGCGCACAGCTAACAATTCATCTAAGAAACATACCAACTGTTGTGGCATATGTTATTCTGTTGTACTTTGAGACTGCTTTTGGTAGAAAATGCAAGCTCCGGATTTTACGCAAATAAAAAAAAGGAGACAGAAGGCATAAAAAAATGGAGTAAATTGTTTCTCTTAAAGCATTTCTAATAGGCTTGATTGGGATGCATACGGAGTAGCCCATCTGCATGCATTGTGTCCCTCAGTCTAGGGCTGGGAAAATCCTACCCGACCCGATTACCCGACCCGACCCGACCCTAAAATTACCCGACCCGACCCGACCCTATTGCAAAATAGGGTCGGGTGCGGGTTTGAAAATTTTACCCTATTTAAAATAGGGTCGGGTAGGGTAATTACCCGAATTACCCGCACAACCCTATTTTACCCGATGTACATATTATAAAATATTATAATATATATTTAATATTAAATAATCTAATTTTTAAACATAATTTTATTTCTAAATCACCAAAAACTTTATATTAACCATATCTATATTAAAATTTAGTCAAATAAAGGTCAATTTTGACTTTTTAAATACTAGATTAGTAAATAAAATTACTAATTTTTATTTTATTTTTTAAAAGTAGGGTCGGGTCATTACCCGACCCGACCCGATCGAAATAGGGTTAGGGTCGGCCATTCTTGACCCTACTCATGAATAGGGTCGGGTAATTACCCGACCCTATTTAGGTAGGGTAAAGGGCGACCCGACCCTATTTTACCCGACCCGACCCGATTCCCAGCCCTACCTCAGTCCCATAGTATCTGTCCTACTTGGTCTTTCAAATTGAACAAGTTGTAGTGCCTTATGCAAATGAATACGTGCAATGCATATAAAGAAAAACTAAACCTTTTTTTTAATTAGAGAAACTCTCTTTTTTACTTGCCTCCCCTTCGAGCATTTTTTTCTCCAGCTTTACGTCCAGGAGCCCCGATTACTTATTCACTTGATCAATGTTTGTCAAAGATGAATTGTTTGTCTTTCTGCATTGGAAAGAACAAAGCAAATATTTCCAGCTTAAGCATCCGTATCTTATCTGGCACTGAAAGTTGCTCTTCTCTCCCTTAATTGAGGTGGTCCCTCTAACATGTGATGGCACTAATATATGACAAGCTGGGTTGATAACTGCAATGTGTATTGTGATTTCATGAAAGTAACAGAGTGGATGTATGTGTGTGTTGTGGTTTCGTATGCGGTACCTTGAAATTTAGACTTGCTGCTTCTTTCTTCAATAAAAGATGCTCATTATCCAAGAAATAGTGGCACTCAAGATATGGCCACAGCAGCAAAAGAAAACATAGGAAATTAAATGAAACGATGAATTCGAAATTTGCCCTGCATAGCACACCAGCGATGGAAAACGATGGAATTTAAGAAACACTTACGAGCAAGAACTACTCCAGCGAACATTCACTTCATGCAGTACTTGCCACCGCCAGTTTATGCTATATATGAGAGACTGACCGGATCAACATTCAGATCCCAGATTCATTTTCGCCCACTTGGCAAACTAATACTACAGCCCCAAAACAATTACATATATAATACTCCTGTTTAAGAAAAGAATCAATATAACAACAAAAGCATCCCAGTGGTTATGAGCTCATTAACACGAGCTGAGCATCGAAGTCACACTTGATAATAGTTCATACCATTACCTTTGAAGTGGTACTAATTCTAATCAGGGCAGGACTTGTTACTGTCGATTAATGGTTGGGTTGGCTCAGTAATCTTTTGTCATCATTCGTTTTCTTTTTCTTCATATTTGCCCATTGCTTCTCATGTTCAAGCACCAATTGAGATATGAATTGGAGGTTTCTCTTCCAAGCGGCTATTATGAGTGGCCTGGCTGCCAAAACTACTCATACTCTTCAACATCCCCTTTCCCAAAATGGTGCTCGCTCAGAGACTAACCAACGAGTGTTTGGCTGTTTGCTGGCAGCACCTACAGCTCGGCCCATTATTGCGACTGCAGCGAGTCACCTCCATTATCGTTCCACTACCAGTCTTAGGCTCTTAGCCCAAATTTCTGCTTTCGAATCACATCCCACTTCTTTTCTTGTTTGCTTAGCTGTGATCCTGTTCATCAGCCGTGTTTTCTTCTCATCTTTTCTTCTTCTTCTTTGCTATCATCTCTTCTCCTCCCCATTCATCACCTGCTTGCTTATATACGACAGAAAATGGAAAAGGAACTGATAAAAAACAAACAAACAAAAACCCGTTTAGGAAATATGAAAGTGGACTTTCACCTTGAAAAGCATCTAAGCCAGCCGGCTTCATGTTGGTGTACCTGTTAATTCAAATACGGTCATACAGATAATAAAAATAACAGAGATGTGCAGAGTTTGTCCTAGGATCTGTGTACTTACACTACTTACTAAACTCTGCATTGTATATTTACATTGGTCACCTTCCGCCGTTCAATGACCTGTCCACCAGATGGGGATCGACTTGGTCTATAGGTTTCACAAAGTATGCTTAAAACAATCGAGCATAATATTTTCCAGATCGATATTTCCGTAGAAACGTCATAAAACATACCATAGTACTGCAGTAAAACGAAAAAGAAGAAGAACATACACTAGAAGTTACCGTCTATCTGCGATGCAGTCATGCTTTTGTTAAGTTGAGCTGGCGACTTTCCATTCTGCCTCAAACTTTGGTTTTATCTTCTTCTTTTCTTTTCTGGCACTTCCAGCTACTTTCCATCTTCTCTTGCAAGGCTAGCACATAGCCATGAAGTGCCCAAACCTTTTTTTTTGCCTCTCGTTGCACTCCATCGATCTCGTCATCGACCAAGTTTAGCTTGGTGGGTTTGCTCGTCAAAGAAGTAATTAAAAGAGAGATGGGTTTTCGACTTGTCGGCGAGGCACCTAACGCCTACTTGTTCTGATCCTAAGCGGAAAGGCGCAAGCAGCTTCTGCACTCATATATCTGCTGCGTGCTCTTCTCCACTTCTGGATGTGGTTCCATTCCTCGAACAAGAGTAACATCCGAGTGATCTAAGGAAACGCTCCATCCTGAACCTTCTTCTCCCTCTGGTTTTTCGAACTGATTTTTGTGGTTTTTCGTTTTGACGACTTCCGATCCTACAGACGATTTGGAGGACATAAAGAAAGAGAAAGACAAAGTCCGTGTATTTGGGACTGTGATCGATGATCGAACTGATAAGACTTTTGTCTTAGAAAGCAAAATGAACAGTTAAAGATTAAAACTGTAGGCCAATATGGCGATGAAGCGAGTGCAAGTACCTCCCCAGATTGAGAATTAAATAATTACGAGTGTTTACTCTCTAATCTCTTCTTTTCATGATTTCAATTTGGCCTGGTATTTCCCAAAAAAATAAAAAGATTCCAATCTGGACCGCTATTTTCTGAATTTGTTTTTGTTCTTATTTTTTTATCAGCACAGCTTAAAGGAACCTGCTGGGTCAGCCTGGGTGAACGACGAGGTGCGGCCGTGCTGTCTTTAGCACGTGTGGGCTGACCGGCTACAGTCTGTAGAAAAGTCACCAACTTGGGTGATCACCAAATCAAATGCTCCTACACATAAACCATTTATTATTGTATTCTTTTTTATTTATTGCAAACATAACTCTAAACGCCATCTTCTTTAATTTGTCTCAAGTTCTCCCTTCGCAATTTCTGATAGGTTTTTATATCGTGACGTCAAGATGAATTTCGATGTTTATGATTTAAAACATTTATATGCACATACATCCACTTTACAAATGTTTGTTGTTAATTTTACCTAAAAAAGGATAAGCTTCACCATAGTCAAAAGGATATTTATTTAGCTTCATAATTATAATCATAAATATAATTAAGTAGTGTATTTTCTCAATAATTTAAAGTCAAATATATCAATATTTATTTAGCTTAACAAAAAAACTTTTCTAAGAGAATGACACACCCACGTGGCCAAAACCATTAAAGAATTGACACATTGGCTATGACATATTTAGGCTCCGTTTGGTAAGCCAAAAAGAAGCTGGTTCTTGAATCCAGCTTCTTTTGGGAAATCTCTTCAAAAGAATTCACTTTAACTTATTTTGGTGGCAAAAGTCGTAAATTCAACAAAAAGTTAGGGACTTTTGTAAAAAAATATTTTTTTTATAAAAGCCCTTGACTTTTTATTGAATTTACAGCTTTTGCCATTGAAAGAAGAAGTGAATTCTTTTAGGAAATCTACTCAGGAGGAGATTTCCCAACGAATCCAGCTTCTTTTAAGCCCAACCAAATAGGGCCTTAGAGTTGCAGCCCCTTGTGCTAACTAAATTCAATAACAAAAAAAACTTTTCTACGAGAATGACCGACCCACGTGGCCAAAACCATTAGAGAAATGACACATTGGCTATGACATATTCAGAGTTGCGGCCCTTTATGCTATCCAAATTTTGTCTGTGATGACCGATGAACCTGGCAAAGAAATTTTGCTAGTGATGAAAGTTTTAACGGTGAGATTTATATGCTATGTGTTTAATGGAAACTTTTTTGGTCCACTTGGATATCCTAGTAAACCAATAAGAGACTTGATCATCGTGAGGATCATCATTGCACACACTAGCACATGCTATGTTGGTTTAAGGGGCTATTTAGATCGTGAAAAATCTCAGACATCCACTCCTAAAAATCCACCAACCAGGTCGATATTTGGGATTATCCACTAACCATCTGAAATCAGGTGGATTTTCTAGAGTGGATGTTTGGGAAACGCCCCTGAAATGCATGCCATGTTGGTTTAAGTCTCGTGTAATGTGTATCGTAGATCCTCACAACCAACTAGCTACTACCTCATGGAGGGTACCTGTGCGGGGACTAGGTAGAAAGACAAAAATCTTTGCTATAAAATAAGCCATGATAAAAAAGAAAAAAATAAAAGAATAAAATATTGATATTTTAAATTTTATATTCCCTCTATTCCAAAATATTATATACATTTGAGAAAATTATCATTTTTATTAGACACTATGAAACACACAACAAAGTCATGTAACTCTTTCTCCCACTCCTCCCTAATATCCCGTCCAACTCGTATGCTCATTCAATCCTTCCAAGTCTCCTCCAATTTTGGAAAGACGAAGTCATGCAATTTGGCAAAATGTATACAATATTTTGGAACAATGAATATTTTCAAAAGTACATATTATTTTAGAACGGATGAGTATTAGACTGCTTCTATTCTCACCCCAATAATCTCCCACTTTCCTACTGAAGTGAGATTTCTCCACTTAACTTTTTTATTTCTCACTTACCGCTTTGTGTCCACGCCATTAAGGGGCCGTTTGGGGCGTGATTAAAAGCAAAACATCTAGATAGAATGTTTTGCTACACTGTAGCAACTGGATATTTTATATATCCAGCTGAGGTGTTCAGCTGGATGTAAAAATCCACATGGATACTACAATATATATCCAATATCCAGTCTGGATATTTTTGCAATAATCACGCCCCAAACGGCCCCTAAATCTCTCTTTTATTACCCAATTTCTATTCTTTCGCCTTTGGTGTGGTAACCAACAACTACTCCTATCATCCTCCTTTTCTTCATCTTCATTCATCCTACTGGATCAACTTAGATCTGGTTGGAAGAAGGAATGTAAACCCTGAGTTGACCTTTTCAAATGTGGCTAGAAAATGTGATAGCATCTGGATGAAAACATGCACCATAAAAAGCTCTCCCCTTATTCATTATCAGGCTGAAAAGGAGGACACACGGTCAGAAAAAGAGAGGCAAGAGGGGTTAAGCAGAGTGAGGATGGAGGAGTTGGGAGTTAGTTTTGAAGTAATTATGAAAAGAGTCATGAGAAGGGGTGGAGAGCTTGATATAGAGCGTTAACCTGCAGTAAATATTGGCCAGTTTTTTCGAAGTACTGCTGCCATCTCCAACCATAGTGATCTTAAGGGAGGCAGAAGAAATTCAAAACCAGGTTTCATATCCCATGCAATTCCCTTCCCTTACGGTGCTACAACTGTGAATGGCCTCAAAATATAATTTGTTTTCAAGGTGTTTCAGGCATGAGTTGAGGACTCGTGCCTCTGTTTTTGAGATCTGGCCTAGATACATGGGGTAGATGAGAGTGTTTTAGGCTAAGCATGAGATCAATGGGGTAGAAATAAAGGTTATTTAATCTAGTGTCGAATCTTTCAAATACATCTGACAGATGTCACTGAGGCTAGCATCTCTCTTTCATCCTATGGCAGTCTGCACACCAAAGGGAAGGGAATCCAGTCTGGATGTTTTGCAATAATCACGCCCCAAACAGCCATTAAATATGCATTAACCCAAAAGCAATCTCAGGGCACCTTCGGCTCAGCTCAGGCCTAGTTGGTCATCTGCAAGCAGGACCCCACACCAGTCAGTCTCTGACAATCTATTCTCTAGTCTCCACACCAAAGTCGCGTGCTACGTGAACTGAGATGACCCCCCAAACTGTCCGTACGTTATCCACGGCTTGCTGCCGGTCACCCCACCTCACACGTGTTTTGCCACATAAAAGTAGAAAAAGAGGCTGACGGAGAGGAGAGGAGAGAGAGAGAGAGAGAGAGGCCTTTATGAGAGAGAGAGTGGGGTGCGTCTGCTTGCTTGCGAGTGCACCATCTCCGCCTTTGTTCCAAGGCGCCGCCAGGACTCCGGCCGGCAAATAAGATCTCCACTCTCTTCTCCCTTTCCCTTTCCAGATGAGGATCCGAAATAGGCCGTCCCAGCTCTCCCCCTTCTCCACACCCTCCCTACCCTCAGATGTTCCTGCTCTCCAAAAACCATCACTGGAGAAAGTAGAAGCCAAACCTGGGGTGCAAGATGTAGACCTGAGTAGGAGGAAGGACGAGGGAGGAGCCCAGGAAGGAGATGATCAAAGGGAGACAAGTAAAGGGTCCCATCAGAGGCAGATCGACCTCAGCCGTTACTTTCTCATCCAGCGGCGGCAAGTCAGTGGATCCCCAGCCCATCGGGCCCTCGATTCTATGGTGGGTGAAGGATATCTCGAAATGGAAGACTCTATCAAGCTCCCAGTTCCAGCTCCTGTTGACAAGGAGGTAAGTGCACATATTATCTTCATCTTTCTAGCTGTCTCTCTTGTGGGCTTTTTTTCCCCTTATCATAAATTTGTCGGCGTTTCTGTGCAATCGATCTTTTGTTAGTCCACTGAAAGGAGTGGTACCGGAGGAATGGGTGCATGTGATTACATGGGTTTTCTGCAGGCATGGCAAGATAGAGGGAGCAGATTGTCGGCCATAGAAAAGAACGGCGGAGTAAGGTAAAAGCCCTCAATAATTTCACTTTATTTTAAGTGCACAATTTAACTTTTTATCATCCTCTTTGGTGATTACTTGTATTAGTGCTAGGATATGAAGAAGGAATAGAGGAGGGTGTAATGCAAACAAATAAACATATATGCTTATTTATTTATGAGTGTAAATAATTAGTGCACCATCCCTTCTTTACTTGGCACCCACCACGGCGGCGTACACGTCCTTCTTTAGTGTGTAAATCCACCACACTAGTACCCCATCGTTGTTGTGGAACTTGCCAGTTCTCAGTGATGGTGCATTTTTGAGAGACGATATTGACTCAACTTGTTGGTGTGTTCCTCTCCTTGTTGCATTTTTGGTAGGAATGGGAAGATGGAGGAGCCTCTCGATTCAGAAATACCTTCTAAAGGTAATGTTATACATTGGATTCGTGCTTGGTTCTTTTTGCTCGTTTTTGCACTGCATTTATCGTTAAGTACTTTGGTTGGCATTGAGACAGAAAGTGGGAGGTGGGAGGAAGGAGAGAAAGCGTTTCCAGTAAAGAAGAGGAACCGAACCCAAGAAGGGTTGTTGCCCGTAGCGAGGAAGACGAAGACGAAGCCAAGAGGGAATGCTGCAGGCAAGGAACAAGATTCAGCAGAAGAGGAAAAGGAAACAGCAGAAGAAGATGCTACTATTGACGATGTTGTCAAAAAGAGCAAAAGAGGCAGCAAGACTAGTGGTGGTAGAGCAAAAGCTGGCGTTTTGATGGAAGGTTCACGGTGCAGCCGGATCAACGGTAGGGGGTGGAGGTGCAGCCAGCAGACTCTGGTAGGTTATTCTCTCTGCGAGCACCATCTAGGTAAGGGAAGGCTCAAGAGCATGAGCAGCCTTCGCGGCCGACACAATGCTGTTCGTTCGCCTCAGAAGGATAACGTAACTAGCAGCGATACGAGTTTGTTATCGACGGCAAATGATCAGGAGCTTCTCGTTGAGGCCATGAAAGGAAAGGCTAGGAAGAGTATTGGGGTGGTGAAGGCACGTTCGATCAGTAGCTTACTGGGGGCGTCTGCTGCATTATCGGGCGATGGCAGTGTCACTGGCGGCGCTGAGGCTAATGCTGCTGAGGCTGGTGCAAGTCGGACTAATCCAGGTCAGTTGACGAACGAGCTGGTGTAGTAACGAGTCTTTGTAGTTTGAAGCTGGAAATGAAGAACTTTCGGATATTTGTTTGCGTAGAATGTAGCTAGCATGTGTTTTTGGTGATAGATGAAATTGTTGTTGTGTGGTCTGAAATGCAGTTCTTGTATCTGTCTACTCCAAGTTCTTTCCTAGCTGTGATATCAACATTTTTTAAGAAAAATTTATTTCTTATCCTCTCGTCGTCCTAGTCGTGCTACATGGGTAGTTCTTTATCGTTCAGGGATTGTGGGCCTCAAAAAATGGGCCTAACATTGTTTTAAATTGTTCGGTAAGGAGGTCGCATCACTGGACTGATTAGTTTGCAAACCATGGAAGGATTAGAGTGTGCGTCGCACACCACACTGGCGGTGTATCACACCATTCACCAATTTTATAGTGCCGTCTGACTTGTTCATTCATGAATGGTGACATAGGTGGCCACCGTGGTGTGCGACATACACCGAAAATTTCTTGCGCACTGATATAAGTTTCTTAACACAGTAGTATGGACCATAGAGCGAGAAATATTAAACGAGATTAATCATGCCGGCGAAAACCAGGTCTTCGGAATATCTTACGTTCTTCTATCCAATCTGGTTTGTTCAGTATCAAAAAAATAATCTGGTTGTTCCTATCTTATCTGATGGATTAATGGAATTATCATGAAATGAAAAAATGAGAGTGCATTACAGCAAAAGAGAATTATTTTAATTTATAATGTGGCTTGCCAAATACCACCAAATAGACCGTTCCTGATCTGAAACCTGTTGAGACTTTAGAGCATAAGAATGACAAAGAAAGATCACTTATATTATTCTTGTAAGATATGTTTTGTAGTACCCAATTATTGTAAAGATGACATAAAAAAGGCTTGAATCACTTCCGCCCCCCCCCCCACTCTTCAGGAATTAGTAGATATTCCTATATTAAACTAAAACAGTTTATTTGGGAAAACCAAATTTATCTACTAATTCTGGAATGAGGGAGTATATTTTAAAGCGTTTTCGATAGGATTTACCATGTTGACAATGTCAAATGCAGTTATTATCGTGATTGTAGACAACGGACCTCTAGGGGCCATTTATGCATTAGAATCAAAAGAATCACGCGCTTACATGCATGAAGAAATTTCTCCTTCCTTTTACTGTCAATTTGCATTTTCTTCCACAAAATTTTATTATGGTACAAATTTACAACCGTAATCTCAAGAGGGAAAGCAAAGATAATGGATCTGATAGGTAAAATTCATGCCCACTGAGGCTGCTTAAATCGTAAGATCGGAACGTCTGGTTGTGGAAGAGTTCCCAGGGTCGAATCTTTCTTAATACACTACACAAGGCCAGTGGTGGATCACTAGCTAGAGCCGATAAGTGTCCGTGAGTTAAATAAAATTGGTAACCTTCGTGTTATTACAAATATTAGCTGCATATTGAAAACGTCGTCACTTTACTCACTATGTCTTTGTAAGCGAATTAATAATAAACACAAACTTGAAGTCAGATCAAAGCTTTCACTCATGAGCACATTCAGTCTACGTACTTATTCAATGAAAGTGTTTTTTGGTACAAATGCTAGGTAAACTATTGTGATTGTGTGATTGTGGTTCTGTATTTTTGTAAATAAAAGTCAGCTGTATCTTTGTGGCGGGCCTGCTTCGAAAGTTCCTTTGGGAAGAAGGGACGGATTGATAGCAAACCAGACAGGAGTTCACGCTGCATTTCCAACTCCCTTCGAGTCACTTATCAGATCTCTATATGGCTTCGCCAGATGTGCCTCCTTCGGTCACAGGTTGTTCAACTTCTCAGTCACACAGGCGCTCTGCAGAAGTTGTGCCCAAATGACTGATCATGATGGCAAAAGAACAACACCACTGGATCGGAACTCTCTCTTTCTCTCTCCACTGATCTCTTTGATGACCATTACCTGAAGAAGCTTGCTGACTGGAAGAGGCTTCTTGGTGACGGACCGGCTGCTATTTTCGGGAGACGAGGCTGCATCAACAACCAAACTAATTGTTGACCAACACCTGAGTCACGACGCTTCTCTTTCCTTCAGGGACTGCCAATTCCATGGTCAAGATGGGGATCAAACATCACTAACTGGAACAAACGTACTTACAGATTCCAAGATGTTCAGGGCGGCGAACGGATAAAATGTAAACTAGGAGTAGGACTCTATGAGCTAGTAAAATTTCAAACGAATCTCTTCCGTAGGTTCGATAGCGTCGTTGCATGTAGATTTGGAGGCTCTTCTTTTTATCGCCAAAAAGAAATATCGCCTCGATGCACCGACTAGTTTGGTGGTCCAGCTCCTTGTTCATTTCCTTTTCCAACCAACGTTGTCTCTTTGTTTGTTTTGTTCGGATGTTTGTGTCGTGCACATAGGGAAAAAGAGATCATGTAGGCTCCACCTGGGTGCCCTGAAGTAGATATTATGCCAGGGGCAGGGACACCCAGTAATTTATCTTGTTGGACATGTATCAACTTGATGTACTCAGTATGTGGCTCAAGTAAGGCATTAAGGGCATTTCAAATTTAAGTTGCCTGATGATGAGGGTATTTGGTAACTTCAAATGGTTAGCCACGTCATCTTTTCTCACCTTTTGAAGACCCCGGGAACTCAGATTATAAATAGGACCTTCTTCTCTCATTTTAGCTGGTTGTTGATTTTGTACGAATTTGGTGTCGTGTCTGAAAGAGCATGAAGCTCATCTAGCTAGGGTTCTAGGCTTCTAGCTGTGGGCCTGTGGCTTGCTGTGCTTCCCTTCTGATTTTCTCTTTTGTTCTTTGGTTTCTTGAGTGATTGTGTAAAAAAACTAGTATTTTTGTACAAATTGGATTCAATACAAGTTGTTCGTTTTCCAATTCATCTTGCTATTCCCTGTTGGATATATCGAGGCGTCACAACTCCTAAAAACGTTTGCTTTGATACTCCTATATAATTTCCTCCTATAAGCTTTGCAAGTGCCTAAGCTTACTATAAATTTTCTTTAATGTTGGACAACTTCAACGTAACAGTATCATCATACATCACACTAGTAAGTAGTAACTAGGAATGAGAATTTAGGAAGTGCCTTAGCTTACAAAATTTTGTGAAAAGTTACGGTACAGCTTTAATCATTCGTCATATTTGTATAAAAAGGATATGAAGAAGGTGGGGCAGATCTACAAGAGTAAAAGGTTTCTAGAATTCTATGAAAACACAAGGCCTTCAGTCACAATAAATTATACTATGAAGGATTTATAAAACTGGAGGATGGGCTCTTGCCACCCCTAGCTGATCCATAAATTTCTGGAAGTACTCAATCCCGCTGTTGGAAAGGTTATGAGGAAAACAGTATAAAACTGAGAAATTGTGCTCTATAAATGCGATGTTTGTTTAAGGTGGAAGCCGATCTGACGGCGGCTTCCAGCTCTCGTCATTAAAATGGCATGTAATTTAGAGCACTCAAACTAAGACGACCTATGTCACAGTATGAATGAGCTTGATCGCTAGTAGGGTGCCTAAAGGACTAGACTGGGCCGGAAATCTTCTTCTGCAAATTAAAAGAAGTGGGTCGTCCCTTGGGCCCAACCTAATACCATGGCCCTTTATGGGCTCAGGCCCCTCCCAAGTCCTAAGTGAGGTCGGCCTCAAAATTGTACTGGTGGGTGGAGTATGGAAGAATTTCTCAGCTAAAGGGGTGACGAGGAAATCCGTTGACGAGTGTGGATAGCCCCTTTTCTCTTTTCTTTTGATACAACCCCTTTCTCTTTTCAAGTCATAATAGGTGGTCCATTTGGATGGTTGGATTCTTCTTCTTCACGGTGCAGCTCGAAGAAATGCTCCTTTAGGCTCTGTTTGGCAGCCCTTTAAGGAGTTGGATTCTTTAAGAATCCAGCTTCTTTTAGGAAATATCCTCAAGAATCTGCTTTTACTTCTTGTAATGGTATATCCAGTAATTTTTACAAGAAGACAGGGGCGTTTAAAAAAAACCAGGGTTTCATCAGAAACCGCATTTTTTTTATAACTGCTCCTGTTCTTTTGTGACAATTATGAATCCTGCCACCAACATCAAAATTCTTTCCAAGAATCAGATTCTTCTCAACCAAACAGCTTATTTTGATAACCTAACTTCATAAAACAAATCTGAATTTTCTACTTCTAAAAGCCCTAACCAAATAGGGCCTTAGTATGACTTTTCTTTGGCATCCCTCCATGATTGGGTTTGGCTTCAAACTCGGGAGAAAGGGTTTTTTATTCCCTGGGTTGGGTCTTACATGGGTAACTTGTCATTCCATGGGAAAACTTTTGTAACCCATTTAGCCCACAATAAATATACTCTTTATTTTATTTTGTGATTACTAAGCCTTGGAGGAGATGAAACCAAACGACCACAAGGGGAGAAAGAGATAGGGAGCCCAAGGGGGAAAGTGAGAGTTAATGAAGGTGAAGCAAGGTTGAAGAATTTTGAGAAACTTTTTAAGTTGTTTTGGAAACCTCCTAATAATAGTAAGAACTTGAGTGGTTGCTCTTCCCGGTGGATGTAGCTAAATCGGCAACCCATGTATCTCTTATGTCTTCATATGATTTATGTTTTGTTCTATTATTTTAAACGGTTACACATTTCAACTTGCTACAACTTATAAAGTATTTTGATTTAGTATTTGAGAATATCTTTTAGGGTCTTTGGTTTAAATTTCAAGTTCCATTATATATTCCAACAGGTTTACCCCACTCCCAGCAGATTTGACTTTGAGAAGGAATAACCCTATTGCAATAGCTAAGCCACTCCATATGTTGTGTTAAAAATCATACAAAAATAGATTAAGTAAAGATGATGATGGGTTCAGCATCAGGGAGTAAAGAGCATTGTTCCTCTTTGGTGGCAGCGATGATAGGCGGCATTAGGGCTGCGCCAAAAAATCCGACCCGACCTAACCCGGATGGAACCGACTTGATATTGACCCAGGTCGGTTCCAAGATTTAAAAATCATCATCTATCTTGGGTAGGGTCGGGTTTGGCTTTAAAATACCCAAGAACCGACTCTACCCGATATATACCATTTAAACTCCTAATTTTTTAATATATGTAAACCAAAATAATGCTTGTTTTTTATTATTATAATTATAGCAATTATTTTATTGATGATTTTTGTAATTATATTAATTATTTTATTAAAATATGGGTTCCTATATCGGGTTCTCGGGTATTGCGGGTTCTATCTCGGATACGGTCGAAATCTCGGGTGCTATCTCGGGTATGGTTAGGTTCTGTTATACCTGAGACAACCCGACCCAAGATACAACCGTAGCGGCATGGGAGACCCATGAGCTGTTTTTTGATAAGGTACTTCATGAAACCTGAAAACAAACTACAGCAATACACGTTTTCCCTTGTAAGTTGTGCTAATTAAGTTGGTAAAATTGGAACAGCTGACATCTTTTTCCATGTTGCAGTGTCTCCCATATGGAGAACATAATTTTTGTTCACATGGATAAACTCCATCCAGGAAAAAATGTAAAAGGTGGTAAGTCAGGTTCCAGATGTTGTCCGAGAGGGTTTTGGAAGGTTACGTTTGCGTTAACTCTCCTGCGCTATCAATTTCTGGTTCAATATGTTTAAAAGCATATGGTCACATCTATAAAAAAAAAGTGTACATACATATGAGTCGAATAGAAACTGTAGACATCCGGTCTACCAACATCAGTACTTAATGGCACTGCTATAACCCTTGTATATACGGTGTAGACATGTAGCGTTGGTGCTAGGGAATCCCTATCCATAAAAAACCTTTCTGAGGATAGGGCTCTGACAATCTCTTTTTACCTGTCGATCTTTTTTCGTTCAGGCTGTTTAAAGGAATATGATTATGATGGCAAAGGAGAGAAGGATATGATTGACTGCACGAGAAGCGTATGAGCAAAGAAAAGTCTACTTTCATCATCAGGAGCCACACCTGACCATGGAATTCCGTATCGGATATCGGTATCGTATCGGTCGGCTTAAGAGACAAAATATTGGAGATATATCGGAGATATTTATAAAAAAATATCGGTAGTTAAAAACTAGTTTTTACCATATAATTTCATAATCTAGCTTCTAAAATGAGTTATACTAATTTAGACAAAGCATAGATTTTAAAATATGCATATTAGGATGGGAAACAAGTGGGAAAGTTACTTTTTTTCCCATTTTTTTTTAAAATTTTTTTTTTTTCGTATTTTTTTTTCCGAAAATATTATTTTATTATTAAATAATCGCCGATATATCGGCGATATTTGAAAAAAACAAAAAACGAGATTTATCCATCTCGTTTTATCGGGTGGGGCCCGATATCGATATATTGGTGATATATCGGCGATATAGGAATTCCATGCACCTGACTGCCCTATCTAAGCTTCCCTCTATTTACCCAGCAGAGAGTCATGCCGTCATCATCGCCGTTGGCTGGCCCCTGGCGGTGGCCATGCTTCTCTGTATACCAGACTTTAATCATCGCTGCAAATAGGGAACTTAAGCCTAGGCTTTATTTGCAAAGCCAAGGTAGAGCTTTGCAGAGGCTGCGCCGGAAAATCTTGAAGTTAGATGGTAATGATATGTGATTCCCATGCGACATCGATTTTTGTATTTGTTTTTTGACAACAGGCATGCGACATTGATTTAGAGTTTAGACAAACAAATTAGAGACATAAATTTTGCGAGTGTTTTTTTCGAGAAATTACAAAATATTTGCTTACCAGTGGTCAATTGTGTATATCCTTGCCATGCGTAGGGGTCCAGAGGGTTCCACTATAGATGAAATCCACTAGTTTCTATCTAAAATGGGTGTGGATTTGGCAAGAGCTGCATAACTAATGATTGGAGAGCTTCCCAGCTGAGTTAGAGCTTGACCATTCAACCCATCTCCTTAGCTCATTCCCTCAGAATTTTCTCTTTGATTTCTCAAAAAAACAGAAAAAAGATAATTCGCTCTCAATTTTCGGTAATATATCGGCAGTAACTCATGTAAGCCACTGTTTTTATAGAGCATTCAATCTAAACATTTAACATTAAGAAATCTAGCAATAAACTTAATACTCCTTCGATGAAATTTTAAATAGTTTTCGTCTCAATAACGAAAATAAATACTAGAAAATTATTTGATTTCCAAATGAGACTATTAAATTGGGGCTGAGGGAAGTATTAAGAAAGGAAATGCTTAGTACAATTAACTGCTGATAATTGGCACTTGACCCTGCCCTTTCGCTAAAGCCAATGATTGCCGCTGTAGACTTGTTCCCTCCTTGGGAGGCACTTGCCCACCTAACACCCCAACAATCGTTATTACTCTGCCCCCACCGTCCTACCATCTATATCCTTTTACGTATTTTTATTTCGCAAATCATAGCATCTCCTTCTTTGGAGTATTGCGTCCTCGGCCGGCTTCCTCTTTTTGACTCTTGGATTTGGACTCTGCAACTCCCCGTCCTCGTGTCTCTTTTCTAAGATACCTCTGCACACTACTCACGTGACTAAGCTCCCCATGCGTTTGACATGACTCGCAACACAGGTCACGAAATACTGTATTTATCACACAGGGAAACACAAAGTGCATCTACGGTGCGCGTTATGTGTAGAAAACTAGCAATTACGTATCCAAGATTTCAAATTAGCAATAGAGGCTTGAACGTGTACGAGTTTAAGGGGCCGTTTGGGGCGTGATAAAAACCAAACATCCACCGTGGATAATCCACTTTCAGGTGGATTTTTTGAATTTATCCACTATCCAGCTGGAACACCTCAGGAGGTGTTTCAGCTGGATAGTGGATAAATTCAAAAAATCCACCTGAAAGTGGATTATCCACGGTGGATGTTTGGTTTTTATCACGCCCCAAACGGCCCCTAAGTGTGCTTACGAGGAGGTTGGAGTAGGCCAGCACCGGATAATTGGGTGCAGTCAAAGCACCCATTGGTGGAGGTAATTAATGATTCTCTCATGTTCTGCAATCTATCATTGAAGTCCTCTTGACCTTCATTATTTAACCTATTGGTGCTCCAGTCTAATACATTCAGAGACTCATCATCAACAATATCTGGTGCGTCCAGAATCTTCTCAGGCTTCTATAAGACGAAATGACAAAAAAAATTCAGAAAACAAGAAATCCAGTGACACAAAGAACTCGAAAGTACGTGAAATCAAAACTAACCTGCGAATGCATCTCCGGGGCTTCAAGGACTGGACTAGATGATAAGAGTCCCTCAGAAAACTGCTTCTTGAATCCCAAACCTCGTCTGAATCGGAGATTTCTGCTTGAAAACCAACATCCGAGTCCTGTTTATCCCGAGAGCCTCAGCCAAACGTTTCCGGTACGCAATCGCTGAAGGCGAAGCTGCTGTATCAGCATCCCGATCCCTTCCCCCACCGGTCAGCATCCCGCGCACAAACGCAAAATCCGTTTCAGATCTTACCGGAATAAATCGGTCCCCCACCTGCACACATCCCAAAATACATCAATCAATCCCTATTGGGTTTCAATCAAGAACATCAACCAAGAAGGATTCAAGAGAAAATTCAACTTACAGTCCCCAGCCTCCGCGAAGAAGGGTATCGCCGGATGAAGGGAAGGGCGGCGCCATCTTCAATACCTGCATCCATGAATTCACAAAACAAAAAACAAAAAACAAAACCCAAGAAAGCAATATCGAAATCGAGATAGAAACAGTAACGAAAAATCGAAAAAGAACGACGTAAATGCGATCGGCAAGCTTTTTCTCCAGAAAAAAACACAGCATCAAACGGGGTCATCTCAGAGCTCATGACTGTTGACGATGACGATGGCCCTGTTACCAGTGTATCTTGGGCTCCTGATGGGCAGACCAATAGACCATAGCTATTGGATTGGACAATTCGGATATTCAACTCTGGGATGTTTCCGCCAACCGCAAGGTAGATTTCGATTTCCAATAAATTTACATAATTTATTAAGGAAAATGTGTTATCTTCTAGTTTGAATTTATATGATCTTTCTGCTGATCCATCTCACTCTGCTTAAGATCGTTCATGCAATCTGTCCTCCCTCAGTACTTTAAAATTCTGGCCTTGAACTAATTGGTATGGGATATTTCTGTATGTTGCACTATTTAACAGAAGAATTTGTTTTTGTGATTGTGAGAATTGACTAATTCATTGCCTTCTTGCTACATTTTTAAATCCGTATATGCTCCCTCACATCCGACTGTAGTATCCACTTTTTTTCCTAAGGACTTTGTTTCGGGAAACCTAATTTTGCTATTAAAGTCAGCTAGAGGGACTATTTAGTAGTATTTCAGTGCTAAGTTAGTGTTAGTAGTTTTTATAGTCTCTGACCATTCCAACTTTTCCTCCTGCAGTTGAGAACTTTACAATGGTTACATGAATCTCGAGTTGGCAGTCTGACATGGAACGAGCACATTTTAACCACCGGGGGAATGGATGGTTTTATTTATAACAATGATGTGAGAATGAGATCCCTCATTGTTGACACATACTTAGGCCACAGGGACGAGATTTCCGGTTTGAAATGGTCACATTCAGGGCGGCAGTTAGCAAGTGGAGGGAAAGATAATCTCATGCTCATTTGGGACCAGTCCATGGCCTCCTCAAACTCTTCACATAGGTGGCTTCACCGATTTGATCACCATGCTTCTGTCAAGGCGCTTGCTTGGTGCCCTTTTCAAAATAATTTGCTTGCATCCGGTGGTGGGGGCAGAAATGGAGGCATCAAATTCTGGAAGACTAATACAGGTTCTTTATTGCATTCTGTTGATACTGGCTCAGAAGTTTGGTCACTAATTTGGAGTAAGAATGAGAAGGAGCTGTTAAGCTCTCATGGGTCTCCAAAAAACCAGCTCAATTTGTGGAAGTATCCATCCATGACTAAGATGGCCGAGCTCACTGGCCATACTTCACGATAAGAATTTTTTCCTGCTGATAGCAAAAGTTTCATTCACTGGTTCTTTTGTTTTTCAAATATGTGTTTTTAATAATTGCAGAGCCCCGATGGTTGCACAGTAGCATCTGCCTCAGGTGATGAGTCACTCAGATTTTGGAATGTATTTGGAACTCCACAGCGAGCCAAGCCTACAACCAAAACAACATATGCCTGTCCATTTTCAAATGTCAGTTTCATCAGATGAAAAACCTGAGTGCTTTTGGAAGCACTGATCTTGAATGTATATTTGTTTATTTTTTCCCCTCGAGTCCAATAGTTTATCTGTGTACATCTCTTCCATTTTCTTGACAGAAAGTTTGTGTACTTTTCTTGGGTTAAGGCTTTGATGCCACTTGTAACATCTTGCCCTATAAATAAACTGGTAGGGGTCCAGTTTTATACACCATTAAGGTGGTTATTTTAATAAATAATTAGAAGAACCGAAATGAATTGTCTTGTATGAATCAAACAATTATTTGTTTCAGATTTAAAACCTGGTGGGGAATGAATGAATGTGTTTCTCCGTTAGGATATATCCAACAAATGCATGTTTCAAAATTGACATGTATGGAAGACAGCTTGAGTTCATACTTCCTGTTAAATCATACTGTTGAATTTTATATACTGATAATCTACATAGACATTTGGAAAGGTAACAACATATCCATTAATCCTGAAGATCTTTATTCTGTTATTCGTTTCACAATATTATTTTCAGATGGAGCGTGATTCTTGGTAGGCTTAGTCCACATGTATCTGTACTTGTCATATGTTACTACTCAATCATAATTTAATGAATTGAGCAGTGGGTCAGTTTACTTCTGAGCATGTCATCAATTATTCTTTTCATCGATCTGAATACGATAATTCTCTATGGAGTATTTTTAATAAAAAAAGAAAAGGCATAATCTATACAGTTTCTGAAACTGTTAGTCATATTAAATTGCTACATCTGCAGGCTTTTAAAGTGGGAGAAAATTATACAAACTTGGAAAGGATCTGCAATGCTCGATGCCTCAGGTGAGTATTTCTACTGATGAATGTATCGAGTTATTTTTTTTATAAATAATATTATGCCAATGGAGAAGAAGATGATGGCTGAAACAATAAGATCTGATAGAATTTTCTTTTTTCTTCCTCCTCGGAAGCTGATATCCTATGGTTCTCTTACTTGTTTGAAGTTACCATTTGTTGGTGTAACACCCAGAAAATCGGTATGAGATATCAAACTGCTATTTTATGCGATAGGCCTAAATTAGGAAAGTATGGTTGCCTAATTTAATTTTGATGTGACTTATTTTGTGGTATGCTTGAGTTCATGTGTTGCATTAGATAGTTGTTTAACAATAGACCAGTTTCAGGCAGGTTACCCGGGCTCGGAGGCTAGCCCTGGCGCTGGGGCGAGACCTGGCGCTGATGCTGGGTCTGGCGCCAGGGTCTGAGAGTACTTGACACTAGGTTGTGGGGTAAAGCGCCAGGGTAGGTGTGCAATACATGGGTAGTTTTGCTAATCCCTAGCAAAACAAAATCACACAAAATCAAACTAAAGGAGCTAAAGTAGAAAAGTAAATGCCACTTTCGTAGGGAACATGATTGTAATGAGCGTATACAACAAGCCGCTAACCTCTAAGTGTCCCTAGTAAGACGAGTTGTGTCTCGTGAGGGTTTGCAGCCATGCTACCCACAAACGTTTACTTATAAAATTAACCTAATTAATCTAAGTGTAAAAGAAATAAAAATAAACACTACAAAACAAACAATCCTATTATCCCTTAAAATGCACATCACAATGCTTAAGAAAACCAACTACACGTACTTGCATTTATAATCAACTGGAATGTATAAGCCCTCAAGTAAGTAGTTTTATTCTACACTTTCATCTTAGAAATTTCTACTCAATATAATATGACATGATAATTTAAATAGTAAAAATGTAGAACATTTTAGCAATACACCCTAAATTTCTGTTTTGAATATATCCAGTGTGACTCATTAGTAAAAGAACATCAGAATCTACATCGTCATCCTAATCTCGAGGTTCATGATAGAATAAATGCCTACGCACCTCATTCGGATCTAACATTCTAGACTTGAGAGGATAATACACCATAGACTTTTTTTTTTCAATGTGACTGTGCAATGCCTAACTTCAAGATGCTTAGGTTTAACAATGACTCAGGCCAATGATTCCCAACTAGTTGGCTTAGGGCATTAGGTTTTAAGTATGGACCGCTTCGGACCCGAGCATCAGCCTAACTTAATCCTATAAAGTCAAGCAGCCCCGACTTTGTTTGTTTTTATTTTTTTTTATTTTTCATTTTTCATTTTTTTTTCAGAGCAATATTTTATCCAGGTTGTATTATACCCTCAACTTATTTCCGGTCCATGCCTCTGCCATATTGCCAAGTAAATGGTTTAACATGATCGTTTAAGCTCAATAATAATAATGTATCAACTAATGACTTGACAAAAGTTATCCTACTGCAGATTAGTACTCAACAAATTTATAGAAGGGATAACTTTATGTAACTAAGTGTGTGTGAGTGAGTTTTATTAGTTCAAGCATTTGATGCAAGAAAACTGTAACTGAAAGATTCTTCTTAGTTAAGTGTATCTATCCTCCAGTATAATTACTCACACTTCCAATGTAAATTAATCTCTTAAAAATTTAAGTATACATCATTAAGGGATAAATTACCAAAACCTATGAAAATACTAGCAAACAACCTAAAAATTAATTAAATATATTTTTTATTTTTTTAATTTTTTTTAGTCAATCAATATCTTCTCCCTCAAACCTATCATGAACATTGTCCTCAATGTGAAAAAAATATAAAACTACAATGAGAGCATAACAACAAAATGAAGAAAAAGATAGAATACACCTGAATACATGTCTAAGTTTAACGACTTCAGCCGGACTGAGTGAACAATCATTCTGTAAGTCTCGGATCAGCCAAGTATACAATGATTTCATTCATGTTTGCAGTAGCCTCACCATATGGCTTCAATCGGTGACCATTGAGCTAATAGGGATGACAAAGGCCGAAAGTACTATGCAGGATGGGCCCTGTATATGCTCTCTCACAATTCTGTGGCTTTGATGATCATGTAATTTCTACATCCGAGCACGGTATAGATTGAACCTGGTACTTAATACCAGTATGCCAATCATTACAACCAAATACAAAGTAATACACATCTACAATAAAAGTGATGATCGAATGGCACCATTGATGAGGAGAAGGAAATACAATAAGAAACCAAATACAGAAATGCAAGTATAATTGCTGGAGATGAGTACTGGAAGTTGAAAGTAGTCAAGAAAGTGTGTGATGGTGTTATTCTTTTGATATGAAAACATTAAAAAGACAATTTCTCTAAGCTAAAAAGGGTTGGGCCATGTGGAAATTATCTATATAAGTCACAAGGTATTAATTACTTTTGGCATCAAAATTTAAAAAAAAAAACGCATCATTTGTGATGGTATTACATAGAGATGTTTATTTGATGCCTTACTTATAGCAGAGATTTTAAGATGATGTACGTGCAATATTTGTCAGCTATCTAGAGGCTTGCTCTTTTCTATTCACATTTTATAAGTGCTTCATCAAGTTGTAACGCCCGAAAAATTAGTAAGTATTTTAAAACCGAAATTTGACCCTCTTAATATTTGAGTTGCCTATGTTTTGCCTTATGGAAATTAAAGTTGGTGAGAAGAGCTTTCCAACGCCACCAATTATGCACGATTTGGAGTTCGGAGTGAAAAGATATGAGGAATTGAATTTTGTTTAGGAGTGGTTGCGATCGATTGCCATAACCAACGATCGATCGGAAAATTTAACCGATCGACCGCTTATCAAAACGATCGATCGTAGTTACTATAATTATCGGTTGTTTTGTTTCGGGTAAAGCGATCGATCGGCAATAATTGCGATCGATCGGCTGTAACGCGGTAGTGTTGAAAAGCGCATGCGACGATCGATCGTCGGTTGGGGTTTTACGATTTCTAGCTTATTTTTGGGGTAGATTTGCATGGAAAAGATACTAAATCCCAACTGGACTTAAATTGCACGTCTCTAGAGGGATCTTGAGGCCTTCTCATTGGTGAGAAGTGTCCATGATATGGAAAATTAGTTTAAGAAGGGATTCTCCCCAAACTCTATATAAACCCTAGAGAGTTGGCTTGTGCTATTGCAAAACCTAGCCCTAGAACGTCCAGAGACCTTTCCCCTTCTCCTTCCCACATTCACCCACCTCTTATAAGGCTTCTTCTTATGGGAGTTTGCAAGATCTTGGAGCAGGAGCTTTGGAGGAAGCGGAGGAGACGAGCAACGTGTAGAAAGGCGGAATCTTCGGTGAATTAAGTATAGGATGATTTTACCACTATTCTTTGTGATTTATTTCAATCATATGAATGTTTATGATTCAAATTCTGATGTTAAATATGTGACTTTGTTTGGGAATGAATATGTGTGGTATTTCTATTCATGAGTTGATTATGCTCATGCTCTTATATGTGAAGATGTAGGGGTCAATTGATATATGATATGTAACATGATAAAATGGTATACTTTGGTAATTCCAGACAATCCTAGGGTCTGTAATTGATCTAGGAGGGGAGTGTAGTTGTCTGTTAATAATATGTTATCACCTATAATGTGTTATTAAGTGAGATAATCGAGTTTAATGAAGAGTCTTAATCTTGGCTAGAATTGTTTCTGTGCTGACAGTCTTTAGTAAATAATTTATAACTAATTCAAATAAAATCGGAAAAATATGCTGTCTATTGAGTTAGAAACTAGACTCAAAGGACTATATACAGTAAAAATGTCAGAGAGTAATTCAATCTGTGCTGACACTAGTAAGAGCCGGAAGTCAACTGATATGTAAAAATAGAATACTATAATTAGGGTAAAAGTTGGAGAAACTTTAGCAAAACATTACCCTATGCTAGAATAAGTATACTATGAAAATAATATGTGTTATGAAAGATCTTCCAGAAAGAATTACAGCAGAATGGACTAAGTATAATACTTTAGTTTCATGGGCTAATGTGGGTAGTTTGGTGTTCAGCAAGTCCTATGTGTTTCACTGTTGATATTAGATTGTGTTTTAAATTGGAAGCTGAACCATCATTCTCTTTGACTAAAGTCTTAAACCTTGAAGTTTGGATCAATGTTTCTATGACCGAGTTGAGTATTGGAATAGTTCCACCTATGTTAAAGCAATGTGTGACACTTCTGTTGTTGACACTTTATTTTGATACTTCTTTGGTTAGTTGTGCGACGATAGAGATTAAGTAATCTCATTGGTACTCTTTTAGTGAGTCAGACTTTTGAAAGAGTATCGAAATCTTTGTTGTACTTCTTTCGTGAGCTAGTTACCAGAATAAATATGTTCTTCATAGAGGATACCTTTCCTTCGAGTAAATAGTTACATCAAAGATTCGTTATAAGAACCTTGTGAGGTTTTGCCCAAGAGAGGTAAATTAATTTCCCAGGATGAGAGATGGGCAGTCTCAATAGTACCTGAGTGTAGACATTCATAGTATGCTGGTAAAAGCCATAATAAACTCCGTCCAGTTGAGAGTCGTAGAATACTCAAAAGCACTTGGATTAGGAGAGACTCTGTCCGGTTGAGAGTTGTAGAATACTCAAAAGCACTTGGATTAAGTGAAACTCAGCCAGGGTGAGAGCTAATGATACTCAATAGCCCCTGTGTTAAGAGAAACCCAACCAGGGTGAGAGTTAATGATACTCAACATCCCCTGTGTTAAGGGAGATTCAGCTAGGGTGAGAGTTAAGAATACTCAAAAGCCCTTAAGTTAAGAAATTCAGCTAGGGAGAGAGTTAATAATACTCAAAAGCCCCTGAGTTAAGAGACCCTGCCAGGATGAGAGTTAATAAGACTCAAAAGTCCCTGTGTTAAGAGAGTATATCTTTGGACCCTTGTTAGGTTCCCGCCCAAAGAGAGGCATTCCATAAGTACTGATAGAGCCAGTATTCTAGACATGACAGAGGGTTCCAAGGAGAGAACTTCTAGGATAGTCTGGCAAGAAACCACATGGAAGTGGTGATATATGAGAGTGAGAGTAGTAGCTCCATATGCTTGTGATAGTTGAAGTTTCTGCGAATGATGTTTTTCTTATGCACTCTCAATGTTTGGATCATTGATTAATTATATTCTTTCCATATATTCTAGCTATTTTGGAGTCTTAGTGACTGATGATGATTTCTGGTAATGCAATTCCTCATATTGGATATCGATATTGCTAATTTGTCAGTTGTTGTTGAAATCTTATGCATTGTTATATATTGTATCTTTTGTGTTTGTGTGAGTTTTGCATCCTACTGGGTATTTCTTTGGAATACTCATGCATCCTGTGATGCAGGCTTGGATAAAGATTAGAATTGGAGAATGTTGCAGGAGAAGGAAAAGCTCAAGGATTGCAGTCAGAAAGTTACGAAGTTTATGTTGCTTTTGAAATAAATAGCTATGTCAATAATGGCCTGTGTGCCAAGAAGTTTTAGTGATTTTGTTAAGAGATTTTAATGACTTTTATTTTGGGATAATTTGATATTAAGAATTTTTATTTCATATGGTTTAATGATGTTGATTCTTATGACTGAGTGGTTTCAATTAGACATCCTTTTGAGATGTTGTGGTTGACTGGTGAATGGGTATTAAGTTGCGTGCCCGAATTTTTGCTTCAAGAATTCTCGCCTAAGGGTCGACTTCCGCACTCCGTCGAGGCTTGAAATTTCGGGGCGTTATACAAGTTAGCGTCTTCAACTTACCTCCTGAACTTGTGGAGTCCCATGGATATTTTTCTCTTTTTGAATTCCTATGATTCTATATTACTACACTGAACAAATGCTCGTTTTACTAGATGAGGGATTGGTGAAAACTAATGTTTGTGAGCATAAGTGGACTCCTTTATGCTACTTGCTATTTTCGGTGACAGGACGTAGGGGTGTAAGTAAATCCAATGATTGGAAAATTGAAAGGCATTGAAATTATTTATGTATAGTAGTGATAAAGATGGCTTCGAAACTTTTACAAAATTTCTAATGATGAGCGTGCAAGAAGGATTTTGATGAAGGGCTAAAGAAGATCGAATTAGGTGCAGAATTTATTTGAAAAATGGATGTTATGATTATAGATGTGAAACAAGCCAAAGAGAACCAGAATTTCATTGAGGAACATCTAACAACTCTAGAAGAAGTTATTGGATTGATCTGCATCTTAAACCAGCACATCTCGCAACAGCTGGTCATATGACATAAAACCTCTCCGAATTACTCCTTTGAAACTATCTTTTTTTATTTTTATTCTCAACTTAAAATTAGATTCTCAATATTTACATATCATACAGACCTAAATATAGAATATGTCATCAATAATAATAATTCATACAGTGTATGCAGTTCATGTACCCAATGCCTGCATATTTGAAAGTACTACATAATTTAAATAAATCAACATCGAAAAGTGTCTCCCACTGCTTCACTCACACCCAGTTGACCTCAAGGTCCACCCCTCCTAGCTGATTGCACCATCTTCTACAGTTCAATCTTCTCCAAGCCACCCGCTATGCTGACTGCCTCCTCAGTCTCTACCACTTCTATGTGGAGGTCCAATCCCACTGCAGGACAGATCCAGCTCCAAGGACCAGAGCACCACCCACAAATCTGGGGGAAGGTTTTGATAGAAAATGGGAATTAGAGGCAAACATGCCGAACGATTGAATAAATATGGTAGGGACCATGGTAGCAATCAGCATGCAGCAGTTCCCACTGTGTTGGTCTGTCAATTGCTTTTTCTTATTATCAATTAATTAATTACCAGATCAAGAAGGGAGATAGGAGAATAAGATGACTAGGTTTGCATCATTCATGTGTCTCATAAAGTACAAGTAAACAAGAAAAAGTGGGGATCCAAAACCCAAACAAACAAATCGCATGAAAGCCACTCAAAATGGTGCTAGAACAGTCATTTTTCTTTTCGTTAGTCCAAGCAAATAATTCACAATGCTTCAAAGAGTGAACTTAGTGTTGGGAAGAGACTTGATTTGAGGCACACTAAACGCTATCCTTGAAACAGATATGCCGCCCTTCATGCACATGCTTTTACTGGTATTCCGTTTTCGAGATACAATGAACCACTTTGTTGATCTAAAGGTGCACTTTAAATCAGACCAACTCGAACTCGATCAGAGGAGATGTTATTGCTTAATGATTCCTAAGAGAGATAGAGAAAGAGTTTTTGACTGACTTCTATTTTTCTTCTAGGATTTTTCGTTCAATATATATGAGAGGACTCTAATGGGTTCTTTCAGAAAGAAATAACGCAACTTTTTGAAGAAAAAATTACAATTTATGGACTGTAATCGCCAGTGCCATCGATTGCGTCCAAAGGCGATCAATCACGCTTTGTTTTACGAAAATCATAGTAAATACATCGATCGTTCTCACAGCCGATCGATCGCGTCTCTCTATGATGCATCGCCTAACCCATAAATGGTTAATTCAAGTCACATTTTTCCAACACTTAGGACATCAGCACCTACCATCATCACCATTGCTTGGTACTGATTTGTATTAGTCGTTGGTAATCCTTGGATAAAATTTACTTGAGAACCCATTAGCAAATTGGTATGAGTCCAAATGAGAGTAAATAATTCCTTGAAGAGTTATAGAGCACCCAAACCCTTCAACTTTCTTCTTCTTCAACATTCTTCAAGTTTCATGCAACTATGGAGCTTCTTGGAAAGAATTTGTTCGAACAGGAGGAGGTGGTGGTGGTCCGTGGAAGAGGTGGGGCTGGGGATGGAGGCTGGAGGCTGAAACGATGGAGAAGAAGTAGGTTGTTGCCTGTTGGAGCAATGGGATGTACAAATTACATTACAGTGTAGCAGCAAATGGGTGTGAGTTCTAAAATAAGAGGTGGCAACTCTCCCATCCTCGAGAGGACATAAGCATATAGAGTTCCCCTTAACGAGAGAACAAGGAAACATTTGACGTGGCAGGATTTATAATTAAACCCTAACTAAATCGTTTTTGATAGGTGAATCAAACAACCATTCTTTTGCGAGAGGTGTTAGTCCGTGCCTGCATGCAGACAACCCTATCTACCAGTGCTCTGGTCATACAAAGGGTGGCATAGTAAAGAAGAAAATGGTTCCTACTACGGACAAATTATTGGGTGTCACTGTAAGACATTGATATGGGTTTATCCCATATTAGTTATCACATTTGAGAGGAGTCGGCCCTCCCTTGTGTGTGTGAACTTGTGGAGATGGTTTGGCTTCCGTAGGCCCAGGTGGGCCCACACTTAAATGGAAGAGACACTTTTGTTGTTTGTAACCGTTTTGGAAGAATGGTCATAAAAAGGGAATTATTTGGAATATATCACCCGAATCGAAAATATCTAAATCGAAAATATCTAAATTGGAAATAACCAATTTAGAAATTACCAAATTGGAAACTGCGCGATGGGTTGTAACTCCCCAATTATGGGGATCCGTGATGAGGAAATAAAGGGGGACGTTAATGTTCACGTCCCCCTACCTTTTGGGTGTTCTCCTTCTTCTTCCTAAGACCTTCTTCTCCATCTTCTTGAAGGAAGTGCTTTTGCTTTATGTGAGATTTGATCTTGGAGATCATACTAAAAGAAAAGCTTCAGAGAATCGCAAGGAAGTGATATTGCTAACTCGTGGAGTATAGCAAGTCACATATTCACACACGAACGGTTGCAAATAAAGTGATCTCTGACATATTATAATTCTCTACGAAGAACGGAGGAACTTGGGCACAAAGGCCGCAGGTTAGTAGTATGTGTTCCTGTATTTTTGTAGATTGCTCATGATATAAATAATCGTTCATTTATATTGCTAAAATACTTGTACTCTATTGTGTATTTGTGTTTGTGAGTGCAAGGTTATTCCTCGTGCAAACAGAATTTGGGAGAATTTGACACATACACGACGCCAGATCCGCTTTCGCTGTTGCTCGATTACCCTTCAGTGGTATCAGAGCCTCGGTTCATGTATGGTGTGAGAATTCCCAAAAAAATCTGTGAGGAATTCTGAGCAATCAAAATATTAAAAATCACATTTTTCGATTTGGCGATCGATCGGCTAACAGATGCGATCGATCGCTAAAGGTTTTCTAACGAAGAAGACGACTGGTAATGATCGATCGGCACCGTTAGCGATCGATCGTAGTTACTGGAAGCGTCGCTTCAAAGAGAGAAACGATCGATCGGCTGTAATTGCGATCGATCGTATCTACTGTTAAAAACGAATATCAAAATTGCGTTAGAAACGATCGATTGGCAGTATTTGCGATCGATCGTATCTACTGGAAAAATTTATTTTTATGCAACAATCAAAGCGATCGATCGGCTTGTAAACGCAATCGATCGGGCTTACGATTGAATATATCATTACAAGCAGAGCGATCGATCGGCTGAATACACGATCGATCGTATCTACTGTAAGTTGTGCAAAGTCACCTTTGGCTGGCTGCGATCGATCGGTGAGATTGACGCAATCGATCGGATAAGCGATCGATCGGGTATTTAGACACGATCGATCGGCGGAAAAAGATTTAAAAAACTATTTATTTTGAAGCAGTATTTTTGTGCCACTTAATTATCTGATTACTGATAGTTGTTTAGTGATTCAAACTGTGTTGTTTAACACTTATTGTCCAATTCCATTGATTGTAGATATTTATCTTCAATTTGATTGCGACACTTGCTTATTTCATAAAAGTTGCAATGGCTTCCCGTATGGTCTCCAGTGAGTTGGCAAAGACTGAAAAGTTGAATGCCACTAATTTTGTTACCTGGAAGAGGCGCATCCATTACATTATGTTCCTAGATGACTTGGGTCATTTGCTGGACCAAGTTGTTGAACCTTCGGGTGAACATAGTACTGCTGCTCAAAAGAGAGAGTACGAGAAGTTCCGGATGGAGGATGCACGAGTAAAGACCATGATGCTTACCTTTATGGAGCCTACTATGGAGTTGCTTTTTGAGAAGCACAAAACGGCCAAAGAAATGTATGAGGCCATTGAGAGGAGGTATGGAGAGCATACTGAGGCTCACATCAGGTTGCTCCACACTCGCTACACCAACATGAGGATGGAGGAGGGCAAGAATGTGCTTGAGCACATAAATGCCATGACCATTATAGCTAGTGAGTTGGAGATGCTTAGAGATCCAATTTCATTGGGGGTCTAAGTGTCTACGATACTCACTAGCCTCCCTCCATCATGGAAGGCAGTTGTGGTGGCGTTGAACCTGAGTGACAAGAAACTCACTCTCGATGACCTTACTGCCAAACTGGGCTTGGAGCAGGAAATGAGAGAGCATATGAGGGCCTCTAATGCATCTGCCAACCTTGCTCACCATGTTGGCTCTAAGAAAGGTGGGTCCTATGCAGGCACCTCAAAGAAGAACTTCAAGAGGAAAGGAAAGAAGCCTCAATTCCAAGGTGGAGACAAGGCCAAAAACAAGAAGAAGGGAGCCTGCTTTACATGTGGCCAGATGGGTCACTTTAGCAGGAACTGTCCTAATGGCTCTCAGGGCAACGAGAAAAAGAAACAGCAGGGTGGAGGAAAGGACATATTTTGTATGATTTCTGAGGCACTGATTGTGAACACTAACACTAGAGGTTGGTGGCTTGACTCGGCTCCAACCCGTCATGTGGCTATGGCAAAGGAATCTTTTGCTGAGATGAAAGAGATTAGTCCCAGAAAGCACAAGATCTACATAGGTAATAACACCTATTGTGACGTGCTGGGGATTGGCTCTATTCGTGTTCCTCTTTTAGGGGAAAACACACTGGTTCTCACAGATGTTTTATTTGCACCTACTATTCGTAGGAATCTGATTTCAATTCCTTTGTTGACTCAAAAGGGATTTGAAGTTCAGTTCAAAGGTGGCAAGGGAATTGTGGGACAGAAGAATAATGTTTTATTTACTGCTTCACTTGTGGATGGTTTATTCAAACTTGATGTTTCCAATGACTTTGCTAATATTAATGAAATAGCTGATTCTGATTGTATTGGTGCTTGTTATGTGGATAATGCATTGTTGTGGCATTTACGCCTGTGTCATGTGAATGCGACAAAATTACACCGAATGTCAGGTAGTGGGTTACTACCTAGAATAAGTGATAATTTGCGCGTGTGTGAAGATTGTTTATCTGGCAAAATGACTAGGCAACCCTTTCCAAAAGGGCAACGAGCAATTGATCTTTTAGAGGTCATTCACTCAGATATTTGTGGGCCTATAAATGTTAAAACTCAAAGGGGGAATGATATATTTTATTACGTTCATAGATGACTATTCGAGATATGGTTATGTGTACTTATTATCGAGAAAGTCCGATGCCTTAGAAAAATTCAAGGAATTTAAGGTTGAGGTTGAGAACCAATTAGGACGGAAGATTAAAGTTCTGAGAACAGACAGAGGTGGTGAGTACACATCTGATTTGTTCAAGTACTATTGTACAAACCAAGGAATAGTGCATCAATATACTTTACCGTATACCCCTCAGCAGAATGGAGTCGTTGAAAGACGTAATAGGACATTGATGGACATGGTAAGGTCCATGTTAAACCACTCTGAACTAGGAACGCAGTTTTGGGGCGAAGCACTAGACACCGCTGTCTATGTACTAAATCGAATACCTTCTAAGTCGATCAAATTGACCCCATATGAGTTATGGACGGGAAGACGTCCAAACTTTTCGAACTTGAGATTGTGGGGGTCAAAGGCCCATGTGAGGGTACCTGATCAACTAAGAACTAAGTTGGATCCCAATACCATAAAATGTAATTTTATAGGTTATTGTGACAATTCGAAAGGGTATCGATTTGTAGTACACCATGATGATGGGACAGTGGGGGTTATAGAGTCTAGAGATGCTTATTTTCTTGAGGAAGATATAGACCTTAAAACTCCTAGTAAAAAAGTGGAACTCTTTGAGACAGAAAAAGAGAAAGTTATTGTCACTAGTAATGAACAAGTGATAGGTAACACATCCCATGAGGATGTTGAAACTCGAGCATCAAGAGAGCGTAGACCTTCAATTTTGTTGAAGGATTACTATGCCATGCTTGGTGAAGATGAGATATCAGTAGATGAACCTGTACTCAGTGATCCAATCACATTTGAGCAGGCTATGTGTAGTCCAGATTCCAAGGAATAGTAAAAGGCTGTTCAAGAGGAAATGGATTCGATCTTAAAGAACAAAGTCTGGGAGATTGTTGACTTACCAGACGGACGGAAACCCATAGGGTGTAAGTGGATCTTCAAGAAGAAGCTCAAAGCTGATGGATCAATAGAGAAGTACAAAGCTAGACTTGTGGTGAAAGGTTTCACACAAGTAGAGGGCATAGACTTCAAGGAGACGTATTCTCCTGTGTCTAGGTTCATCTCGATCCGATGTTTGTTGGCAATTGTGTCATACTTATATTTAGAGTTGCACCAGATGGATGTAAAGACTGCCTTCCTAAATGGTGATTTAGAGGAGAAGATTTACATGGAACAACCCGAGGGGTTTGTTGTTTCCGAGGAAGAAACAAAGGTGTGCAAGCTTATTAAATCATTGTATGGACTGAAACAATCGCCTAGACAATGGTATTTCACTTTTCACAAGGTGATAAGTGAATATGGCTTTGTGGCCAATGACTATGACCATTGTGTATACTCCTTTAGAGATAGGAGTAGATTTATGATATTGTCACTATATATATGACATATTATTGATGGGGAATGACTCTAGTATGATTCTCAGTCTTAAAGAATGGCTCAAGACCCAATTTGAAATGAAAGATACGGGTGAAGCATCGTACATCCTCGGGATGAAGATTGAGAGAGATAGAAAAGCAAGGAGGCTAAGTATATCTCAGGAATCGTACATTGATAGTGTATTGAAATGCTTTGGCGTGATTGGTTGGAAGACCATAGATTCGCCCATCTATAAAGGGACAGTTTTGTCCGAGAGAATAGCACCTGCATCAGACGAGGAACGTCTGAAGATGCAATCTGTGCCATATGCGCAGGCTATTGGCAGCTTGATGTATGCCATGAACTGCACTCGACCTGATTTGGCTTTTGTAGTAAGCCTTGTGAGTCGATATCAGGCTAACCCAGGTATGAAACACTGGCAGGCTATTAAGCGAGTGTTCAGATATCTGTTAGGTACCAAGGATATGAAACTCACATATTAGGCCGAGAACCTGTCATTGGAAGGTTATAGTAATTCAGACTATGCCGGGTGTAAGGATGATAGGAAATCCACTGTCGGTTATGTGTTTATGCTTGGTGGCGCCGCCGTAGCATGGGCTAGTAAGAAACAGAAATGCATTACTAAGTCCACGATGGAAGCTGAGTTTGTTGCATGCAGTTTGGCAGCTTCTGAGGCAGTTTGGATTAAAGAATTTCTAGCTGGGTTACAGCTAGAACAGTGGACTGATGCTCCTGTCCAAATTTATTGTGATAATTTGGCAACAATGTCGACACTCCGTAATGGGGAGATCAGTTCTAGAGAATAGCGACACATAGAGGTGCATTACTTTTATGTGTTTGACATGCAACAACGGGGAAAGTTGACAGTGATTCATCTTCCTACAGTTGAGATGTTAGCTGATCCGTTAACGAAGGCCTTAACAACGGATCTATTTGTAAAACATGTTCATAGTTTTGTATTACGGCAGGACTAGTGCACAAGTCACTGTTGGATCGCAAATATGAGCACATAACCCATAGTGGGGGATGTAAGATATTGATATGGGTTTGTCCCATATTAGTTGTCACATTTTGAGAGGAGTCGGCCCTCCCTTGTGTGTGTGAACTTGTGGAGATGGTTAGGCTTCCATGGGCCCAGGTGGGCCCACACTTAGATGGAAGAGACACTTTTGTTGTTTGTAACCGTTTTGGAAGAATGGTCATAAAAAGGGAATTATTCGGAATATATCACCCGAATCGAAAATATTCAAATTGGAAATAACTAATTTGGAAATTATGAAATTGGAAACTGCGTGATGGGTTGTAACTCCCCAATTATGGGGATCTGTGATGAGGAAATAAAGGGGGATGTTACTGTTCACGTTCCCCTACCTTTTAGGTGTTCTCCTTCTTCTTCCGAAGACCTTCGCCATCTTCTTGAAGAAAGTGCTTTTGCTTTATGTGAGATTTGATCTTGGAGATCATACTAAAAGAAAAGCTTCGGAGAATCGCAAGGAAGTGATATTGCTAACTCGTGGAGTATAGCAAGTCACATATTCACACACGAACGGTTGCAAATAAAGTGATCTCTGACATATTATAATTCTCTACGAAGAACGGAGGAACTTGGGCACAAAGGCCGCAGGTTAGTTGTATGTGTTCCTGTATTTTTGTAGATTGCTCATGATATAAATAATCGTTCGTTTATATTGCTAAAATACTTGTACTCTATTATGTATTTGTGTTTGTGAATGCAAGGTTATTCCTCGTGCAAACAGAATTTGGGAGAATTTAACACATACACGGCGCTAGATCCGCTTCCGCTGCGGCTCGATTACCCTTCAGTCACTCACGCTTTATGCATAAGCTCAGCCGTTTTGGTGTCAAGCGCATACACAATACTCAACAGCTCCCTATAACCCTAGCATAAAGCTGATGTGCTCAAGCACTTGGACTCAAAAATTTCTCCCGCCGTTTGGTTCGTGAAAAATCCGGAAATCTACAGTGAAAGTGGATTTTTCACTGTAGATGTTCTGAATTTTTCACGAACCAAACGGCCCAAGGCATCAAAACGAGAGTTGCTTTTGGTCATACAAATGGTGGCATAGTAAAGAAGACGATGGTCCAATGCAGTATACCATATTCCTCTTTCTTTTGATGGCCATGCAGTATAACGCACTAATTGGTCAGCACCAGCATTCGATAAATATCAGAAATTACTGTCAACTAGATCAATTTTTTAGTGATTCACCACGGCACATTGCATATAACCATCTTGAACCAAATTAGGTGACCCATCTATCAGCCATGCCTGTAACCAATGTGTTGATTATAGACGAAACGTACACATTCAGTTACCAATAGATAATCAATTATGTACGGAAGTTTCATCACAAACTGTTGTGGTTCAGTAGTGTGCAAGCCATGAGTGTGGATTTGATCCCTCACCTTTTTTTAGGCAAAACAAAGTAAAATAAACCCTGTATCTTAATACCGTACATAGCATCTTGAGACATTCCATTACTAGACCTCCCCAAATAGTGTGATTTCTTATCAGCACAGAATCCCTCCTCTTAGCTGATAATGACCATCAATAAGAAATCCTATGGCACAGGCCACGCCAGTTGTGCTTCTCTTCAGCTTAATGCTTCTGTATCACAACTGAATTGGCAAGTCCAGCCTCTTGTATGGTCTGGTTCAAATCTGTAAGTTGCTTTGGAGGAAAGCCAACACTTTGCAACCGGTAAGGTGGGTATCCACCAGGTCTAGAAGCATCAATGAATGCACGTATGTCACCGAGAGTGTGGTGTAAATTGAAACGAGCAACCATCCTGGTTCCATCACTCAGGCGTAGCTGAATTGAAGTTGATGGCTTTGAATCATCCACAACCAGGCCAGCGGATGGGGCTGGGGCACTAGCAGGAATGGAGGCAGGGTTTGTAGCATTAGAGCCTCCGCCTAAAGTTCTAGCAACCCCTTGGAATGGAGAATATTGCTTCTCAGGTTCCTGTAAAAGAAGACAAAAATAAGCTATTCAGACGAGGAAAATGGAGGGAAACATAAAAACTGGCATAAGAAAATTTGCTCACAACGTAATTTTCATCTTTTCGGATGAGATTAACATGAACAGGCGATCTCCTGTCAGATGGTTCAAGCTCCTTTGGACATTCCGATTTCTTGATGCTCTGTACAGAAGAAAGTATTAGACAACAGTAGGGAGTCAAATGATATACAAGAAAATGACCAAATCACACCTCAGTATATCCAAATTCAAATAAAGAACTTCAACAACATAAACATTAAAACTCAGGGAGACAATATATCAAAAAAAAAAACAGAATGTCAAAAAAAAAAACCTTAATCCCATAAGCAATGCAAACTTCCAATAGAATATATACTTATGAAACAAACATAATAATTTTGGGTAAACTGACAAACCTCTTAAACAAACATAGCAAAAGGGAAAAAGCTAGCCCATGCTGCAGCTGCAGGCGGGCGTCACCAGGGATACTGCCCTCCTAAAGCTGCAGCACTGACTAGGCGCCATCTATCAAAAATATCTTACATGTTTTTTTATCTTCAGATAAGCTCTCCTGTATTGCTAAAGCACATCATTCGCAAAACTCATATCTAAAACTAGGGTCAACCCTAAAGTTGAGTGCAATATACATCACATGGGACAGATTAGTTTTTGGAACATTCGCAAGGAGGTAGCTACTGGTAATGAGGATATTCAAATGTTTAATTTTTAGTAATTCTTCCATTAGTGGAAAACATAAAAAACACTTTTTTACAAGAGATGGTGGGTTGATTCAGCTGCAGAAATATATCCGAATTTGCGAGAAGCCTCACTTCAATAAGTACTTACTAAGACAAAATCATAACTTGACAGCGCAAAAAAAAATGAAGGCAGACCAGTGTGCAATCTTGCTAAAAGAAAGAATGCCTCCCTTGGCAAGGAAATCCTCATAAAGGTATTCATCTAGGCACCATTTAGGTGCACTACAGACATGCTATATTAGCTAACAAGATGGCCAACCAAGTAAAAATAGCAATATCACCAACTAACAGTTATAAAATGAACCATGCTATCGTAGCCAGTAATAAAAGATTTCTAATATAGAAATTTCAGTTCCATTCAACATGGACAAATCTAGCCTGTGCTGCAGCTGCTACGCAGGCTAACCCTGGCACCGTCAGATCATGGTTCCCCTTCTAAGTGGACAAGCGCTGGCCATGATCTAACACAGCTGCAACGCAGGCTAGGTGATTTCATTCAACGTTCATATTTTACAAGGAAGATTCCAGTGAAGCATCTATTCTAATTATGTGCAACTCACACCTTGTGACTAGTGTGAAGTTCATTTTAGAAGCATATAATTATTTGGAAAAAAAAAAGCTGTCATAGAAGTTAAATCACCATAGATACTCAAAAAATACAAAGAAGCTTATTCAGAAAAATGACGCAACTATTCTTAGCCCAAAGCATTCCATCTCTGTTATGTCAAGGTGGCAACACAGAATCTCAAGGAGAGGACTTCAGTTGAGATTGTCTCCAAATTCCCTCCTGATCAAACAATTTTTCTTTTAAAGTTTGCTTAACTTAGAACTAGACTATCGATCTCTAAATATTATACAGATCAATATATGCAATCCATATATATACAACTCCATCCATAGTATGAGCTTATTTGGCAAATACTACATATTGTCTATATGTGATTAATGTTATTTTAAATGCTCAACATGTGTTTATGTATATAACATTTTCTTAGATAAAGAAAGATTCTCAATATAATTAAAAATTCCACGAGATGACTAAATCTCTTTTTTTTTCCATTCGAAATCTCACTAATATCCTACATTGCCCACCATGTCTCAGCATTCGACCATTGCCAAATAATTATAGAAAAACAAAAGATGTTGACCAAGTCTACGAACAGGCCTGATCCTAAATAAGAAATATTTTGACCAGCTAAGAAACTTGTCCACCAAGTCCAACTGTTTGTTTTAATCTTTCTTGTTATATATATATATATATATATATATATATATATATATATATATAATAGGGGTACTAAATGCTGCAAAGACTACATCTGTGTTGTCCAAACGTATTTCCTGCGAATAGTAGAACCTAAAATTCCGTATCCAAGTAAAATTCCCTTTCTGAATTGATTTTGCAGAATTATAATTCTCATGATTCTTCAAATATCCGTATCCAAACATCCCCTAAGAGAACACACACTGAATAATTGTTACAAAATAAACTTCCGCAGGAAGCATAGACACCATCTTCATCCCCTTCACTAAAATGAAGATCAGCATAAAATAGCTTTTACAAGTGAAAACACAAAAACAAATGCAAAAGGGACAGACTTAGAAATTAAAAATAGATAACAAATATGAATAAGCTGTGTGACCTATGGGATTCAGTCGAAAACACATATACCGAACAAAGTAAGAATACACGAGATAATAAATAAGACATACACATAATTATTATTACTATTCCAATATCATTGAAGAAAAACTAAAAATGAAATCAAGCATACCTCCAAAAAAGACGCGTTCTCAGGATCATCCAGCCTCCTCAAAGGACCATCATTTACACTGAACCCATTCCTCCAAAATACAATATTGTGAATGACAGCTTGAGGTGGCTGAGGAGCAGCTGGCACAGTTTCTCCAGAGAGTAGACGCCCAGTTCCAGTAAAACTTCGTGAGCTTGAAGATAAACGGTTATGGTCAAGTGGTCCTTCCATAGCTCCCAACTGTCTCGCCTGATCAAATATTGCATCCACATGATCATCACCACCCCCCTTAGAGGGGTCTTGGACGAGCATTCCACTGAACACACAACACGAATAGTTTCCATGAAAGAATGGATAAGGTTCATTAGAATCATAATCAGATTACACTTCTGAGACAATTGATAAGCCACAAAGATATGGGGATCGGTCATGTTTCATACATTATTATGAGAAAAAACAATTTGCTTGATCCTTATCAAAAGAAATATAGAGTAACAAAGGTATTTATTGATGCATATTAAACAGTAATCCAATTGTAGAGAAATACAGTTATATTCACTGACTACAAAATCATGAATATCTCCAACTTTAGACAATCAAACATTCATGCGTTTTTATCAATTAAACTATCCAAGCAGAAACCAAATAAATAAAGAAACACTGATTCTTCTTAGATATAAAATGGGATCTAGTAAGTAGAAAGCGCCCAAGATTATCTCCTCCCATTGAGTATGAAGTCTTCTGCACTCACTAAATCAAAATCCTCCACATCTTGACAGCATTCATACCAACTATTGTCCTCTCAATGAACAGCCTTCTGTGCTTTTATTATTAAGGCATATTGCTAAGGAAAGATGATAAAACTCATATACTCAGCAAAAAACCATGATTTAATTGCAACGTAGAAGCCAAAAATATGACCACAAAAGTGATATAGATGAAAAATGCAGCTAAAACCATTTGAACTTCTTATTCTTAAACACACTCAAATTGGTAATGAACCAGATTGTGTAAACCAGAAAAAAGAAATAGAGAACATATGACAAGTAGACAATTTTTTGGTAGGAAATCATGCCACCACATGAACTAGCCATTACTCTATAAGAGGACACAAACATACAAAATGTTAATGAAGGTAAAAGTATCTAACCACGACAAAAACGGTTTTGTGACACAAGTTAATTGGTTAAACGTCTCAAACACATCGACATTTCCAGTAAGCCCTTTCCCACCCTCTTCATTCAACAGGCCAAATCATCACATTTACTATAGCAGGATGTAGTCAAATTCTTATTCAACTAAAAAAACAATTCACATAGACCATACACGGCATTTAAACCATATACACCACAGAAAAACCTTCTTTTTATTAACAAAAACTGCAAGCATCATAGAGGCGGAGAAACTGCAGGTTCCAAACCCAAACCTAAAATCCAACCAACTTCTACCACACATACAGATGAATACCTTGCATAAATACAGTCGCCACTTTGCCTTACTTTTTCCTTTCTATCTATCAAGTTGTTCAACTGAGAGCTAGTAGTTCTTTCTTCATAAAAACTGCAAGCACCTTAGACCGCGGAGATGCAATAGGTTCCAAATAAACAGACCAATGCCTATAATCCAACCAATTTATAACACGCATACAGATAAATACCACACATAAATTCAGTAATCAATTTTCCCTACTTCTTTTATTTATTTATTTCTTCATAAAGGTTTGCCCTACATCTCATTAGTAACAAGTAAACGCATCCGAGCATCGAGTTGTTCAATTGAGACCTACTCCCTCCGTCCGTAAAAAATAGTTACAATTCCCTTTCTTCTCTATCCTACAAAAATAGATACAGTTAAGCTTATTTCTCAGCCATAGAAGCATATCTCCCACTTGTAAGTTCACTGTGTCTTACAATACCTACCATTTTTCGACGGAGGAAGTACTATAATCGAAACCAAACACCAAGAAATCAGAAAACCTACACAAAAAAGGGAAAAGATTCGATCTTTTTACCTCTTCTCACCGCCGGTATAGTACTCCGGCGGCCCATCGGAGTCGCTGTCGGAGCCATCGCCGTGGGGTGCTCGATTGATATCGGCAAGCGTGTGAATGCCCCCAGCGGGCCTCTTCGCCTTCCTGTCCTTAGATGAAGAGGAGGAGGCCATTGCAATTGCGCCGGCAGCAGCAGCAACGACGACCGGGGGTGGAGAGGGAGATGTCGGGGAAGAGGCGGGGGAGGCGGCGCCGGTGGCGGAGTCGAAGAAGGAGAGGACGGCGGGGTCGATCTCCCAGTTGTGGCTCTCAAGGAAGAAGAGGGCTTCTTCCCTTGTCGAGGAAGTAATGCCCAAGAAAGTGTCCACCAGCTTTTGGTGTTCCTCTTCTTGGGGATGTGCCGCCTCCATATTTGCTACTACCACAATCTCCTACAACTACGTTTATAGAAGTTTCCAAGAGAGTCACTTTTTAGTAAAATATTTTCTTAATCAATTGCAGAACCAAAGGACAATTGGAGGGATGACCCAGGAATATTAGGTAAAGCTCTAATTTCTCCTTCTATTCAGCCCTTTCTTCGGTTCGTGGTTGATATGCCAAAATTTAGGTGATGATCCCCAAATTTTGGTGACTAAATTGGTCAGGCTAGACAGGTCCGACTTTTTAGGGCGAGTTAAGGCATGGCAAGCCGTCGGATTTTTATCTGGAGGGGGCTTATTAATGAAGGATGGGCAAGTTGGGGCCACACCGATTAGGAGAGTCCAGATTTTTTTTTGAGTCATGCGCATTGGTGTGTGTCGAGGCATTGTGGGGATTCAGATTTCTATCTGGCCGCCCGCCAGCTCTCTCTATTAATCCCCCGCTGTGGGATCGAACTTGTGATGCTTGATATACGTCTCGATTAACCTTTTCCGTTTATGGAGTTTGAAAAAACTGGATTTGAGCCCGTTTACTAGACTTTTGAGTCCCATTTGCTTCGGCGACTTATATTAGCCTTCATTTTATAAAGAGGGGTGTCCAAGTCTATAGGACCCGACTAGAAGGAACTGAGCAGCCAAGCTCCTAGACCTGCCACTAATCCTCCTGGACACATACAGGGCACACCCATCGTAGTGTAAATCAAGATATCCCCATTGGATGGGCAGTGGACTGAACGTTGAACTCAAGACCCCTTCCTTAGGGGCTGTTTGGATAGTGAAAGAGGGCTGAATTCACTGTCAATTCAGCCCTCTTTCACGTGAAAGAGACTGAAACAGGTTTGTTTAGTAAAATCGAGGTGAATTAGAAATTCTTCTGAAAGAGGAAATTCACAGTGAAAGAGCAATTTCACGTGGAAGTCCTCGGGAGGACTTTCACCTGGAAGTGTACGGCAGGTGAATTTAATTCATCTTCGAAAACTACAATTCTGCCCTTAAACCGTTCTGTCTCCCTTTTTCTCCTCTGGGGCAGAGGGAGCAGCGGAGCTTGACAACCTCAGGGAGGCCGGAGTTAGGCGTGGTGCACCGACGTCTGCTGAGAAGGTGGACGCCTCGCTGCTCACAAGAAGATCTGAGTGCCGATCCCCTTCCTTTTTAGCTCTGAATCTCTTCAGGTCTCCCTTTTTTTCCCTTCTCTGCTCACTTGCTAGCCAACAGACAACTCTCCATGGCTCCGAATATGCTTTTCTGATGGATGAATTGTTTTGTTTCCATGATTCTATTTTGTTGACTGTTGTAAATGTGACTTCTTTATTGAGATTCGGTGATATGTCTATCTTGTTGAGTTGTCTGTTGAGGTTTCCTGGTGTCAAGTGCTTGGCTTTGAAGCTACTATGAGGTAATCTTTTGATTTTTTTTCTTTGCTACCACCTCTCTTCTTCTATATGTTCACTATAAATCAAGTGCCTATGCTAGATGAAGTTCTGCCATGGTGAATTGATTTTGGCTTGCTTAGTTGTGATTGGAACAAATTTGTTTACCAGGAGGATTGAGTGCATATAGTTTATTATTGAAGAATTAATATTGTGAACCAAATGTTTGTGGAAATCCCTCAACAAAGTTTTCTATTGTTTTGTTACAATCTAGATAACCAAAATCCACATGTTCTTTCTGTATGCAAAATGTCGGGTTGATCTTATTGCTTGTATATAAGCTGTATAGTTCAATTCCTCACAGTTATTACATGTAAAACCCCTCAAACCCCTTCATATAAAACCCCTAGGATATTAGTCCTTCCACCTAGAAAAAACCCACATAAAACTAACTCTATGCAAAAACTTACAAGTGAACAAAATATTTATTCTTTGTTTTCTCACAGTTGTATGCAAAAATTGAAGTTGTTATTTGGTTTGCTAGGGATACTTCATCCTCTATAGAGCGTAAGACAACAATGTGCCAAAAAGAGTTCAGTGTAATGCAGTACATATCTAAAATTTGGTATAGGATAAAATCAATTTCTAATTTACATATGAATAACATCTTATTTTTTTAATTTCCATGTAATCCTCTGTTACTAACAATTTGAATTGGCTTATAGTTTTGTTTTTCATGCAGGATTGCCCACCTTGCACCTAGGGCTCCAGAATCTCTGATACAAGAGATGTTCCACCATAGTCGAAGCTTTTCCAAGGAAGGTCTCAATCTACACATCAGTCAGAAGTTGGTGAAAATAATGAATGGAAATGTACAATATCTTAGGGAAGCAGATATATCCTCTTTCATCCTTCTTTTGGAGTTCCCTGTTGTTGATAGTAGCCAGCAAAGGTGAGAGACAGCCTTGCAATGTGAATTCAGTGAGAATTAAGCACATTCTTGGGCTCATCTCTAAACAAGCAGCCGACATGAGATTTGTACAATTGAGGATTTAACTGTATGAAACTAACCACAGTTGTGTCCCAGCTCTTATAAGTAATTGCTGCCTGAGTTTGGAAAATCTTCCATGTATATAGCACATCCATGATAAAGTTGGGAATTGATTTGACTTGGAGCTGTACAAGCAGATCACCAAAATTGCTATAGTTTTGTGTTTAACATGTAAGAGTATCCATCTACGGATAATAAAGCTTCTTTTGTGCTTGATTATTTTTGTTGTAGTTTTTTTCCAATGTGTTTTGTTGTTGGCAATCGCCAATTCACAATAGTACAGACTCCTCTGCGGAATAGTCAAAGATAGTGGTTTACCTCTATTCGCACTACCTTTTTAAAAAGGAAAAGAAAAATTGTTCACACGTTAGTTTTTTTACATCTTCTACAATCTCAATTCTCTTTAATTTGCATTACACTGCTTATTTGTATTTGAGGCTAACTAGTGATCGCTCATAGTCACTTCAATTCTTAAGAAAAGAAAAAGTCTTGAAAGCTTAGCTCTAAGGACCGCATTTGCCTAGTGACTACTGCCTGGGCATTTGCTTGATGGCCTCGGGAGGCCGGAGTTGGCGGTGACTGACCACTTGAGAGAGACGATGGCAGTAGGCACAGGCGGAGCTGCGGAGGTGGAGGACACTGATGGGGAGAGAAATGGGTTTCGAGGAAGAAGTGTATTTGGATATTGGGTTTTGAGGGGAAGAGGTTAGGTGGAGGTAAAATGGTCATATCTTAAAAATTCACTTACTGTATCACATTCACTATCCAAACACACTGCCCATTACATTCATCTTAAAAATTTCAGTATCCAAACGTATTTCACATTCATTGTGAAAGTCAATGAATTTTTTCACTTGAATTTGATTTCACATTCATTGCACTTTCACTATCCAAACAGCCCCTTAGAAAGTGTCCTAGCCATTTCACAACCAGCCTATTGTTCATGTTCTTTTTTTATGAAAAGTTCATATCTCATTTTAACTTTTCTTCTTTCATGCATGCACAATAAAAATCAAACAAAACCTGTAACAGTCCTAATAGCGACAACTAGCAAGCATCAATCCTAGATAGCGACAACTAGCAATCCTAATAGCGACAACTAGCATGTTATGCAATCCCACAAAGAAAATGGAAAACACCAAGCACCCAAAGTTACTCTAAAAGACGGTTAAGAGGGTGCAAACAGTGGGAAGGGATGGCCCTTCCAACGATGACGAGAATCAGCGTGCTCTCTTAATCCTGCAGAAGAAGAAGAAAGAAATTAAGCTACTGAAAAGAAATCTAATTTAAACTAGACTACTCTAAAACTAACTATGCTAAGAATTCAGTAAACTATTATGCCGTCCCCGGCAACGGCGCTAAAAACTTGATCATTTAAATATAAAACCCTTGCAAGTGCACAAGGCAATTGTACTACGGTGAGTATTGGAAAGGGTTATCGAACCTCAGGGACGGATTAATATTTTACCAAATTCAATAGGAAATAGCAGTGTTGATTCTAGACTAAGAAAGCAATGAACTTTTAACTAATCTAAGTGAGAATTAATCAATATGGAGAATATCAAGGCAGAGAATCCACCACTAGACATGCAATTACTACTCTCAATTATTATTAAGCATACATTGACATGATGTGGTAATTCATGTTCTTGATCGGACACACGAATTATTAATGAATTCACTAACGTTCTTGATCGGACACGAAAGTTCATCCACTATTTTGTAATCAATCCTATCCTTGATCGGGCATAGAATCAACACAAACCTGATATAATGTAATTAATCTTATCCTTGATCGGGCATAAAATCAATCACAATATCTAATTTCATTCATAATCAATCAAGTCTATGATCAAGCACTCAAAAGAATACTCATGAAATCGCATTAAGCATGAATCATACAATAATAATCAAAGATATTATTTCTCTTTCACAACCAGGATAGACCAAGCGCAACTTAAACAACCCCATGCACTAGCAAAATACCAGCACATGGGAACGCAGTGTAAAAGAAAACAAGTAATGAGCTTTTACATCCGGTAAGGATTATATATACATCTACCATCAGATAACTCCATAGACATCAAAACATTATTCAAACATGCGCATAGAAATATCAGAATGCGGTGAGCATGAACAAATCACAAAATAATCATTTCTAAGACATGAGTATGTATAGTAAGAGAATAACCAAAGAGCATCCAATATCACAATTAGTCATATATACACATAAAAGTAGATAATGAAATAATATAGTTCTTGAGATAAAAGTATGATAAAATCAAGTTTCAAATTATGAAGTATCAAGTAATAGTCACCAGCAGATCAGATATGTCACAAAAATAATCACCAATGGTGGCAGAATATTAAAAGGTGGATTCTTTCACAATGTGAAAGAAATCTCATTCCTTTGTAAGTGCCAGATCCTATAAATATTTGTCTATATCGTTGGCTAAAACGCCAGATACGCTAAAAAATAATGTACACTCTTGGGCATTGAAGCAACCACAAGAAACATAAAAAATAATACTGCAGGTGGGGTTTGAGGATTTTCATCGCTAGGTTAATGACACCCTCATCCTCATGCTATCATATAAATTATTTCATGGCACCACCCTCAATGTCACACCTCAAAATTCCTGAGCTTCGAGTCCATGGAGATTCGGATAGGGTTTGAACTCCTGAACCCTACCATCTTGTTTGCATTGTGACATGTGAATCGTGGTGTCAGTTGATTCTAGGGATTGTCTTATCTAGGGCTACGCACGGTGAAGGTATTCAGTGTATTGATTGTCTGTTGACCCCTCTATTGTGAGTCGTCTGGTGAGTGAAATACTGAATTTCTTTGATTACTCCTATGTGAGTCAGATACTGATTGAGATATTGAAATCTCGTTAGTACTCCTCTATGAGTCAGATATTGAAAGATGATCGATTGAGTCTTTGATTGATGCAACCTCAGTTGTTGAAAACTTTATTCAGTTCCATTTAACTGCTTCTCCACTAAGAGTTCTTGTAAAGATCTCTCCGAGGTGGAATCATAGTATGCTCACGAGCCATTGCTAGATCCATGGTGATATTCGATTTTTATTGAACCTCTGTAGTTTAGCCGATGAAGGTACACATACGTTTTAGATTGTATGATATTATGGAAGGTTTGCAGTCTCTGCCCATTGTGCCCGTAAGCACCGATGGGGCCAGCATCCCTAGACGCATGGCCGGGTTCCAAAGAGAGAACCTCTAGAATGTTCTGGTATGTATCCACATGAGAGTGGAAAGATCTAAGAGTAGAAGTGAAATCTCCTTACACTATGGATGTCTGGAGTCAGATTATTGATTTTCTCTCCCTACACTTTGGATGTTCAGAGTTGTGGATTATAATTCCCATAGTTCCATATTTCGAGTTGATGATACCTTGAGTATGGTCATTGATCAAGTAAGTTAAACTCTGTGTTTCTACCCTGATATTGTGAGTATCCAATTCTAGAATTTATTCTTTGCTTCATGATTATTTTTATATATCCTCAGTGGGGTTTTTGCATCCTACTGGGTATTTTTTCGGAATACTCATGCATCCTCTGATGCAGGCATTAAAAGGGAATGAAGCAGACCAGATCGCGGTTACAGGAGTTGGCTGGTTGCGCTGATTTTAGAAGTTGAAGTTATTCTTTTTGTTTTGTTAAACTTTTGTGAATTGTTGGCCAGGTGTGTGTGCCAGGATTATTATCGATTGTTGATTTTATTCTGCTATAATAAATTTTAAGTAGAAACTTTGATTTTCCTTTTATTATATTAGCAATGTTTTATTTGAAACTGAATGACTGAGAAAGTTGATGTCGGTTGTACATCCTTTTGTGATGACGCAATTGACGGTAGTGATCGAGTATTCGGTCATGCGCTTAAGGTTTCTAGCCTTTGTGTTTTGGTATTTTGGTTGCTTCCGCACTATGATTGAGGTTTTATGAAAGCTCAAGACTTGTGGTACACAACACCACTTAGGATAATCCGACTCTAACAACCCTTTTTACTTGAATTACTGTTACTGTAATCATTACCATTCTAGTCTTACAATATGTTGTAAGGATTGTATGATTCTATTTTACCGTATCTTCTAGTCTTAGTAGGTATTAGTGTTTTGAAACTCTAAACAATGTGTACTGTTATTGATCGTTTAAATATAAAACCCTTGCAAGTGCATAAGGCAATTGTACTACGGTGAGTATTGGAAAGGGTTGTCGAACCTCAGGGACGGATTAATATTTTACCAAATTCAAGAGGAAATAGCAGTGTTGATTCTAGACTAAGAAAGCAATGAACTTTTAACTAATCTAAGTGAGAATTAATCAATATGGAGAATATCAAGGTAGAGAATCCACCACTAGACATGCAATTACTACTCTCAATTATTATTAAGCATACATTGACATGATGTGGTAATTCGTGTTCTTGATTGGACATACGAATTACTAATGAATTCACTAATGTTCTTGATCGGACACGAAAGTTCATCCACTATTTTGTTATCAATCCTATCCTTGATCGGGCATAGAATCAACACAAACCTGTTATAATGTAATTAATCTTATCCTTGATCGGGCATAAAATCAATCACAATATCTAATTTCATTCATAATCAATCAAGTCTATGATCAAGCACTCAAAAGAATACTCATGAAATCGTATTAAGCATGAATCATAATCAACTTTATAGAATTAAACTATCAAGAGTAGTAATACACATCTAGGGCTTCACCAAGCCTTGATTGAAAGTTTAGTTACACATAGAAAGAAAGAAAAAAGAAGTCTGTTTATGTAAATCCATCGTCATGAATCCTTCTTCTTTGCTCCAAAAGACTCCTTCTCTTGCTCCTCTCTAGCCTCCAATAAAGCTCTAAGGTCCATTCTTTGGTGCCCAAAACGTTCTCCCATAAGGCCTATTTATAAGTTTGAAGAGAAACTACGAAGTCCCCTTCTAAATCCGGGTCGAAATAGGTCTTATTTCAGTTTTTCGCACACGGCGATCGATCACTCCGTATTACCGATCGATCGAAATTCCTTCGTTATTTTCCTCCGATAGATCGCTTTGGCGATCGATGCCGTTTGATACCGATCGATCGTAGTTACTGTCTTGCACAGATCAAAAATTCCAGTAGATACGATCGATCGTTTCCTTTAATACACTGCTTTTTCGGCTCTAGCGATTGATCGCATTGATAGCCGATCGATCGTAGTTACTGTTCACAATATTCAAATGGCTATAACTTTCTGCTCCGAACTCCGAATTGCGCATAGTTGGTGGCGTTGGAAATCTGACTTGTTGAACTTTAAATGAAACTTGAATCAGTCCAATCTCACGTTTGTACACTAAGTTATGATGATTTAACCATTTGAGTTACTTTTCACCACATTTCTGTGTATGACTCTTGTTTCCTATAAAAACCAAAAACTATATTAAAGTAGTAGAAATTCTAATCAAACACTAGCATAAACATAAGTTTAGGAGATAATAAAATGCATATTTCATGTGTAGATCAGTTATAAGCATAATAGTCCACTGATATATACAAAATATACACATTTTATATACCTTTCTTCCTATATGTTAGTCGTAATTTTAGTGAAAGTAAGGATAATTAACGGTTAATTATGATTAGGTGAGTAATTAGGAGTTTAATGAATAAATGCGCTTAATTGATTAATTTAGATGCGTTAATTAGATTTATTGGATTTATATTTTTTTAATGCATCTAAATTATATAATTTTATTTATGTAGGTTTCAAAGAGTTCAAATGCAAATCGTCAAGAGTGAATGCGCGCCAAACCGTTTTTGCGCTGAGATCGAAGATCCGATGGATGAGATAATTACGACGGATTTTAAGGAAGAAAAAGAAAAAAAATGAAAAGAAAAGAAGGAACCGGAGTTGAACCGACCGGTTCAGTGCTCCGGTTTGGTTTGGTTTGAAAAAAAAAAAAAAACTCCACCCGAAGCAAAGCTCGGATGGTCTTCTCCCCGAAGAGAACAGAGCTTTAGGAGCTCTGTTCGGGTGAGCCTCGCCGGTGGGTCTTGACGGCGGTGGGTCACGGCGGCCGGGCACATCGAGGGCTCGACGACGACAGAGTAAATCGACCACTTGAGTACGAGGAGGAACGCCGGTGAAGAAGAGGCTGCTGGCAATGACGACAGAGACGGTGAGCCTGGTCTTCACGGCGGAACAGACGACGATGATAGAGCTCGACGGCGCCGAAGAAGAAGAAGAATCGACGGCGATGGTGAACAACGCAAATAGAAGTCGCGATTTGGAATGTCTGAGTTTAGAAAGTGCAATTTGGGAAATTCCAAATTGGGAAGATGCAGCTCGGCGGTGATTAAAATGGCATAAAGTTGGAATCTTTGCTGCAATTGGACAAGAATTCGAATGGAGACTGCCGGATTTAGAGGAACTTATGGCAAGCAATTGGAAATTCTAATTTTTGGCACGAGATTTAGTTGGAAGATTGCTCTGATTTGAGTTGAGGAGGGACTGACTTGCAGGGGATATAAAAAACAGAGCGAAGAACGGAGAGTTGGAGGGGAGAAAACAGGGCCTTTGTGGGTGTGATTTGGCCGGATTCTGGTGGTAATAAGGTGGAGCTATGTCGGCAGTCAGGAGAGGAAAACTTCTGCTCGTGATAAGGACCGGCTGTGCATAGAGGAGAAGAGGGAAGGGGGTTCTGTTTGGTTCGAGAGAGGCTGGTCGACTGGGCAGAAAGAGAGCAAAGCAGTCTTGCTTGACTGTTCTGGCTGGCTGGTCGAGGGAGGAAAGGCTGTTGCTGTTTTGCTCGAGAGAGTTGAGAGAGCACTAATTTGCAGAAGAAAAGGTCTGTTCTACTCGAGAGAGATTGCAGGCCAGAAGACATCTCCGAAGACCAGAACTGATTTGCAGAGATACCAATGACGACTCTGACAACACAAGCTTTTTCTTACTTTTCATTCATGTCTAGCTAAATTCATTTGTACTAAGATTAGATGAAGCCCTGCTGAATTGTTTGACTCTCAATATTTATTTGCAATTCTAAAGTAGTGATTTTTATTCTATGTGCTTAATATTTTGTTACGATTATTCTGTTGCTCGAGAGAGGGTAGAGTAATTGTTAGTAAAATTAAACCAAGGGTTTGTTAATGTTCGAGAGTTCTTAGCGAATTCCAAGATACTATTTGAATAAAAATTACATTTTTATGATTGATCTTTGCTCGAGAGACGAAGATTAATTAAGTTAGATTTAATTGTTTAGTTGCATGTTCGAGAGGGCTGCACACATTACGATTATTCGTGACTTCGAGAGGGGCACGGATAATTGATCACTTGGAATTGTACGGGTTTAATGGAGAGGAAAGCTATTTAGTTTGGGTAGATTCGAAGTCTTAGTATATTTCTCATCATATTATTTTCACATAAATTTCATTGCTTTGTTAAATTAGATCTTTTCATTCTGTTATAACTAGTTACATAAAAAAAATCAAATCTTTTATCAGAATTAAGTTGAATCAGTCCAAGTCCTTTGGGTTCGACCTCGTTTCCACTAGACTATACTGAGTCTCGTGCGATTGAGAGTAAAATAGTTAAAAAAATCAATCAATCATCCAATTCCGACAATCACCACGATCTGTACATTGCTTATCATGTTCTGAAATTTTTACAGTAAGTATCCCTGGGTGTCTAATTTTTAACCCAATAAATGAAATATTTTTATAATTTTTCAATAATTAATTATGAATTTTTTATTACCAATCGTTGGTGTAGAAACGGTTATGGCCGAGAGCATTAAACTTAATCTAATTTGATTAACTAATGGTAGATACTTACTTCGATGATTGATTCCACCTTACTGACATTAATTACCCACTTCCTAAATATTTTACAGAACTCGAATAGTTCTGGAATTAGATTGTTCCTTCATATTAAGAAGTATTTTCCCAATCCAATTAGTTTATACACAATATCCATATTAACCAAAAGAGACAAGTATTCACAGATACTGGTACAAACCAGCAACGAACTGACATGACCTCAAAGAGTTATTTTGAAACATCAGAAAGTATTAACACATGGATTCCCATGATTTGAAGTAGTATATCACATATAACACTCAATTAGGGTTACTTACCCCAAGTAGGACTATGAAACGACATATTTTCAATGATCAAACACGATGGGGATGCTTTCTAAATGCTAGCACGTGAAGATTGAATGTACAATGATCAAAGGAATGCAATTGTTCATGCACGCAATATATAGCTTGATGTTTCTTGTTTCTTACAAGAAACGATACCAATATCAATATTAACAGCAACATATATCTATGAAATCAGTCATATTATCATTTAATATGATGATCATACATATTTAAGATTCAATAGAGAATAATGTGGGGAAAGTCATCCTACCTCTTGAATGTATGATTCAATTGATTCTACGCGCACGCCTAGACCTCCTCCTCACAAAGCCTCTTTGACCTCTTCGATCCATGCAAAATAGGCAAGGAATATGAGGAATCGGGGTGCTGGTTTAGAAGAATTTAGAGAAGAAGAAGAAGAAGGAATTCACTCAAACTCACACAATAGAAGGGCGTGCAAAAGAGTGGCCAACCCTCCTATTGCAAGGCTTAAATAGGCAGTTGCCTCTTCTAGTGAGTCTCCATTTCCACAGTTGATCTCCTTCCCATTCAAGATCTCAGTCATCCAAAAATTAGAAGCTTTCCCAATTGCCAAGATGTGCTCCCCTAATTTGCTCCTAAATCAGTTAGGGTTTCACATCAATTAAGGATCCTAAATCTCCCAATTGATTACAATAACCACTTAACGCAGTTACAAAATCCCTCTACCAAAAGACGCCCTGTTCAAATTGGCATCTTCTCTGATTGGCTAGGAAAAGATCTTAAGAATAATCTCCTTTAATTATGATTGATCCTTCCCAAGTTTACCACAACTAACTTAGGTAATTTCCTTTTTTTTTAAAACACAATCTCAATCGGTTTTCAAATAGGAATCCAAATCAATCTTTCCGCACGATTAGCTCTCACGACCACTGATCATTTAATATTCAAACCCTTGCAAGTGCATAAGGTAATTGTACTATAATGAGTATTAGGGTTGTCAAACCTCAGGGACAGATGAATGATCTACCAAACTCAAGTGAAAGAAAATTTGTAGTTTGATTTAATCTAAGAAAACAATAAACTTTAGCTACTGAAACGAGTTTTACTTATATGAGAAATATCAAGGTTTCGAATCCACCACAAAATAAACTAGTATATCATCTCTCTCTCTCTTTTATATAGATTCCTAATTGGCTAGTATATTCCTCTCGAACATATATTTATCAATTCAAGATATAGTGCTCTCCTCTCGGACGTAACACATAAGCAATTAAAACATGGAATTGTGATCTATCTCTCTCGAGCATAAACCAATGAAACTTTATTAATATATAACACCTCAGTCTACTCACGTTCTTAGTCGGACACGCAAGTATTCTTTCGGATTAAAACTCATAAGAATTCATTCTAGCCTCTCTCGAGCACATAGAATAAACCTTAATGAATTAACATTAAAACCATAACAAAGATCCATACTCCAACTAGAATAAAAGATAAGATGAGAGAAAAAAAACAATACAACTAGTCTATTTGAGCTTCATCTACGCCTTGGAAAGAAGTTTAGCCTAGTATTGGAGGAGAAACAATCATCTTCATCTTCATCTTCATCTTCATCATATCATCTTCTTCTCTTCCCTAGCCTCTAAGGTGTCTAAGATCTAATCTCTAATCCTCAAAACATCCCCCCTTAAGGCATATATATAGGGGTGAAGAGAAACTACGAAACCCCCTTCCAAATTCGACTCAAAATAAGTTTTTTTTTAAAATTTGCCGCATACGGCAATCGATCGCTATAGTGCCCGATCAATCGCCTACTATTCATCCATACACTCCAGTAGATACGATCAATCGAAAGGTGACGATTGATCGCGAAAATCTCGTTTCTTTGCTCAAGTGATTGATCGCCTCATCCATACACTCCATTAGATACAATCGATCGAAAGGACTCTGTTAACCCTACTCTCGCGCCCAGGTGACCCTGGCGCCTAGTGTATCTGGCGTCCAGTTGTTAACCCTACTCTCGCGCCCAGGTGACCCTGGCGCCCAGTGTATCTGGCGTCCAGTGTTTTCTCTGGCTTCTGGCACATGTGCAAAACTTACTAAATATAACATCTCACATTACTACGCCAGATACACTTGGCAAAAAATAATTCAACAAACCAAATTATAAGACATAACCAAAAATTCAAAACAGGCAGTAAAACTTTCCTATTTTAGACCAGTTTCCTAAAATAGCAGTTTTGGAAAACATACCAATTTTTCGGTGTTACACTCAATCATAGTACAATTGGTTTGTTCAAACAACAAACAATTATTATTATGGTGGTTCATTTTATGTGCTACACCCCTTAATTCACGTGATCCTGTTAGGTTAAATTTGAAACGTGCAATCCCAAATCCCATCGTGTCCTAAAACTATACGTACCTCTTTTAGACCAACTACACTTGGCGCATCAATGGGCAGGGAGCAAATGGTGCTATATTTACCACGGGTTCCCTTCCAAATGTTTCATAATGTCTCAGACATGGGGAAATAAAATAAAAGCATCCATTGATTAATCATTACAACATGTCATCACTTTAAGGCATGCATTTAACACATAATGTCACGCCCAAAAATTTTCTTCAGAGTGCGGAAGTCGTTGAGATGATGAATATATAAGGAAGCCAGAAGTTTTAGAACGCGATTGGAATACAACCTCGCCCTTAATTATACCATCATAATAAGATGTATAATTGAAATAATAAAGCTTGAGAACAAAACTAATTAATAAAATGAAACAAAAGACAAAGTTTCTTCTGACTGTATAACTACATGGCCATCTGATTACACCTTCTTGCAAATAAAAATGCTTACACCTGCATACATGTTGTCTACATGCCAACTTATTGACATATCCCAAACATTTGATTTGGGTCCTAATCTTAAGATGCTTTCCTCAAGATCAACTAAGCATGCAAAATTCGATTTTTATGATTTTCAAAAACCATGTTAGGTCAAGTACATAGTTTGCATTGACATCTGATACATATATCCGTGTTCAATAGCAAGGCCCAGACACGATTCTTTTGGGTCATTGGATTCTGATCTGATGGTGCTCCTTAATATAGGGGCAGACACATGCTTATCAGGAGCGCCATCGCATGTCAATCCAACGGCTACAACTTAAACTGGGTTAATATAAACCAAATGAGACCGATCTCATTTAAGCTTTTCCCTTCTTTTAATCAACATATTGAATCCAACCAGAGTCCGTCAATTGTTCATACAATAAGTCCCGCCTGTAGTTAATATATATGCTGTTATTGGATCCATTGCATCGAGATCAGACGGAAAGTATTAATCAAGGGACGGGCCAGGTGATCCAAATCCGCCTGCCCCCTGTAATAATGCCTCCTACCAGATTGAAATCGGACGGCCCAAGGTGGAGCTAGCCCCTGCTCACGCCAATGCATGTGAGCCGTAGCACACATAAACGGGAATGCAAATACATTAAATAACAACATTCATCTCTGAAACATGACACATTTCCAGTGAAAACCTTGGCGAGTGTTAAAATGTATACTAGCCACTCTCTCCATTCCACATTAATTGTCATAATTGGAAACCCAAAATGAACTGAAACAATTAATTTTGGATATCTTATCTAGACAATTAATGGGGAATGGAGGGTGTAGTTAAGCCCATATTAATTAATATGTATACTAGTTTGATGTGAAAATACGCCAATTACTTGCATCATTTTCAATCTTTGACACCTTCATCTTTTCCCCGAGCCTTTGGCATTAAGTTTTTATTGGCTAATTCTGTTGGCACTAAGTTCTCATCTAATATGATTCGTTCTATTGTGCTTGTATCTCTAGGAATTAAGGAAGACTAAGCTGGAACATTAGTTAACCATAAGTATCTTCAGCTGAAGCGCACTAAATTTATCAAATTGCAGCCTCTTCATATTGCCATATGGAAGACTGGGGTGAGTAGGAATGTATGAACCAAAAAATTAAAGTAGAGGAGTGTTGGAAATGGGCATTTCTTAAGCTGAATTGGCCTAATGCGAAGATGTATTGGCCATTGGTGTGGTAAATCCCTGACCCAGACCAAAAGCCCCCGTCAGTTAGTCCGGTCAAGTTCATGTTCAAGGCCAGGACTGACCATTCTGCTAACCCCCTTCTAACCTTTTTTAATTAACACGTCAAACCTGACTGGGTTCCATGACCAGAAAGTCTATGACTATGGTACATAGGGATCCTAGGTCTATGACTATGGTATATATGTTAGGCCTCTATAAGCCATGCTAGGAGCCTTCAAAAAATCACCTATGATCTCTCCCAGTTTATTTATGTCAACTAATAAGCCAAAATGTGCCAGAACGTACACTTCAGTTTTTATAATTTCTTCCATGTATATATATTTGTAATAAATCTTAGGGTTTGAACATCGACCAAGAGAGGGCCAACACGACCTGATTGACAACACTTCTACGTACTACTACGTTCCAATCACTGCAACACCTAGAAAATCGGTATGAGATTTAAAATTACTATTTTATGCGATTAACTTAAATTAGGAAAGTATAGTTGCCTATTTAAATTTTGATATGAATTATTTTATTATGTTGCATTAGAAAGTGGTTTAACATAAGACTAGGCTCATACAGGTTACCCGTTACCCGGACGTGGAGGTTAGGCCTGGCGCTGAGGCTGGGCCTGGAGCCTGAGTCTGAGAGCACCTAACACCAGGGTGTGGAGCCAGGCGCTAGGGTAGGAGTGCGACATTTTGTGTAACAAGTGTGGATGTGGGTAACTTGTTAGTTAGAGTTGTGGTAACAATGGTAATTACTGAGTAGAATTCAATTTCAACTTCTGGGCGCTAGATTCACTTGGGTTTGAGACGTACCTGGGCGCCAGGGCATTTGGATGCCGTATCTTTTTGGATAGATTCAAATTTTGGAATGATTATTCCTAGCAGTTGGAGAGATTTACGGGAAGATGTGTGTTTGAATTATGAGCAGTAATTATGGAAGGTAACAAATAAATCAAAAGAATATAACTAAATTTGATACTGCAAATTATGGGCACCAATTAGGAAATAGAAGATAATATCCCCATAATATGAACCATCCAATCAAAGGAGGGCGCCAAAAAGGGAAGGGACGGCAAGAAGATTTATAACTAATTGGGTAGTTACCAGATTTAGAGATAGGGTAGATCTTGAAAGAAGATTTGACTTTGAAATAGATATGGAATCATAACCGAACTGGGCGCCAAGGTTTTTAAAACTGAACCGGGCATTGAACCGTTTTGAAGCCCAGTTTGGTTCAACTACGGTTGACCCGGTGATTCTTTATAGACCGGTTAGATGTATATATATATATATATATATATATATATATATATATATATATATATATATATATATATATTTATTTATATATTTTGTGGCTAGACACTTCAAGTTATGATGCAGCGCAAGTGGTTAGAGTTTTTTATTTTGGCTATATTATTTATACTTCGAATATCAGCGGAAGCGATTAGTCTTTTTAAGACTTTCGTACAAAAGATAAATATTAATACATAAAAATGGAAACACATGCACATGAGAGTGACCTAGATAAGTTGGCTAATGTGTTGAGGAATGAATCTCTAGAGGAGAGTTCGAATCCCCCCATTCACCTTTCAAAATTTTTTGAAAAAAAATAGTCTGCCAGAAAACTGGATCTGGTCCTGGTTCGGCGATTACATCGGTTGAATCGGCCGATTTCTATTACAACTAGTCGATGGACCAGACCATCCTGAACCAGACTGCCCGGACCGCTTCTTGGACTGTTTTCGGTTGTCCGCGGTTCAACCGGCCGGTCCGGTTTTAAAAACCATGCTGGGCACCAAATTGGAGTGGACGCCATGCCCTATTTTGAGAAAGTTTTTGATGGTCGGTCATGATTAAAAGAGAGATATTCTAGGGTGAAAAAGAGGTCCTACTCTGACACATATTTGGAGTTGACCGGCCCACACTTTTTGGCCTACCAACACCTCTCTTCTCTTTTGCGTGTTTTCTCTTCTCCTCAACCTTCAAACCAGAAGCCTTCTTCCTTCTTTCCCACTCTCATAATCCATTAGATTAATCTTTAGAGCGTGGCAAAATGACGATGTTGTTGATGAAGCAAAAGACTACGACAAAACACTCAACGTAGGATGACTTTTCTCACAACTCCATTGTATTTTCTTTCAACTATGTGAATGTCTAGGGATTGAATCCTGATGTCAAATTCATTGTTTTTCTACTGGAATTGCGGTGTAATCAATTCTTATTCATGATTTAATTGTTGTCATGATCTTATATGTGATGTTTCATGGAAACTATGGATATATGTTGTGTTTGTGCACTTGCTCGGGTTCATGGTAACATGTATTAGACCTAGATAAGAACTTGGTCAATTTGGAGTCCTTTGTTGATATGATCTTGACTTGTGACAGTTCTGTCTGGAGTAAATTGTTCCAATTTTGGAAGATTTAAGTTAGGGTTAAGGGCTCAATATCTTGATATATGTCATCTATCATCTAAAATCATGTTATATCGGTTTATTATCACACCTATCACTTTGGGTACTGATCAGTAAGTATGAGAATCGTGTCGACCTTGGTTAAGTGGTTGTACGTTCTGGAGTGCCCAATGGATTCATTACAAGAGAAATAACAATACTGTCATGGTTAGGTAGTGTAAAGAATCAGGTTCGTAATAAAATTACTAAACTTTTGACTAACAAGGTTTTATAATAATGAAAAGGCATAATGTTAATAGGCATATGTATTCACTAAGTGTCAGAAATTAAACATATTTGACTTTAATTAGACTCACTAATCAAATCGGATTAAGAACAATGTTCTCGGTCAGGACTGTTCTTGCACCAATGAACTACACTAAAATGGTTATAGCTAATTCTAGAAGAATCCTAAAAATATACCGTAAATTGAGTTTAAACTAGACTCATAGGAGTATCTATAGTAAAAATTTCAATTGTTAGTTCGAATTGTGCTGTCCGTGGGAATATTTTGAAGTCAACTAATCCGTCAAAATAGTACACTGCACTTATACTAAAAGTCACTAATTCTCAACTAATACAAGTTATTATATTATAGTTAAGAATCTGATGAACTTATGAATATTATAAGACTTTAAAGTAGAGATTCCAATAAAGTTGACCAAGTTATAAAAGCTATTGTCATGGGGTTGATCAAGGGTTTTTCAGCTATTCGATAAGTCTCATATACCCTGTTCGTAGTGTCTATTCGATTCAAGCTTTCAATTGAAACTTGAATCTAATGTTCTTCTTATCCCAACTTTGATTCTTGGAGTCATGGTAAGTGTCTCTTGAACACAGGTTGGTCACATGAGTTCTTATCTAGGGCTATTCATATTTAACACGTTTGGTATTGATTACCTTAGTTTGTACTCTTTTGTGAGTCAGTTATTAGAAAAGTGGTGATGATCCCAAAGTGTATTTTTATACCTCTGTCATGAGAAGTACTGCTCAATTATTGATTGTTTCTTTACAAGTGACCTTGTGGGGATCTCTCCGAGGTGGACTCTGTTGTGCACCCTGGGAGGATGCACGAGAGCCGACAGCAAAGAGTAGGGAAGGGGGTGAGAGTAGAGAAGAAAGAGATAAGAAACTAGGGATTCATTCATCAATAATCAAAATAGGACAGGTCATCCCCTACATATAGGCACTGAGCCTGAGAGCTGATGGGCCATAATACACAAATACTAAAATAGCCTATTCCTACTGCAGCGGCCCACATGGCCTTATGAAATAAGTAAATAGCCTAATACTAAGGAGTCGTAACATTCCACCACGCTCCGCTATAGCCTTGACCTCAAGGCAAAAATGTAGGAAAATGAGCATAGAAATCATCCTCTAATTCCCATGTTGCATCGTCCAAAGGATGATCATGCCACGCAATGAGCACTTCAGTCACCAAGCGTCCAAAGCGACAAACCCAGCGGCGATCCAATATAGATGAAGTAAGGTCAGGAGGATCCACCGGCAAGAGTAACGGTGCAGGCACCTCACTAGAAAGGCGAGAAGGATCCCCCACAAATCATCGAAGGCGGGATACATGAAAAACCGGATGGACCTGGGAAGTGGGCGATAACCGCAGACGGTAAGCAATCAGCCTCATACGCTCCAGCACCAGATAAGGGTCATGGAACTGATGTGCCAGTTTGGCAGAAGCAATAGCCGCCAAAGAATGCTTCAGATAGGGTAAGATATTAACATAAACCAGATCCCCAACTGAGAACTCCCGGTCCACATGAGAGCTATCATACACCTGCTTCATCTGATTCTGGGAAACGGCGAGATTAGCCTTAAGCTGACGTAGGACCTCATCTCGAGTCTAAAGCGCATAGTCCACCTCACTCCCAGAAGAACTAAAAGGCAAATAACGGATAACCGTAGGCGGAGGTTGGCCATAAACCACCTCAAAAGGAGTGAATCTAGTAGATGTATGATAAACAGTATTATATGACCATTCAGCCCAGGGAAGAAGTTGGAGCCACTGTCGAGGCTTCTCTCTGGCAAAATAACGCAGGTACTATTCCAGACAATGGTTGACAACCTCCGTTTGGCCATCACTCTGTGGATGATAGGCTGTACTCATGTGCAACTTAGTATCCCGCAAGGCAAAGAACTCCCTCCGAAAAAGAGAGACAAATATTTTATCCCTATCTGACACAATCGTCCGAGGCATGCCATGCAGCTTAGCCACTTCTCGCACATAAAGTTCAGCTACTGCTTTAGCCGTATAGGGGTGACCAAGGGAGTAAAAATGAGCATATTTAGATAGGCGATCCACGACCACAAGGATAATGGATTTACCTTGGACCGCAGGTAGAGCCTCAATAAAGTCCATGGAGACATCCTCCCATATGCGATCAGGAATAGGGAGGGGTTGCAGAAGGCCCGCAGGAGTAGTAGTAGAGGCCTTCGCACGCTGGCACACATCACAAGCCGCCACATAAGAATGGACAACCTTTTTTATTCCCCGCCAAAGAAAATTCTGACTCACACACTTGTAGGTACGGAAGGAACCTTCATGACCAGCACTAGGAGTGTCATGAAAGAATGAAATAATAGTCCGCCGAAGTGTCGGGCTCGGAGGAACCCATAAGCGCTGCTTCCAGAAGATATAATCACCCTGCAAAACAAAAGAGGGTAAGCATGTCAGATCAGCCTGGAGTCGCTGTAAGATGTTCATGGCCTCAGGTACATCCCGGTAAGTCTGACGCAAGTCAGACATAAAGGGAAAAGTAGGGACGGATAGGCCCAAGAGGGACACCTCAGCATCGCGCCTAGATAGAGCGTTGGCCACAGTATTGTCGGACCCGTGCTTATAAATCATATCATAATCATAACCCATGAGATTAGGGACCCAACGCTACCGGGCTGGAGTGGATATCCGCTTGTCATGAAAATACTTTAGGGGCTGGTGGTCCGTCCGAATAATGAAGTGTCGGCCCAATAGATATGGACGCCATTTCGTAACGGTGTGCACAATAGCAAGCATCTCTCATTCGTAGGCCGATAAATGGAGGGAGCGTCCGGATAAGGCCTTGCTAAAGAAGGCAATGGGCCGGCCATCTTGTAGAAGAACAGCACCCAACCCACTATCTGAAGCATCAGTTTCCACCACAAACTGCGTTGAAAAATCCGGCAAGTCCAAAACAGGTGCGGATGACATAGCCTGCTTCAGAGTGTCGAAGGCCCCTTGGGCTGCAGTACTCCAGACAAAGGTGCCGGCCTTTAGCAAGGCAGTAAGTGGTGCGGCCAAAGTACCATAATGGAAAATAAAACACCAATAGTAGCCCGTTAGCCCAAGAAACCCACGTAAAGCCTTTGGAGATTTAGGAGTGGGCCAATCGAGCATAGCGGCCACCTTGGCCAGATCAGTAGAAACTCCGTGTTCTGCAATAATATGGCCCAAATACTCAATCTGGGGTTGGCCAAAAGAACATTTAGACCGCTTCAACAAAAGAGAGTGGCTGGCCAATAGATCAAAGATGGTCCGCAGATGGCGAATATGATCATCCCATGAAGCGCTATATGCTAAAATGTCATCGAAGAAGACCAAAATAAACTTGCGCAAGAAGGGCCAAAAAATATTGTTCATTAGACTTTGGAAGGTGGCTGGCGCATTAGTCAACCCGAAGGGCATCACAAGAAACTCATAATGACCGTCATGTGTACGAAAAGCGGTCTTATGAATATCAGCTGGGTGCATCCGTATCAAGCTTAGAGAAGTATTTCACACCTGACAACTCGTCGAGAAGCTCCTCAATAACAGGAATGGGATACTTGTCCTTCAGTGTAGTGGCATTTAAGGCACAATAGTCCATGCAAAACCGCCATGTCCCATCTTTCTTCCTAACCAACAAGACTGGAGAAGAATATGAGCTAGAGTTGGGACGAATGATACCAGTCGCCATCATCTCAGCCACCAAACGCTCGATCTCAGCTTTCTGCCCATATGGGTAACGGTATGGCCGAACATTAGTTGGGCTCAACCCTGGAAGAATGGGGATCTAATGGTCGTGCCCACGCGGAGGCGGTAAACCCGAGGGCTCCCCAAAGAGAGATGCATAGTCAGCCAAGAGGGTTGTCAAGTCGGTCGGAAGGTCTGGCTGAGTCATGTTTGATATGGTCATAAGATGCAGCGCAAACCCATGAGCTGATTGCAGAGTGCCTGGAATTGACCCATGTAATCGGACCTGCTGATCATCCACCCCAAAAGACATAACTAGGTCCTTGAAATTCCATACCACGTCCCCAAGATCTTGGAGCCATTGGACCCCTAATACAATATCAGTCCCTTTTGTGGGTAGAAGATGGAGATCCACGACAAAGTCATACCCTTGGATATGCAAAGGAACACAGGGGCATAGGCCCATACTGCGCATGTGCGTACCATCACCAATAAGGACGTCAAAAGTACATGCGTGAACAATGTGACAGCCCATACGCTGCGCCACCTGGTCATTAATAAAATTGTGGGTACTCCCACTATCAATCAAAATAGCAACGGGCTGGCGCTTTAACTGACCTTTTTTCATCCATCTGGGCCTGAGATAACAGTCGGATAGGAGAAGGCAGGGAGGAACCTGCTGGTGGTCCAGACCTAGAGCTGGCGACGGCCCCAGTGGTAGGAGTAGGCCTAGGGGCCGGACCACACGCCGCTTCCTGTTCAACCTTTCTTCAGCAACTCGAGCATGGCTAATAATATCCTTCATGGATTTAGGCCGAAACTGACGGATGTCATCATCAATGTCAGCCCGCAAGCCATGCATGAAGGCACCCACTAATGCCGCCTGGTCCCAATTAGGCAACCGATTGGCAATGCACATGAATTCCTGATGATAGGCGCGCACCGTGGATGTTTGACGGAGAGATGCCAGTAATTCATTAAAATCAGCATAATCGTTTGGCCCAAATTGCACACATAATTCATCCACAAAGTCAGCCCATGTCGTATTAATCAAATCCCTCTCAAAGTACTGGAACCAGACTAAGGCATCGCCCGTCAAATGGAAGGCGGCGATGCGCAATTTATCAACTTCTGATTAAGTGCCATGATACTCAAAGAATTTATTCGCCTGATATATCCAATCAATTGGACTATCTTCCCTGCTATACTTAGGAAATTGAAGTTGGGCCAATCGTGGTTCAACCAAGGGCCGTCCGGATACATCATAAAACGGAACCTGAGACATACCTGGCGTGAGGTCTGAGTAGCCAGTATGAGTCAGTCCTCCAGGAAATGGCCCATAGGCCGGCACCTCACCCCGTGGCTGCTGATGAGGTAGAGCAGTCTGATGAGGAAAGGCACGCAGATGAGTGCCAGCGATCCCCGGTGGCAAGATATTAGTCGAATCAAAGTGGCCAAACATAGAAGAGGACTGAAAGGCACGGCCTTGGGGTAGAGGAGAGCCCTGTGTTGCCCCAGATGCCTGGCCCTGCGGCACGGATTGTTGCTGGGGAACTCCATGCGACGGAGGAGGCAAGTGACCTTGGAATGATGGGTCCTGCAAAGGAGACCCTTGGCCAGCCGTGGAAGAAGATCCTTGGAGGCTGGCGGTCTACTGATGCTCCATCTCAGATGCTCCATCTCAGATTGCAACGGTGGTGTCGGCGCTGGCGACCGCTCGAGCAATGTCTGCTGCAAGGACTGCATAGTCGCCACCATGTCGGCCATGGCCTTAAGGAAGGCTGGATCCATGGCCTGAGGAGGGGCAGCTTGGGCCTGGCCAGTTGGCGCTTCCTCGTCAAACTGGATCAATGGACCCTCTGTGTTGTCCATAGCCTTCTTTCGAACCATAGCGTCGGAAGCCAAGAGTCGAATGCTCTGATACCGGTGTTGTGCACCCTGGGAGGATGCACAAGAGCCGGCGGTAAAGAGTAGGGAAGGGGGTGAGAGTAGAGAAGAAAGAGATGAAAAACGAGGGATTCATTCATCAATAATCAAAATAGGACAGGTCGTCCCCTACATTTAGGCACTGAGCCTGAGAGCTGATGGGCCTGATGGGCTATAATATGCAAATACTAAAATAGCCTATTCCTATTGCAGCGGCCCACATGGCCTTATGAAATAAGTAAATAGCCTAATACTAAGGAGTCGTAATAGACTCATAGTATGCTCAGAGAGCCATTGCTAGATCTTGCGGGATCTCCAATATTTTTGGAACCTTACAGGACTTCTGCCCAAAAAGAGGCAAATACATATGTTTTTAGGCTGTTGAGACATTATAGAAGGTCTAAGCAGTCTCCTCCCATTGTGTCCGTAAGCACTAATGGGGCCAGTATCCTAGACGCATGGCTGGGTTCCAGTAAGAGAACCTCTAGGGTAATCTGGTAAGTGAGCACTTACGAATGGTGATGTCTGAGAGCAAAAATTGTATCTCCATATACTTTCAATGTTTTGGAGTCTTGGTGAATGATAATATTCCCTTAGTAATGGAAATCTTGATGATTCAATTCATATGTTGTTGATTATTCATTGTCATCTTTTAAATCATATTCCTTGTCATATATTGTGCCTCTACTCTTGTGTGGTTTTTGCCTCATATTGGGTATTTCTTCGGAATACTCATGCATTCTGTGATGCAGGCGTGGATAATGACTAAACCTGGAAAGAGTGCAGGATAAAGGGATGCTTGAAGACGGCAAGTTGAAGAGCTGTAGATCTGATCTTTTATTTTAATTGATAGTTGTAGTAGTAATGGCGTGTGAGCCAAAAACTTTTAATGACTTTTATCGTTGGATATTTTTAGACTTATGGATGTTCATTTCATGATATTAATAATGTTTATTCTCAAGACTGAATTGGGTCAATTATACTCCCATTTGTGATGGTGTAATTGAATGTGAGATCGAGTATTTGGTCGCGGTCCGAGGTTTCTGGCTTCGTGCATACTTGTAAACAGAATGTCTTTCGCACTGTGACAAAGCTTGGAATTTCGGGGGGTGACGACATAGATTATATATTGTGTTCGACCCTTATCAGAATCAAAATGGTACAAAATCCATACAAATAAACATAGTGACAAGTTTTTACGCCAGATGCTCTTCCTGAAGCAAACCTTTAAAGAGGGGATAATAATAAGAAAATTCAACGTCATCATATTCATCATACACCTTTTGTGGATTAGCTTCCTGACATGATGGCTGAACATGAAATATTAATATAGCCATCTTCCATAACAAAGCCGATAACAATGAAAACCAGTTTGCTTTTACATGGGAGCATGGCACAATATAAATGTCAGATGTATTGTCAATTTTGAGGATTCCGCATCACAGCTTCAAACTTTTGTTCTAGTTTCACTCGGCTAACCTCCATCATCCCTACTTTTTTGTTTTCACCTCAGTAATGTCAATTTATTCTTCTAACCATGTAAATTTTTTACCATCTGATTACACCTGCACACATGCAGTCCACATGATGCCAACATATCCATATGCCCCAAACATTTGATTTAGGTCTTAAGGAACTATACTTAAAAATTTGCTCAGGATTATCTAAGCCCATACACGATTCTTCTAATGAAAATTTTTTATCCCAACCGAATAGGTCGTTTTGTTCATACAATAAGTCGCTGACATGTTGTAAATATACTGTTTTTTTATTTAAAAATTTTATTAACCAAAGAAAGGCATTACAAGGATTCAGAAATACAAAGCAAGCCTAAACACAAAAAAGAGCAAGAAAGGACAAAAAACAAACTCATTCACAAGGAGATGATGACAAATGAGAAGGAAGCAAAAGATAGAGAACTATTTTATTTGGATTTGGATGGTTTGCTTTTTTACTTTGGTCTTATTAGGATGAGATGACCCATGGCCTCCGCTTTTCTGAGGTACCATCCTCAAACCGTACTTCTTGTTACTCATAGATGAAGTGGAACACAAAATGCTCTGAGCATTCTCAGACGAGTCCGTTCCTCCCAAATCTGCAAGAGTTACAAGACGAGTGGACTTCTCCATAGAATCAATAATCTTTGAAGGTTAATATTTCTTTGCCAGATCTTTTAAGAGGTTCAAGACTAGAAGTTAAATCAACCTCTAATTTTAAATCTCCACAAGCACTCCCACCTACAACTTGAGAGAACATAGGGTTCTTAAAAACCATTTGTTTTGGAGATGAATTACTTTAATCTTGGAGGGTTGAGATTCTTTTTCTTTTAATTGTTTGTCATTCATATTTTGTAGAAGAGGATGCACGTGGCACCTTTGGAGAGGAATAAGCTTGCTGACCTTCTAAATTCTTCTATATGCTCGATCATTTTCTATGCAAAATCTTGGGGAGAACATGGTGTGTCTTGAAGGTGAATCCCTAACTTCTCTTTCTGATCGGTTGTAAAGAATACCTTAGGACCCACTAGTTGCCTTCTCTAACCAGCACAAAGGAACTTCCATGGCTGCCAGCTGGTTAGCAGTCATGGCAGCTCCTTGTGATGGCTGCAATTGGACGTCTTCCATAGTTGGTTTTCGGTGAATTTGGTGCCAAACCTCATGAAAAGGGCATGATGAAACTTGATCAAAAGTACCACATTTTGTACAACAAACATGCTTTCATTTATACTCCACCTGTTGTGGAAAAGTCAATCCATTGTCGCATTAAACATGAACAATATCTTTTAACTTGAAATTAGGTTTGATCTCAATACATACCCTGGCAAATTGTAATCTACTACCATCAGTAGTGAAGATATCACACCGCAAAGGCCTAAGTTACTTACAATGCGACCCAAGCTCTTTGGATGGTAAATCTAGGAGCCTTATCCAAATTAGAATTGTTTTAATCGTTTCTCTGACCGGTTTCATACCTGGACTCCATTACATCGACCGAGGAAAACTTAATTAAGAATAAATTGTTGGCAAGAGATCGCACCGTATTTCATAATCTTCCTAGTGCATTTTTTAGCCAAATGTAGTAAGGCCTTTTGCCCAAAACATATCCGACTAGAGAATTCTTCGAACGTTCTGCTGCTTCATAGAGAACAACTCGAGGAATTGGGACAACAGGGGCATCGAGCAACTCTGGATAGACAGAGAGGAATTGTTGAAAAGGCTTGACCAATTCAAGCAAGATAATGATGTCACAGCGCCAGAGTCAGAGCGCCAGAGTCAGCCCTCTCTCCCATTCTGAACATGTTTCTAGAGAAGGACATGGAGTAGCTGGAAAGCCTTTAGAAGGGAAAAAGTTGAAAACTTTGGCGAAGAAGACGACCAAAAAGAGCTCCTCTACTTCAAGCTCCTCCCGGACAGAATCGGCGAGAGGTGGAGATGGGAGGTGGAGGTTGGAGGCAGCAGCGGAGGAGGGACCTCCGGATCTGAGGAGGGAGGCGGCGGGGGAGGAGCAACGGCGGTGGAGGTAGGAGGAGCGGCGGAGATTGATGAGCGAGACAGTGGGGGAGGAATGGCGGAGGAGGGACCTCCGGATCTTAGGAGGGAGGCGGCGGGGGAGGAGCAACGGCGGTGGAGGTAGGAGGAGCGGCTGAGGTTGATGAGGGAGACGGTGGGGAAGGAGTGGCGGAGGGAGCTCCGGATCTGCCGAGGTGGGTGGAGGAGGGAGGCGGTGGGAGAGGAGGAGCGGAGGTGGAGGTAGAGGTGGGAGGTGGTGGTAGGAGGAGGCGGGGGAGGAGCGGCGGAGATACGGAGCTCCGGATCATTTTAAAATGTATACTTAGGGGCTATTTGGCAGGCCATTTCCCACTTCATTTCCCATCATTTCCCACAAAAAAAAAAGTGTTTGGGAGGCTATTTACATTTTCATTTACATTTAGTAGGTGAAGATCATTATGGTCATTTTCATTCTCCATATGAAGGACATTCACTTGTTAAATGGGTTTTTAAATGAGAATCTTATTACGAATGACTATAATTACCATTCCATCATTCATGTCTCCCTTTTGAATCCCTAAAATCCATGCTTCAATCATCAAATGAAAATGAAAAACTTTTCTTTTCCTACAAACAACAAATGGCCTCCCAAACAGCCCCTTAGTACTGGCATTAAATTTTCATCTAATATGATTCTTACTTTTGGTTGTAGCGCCAGGAGTTAGGAAAACTAAGCTGGAGCATCAGTAAACTATGCGTACCTTCTGCTAATTAAACCTCACTAACTTCATCAAATTGCACCTATAATTAGGAGTGTTAGGAAACGAATTTTTTGGAAATGAATTTTTCTTAAGCTGAGTTGGCCTAATGTGAAGGATGCGTTGGCCACTCGTGATAAAGCCCAGACCCAGACCAAAGCCCCCGTCAGTTAATCCGGTCAAGTTCATGTTCAAGGCCAGGAGTACTTGACCGTTCTGCCAACATCTATACCCTTTTTTTACTGGACGCGTCTAGACCGGGTTTTATGACCATGGTAGATAAGGATCCTAGGTACGTAGAGAGCAAGCATGGTACATAGCTATGTAGTACGATAGGCCACTATAAACCACGCTAGGGCCCTATGTACCATGGTCATGGACTTGCATTAGTACATCATTGGGTATTTTGTTCCAAAACTTTTGATTGATTTAGCCTTCAAAAAGCCACCTCTGCCATTATATCTCTACTTAACTAATAAGACACCATGTGCCAAAACGTAACATTCACTTTTCTTGAATTTATTCTGTATATGGAGTTGTAATAAATCTTCGGGTTTGAACATCGACCAAGATAGGACCAACACGACCCGATTGGCAACGCCTCTACTACGTTCCAATCAACCTTGTGCTGTTGTGCAATTACGCAGTGTCCAAATACGATAGCATGCAAGACATTATATTACCAAAAACAAATACAACATGAAGGATATGCATTTCCCTGAAAATGAAGAGTCAAAACAACTTACTGCTTACGCTTGCCAGTCCAAGACGACATAATTCAAACCAAAGCCTATTTAACTCGCCATCCTCACTTCCATGATCACTAACTAGTTACCAAGAAGGAAGGAGAAGGTACAATCAGACACATTGGTTCCAGCTAGATAAATCAGAAAATCAATGGCTTTCCCCAATGGCAATCTCCTCTCCATAACATGGTTCTTGCTCATAATCTTTGCTTTGTGCCATGGAGCTATAGAGGCCTCACGGGTTCTAGGTCATGAACATGAGAGTCTGGCCAAGGGCTCTATGCCATCTCCCCCACAGTGCTCAAATGTAAGGAATAAAGGAAATGGTGGAAGCTGCCCTGCACCGCCTCTTGATAAGGAGATGCATTCTGCAGCTAACGACTCTCTCCCCCTTCACAAACTAGGATCTCTTGCCGTTCCTGCACCAGTTCGTTCCCACTGCGCAAAGGAGTACAAGCGCAAGAGCATTAAGGCTTGCGCGCTGCCAATGAAGACAGCGGGCCTCGGCCATCACTGATGCCTTGTGACACATATACATTTGTTGCCAAGAGTAGGACCATATCTTGGTCATGTCTAACAATTGAATAACAGAGTGTATGTTTACCATTCTTCTGCTTGAGAAGGAAAGTAATAAAATGCCATTGGTACTACTGTCGTAATCTCAATTCATGATTTTGTGGTTAATGGTTGACGATTCAGTTAATGTGGACCATTGTCTTAATAAATTTTTTAAAGTGAACCTTGTCTTATTTGATATCAATATGGGAGAGCTACATAAGAAAATAGATTAAGTTGCGCTAATTTACGTGCAAAAGATTGATCATAAGGGATCTTGAGAGAGAGAGAGAAACAGAGACTGTGTTTGTGAGGGAGGAAGAAGGCGGAGTTGTGCTCTTAAAAGGTAGTTCAGTGTGGCCTGGCTATAGGAAGTACGGTTAAGGTTAAGGGTACGGCTATGAAATAGGACCTTGGTTAGTTGGCTAGGCATGCACGACCGTTTAATTGCCACTCCAAATGGTCACTGAAACATATTACCTAATCAGATAGCTAATATTGGATTGAGGGGAAATCCAAGTTGGACAGTTTATATAGGATTAACAAGGGAAAAGTTTAAATGAAACCGCTCTCATTTGGCTTATATGAGGTTAGTTTAAGTCTAAACCATTGGATCTTAATTTGATGGCTATAAATAGTTACAAGGAACTCACTTACCCATTGATTTGATATCCACCCTCATATCGGAATCCAATGACCCAAAATATTGGCCTCATGCTCCTTGTATTAGAACCATCTCATGTAAACCGTTCCCTATTAACAATGAGACTCACAATGAAACAAGAGTATTTTTATACATTGGTAGGTAGACTGGTAAGGTCCACAAATAAGAACCAATCAGACTTGTTGGCTGCCTTCCAAGGTGACCGACCAGCTCATACAATTTTTCCTAGGGCAAATGCCAACAAGGTCCTTACATCGTATGTGACCTTGAGTATGATCTCCTGCATACTTGCATTCACACTCTTAGATGTGGTCAAAGTCCATGTTTGGGTAAATCTTGGCTGAATTCACAACATATTAATTAATGGCCCCCCAATTGAAGATTGTGTTCACCTTTGTTGACCATTATTGTAAGATGTGTAATTAACGTCCCTAAATTTTTGTTGGAAAAAAAAGAAGGATGATACTGCTCAGCACCCCCAAAATGTCTTGGTAACACCCACTTTCATAAGAAGGGTTGGAAAAAATTATTTTTCTAATATGCTCAATAACAACTCAATGTTTTGTTTTGACACTAGAAGTCGACCGACAAAAATCTCATTATTTAACAGTGGCATTCTACCAACAAAAATGACAACCATTCCATTGAGTTCCATCTGATAGTAAGGGGTCTCTTTTATATACTTGATGGTAGGGTCCTATGGTCAGGATTCTTAGTATTTAACAATGGAGTCCTACCGACAAAATCGTGAATGATAATAGTGTGGTATTACCCAGTAAAAAAACTTTGGGTTCTACTGAGCATGTGGTATTGCAAAAAACTGGATTGCTGAAAAGTATCACCCAAAAAAGAATATCTCTATCTTTTCTTTTGATACAAACATCACACTATCTTTTAAGTTAGTGATGCTTACTAAGTACTGATTACATAATGTCTTCTCCCCTATTTCTCCCTCAATTTTTGTCTGATAAGCATATGATAGTCTAATATGCCTTTGACCATGATAATGCTTACTTGCAAGTCGCACTATCGACAATTTTAATTAAAAAAAGGTATATTTTGTGTTGCCTAAAAGAGGTCAAATAATTATCAAAAATAGGAATGTGATATAATTGATGGTCATACCAGGTCAAGGGTACCAATTAACATAAGTTCTTGTGATGAACTGTGCTAGCTTGATCGCGGGTGCCCTTGCATGTGGACTAGTCTCTAGGTATTCCCCATTTTAGCATATACTCATATGGAAAAGAGGACAATCCCGTTTTAGATACTTTATATAGTCAATTTATGGGGAATTTGAACCTCTTCTTTCTTCACATTACTGTGGCTTCCACCATCCAACCAAAATCCACTTTTTTTTTATATAGGAGCATCTAAAACAGTACAGAGGGAGTGCTATGTTATTATAAGTTCTACAAGTTTGCAAACTTAAACTTGAGGGAAAAAAGATCACTACTGGAAAAATAAATGCAGCAAAGTTCTCATGAATTATTAAATTTTTGTGCCATAAACAATTGAGGCAATCTCTTGACATTAAAATATATGTTGAATTTTGAAGTAGATCTCTGCAAAGGGTACTATAAGGTTAATTAGATGGGACTTTACCTACAAGGCTCTAGAGATATTGGTTGTTCTATTATGGATTTTGCTCGTGGCCCATGAGATCTACACATGAAATATACATTTTATTATCTCCTAAACTTATGTTTCTACTAGTGTTTGACTAGAATTTCTACTACTTTAATATAATTTTTGGTTTTTGTAGGAAACAAGAGTCATACACAGAAATGAGGTGAAAAGTAACTCAAATAGTTAAATCATTATAACTTCGTATGCAAATCTTGGATTGGACTGATTTAACCTTCATGTTAAAGTTCAAGAAGTCAGCTTTCCAACGCCACAACCATGCACAATTCGGAGTTCGGAGCGAAAAGTTACAACCATTTGAAATTCATGAACAGTAACCACGATCGATCGGCCAGTCAACGCGATCGATCGCCTCAGCCGCAAAAATAGAATTATTGAAGGAAACGATCGATCGGCATCAAAACGATCGATCGTATCTACTGAAATTTTTGATCCGCGCAAGACAGCAACGACGATCGATCGGTATCATACGGCGTCGATCGCCAAAGCGATCAATCGGAAGAAAATAATGAAGGAAAAGCGATCGATCGGTAGGCGAACGATTGGCAATACGGAGCGATCGATCGCCGTGTGCGGAAAACTGAAATAAGACCTATTTCGACTCGGATTTAGAAGGGAACTTCATGGTTATCCTTCAATCTTATAAATAGGCCTTATGGGAGAACGTTTTGAGCACCAGAGAATAGACTTTTGAGCTTTATTGAAGGCTAGAGAGGAGGAAGAAGAAGGAGTCTTTTGGAGCAAAGAGGAAGAAGGATTCATGACAATGGATCTACATAAACAGGCTTCTCTTTTCTTTTTTTCTATGTGTAACTAAACTTTTATTCAAGGCTTGATGAAGCCCTAGATGTGTATTGCTACTCTTGATAGTTTAATTTTATAAAGTTGATTATGTTTAATGCTTAATGCGATTTCATGAATATTTGTTTGAGTGCTTGACCATAGACTTGATTGATTATGAATGGAATTAAATATTGTGATTGATTTTATGCTCGATCAAGGATAAGATTAATTACATTATAACAGGTTTGTGTTGATTCTATGCCCGATCAAGGATAGGATTGATTACAAAATAGTGGATGAACTTTCGTGTCCGATCAAGAACGTTAGTGAATTCATTAGTAATTCGTGTGTCAGATCAAGAACACGAATTACCATATCATGTCAATGTATGCTTAATAATAATTGAAAGTAGTAATTGCATGTCTAGTGGTGGATTCATTGCCTTGATGCTTCTCCATCTTGATTAAATCCTAGTTAGATTAGCTAAAGTTCATTGCTTTCTTTAGAATTAATTAAACTACATCTTTTCTTCTCTTGAGTTTGGTAAAGTATTCACCGTTCCTGAGGTTCGACAACCCTTTTCTATACTCGCCATAGTACAATTGCCTTGTGCACTTGCAAGGGTTTTATATTTAAACGATCACCATGCATCAGTACTTCCATCAATTTACCATCATCAAAATCAATCAAGATTCTCAGCACTGGTTAACTGAAACCCTTGCTCTCTTATTAGGGAAACTTTGAATGAATCTCTATCTTACGCTAGTAAAACTATTAACATCAGAGGCTCATTAAATAATGAAACCATGCACACCCAATGATCAGAAACCAATCCATATTACAACGCTTCTGTAACTGACCAATCTCATAAGATAGATAGATGACTGGGGATGAAATTGTAAGAATTGGAATCCCACCAGATTGCATGGGTTGTGTTTGTATTTTTAAAGTTATATGATTCAACTGATTACAATATTCACAGAGTATCATTTAAGAAGCAAAGTATAAAATACATGCTTGACACAAATCATGCAAATCAAATATTCTCTTTGCTGTTCTCTAATTTTGAATCGGAAGAATATTGACTGGCAACTAAGTGCGAGCTGGCCATTCACAGCTGTGTGGGCCCAAAATCATTTGGGAGGGCACTCTGCCTTTGCACATCACTTGTAGAGCTGTAGTGTTGCTTAACAGCCCCCCGCAAGCTAAGGGGGGAGGCTCCATACACAGCTTGGGACGTGAAACAGGAAATTGATCAACTGCAAGACTCTTAGGGTGTGTTTGGAAACTAATAGTGAAAGGTGATAAAAAAAATCAGGCTGAAAATAATCAAGGTGATTTATAGGTGATTTTTCTGGTTGTAGAAAACTCGTTTGGGAACCTAAAATTAATCATATTTTTAGTCTTTCACCATCAGCCTGACTCTTGATCGGTGACTTGTGTTTGGAAACCTAAAAAAAGTCAGGTGTGATTTTTGTGATTTGTGTTTGGTTACTGATCGGCATGTGTTGGTGAAAAAGGTAGGATTTGAGCTTTTTGGGACAGAAATACCCCTCTATCTACACCAAATTGAGCCGCTCATCTCATTCGTGATAGCAGCTCCGACCGCCGCCGCTCGACCTCTCCCTTCTCTCTCTCGTCCTGTTTTCTCGGCGAACGCCGAGGGTCGCTCGTAACAGTAGCCCATCTATCTGTGATTCATCTCCCCAGACATCCGATTAGCCTGGGTAGGGTTTTTCCCCTTGCCTCATTTCTTCCCCCTCTATCTCTGATGTCTCTCTCTCTCTACCAGCCTGGGTTGATCTGGATCTTGCCCGGAGAGACCCTCGGATCTTTCTTACACAACCCAGCTGCCCGGTTGCCGCCCTGTCTCATCTCTTCCCCCTCCGCGACGCCGATCCATCTCCACCTCTTGATATCATAGAAGAAAAGAAAAAAGTGAATTTTTAATCCTGTTCAGCCACCAGAGTTTTTTCGATCAGCATCATTGCAGGAAAAAATGAGGTACGCCTGTGTTTCTGAATTATGATTCACATTAACACATATACATGCATTTACGGCTATGCTCATTAGTGGCAAATTTATTTTTCTAGTTATTCTGACGATTAGCTGAGAATCTCATGCAGCATTAGGGAATATGTGATTACCTCAGTTTTGGTAAGAATAAATAGGAAAGTATTACTTGAATCCAATTTTTTTTTCTTTTTTGGCGGGGGCAGGGGAGATGCGGATTGGGCTGCAACATTGATTTCTAACCTCATATGCTCCGTGTGTTTTAGCAGAAAAGAAGACTCATCATCATCATAGAAGTAAACCTACACAGGCCAGCCTTTATTTTGTCAGCAGCACTAGTTGGTGAGCTTACATACTGCAATGCATTTACATCAGTGATAAATGTGTGCAATTTATTAGAGTGGGAAACATATTGTGCTTTTAGTGTTTTTTTTTAGTAAAAGCTAAGATGTATTCTTACTGGATGGCAAGATAATATGGAAAGTTGAATTGTGATGAAAATTAGAGATGATGGTTAGATAGTAAAAAAAATCAGGTTTCTTATGACATTCTTGTTTTGTTATTGTGACAGTATAATTTTAGAATAAGAGTCACTATCTCATCTCTGACAGCAAGAAAGCGATTGGCAACATACTGCTTCTCATGTTCTTCCTCCCTTTTTATTTTTATCATCTTTGGCCAGTTGGCATTCACATGCCATTATGAGTGGTGCATTTGAAGGTTTGTCCTATCTAATATTTTGCATGTGTTGCCCTTTGTTCATTCATCTTGATAATCCACTTCGTCCATTTCGAGTATTCATTTACTAGTTATAGCTATTTAAGCAATGGATAGCTCGTTTTCAAGCCCAACAAATTCTCAGCTCATGCTGTCTTAAGTTAATCCTAAATAGAGAAAGATTATCAGCTCATTCTATCCATGTTTGGTCCTTGTTATCTTCTAATCCTGTTCAAGTGCAAGAATAAAAAGATGTTACCTGCAATTTGGGGAAGATTATGATGGAGTTTTTCCAATGGTTTATATAGTGATATTGGATACAATCCCACATAAGCAAGAAATTGGAAGTAGGTGTAAGGTGGATCTATATGTTTTGGCTAAAAAGTCGATGGGAATAAGAAAGTTATGTAGCTTAGAGGCGAAATTTTGGTGTATTTGAAGTGTTTTCTCGGTAGTTGTCATGCTACCTTATCCAACTATTTTGAGTTAGTAGTGCAGATTATAGCTTGGCAGGCTAGTTGGTCTAATAAGAAATAAAAATTGTAGTATTTTGTTGTTGTATTTAGTATTGAAGCAGCTATAATTTTTCCCTACGTGATGCATTGGCAGGCTACTTATGCTGACAGGTGCTTTTACTGATGCATATTATGCCAAGTCTACAATAGCACTTCCTAGAGGCTGCACTTTAACTGATTTGTCCCTTCGGGGCTCCTACAAGTTCAACTCTAAATTGTTCTTATGAAATTAACTAACATTCCCACCCTTGGCAGAGTGTTCACGAGATAGTGCAACTGAAATCTTTATTGTTTCAATATTGTTACTTGGCCGACATCCGACATTGCTATCACTGTGGAGGCATGGGAAAGCAAAGACCTTGCTATCACTGTGGAGATACAGGTAAGTCTTCATCCATGATAAATTTGTGTTCCACATGGAACACAGATTACTTTTGTTAGGTATTCATTTATCTTCTTATGGTTGTTTCTTCTTGGGAGTGAACACTCTTCTGTCTTTCATGTGATCTGAATGAAGTTCTAAGCTTCATTCATAAATATTTGGTAAGGCAAATAAGAATGGAAACACCTCGTGTAATGCAGCTCAAACAGTGGATCCACCTCGTGCATGTAATCGTACCAGCCAAGTTTGCCCTCGTCGTAGAGACAACCAGTTGAATATGTACATATCCCACACGCGTGACAATCCAGGCCGGAGGTTCCTCAAATGTCAGGATCGCTACGTACGTACTTTCTTCCATTATTAGATTCTATTAGCATTGTTTGTATTATTAATGAACCTCTGCATGATCAAATATAAATGTGGATTGTAGGGGGAGCATGGCTGTGGATACTTTGTGTGGGCCAACCCGCCGCCCCCCCAAAAGCACAACATAAGAGTTCGCACCCCAATCCGTTTCAACGGGGAAAAATCTACCACAAGCACGCACTACGGTCATGGAAGAATTCATTAGAGACAACCCATGCACTTCCCTATTCATTTCGTTCATGCTTTTATGCATTCTGTTAATTATTATCAATTGTATGTGACTCGAGTAAATTATTTTGTTTTGTTTTAATATCACATTCACAAACTTGTAATGCTGATGTGTAGTAAGTCATTGAAGGAAATAACTTTGATGGATTCAAATATTATCGAGTTGTAGATGATGTATTTCGCACATAATATGTAGTATTGATAAAACATATGCATTGATCAAGATTGTACATGATGTGAACAATGGTAGTGTTCCCGTTGATCAAGATTGTATATTAAGAGAGTCAGCAATTGCATCACGTATTGCGTCACGTAGCCTCAACATGACCCGATCATCATTTACTTGCATCTGATCTTCCCCTCCACCACTGGAAGATGCACCATTTGCATTACCTATGAGACTATTGTCAATGTATGGTCCATCTCCTTCGATTCTGGAAGTAGCCAGTCCCTCATGTCAGGGTCAGTGCTACCATGGTGATGCTCATGGACAAAATTATGCAATGCTGCACAGGCGTACACAAGTTTTGCCTGCATCTCTATTGGATAAGTGGGCATATTGTCCAAGATGTGCCAACGTTTCTTCAATGCTCCAAATGCCCGTTCAACTATATTCCATAAGGAAGCGTGCCTGTAGTTGTACGTCTCATTCCGACCACTCGCACGTCGCTGTTAAAATTGTGCTATATGATACCTCTTACCTGTACCCTTGTACGGGCCCAAGAAGCCAACCTTTTGCGCATATCCTGCATCAACGACATAGTACTTGCCACGTGGTGGCATTGGAAAACCGGAAGTGGGATCTTCCAAGGCTGAATCTAAAACCCGTTGATCATGCGCAAACCCCTCCCAACCTGTGATGACATATGTGAAGCGCATGCTAAAATCACACACACACACATGACATTTTGTGTTGTGTTTTTTTCTTTCCCTCTATAGGCATTGTTCACATCCGCCACCACCTTCGCCATGACATGCGTTCCATCAATCGCTCCTACACAATCCTTAAACCATGGCCAATACATGGTGTTGTTCCTAATGTAATTTGGGATTACATCGAGTGGCACAATATTATTTAATTTTGTCGCAAACCATGGCTCTAATGCCCCATAAACATCATAAATATGCCTGTGAATAGTTTCCTCGGAGTGAGAAAAATCGTGCCCCAATTTACGCACTGAAGTACCGTGACCCAATAGCTCACAAAATATCATTAGCTGTTGTTCGACTGAAACTCCTCTGCTGTCTTTTAGACCAGATAGTTTGGCTTGCCTGCATAATTCTATGAATGCTGTTTTGTTCATTCTCACTCAGTCCCTACACATTCTATCGTTCGTTACGTTGTATAGCATGTCACCAAGCATTTCCTCTCCCCTCGTCCTATGTGGGTGGACAATATTTCGAGGCAGAGGACTGCTCACCTGTTGCTCCCAATACCATGCAAGTCCCATTACTATCTCATCATCTTCGTCGCCATCAAACATATTCTACATGGAATTCCAAGGAATAGTTTCAAACTTTAGTTGTATACGATAAGCGCATGTGGTAGAAGAAATTTACTAAAATAGCAGAAATTGCTTACCCGAGGTTCCATTATGGCCGTCTAATGTCAGGAAGGTCTGACCCGCAAGTCAATAGTCGATAACTTCAAAAAAGGATAATAGTAGTAAATTATTGGATATAGCCCATGATAGTTCCTATCAGTAGAGGTCTTCCTGACTTTTGAGTGTCCATCTACAAATAGCATGTACAGGAAGCGCAAATAATAAATAATCTACTTTTATTATTTAAAGTCTGTTTGTTGTATAGTCATCAAAATGTTGTTCCATGAGGTGCATGCAAATCATGGTATAGAGTTTTTGTTCACAAATATACACCTCATAAATCAATTATCATGGTGTTGCTCATGGAATCGCCGGTGATTCTTCATAAATGACACTTATGCCTCCGTAATGAAGTTCAGTTGCTTATTTACTATATGAGTTTCTTTTTATTAGAATTTGCTACTTCCATTTGTTTTTAGAAATTGTAGTATTTTGTTGATATACTAAGGGTCATCTTTCTGCTACTTGGATGGCCTCCTTGTGTTTTGTTGGAAGTACTTGACGCGGTTATTATTTGCAGAAAACATTGTGATGAGGACTTGGAAGTGGTTAAGGAGCATTCAAGGCTTCTCCTGCATCCATTATGCAGTGTAGTGAAGTTGAGTGGACTAAGAGCAGCCTGGTGCTGATCTATCCCTGTAAGGGTCACTGATCCATAGCAGGGACATACAGAGAAGAGAGATAATCATAGGTCAAAGCATTAGTTACTAAAGTAGGCTGTCCCTGATGTTATTCTTTTAATTGTCCAAGATGTTTTTTAATTTATCTATCAAAGTGGGATCAGTCACCTTTGGTGGTAACAGCACTAACATCATTCATGATCACCACAACTCAGACATCATACTTTTCAGTTTTTTGTTTGACTGATCATAATACATTGGCACTTGAGAGATAGGAACTCGTTTTCAACCTCGCTGAGAAGCGTGAACCACTGAAGTCAGCAAGCAATTTGTGATCCAAATTGGAAACTGGTGGGGGGACCCTTGTCTTCTTTTTAGCTCTAGTGAAATAGAAAGGTTGGCAGGGGTTTCGTCTGTGCTAGAGAGAGGGACCTACAAAGGATTTAACAAATTTGTACCTGCTACTATCTGATCCTTCAGATACTGCATTGCACTGACATTTAGACATTACTTTGAAACAACATAAGAAAGCCAGCTGCATCAAATTGCATCAGGCATGTTTAGAGTCCAGTACGATATGTCTGGGTCTTCAAGAAAAGAAGGTAATGGAAATAGTCGCACTAATCATCAATTATAATGACAACTAAAAATGGCAATGTATAACATGACAACTCAACCATGCAAGAGGACAGAAATACCATGGCAAACAAGAGATGAAGTTGATCGGGATACCTGATGAAGGGGTAGTTTGCAGATAGAGGAGATCTATCTTTAAACTACACAAGGCTCCACACCACTGAGATTTGTGACTGAGTCTACTAACTATATAACCAAACACACAAGGCAATAGTCCATATTCACATGGCAATAGTCGATAACTTCACATGGAATACAGTCAATATTCTCCATAATTCGTTACATGCATTACATTTGAATAATGTTTACACAAGTCACAAGTCACATGCCTTACACAAGCCACAAGTCACAAGTCACCAGTCACCAGTCACATGTCACAAATTAGACAATTATTGTGTGAGAATCTCCACATGCATTATCACAAAAGTCCCTACACTAGACAATTATTCATAACACACAAGTCAAATAACTGAAATGAAGAATACCGTTCCTTAGTTTCTCACATTACCATAAACCGTCACACCTATGTTGGTGGATTCATCGCCTTCCAGTGACCCCGCAGCCAAGCTTCGGCATATACAATATCGTCCTCCATTGTCAGCCACATACGCCTTTTATGTTCATCAAGCATCAATGACAAGCCTTCTGTGTACATCGGATTAGTCACATCAAACTCTGGCAACCGGCGCATCATAGCTTGTGATCTCCGGTATTCTTCACTCTCCTTCGCAGCAAGCGCCATTTCTCGTGCTGCCGGATCAGCTTGGATGTTCACTTGCCTCAATGCTATGGCATTACGAGCACACATAGCATCACAAATTCCATGGAAGGCAGTGGATACTTCTGATGCTTCACCTGCCTTCATCTTTGCCCTACCACTAGCTGGCTTGTCCACAGGTGAAGGTATCACTTGAGGACATCTCACATGAGGGGGCATTTGATGGGGGGATACTTGATCAGCAGATTCCTACAAAAAATTAAAGCACCCAAAAGATGCATACACAATGAAGGTTCATAATCACAATACAACAGATACTCATACATGCAAACAATAGAAGGGAGATGACACTTATACTCATACGATTGCATTTTGAACTATACAAGACAACATTCATCAGTAAGATAAGATGACACTTATCCCCATATTTCTGTCTGACTCTGCACAATCAGGGAGACTTGTTTTTTTTCAAATACATTTATAACTACTCCCTCGTCCAATTAAGCCTGCATGCATTTGAAAATGAAGTAGATTTATGGGACTTGTAAGGCTGATGTATACTAACTCTTTGAACCACTAAGGCTGATGCACTTATCCCCATATTTTTCTCATGCAGGCAGACAGGCTTCGTTGGAGGGATGGAGTTATTACTAATTTTGAACCACTAAGAAGCAATAAAACAGCTGATGTATACTAACTATATATCAGCTGACATTGACAAACGAAATCTAAATGGATTTTCACTGTAACAACCGACAAATGACTGCACCTGGGATGGGTTGACAAATGTAGGAATAGTTGGGGAGTACAAGGGGAAGGGGGTTGATTGATTATCTTCACGAAGGAGACTGGTGAATGGTACATATTGGTTGTCTCCAATATCCTCTCCTAAGTACTGATCAAAGTCATTAGGTTGCATCCTTGGTATTTCGTATTTTGTGTAATCCACTTCAGGCATCTGATTTGATGCTTCAACCACATTGGCATCCTGCTTTTGCTTAGGACGTCCAACATAAGCATGGTCCCCCGTAGCATGGTTGCCATCGTATATAATCTTAAGTAGTTGCACTAGATCATCTGTGTATCCCCTACTCTTTAGGCGCATTGCCTTAGGGTGCCTCTGCAACAACAACACAAACAAATATTATCGAGTTTGACATTAGATAAATGAGGACAACATATGTACATGAAGGAGATATATGAAAAGAAAAATATGCATGAGCTACAGTTAGTTATGACATGGATAATTGGAAGTCAACACAAAAGTGATATGACACATACAACACCCTGATGTTATCACATCATAGGTCATACACATTATTGTGATATTGCATGGATCAATACGTGATGATCATAAGTGACACTTCAACATATATATGTAACAATTCATAAATTGAAATGAGGCCTACTAATATATATCAATGTGAAAGCTACATTCAAAAGAAATGTGGAATTGGGAACAAAAAGATTCACCTCCTTAAATTGCTTCCAAAAATCTGGATTTCCAGATATGTAGGTACCAGTAGATGGGTTAAAGCCACATCCAGTGTGATTAGACATCCACTTCCAAGCATTGTAGAGGTACCTAGCCTTGTCGTAATGAGTCTTGATCGCATCAACATTCACGTGTATGTCCCTTTTTCTCAATTCCTCACTCACAAGTGCATAGCCAGTGGGTTCAAATCCCTTGCCCTTTCTATGTCCAGCAATCAAAGCATTAGAGTATGCTCTGATCCATGCATAGTGCTCCTCCTTGCCCCAACAATCTACCTGTTTCACATACTTCTCTTTCTTGGCTAGGCTTGCCATCTCAACAAAGGGGACATATGAGAGGAAAGGCATAAAGAACAATCAATATTAATACAAAGGCGCATTGCCTTAGGGTGCTTCTGCAACAACAACACAGACAAATATTATCGAGTTTGACATTAGATAAATGAGGACAACATATGTACATGAAGGAGATATATGAAAAGAAAAATATGCATGAGCTACATTTAGTTATGACATGGATAATTGGAAGTCAACACAAAAGTGATATGACACATACAACACCCTGGTGTTATCACATCATAGGTCATACACATTATTGTGATATTGCCTGGATCAATACGTGATGATCATAAGTGACACTTCAACATATATATGTAACAATTCATAAATTGAAATGAGGCCTACTAATATATATCAATGTAAAAGCTACATTCAAAAGAAATGTGGAATTGAGAACAAAAAGATTCACCTCCTTAAATTGTTTCCAAAAATCTGGATTTCCAGATGTGTAGGTACTAGTAGATGGGTTAAAACCACATCCAGTGTGATTAGACATCCACTTCAAAGCATTGTAGAGGTACCTAGCCTTGTCGTAATGAGTCTTGATCGCATCAACATTCACGTGTATGTCCCTTTTGCTCAATTCCTCACTCACAAGTGCATAGCCAGTGGGTTCAAGTCCCTTGCCCTTTCTATGTCCAGCAATCAAAGCATTAGAGTATGCTCTGATCCATGCATAGTGCTCCTCCTTGCCCCAACAATCTACCTATTTCACATACTTCCCTTTCTTGGCTAGGCTTGCCATCTCAATAAAGGGGACATATGAGAGGAAAGGCATAAAGAGCAATCAATATTAATACAAAATAGATCATATACACTAGACAGCAAATACAAAATAAATCTTAATATTCAAATACCATAGATGACAACTTTACATACATTTTGTCGTATCATCCTTTACTAAATAAATTGTTAATATAAAGAAGGAAGCAACACAGGGCATGCCACAATGCCTAAATGGGAGATAATGAGGTGCATAACTACCAACCTAAAAAATGCATGTAAATGAGATGTAAGATAACATCATTATACAAAACGTCACCTACAATCACTGCAACCTCACCAATAGCTAATTGCTCTTGCAACAAATACAAATTGGCTCATACTCAATTATGCAAACTTCTCACACTTAGGCAAATAAGACATCGCTCGTGGACAAAGTTCTCCTGGTCAAATGATTTCGAGAAAATGCTATTTTTTCTTCATAACAAGAACATACACTATTAGAGTATTAGAACCATCTACGGTATATTGATCATCCATTAATACATTTGAGATATCCATCTGCTTCCATATAATTATTGCTATCAGGATGCTAAATGTATAATGCAAGATAATTATGAAGAACTTGAGGTGACTGACTGACTAAAAAAAATAGAAGTGGCTCTTTAGTACAAGTTAAACTTATAGTTAACAACTAGGGAGATCAATAAATTGTGTTAATAAATCAGCTTTCACTAGTATAACAGTGCAAAACTTTTCAAAAACAAGGTTGGTACAAATATCATTGCATTACTCACTTTAGGGACTTTAAGTGTCATGCTAATTGACTGAGAACTTAACTTACAACAACCTAAATGTTATCAGAAACATGAATAGCCAAGGCATATGGTTGATAAATAAGACACTCAAAACGGCATATTCTTCTTTACGTCAAACCTTAAAATGATTCCGTCAAGTTTTAATCACTCTCAGCTATTAGAAATCGTGACCAATGTTACAACTTAGAATGCACACCTTCATTTCTAAATTAGAACCCCCTTTCCTTCCATGTGTTTGCACACAATACATTCCTATTTACTAATAGATAGATGATAACCCTTTTCCTTCTTATATCTTCCCTCACATTTTTTCTTCCTCTATCCAGAATTAATAATAGTTTTCCAAAATTTAACTAAATGATTAGTTTATTTTGGAAAATAAAATGCATCTATTATTTTTGGACGGTGGCAGTATATCAGTTTTTGGTAGCAGGATTTTTGGCTTTCAGAAAACTAAACTATAAACCAAGTTATTCTAGACATGCAGGCAAAAAACCCCATTGACATTTCTACAAATGATCTTTGACTTACTTCACTATGGCCATACACTAATTCTAGTTTTCCCAAGGATATGAAAATCATCAATAACCCAATTAAAAAAGCTTATTGAAACTACTTTATTTACTTTCAAAACTACAACATTCGTTGCATTTTGAAACCTCAAATGATAGATAGGATTATTAGAAGCTGCTATGTAGATGCATTAAGGGTCGCTCTCTGGACACAGTGGCACTAGAATCAAATCCCAAAACCATAATATGAAAACTGCAACAAATTGCATGAAGTCACAACATAAGCAATAAAAAATGCATCCAACAAGACAACTCAATGTATAAATGCTTAATTTATTCATAAAGATGAATGCCTAATACATAATTTCATATATATAATAGACAGATAGAAAACAACAAACACACTAATCTAAACTGATCAACCAAACACACTTATTAGAAAACAAATGCGTAAATAATCAGATATTTGATGAATTATTACACCCACATCAATCACACATCCCAATCTAATCACATTCAAATTTCATGACATATATGACTCATACTAGTAATTTCTAGCGAACCACTGAAACAGCATAAGAATCGAAATCTTTTACCATAACAAATCACTCTCAAAAGATTTAAAAGACCCACACCACACGTGAAATGAAAAAGCTTGTATCTTTCACAATAATATGTATGCACCGTTGGGTGATACTGAGGGAGGGGCAGGGGCAAGGCGAGGGTTGATGAAAGGTAAAAGGGACGATAGAAGTGTGGGTGTAGCTCAAGTAACAGGGATAGAGGGGTGAGTTTACTTGCGGTGGCCGGACGGCGGCGATGGTGAACACGGTAGCAGCAGCTGAGGATGAGGACCGCGACTTGTGACCCAAATCGAGGAGGCTTGCAAGGCAGTGACCGATCGAGGACCGTCGGCTCGCGGGGAGGGGAGGAGATGAGAGGAAATTAAAAAGCTTCTATCTTTCACACCAGCAGGAAAGAGATTGCATGAAGATGCCTGGGTGAGACGATCGAGGACCGTCGGCTCGCAGGGAGGGGGAGATGAGAGGAGGAGGGCAGTCGAGCGAGGGGCAATGGGAGGTGAAAGAGAAACTAGAGGCTGGAGTGATTTTTTTCATCAATCAGCTGATTCTCGTTCGAACGAGAATCAGTGATTTTCGGGTTTTTTCTGCTGATTCGGTGATTTTTTTCTCAAATCACCATCAGGACTGATAATTTGATAAATCAGAAACCAAACGCCATCAGCAGGCTGATTGGGCGATAGGTGATTTTTTTCACCTATCACCATCAGCAGCTCCTGTCAGTAAAATTAGATTCCAAACGCCAATCAGATGATTCAACCCCTTTCAGCCTGATTTTTTTCAAATAATCAGAAACCAAACGCACCCTTAGTTAAACCCATCAGTAATCTGATTCTGATCCTGTGAGGAGACATGTTGAAGATGAAGAATGCCAGTTCCTAACTTCTCACCAATAAAGTGGACGTCTATCTCTATATGCTTTGTGCGGTTGTGAAACACTGGATTACGCGCCATGTTGACTTGGTTGTGAAACAGGCACTGATATTGTGATGCAGTTTGTCAAGAGTCAAAAAGTAAATACTTCAAGTTGGTTGAATTAAAGTTGAAGACCTGGTGCAAGTATTGGAGAGTTCTTCAACTTTAATTCAACTCCCACAGTTTCTCTTACTTGTAGAAACCCGATCATGTGCCTAGGATACGAGTCCCATCAGTGCTCAAGGACATAATGAGCAGAGATTGGTAGACCTTCCGTGATGTCTAACCAGCCTAATAACCTACGTAAGTGTCTCGTGCTGGGCGGGAGCCTCGCAAGGATCCAATTTAATAACGGAGATCTCGCAAGATCTAATCATGGATCTTCGAACATACTATAAATCCACTTCGAAGAGGTTCTAATAAGGTTTCTTGTGGAGAGTTTATTGAGTAATAATACCCACGATAGATATATAAAAATATCATCTGTGAATATCACATCCTTATTTCCAATCAAGTGGCAGAACAAACCTAGATAGTTGATACTCACAGACATGTTACACATGACTAACATTGGATAAGAACTCATGATAAAAGACTAATCAAGAATTGCCTATCATGACTCCAAGAATCCAGAGTTAGCTCATAAAGAATATCAAGTTCAAGTTTCAAATGAAGACTTCAATCAGACAAACACAAGAACAGAACAAACGGAGGTTAGCAAACGGATGAAAGACCATCAGTCAAACAAATTATTAGATGTCTTGTGACCCAGTCAATTTTACTAAAATTATTATCTAGAGTTTAGTAACACTTATTAGATAAGTCATATGCTTAATTATAGTATAAAGACTTATATTAATCAAGTATCAGTTTCTTTTAGTGTAAGGAAGGTGCATTTTTTTGACAGATTGTCATGGACAGTACAGATAGAATTGACACTGTAAATCTTTAAAGTAAGTGCTCTTATGAGTCTAGTTTCATACAAATTTTACAGCATATTTTTAGGATTTTTTTAGAATTATTTATGACTCAAATTAGTATAGCATGGGCGCAGATTTGGTTCTGGCCGAGAGGACTGTTTTCATTCAACTTGATTAGTAATACTCAATATTGTCTATGGTACTTAATTTCTGACACTTAATGATCTTAGGTATTGTTTAACATGATACTTTTCGTTACAAAAGATCCCTATTAGTCCATAGTGTGAATAATTTAGGATGAACTTGTCTTATTTAACTATCCATATGAGATTATACATTCATATTACTTATAATAGATCAATTAGAAGAATTGGGCAACTAATGTTGGACTCTGTTGACTCCTTTACAGTGGACTGACAACGTGTATGATGAGTGATCCTAATGACCAGCAAGGTATTGAATCAATCAGATAGCACTTTAGTGCTGATCGAACTGCAAACATACGAATTGAAACATCTAGTTCCAAATACTACAAGATTAGTCTATAGGACAATTAATAACAACCACACTTGAAATTGGAATAAGTAAACTGATGTGAAACAATCAAGACAACAATTGAGAGATCATGATAGAACAAGTTCTTAACGAAACAAAATGTAGATAACTGCCATACATCTCACAATTCAATGGATCATCAAAGCAGTGTCACGAAAGTAATTAACTCATGTATATGAAATTTCAGCACACTAAATCCAACATCAACATGAAGTAATTGCATGGTTTTCAAAACCGGACCGGACCGGCCGGTCCGACCGCGGACGACCGGAACCGGTCCAAAAAACGGTTCGGGCGCACCGGTTTGCTCCGGTTGCAAGAACCGGCCGGTTGATACGTGAACCGGCCGGTTGAACCGCTGAACCGCTGACTCGGACCGCAGCGGTTCAACCGGCTATATAAAAAAAAAAAAAACCTAACCTAAACCCATCGTCCCTTCCCGATCCCTCCCCGATCCCTCACCCCTCGGCCCTCTCCAATCTCCCCTCAGGCCGTCACCCCTCTGCCCTCCGCCCTCCTCCGCCGGAGTTCCTGTGGCCGTCGATCTCTCACGCCCCTCGCTCCTCTGTCCTCCGCCCCTCTCGCAGAGCCGCTGCCTCGCTCCTCCGTCCTCCGCCCCTCTCGCAGAGCCGCCGTCGCCGCCTCCTCCCTCCTCTACCCTCCACCCCTCTCGCAGAGCCGCCGCCGCTGCCTCGCTACTCTGCCCTCCGCCCCTCTCGCAGAGCCGCCGCCGCTGCCTCGCTCCTCTGCCCTCCGCCCCTCTCGCAGAGCCGCCGTCGCCGCCTCCTCCCTCCTCTGCCCTCCGCCCCTCCCGCCGCCGCCGCCTCAGGAGATAAAAAGTGTCGAGCTTTCCCCGCTGATTGTACTAATCCCTGGTGAGTGCTTTCTCTCATTCAATTGGACGGGTTTCATCAGCGCCATGATTTCCAACATATCTTTTACATACAGGACATAGAATTTTATCTTGTTATTGTATTGGTACATAGAATTTGTCTACTAGTGTTGGTTAAATATTCTGCACATTGTTTTCTGCTCAAAGTAACGAAAGATTCGGTCTAGACCTGGTTATGGTATGATTTTCGTCCAAGTTTCTTTATGCCTGAACATTTGTGGTGATGCAGATTGAAGGGCCTCAACTAGTTCAACATGGTTTTACTGATGCCATTGCCAAAGTGGGAATAACTAATTTACAATGTAGATATGAATAGTTCGTGCTCACTTTCCATCAACTTTTTAGGGGAGCTTTTTTTAAAAAAAAAAAATTAGTCAAACCGGTTCAAACCGGTTGAACCGGACCGGCCAGCTTTCCGGGTCAAAGGCCGGTTCGGTTTTGAAAACCTTGAGTAATTGACATTAGGATATTCGAATTCAGATCATCCATCATGGAATAAAATTCTAGAGCAAACAGTGTAAAAATCATCTGACCTTTTAGAAGAAATTCCTTCTTGATGTGAATTTTAATTTATTACTCGCAAGCGCATGAATCTAATATAGAATAGTGGCTACGAGGTCAATCCCACAGAAACTTGGAATTAATTCAACCTAATTCTACAGTTTACTTAACTAATTCGACGGAAATAAACTTTAGACAACTAATTAAAACTAAGAAAAATTAATGGTAAACTAATATATAGAAGTTCCAAAGCATCGAATCCACCACTAATTAAATCAATTCTATCTCCTCTCACTTTCATGAATATATAGTTGATGTAATTAACGTGTTCCTCTCATACTCATGTTCAAAATAATCATGCAAACTCCTCTTAAACATACGCACTTAAACAATTAAAACAATGATCAATAAAAACTATCTCTATCGAGCATAGAAACTATATAAAAATTAAAACCTTATTCAAAAGCACCTTGAAGTGTGCACGTTCCTCTTGGACACAGGCGTAACTCAGTTTAATTTTATACAAAATTCTACTCTAACCTCTCTCGAGCGCATAGAATAAGAATTGACGAAACTAGCATTAATTCATATGGAATAAAGTTGCATACATCAAACTATAATAAAAATAAGATAAGGAGAGATAGAATCAATCTAATTAGGGCTTCATTTACACCTCAGACGGAGTTTAGCTAGTCATCGATGCCATTTTCACTATTCGCAACACTGTAGCACTATTCACCAAACACTGTTTCCAAATATTATAGCAATGTACTATAGCAACTAAACATTGTCCTTAATATTTAAAAAAAAAAGATATACTACAATGACTAGTAAAAGGGAAAAGAGTGTTGAAAAGATATCACCTTGCTATAGAGGCACCTCATGATGGATGTATGACAAAGAAATCACACATAGTAAGATGGAAATGTTAGTATTAAATATCAAAAATAAGAATATACCCCCCCAAACCTAGAGTGAAATACCCCCCGACACAAGTAGAAATAGTCAATCTGTTTGCCACTCCTAAGTGTAGCTATGTCTTTAACTTGGTCTGGAGATTGGTCTTGGCAAGAATTGGAGCCCACTTCATATTGGCCTTTGGGATTTGCTACAGGTTGACTAGCATACCAACCTTTTTCCCTCTCATTTAATGCAGAAGCAAGTTGACCCATATGAAGTTTCAGCTTCACAATTGCTTGCGAGTTGTCTCTTTGAAATTGTAGAGAGCTTATGAGGCCCAATTGTAGATAGCTTATGGAGTTTATTGAGGTATCTCTTTGAAAGTTCTCAGCAATGGTATCCTCAAGAGATGGTTTATTGGGTTTGCTGGGAATGTTTGAACTCATTGAGGGCAAGATTGATTGGGAGGGTACCCTGGTGGTCCTCCCGGATGTGATCCTCTGTACCATGAAAAATTGGGATGCCTAGCCCAACCTGGGTTATAAGTTTCAGAATATGTATTATTGCCAGGTCGTAGGAAAGCATTGACAGCATTAGCCTGATCATAACGTATTCCACTTCAGAGGTGTTAGAGGGACAATTTTGTGTGACATGGGATGGGTTAGAGTAAGTACCACACACATTGACATGTGATGGAATATGGGGCCCACCAACAGACAACAACGCATCAAAACATTGTGTCAGGTTATATATCTTGGAAATCAAATGTGTACTATTGTCTACCTCATATATGTCACCTTTCTTTTGAAAAGGGAATGTTATGTCAACTCTACTTGAGTAATCCCATTGCTGAAAATTTTCGCATAGAGTCTCAATCAAATCCCACGCTTCTTAAGCACTCTTCATCATAACTGACAACCATTAGCGGTATCAACCATTTGTCGGTTCTGAGGTGTTAAACGGTAATAAAAAAATTGAACTTGTTGCCAATTTAAAAATCCATGGTGTGGACACTTGAGAAGGAAATTCGTCTATCTTTCCCAACACTCATAAAAGTGTTCACCCTCCTTCTGCATGAAATTTGTAATTTCTCTACGAAGGGCGTGAGTTTTATGAACAGGGAAGAATTTGTTCAAGAATTTTTTAGACGATTGATCCCAACTCCTAATTGTTCCAACTTCTAAAGAGTTTAACCAGGCTTTCGCCTTATCTTTCAAAGAAAAGTGAAAGAGGTGCAACCTAATGGGTTCATCAGAGAGGTTCTGGAATTTAAATGTAGCATAGATGTTAAGGAACTCATTGACATGATTATAGGGATCTTCTTTATTGGAACCATAGAATGTGGGCAAAAGATGAATCACCCCGAGTTTCAACTCAAAGTGGTGTGCCTAGTGATCTATACATGAAATATGCATTTTATTATCTCCTAAACTTATGTTTCTGCTAGTGTTTGGTTAGAATAACTACTACTTTAATATAGATTTTGGTTTTTGTAGGAAATGAGAGCAAAGATGCAAAAATATGGCAAAAACGGACTTCAATGGTCAAATTATCATAACTCCGTGTACAAATATCGGATTGAACTGATTCAAGCTTCATGTTAAAGTTCAAGATGTCAGATTTCCAACGCCACCAACCACGCGCAATTCGGAGTTCAGAGCAAAAAGTTATAGCCATTTAAAGATTCCGAACAGTAAAAACGATCGACCGCATCCTTACGCGATCGATCGCGTCTTCCGCGAAAACACTACATTGGAGAAAACGATCGATCGGACACCAAAACGATCGATCGTATCTACTGGAATTTTTGGACTTGCGAAGACAGTAAAAACGATCGATCGGATTCGTCCGGCATCGTTCGCAATACGATCGATCAGAAGCAATTAACAAAGGAAAACGGCTTCGTTCGGCTACGTTCGTCAAACGATCGATCGGGCTATGAAAGCGATCGATCGGTGCATACGGAAAACGCAATTTAACCCTATTTTGACTCGGATTTGGAAGGGGATTTGAGGGCTTTCCTTCACCCCTATATATATGCCTTAAGGGAGAACGTATGGGGTATGCAAGAATAGAGTTTTGAGTTCTTTTGGAGTCCTTGGAGGCTAGAGCAAAGGAAGAAGAAGAAGAAGAAGAAGATGAAGAACTTGTTGATGGATTCTCTTCCCATGCTTGGCTAGACTCTCTTCCAAGGCGTAGATGAAACCCAACTGATTGGTTGTATTGTTTCTTTCTCTCATATTATGTTTTTATTCTAGTTGGTGTATGAATCTTTGTTATGCAATAAAAGTTAATTAATTAGAGTTTATTCTTTGTACTCGAGAGAGACAAGAGTGGATCTTTGTGGATTTCAATCTGAAAGAGCACTTGCGTGTCCGAGAGGAACGTGAGGGCTCTGAAGTGTTACATATTAATAAAGTCTCATTGGTTTATACTCGAGAGAGATAGATCACAGTTCCATGTTTTAATAGATTTATGTGTTACATCCGAGAGGAGGGCACTATAATTTGAATTGACAAGTGTATGTCCGAGAGGAATACACTAGCCAACTGGAAATCTGAATTCAAAAGAGAGAGAGAGACGATACACTAGTCTATTGTGGTGGATTCAAAGCCTTGGTACTTCTCCTATTGATTAATCTCATCTTAGTTTAGTTAAAGTTCATTGCTTTTCTCTAGATTAATTAAAAACTGCTGCTTTTCTCTTGAATTTGGTAGAATATTAATCCGTCCCTGAGGTTCGACAACCCTTTCCATACTCACCGTAGTACAATTGCCTTGTGCACTTGCAAGGGTTTATATTTTTAAACGATCACCTAGTGAGCGGCAACACTATGCAAGAAGGATAGTTGAATTGAATGAGATGAATAATTTTTTAATATCTTCCTCACATTCTCATTTTCTATGTTACCTAGTTCATTTTCTATATCCATTGTATGTTTTCATCTTGCTTTGAAGGTTCTCTCACTTTCAGGGTCAATAGATGCAAGCTTTTCACCAATGACCGACGACCAAGCATACACTAATTAGCACAACTAAAGACCAAACTAAGAAAACTACTACCAACATAGAAAAGATTAATAAAACAGAAACAATTGCAAAAATATTTTTTATTTGTTCTAAAGGAAATTTTTTTTCTAACAAGTGCAATCTAATTAAAACGTGTAATTCTATAGGGTTCAGAAAAGGTAAGCAATATCAATCAGGAGTTATCAATCAAATGAAAATTTGAGTTTAGTTATACTTCCCCGAATTGCAGACTTCTCACATTTGTAAAGCTTGTCTGTCGCACTTGTTAAAGTCAAAAATTATAATACCTACAAATACAAAAATAAGAAATAATATAAGTAAAAATCGAAGCTAAAAGTTACTGACAAAACAAAAATTATAAACTAAGAATTATGATAAGTAAACTCCTAGAAATTCTGTCAAACCATTTCCCAAGTCCCCCGCAGTGGCGCCAAAAAACTTGATGTGAATTTTAATTTATTATTCGTAAGCGCACGAATCTTATATAGAATAGTGGCTACGAGGTCGATCCCACATAGACTTGGAATTAATTCAACCTAATTCTAGACTTTACTTAACTAATTCGACAGAAATAACTTTAGACAACTAATTAAAACTAAGAAAAATTAATGGTAAACTAATATATATAAATTCCAAATCATCGAATCCACCACTAATTAAATAAATTCTATCTCCTCTCACTTTCATGAACATGTAGTTGATGTAATTATAACGTGTTCCTCTCAAACTCATGCTCAAAATAATCATGCAAACTCCTCTCGGACGTACGCACTTAAACAATTAAAACAATGATCAATAGAAACTATCTCTATCGAGCATAGAAACTATATAAAAATTAAAACTTTATTCAAAAGCACCTCGTAGTGTGCACATTCTTCTCGAACATGGGCGTTCCTCAGTTTAGTTTCATACAAAATTCTACTCTAACCTCTCTCGAGTGCATAGAATAAGAATTGACGAAACTAACATTAATTCATATAGAATAAAGTTGCATACATCAAACTATAATAAAAATAAGATAAGGAGAGATAGAACCAATCTAATTAGGGCTTCATCTACTCCTCGGACGGAGTTTAGCCTGCCATCGATGTGGTTTTCACTTTTCACAACATTGTAGATCTATTCGCCGCACACTGTTTACAAATACTGTAGCAGAGTATTGTTCATGCCAACACTATTCACCCATACTATAGCAACCGAAAAAAAAAACTCCTCTATTCATGTGGCCTTATAAACGATCTATTCTTTAAAAAACAAAAGCCATGTTATCTTTTAGTGAAAAGCAACGTCCCCAAGTAGTTCTGACTTTCATCCTTCGTTTTAATGCATTTTGAAGCTTTTAAAACCCGCTACAGGGCTTCATAACCGTTAAATATTCTATGTATTGATTTCTTCATATAAAAATCCTTTTGACATGGAAAAACTCCATTATCAGCAACTCGAGCTCATGAAACCGACAAAAACAAAATTAAGTTCAATTTAGGCACATATTAAAATATAATCTCATTTAATAAATTAATGCATCCAAATAAATCAATTAAGCTCAATTATCAAATAATTGGAATAAACTCCTAATTCTTTGCTTAACGCCAATAACCCATAATTATCTTTATTTTAACTAGAAAATATAATAGCAAATATGTATGAATGCATATATAAATGTGCATATTTTGTGTATATTACTTCTCGCTTAGCGAATTCAATCTTCCATGAATACCGCTTCGCGTCGCTTTACCACACCAACCAACAAAAAAAAGTAGAAGATGATGAACGAAGAGAGGGAATTGAGTGGTGAGAGAGAGAGAGAGAAGTGCTCGAATAGAGAGAGAGAGAGAGAGGTGACTGGTCAGCCAAAAGTAATAGCCGGTCAGCCTTATTTCTGGTTTAAATAGGACTAGGTTATCCTAGTTCGACTAGGACTCTCTTTAAATTTTGTATTTAACCCCACTTTGATCTCATCCGTCCATCATCCACATTCTCCAAATACCCCTTGGCATCCAGTCATTATTGGCTCCCAGTTTGTTTGGATTCCAAATCCAATTCCAACTATATAATCACTTTCCACTAGTAACTACCTAACTAATTCATAATTTTTTGACGCCTTTTCTGTTATGGCATCTCTTCCTATTGGACGTCTCATATTACAACAATCTTGGCACCTCTAGCCTCTCTGGCACCCAGTCCTGGAAGTGTCCTGTTCGGGTAGGACTCTCAACTGATTCCTGATTCTCTACCACTTTCTACAATTACCGCCTGGTAAACTAAGTAACTATAATCCTTATCACAAATCACTTCTAATCAAGAAAGACAACCATTCAAGTTATTTGATTCCATCACCAATACCTAGTGCCCAAGCAAGTCTGACACCCAGTAAGTTGTTTACTAATCTTGACTTTTATTGTAATTGGTAACTTTCAATATTACTTCATACTTAACTAGGAAACTATCATTAATTGTAATTCATCAATCAGAAAATTTGTACTAAATGTTCCACCGCACCCCACACGAACACATTTCTGGCGCCTAACCTCACCCTGGCACCAGGCTCTCCTCCGACCTTGGCTCCAGGCTTAGCTTCAGTGCCCATGAGTCCTGATCAAACTGAGTCTTCTGCAAAGCAATGTTCTAATTTAGGTCGATCATTAAAAATAAACAAAAATTATACAGATTTTTTGGTCATTACACATAACCACAGTAAATCAACATTCAACATATAAACTGCGGCCAATCAACTTCATTCAACATATAATTTAAATGTAACACTCAAATTGCCTTGCGAGGGCACATTCATCATGCAGTATCACCACCACAAATCAGGTTTTGTAATATGGGAAGTGTCCTACCATGATACATATATATATAGATGGTGGGTATCAAAACAGTGGGTAGGTGTGTGTGAACCATCACTCACCCTTGTAGCAGTCGGATCTAGATCCAACGGCTATGACTTAAACAAGCCTCATATAAGCCAAATGAGAGCGATCTCATGTAAAAGTAATCCTATGAATAATTTTTATAGGATTACTTTTACATTCGATTCTCACACCATCTTTGTTTAGTACTCGTGCACCGACAAATTTTGAGGTATGAGATTTTATTTAAATTCATAGGATACCTTTACCACCACATGATTTAAATTGTTGAACGTATTTGTTAGAGCTTATAAGACTCATGGTTTTAAAAACCGGACCGGCCGGTCTGACCCGGTCCTATCGAAGCTGGACTTGTTTTCGGTTCGGGTTGACTAGGTCGGTTGACCCGGCCGGTCAAACCGGAAACCCGGCAGACCGATCCGGTCCGGGTTTCACCCCCACCCCCCCTTCTCCCCCCTTCCAGTGACCCCCCTCCTCTCGGTGACCCCTCTCCTCTCCTCCCCGGCCGGGGGGGGGAGGGGTACCCTCTGGCCGCCGCCAGAGGGGGCCCCCACCTCGAACCAAAGCCCCTGGCGCCGGGGGCTCTCCCTCGAGACGCGGCGGGGCGGGGGCTCCTTCCACTGGCGGGGCCGGCCCCCTCCTTTTTTTTGTGATGATGTCATCACCGGGTCAACCCGGGTTGACCCCTAGTTGAACCTATCCGGCAAAAATTCTGGGTCGGTCATCCGTCCGATTTTTAAAACCTTGATATGAATTATGTATAGTATCATGCTTAGGTTTAATTAATGAACTACACACACCCACCCGTAGCATCATGCCTTAACTTATGTTTTGTAAGTTAGAATGATTACCTCAAATTTTCTTCTTTGCAGTATTTTATTATCTATAGTTTCATGCATGGGAACTTATTATAAATAGCGTGCTCTACGGATATATATATATACACACGCAATACATAAAATTCTCATCATAAATTAATAAACAAATAAGATGGAAAAAAATTAATGGTTGGCTTCTTGCATTTACTACTTCGACGTAGAAATTGAGGTTAGAAATGCATGGTATTAGGTTTGTGATTGGTATTGAGGCTGGCTATGTTATGGCATGAATGGGGAATTGATTATGGACTAAGAAATACCTTGGACATCAACTGTGTGGTGCAGCCATCAGCTAGCCGACAGTCAATCGGCAGTGTAATTTTGGTTAATAAGATGTACTTAAATATTAATGTTTAAAGTATAAGTTAGATGGATTGCGGGATGATTGAAAGGATAATGAGACTTATATTGTGAGCTGGGATTGGAGACATGCGTATGATGATATGGTTAACAAAGGTATGGAATGGTTTGTGTATGAGTATGGATGTATGTTAGTATGGTTTAAGTTGATTTATGGAAATAGATATAGAGATATTGGGTTAGTAATTTATTGAATGGATATTGAGCTTTAAAGGCGTATAGTTGTTAGGTTGACTCTAAGGAGTTATGGAAGGAACTATGCCGAGAATATTGAGTATAGCTCAAAGGGTTTAACCCTAAGACAAGCTATGTATAGATGTACATATAGTTAGTGGGATTGAGAAAGAAATTTGGAGATATAACTCTTGCCTGGATAAATTAGATATCCTATTGATCTAAGGAGTTAGCATACCTTTAGGAATCCAAGACCTTAAAATTGATCCTAAGGTATGATAAATGATAAAATGAATCCAAGACCTTAAAATTGGTCATGGATGGTTAGTGATATTGTGAAATAATATGTGGAGTTAGCTGATACTTGTAAATAAAAAGTACGAGTAGATAATCAAGGGATGTGGAGTGAGGCATATAAGCTCTCAAAGCTGCATGTGGTAGTTAGAGGATTGCGACATATGGGTTTCAAATGCCATGAGCATTAAGAACATTGAGCTACGTGGATATCTTTAGTGTGTTATTATGTTAACATTGTTGTGTGCATGAAAAAGCTTGTGGTCCTTTAAGTTAAATAAAGGGGTCCCACTAATGGATGAAGGGTCTAAGCCCAAGGTGGCCCAGAATGCCCTAAAGGAAGATAGCCCATCAAATAGTTTCTTCAGTAAACGAGAAAAAGGATATGGTAAGTGATCGTTTTAAAATAAGGTTGTTGCAAGTGCATAAGACAATTGTACTCGAGTGAGTATTAAGGGATTATGTGAATTTTAAATTATTACTCGCAAGTGCACAAATCTAATATAGAATGGTGGCTACATGGTCAATCCCACAGAAACTTGGATTTTTAATTCAACCTAATTCTAGATAATTAATAAACTAATTCGACGAAAAGAGATTTTAGATAACTAGTCAAAACAAAAAAAAATTAACGACAAACTTCTATATAAAAATTCCAAAGCATCGAATCCACCACTAATTAAATTAAATCTATCTCCTCTCACTTTAATAAATTATAGTTGATGTAATTAACGTGTTCCTCTCAGGCGTACGCTCAAAATAATCATGCAAACTCCTCTAAGATGTATGCACAATTAAAATAGTGATCAATACAGAATATCACTCTCGAGCATAGAAATTATATAAAAATTTAAACTTTATTCAAAAGCACCTTGGAGTGCGCACATTCATCTCGTACACAGGCGTTCCTCAGTTTAATTTCATACAAATTTCTACTCTACCATCTCTCAAGCGCATAAAATAAAAATCGATGAAACTATCATTCATTTATATGGAATAAAGTTGCATACATTAAACTAAAATTAAAAAGAAAAAGAGAAAGAGAGATATAACCAATCTAATTAAGGCTTTATCTACGCCTCAGACAGAGATTAGTTAGCCATGGATGTCCGAGAAGAAAAACTCTATTTTATATTCGTTGGCGGCATGTAAGAAATTGAGGTATAGAACACGAGCAATTGACCTTTCAGACTGATATGCAAATCCAGAACCTAATCCTCGTCCGATCTTCACAGTCGTACACCAAAACCTCCAAAGACATGCAACAACCACTCTTTTTTTTTACTGTCCAAGATATTGTAGCAGTACTGGTCACAGTACTGTGGTAGTATTATAGCACTCATATTGTAGCACTTCCGTAACACTTGTACTGTTTACTCATCTTCTTCCCCCAATCGACTTGCATTTTTACTGTAGCAAACAGAAAAAAAAAAACAGTTTTTTTCCTTTCTCTTCCTTCCATATCCCTTCTTCTCTGGTTCTTCTTCTCCTTGTATAGGCACAGCCTCGTCCCAAAATCCCTTCCAAATCCGAACCCAAACTAGATTCGAGACCATCCAAATCTGGGACTCCCAAGTCAAGCACGGCTCAAAATTCATGTTGATCAAGGGAAGAAATCCAAATCGAGCATGCTTATGCAACTCCCAATTGAAGCTTTCCGCGTCTAAACCTTCCCAAGCTTTCTTCTCTGTTCAGCCCGAGTGACCGAGTGCTCGGGCAGAAACGGTCATTGTTTAATCAAAACCCATCATCTCAATCGCTTTTGTCGGAATTCATCTCTGCCGTTATTTACTTACCCATCATCTTAACGTTCAATTATGCACATTTAAGTCTCCACCTCCACCCTCACCATCCCCACCACCTCCATACTATTACAAGTCCTCACCTCCACCATCACCTTCTCCACCACCTTCTTACTACTACAAGTCCCCACCAACTCCTTCCCCTTCACCACCACCTCCCTACTATTACAACTCTCCTCCCCCGCCTTCTCTATCTCTGCCTCCTCCCTCATTTTACAAATCTCCTCCGTCACCTTCTCCATCATCACCTCCTCAATACTACTACAAGTCCCCACCGCCTTCCTCACCATCCCCTCCTCTTCCTTACTACTAAGGTTAATTTGTATGTTGCAAACATATGGCAAGTAGAAGCCACTTAGTAGGGTTATTCTACAGTAAATAATTAGCTATAGTACACGACAAGATCTGTTTGTCTTGCGATATGTGTTTCTGATCATAGGGGAACCTCAGTGTGTTTCTCTGTTATGTAATTTGGGGATTTACATGTTATGTTTGTTTGTGACCTAAGTGTGCTTCTTTCTTTTCTAACTTAGTATCTACATGACCTTATATAGAACCTTGATAAAATGGGTTACTTTCTTGTCAATGGATTGAGATTTGATTTGTTTTCTTTTTTCTAGATGTCAAAGAGGATGATGCTAATACTTATGTTGTTGTCAAAGAGATAAATTACTGATAGATAATATAACCAACTCCGGGCCTCCAAGAGAGCATCAATTTAATATGTAGCATTACTTTAATTAATTATAATTGTTTCTTAAAGTTGTTTTTTTTATTGACCCCAAATTTTTTGCATCATAAAAAGACTGTTTGTGAAAAATGGATCATGACCAGAGGACTACAAGCTCCAATGGCACAACCTACTTCATGATTTGAATAACTAATTACTTCCATATTAACATCATTCAGTAATGACAACCCACCACCATTTTGAAGGAGTAATGGTCGTTTGGTTGCTACTTTTATGTGTAGGAAATCAGATGTACAAATATCATTTTCCTCAATCAAAAGACCGAGCATTGTCTACACTACTCACAACTCACGTTATAACATTACACAACATACCAACATCAAGGGACAACAATCTCCATGTCCCAGCACAACTCTCCTTCTGTCGTTTCATGGGCATGGGAGGCATCCATGTGCTATGTCTGAGAACTTCACTTGTACACAACAAGAACACAATGGTCTCGTATGGCCTTCATTTACTGATAAGTATAAAATTTGCACGTGTAATTACCACATAATCTTGAGTATTAACCCTTGAGAAGGTGTAGCATGAGTAATTTGAACAGAAATTGATTGCATCTAACTTTCTAAGGCTTTGTGTGAACTTTGCCTAAAAATTGCCCTAATGAAGTACTGTGTGAAGGAATGAATAGTGAATGGACTTCCGGTGAACTCAATGTAGCCCGGCTTCACTTCAGCGGATGTCCAGCACATGCAACAGATGTCCAGTAGTGATCTCAAAGAGACAATGCAGAGGATGATCAGACAACAGAGAAGAGATGCAAGATTAATGTAATGCTCGAATTTAAATACACAAATTTTGTGTAAATCAGTGTAAAACTTTGCCGGTACAAGACTTTAAAATTCAACATTCAAAACTCATAAATTCATGAGTCAAATCTCGAGCCTATAAACATTCAAAAGTATTAATACGAGCGTTGGGGCATTACTTTCTAGTATCAATTTTCGAATATATAAATAATTGAAACCACCCACTATAATTCGATTAAACCAACGAATAAACAGAATCCTTGGGTCAATGATGTCCCAATCCATAGTAAACTAATAACCATTACAATAAAGAATCATTTAGGCAGACACATAACTAAAGTCATCACTGAATTAAAGAAATAACTAAAGGAACTTACATTCTACTCTTTCTTTTTGCTCTTGGCCTCTATGCTATCGCCCACGTCCCGCTCTACCTCTACTCCTCTGTACTTGTAGAAGAAAAGCAGGTTGAGTACGAGGAACTCAGTAGGAAAGGCTACAATCACTGAACTATGTAGTATAAGAACAAAATAAACAAGAGTATAACTATTCTAGCAGATTAACACAGCAGTTTAATCCAAATTATTTACATTCCTCAACTACCACTACCTCTTTCTAATACGTTACCATAGCCCTTAAATCTCATATCATGGTAATTCTTTCTTGGTCTCGTCTTTTTTCGACCCCCACCCTCTACGCTTGGCAGAAGATCCCCAAGGGAATTCATGATTCCCACCAGTTTGAGATGCAAGCACCATAAACTTCGTTGTAACTCTGCATGCATTCTTGATCTCTTGTAGATTGAAGCCCTCATGACTAGCACCTTGATACAGGGCTAGTGCTTTTCTTCTGGCACGGTTGTTCTTGTGGTACATTCTTCTTCCTTTCTTTTGCTAATGTTGGTCCGCTTGTGGAACCTAAAAGTAGCCTTCATTCCTCATAATCCCACTATTCAATCTTAGTGTGGATTATGACATTGCTACCAATGTCTAATTCTTTAGATTGTTGTCCCCATCCCATTGGTTGTCAGACACCTCACTAATACTACCTCATTGTTTGCTTTCTACACAACTTAAGGTTTCATTCATTCATTACTTTCTCATTTCTACTTATTGTTGAGTTTCACCAACAAGTCAACCAACGACACTTAACTTATTGTTGGGTGTGTTTTTGTTGAACTCACATATGATTTTTTGGATTCAACTATTTACTATTTCTACTGAAGCATCTAGTGCTTTGCTTAATGGTTTAAGTACTTCTACAAATGTATTTTAACAATACATATTTGGTTGTTCAACAACAAGTCGTCCTATGCCACTTGACTTGTCATTGGGACCTATCGCAAACTCTGACAGAGAGCAGAACCTGCCAAAACATAATGCTACTTCTCTATCAAGCATTCTAACATGATAATCAGAAGCACATCTAGCAACCTAATCATCAATAATACTTCATGAATTATACATCTTAATTTCATGATTATAAATTTTTTAAATTCCATACATACGCATTCCATGACATTATCCATAACCAAAATCATTTCTTCAAGTAAAAGAGGCTTACCTTGCTCTTCCCGATTAGAATGCATACTAAAAGATCATTCATATGACATAAATCTCAACCATAGAAAATCGTCTCGCCGATATATCGGTATGGAGCCCAAACCGATACATCGATACCAATTAGTATCGGTTTTTTAAAAATTTCCAAATATCACCGATATCGCCATTTTTTGAATTAAAAAAATATTTAAAAAAAAATTTAAAAACTTTTTGAAAAAAAATGGTTATTTTTTAAAACTTTCATGTTTGTTTTCTATCCTAATATGCATTTTTATGCATATTTTGAAATTTATTCTTTGTTTAAATTAGTATAACTCATTTTAGAAGTTAGATTGTGAAAATAAACGGTAAAACTAGTTTTTGACGACCGATATTTTTTTACACAATATCTCCGATATATCTCCGATATTTCGTCTCTTTGGCCGACCGATATTTTACCGATATCCGATACGACATTCCATGATCTCAACTCTTAAGAAATATAACCAAATCCATACTTCTATGCATACAATTAAGCATGATACGTGCAAATTCAATATGAAACATGCAATACTTCTAGCATGCAATAAACACAGACCATACAATTGATACTTCATGTCAATCACAAGGAGATATCGACTCTTATGTATGGTAATTAACTTTCCCTACCTTGGATCCGAGCAACTTGAAGTCAAATCCCTCTTCTCCTTCTTCTCTCTCCAAAACCCCAGCCTCCTTTGACCCCTCTAAGTTTAGGGCATCCAAAACGTGCACTAGAAAATGTTAGTCCTATTTTTATATTCTTCCATAATGATAACCTTAAAAGAGACCTAACCGGATTTGACTATCGTATCCTACGACAAGTCATTCAGCGACAACTCTCTTGTCGTAGGTCACTTGTCATAGAATTGAGAAATGAATAATAATGTGCAATTGAATACTTACATGTTTTGGCCTTACAATTAAAAGCAGATGTCCGATTACTTCTGTGGACGACCTCTAATGTTTAAAGTGCAAGATGATCAAGTAGCGTGTGGGAACATTGGACGGCTGGAATTCAGACAAACATTATACGCGGCCGTCCACCTCAACATACCAGGCATCCGCTATTATTTGGTTTTAATAGAAATAGCCCTAGAGGACTAGGATTATGAGGGCGAATCTAGTCTTTCTGAAAGGATATAAACCTTAAGGAAAGGGAGTTGGAAGAGTTGGCTAGGGTTTTGAAAAAGTTACCAAAAGAGGAAGGAAGAGGAAAGAGCAAGGGAAATCATGGAGATCTACATGAAGACTCAAATTTTATCTTTTCTATTCCTTATGTTGCTAGGCTAAACTCTTAGGCTTGGGCTATGATGAAGCCATTAGTCTGGTAATTTTGTTTTCTTACTTTTTATTAAGACTGCGTGTATGGACGATTGCATGATTATGGCTCAATAAAAGAGCAAGTTTTATTGTTGAATCAAATGTCTATGTTTAGTTTTTTATTGATCATCATGAGCTTTGCATAGTATTGATATTCACTCATTTTATAGTACGATCTAGGATATATGAGTAAGTTTCATGCAATGGTATTTATTGTGATAATTGATGATTAATGACTGGTTATGCTTGATTAAACGGTCCATGACTGTGGAATAATATAGTGTGGATGGGTCGTACCGGGTTGAGATAGGCCATGCCATAATGAGTTAAACGTCACCATTTTGGGTGATTCTAATAGGTTAGTTAGGAGTCATTCTATTCATGAACATGTTTATGTCTTGATCAAAAGTAAGGAGCTAGTTACCCCATAATGATGGATTCATATACCCTGGCCTTCTCTCATCTTATTTCTCTTCACTATTCATTATTGTTTTAGTTTAGTACAAAACCCTAATCTTATTAGGATCTAGTAAATAGCCCCTTAGGTTCGACACCCCTTGATATACATGAAATATATGCATTTTTATACCTCTTTTACTTAGTTTGCTAGTGTCAATTTCTGTTAAATAGGAATAATTAGGGATGTTTAGTGTTAATTAAATAATCAGGAGTTTATATCAATTATTTGATAAATGTGCTTAATTGGAGGAGGAGGAGTGGGAGGCGGCGGCGGAGTCGATGACGGCTCAGAGCTCGGCGTCGTCGAGGTCGTGGTCGTCGACGATAGAGAAGGAGAAGGACATGGTCGCCGCCGATCAGAAGAAGCTAGGGTTTAGCAATGGACGTCTTTTTCATTGGAGTTGTTGGTTGTTTCTTGCTTCGTTTAGAATTGGGGGGAAAGAATGAGAGGCGGCGGTGGCTCTCTTCCCGGCTAGCCGGATCGTGGGTGTTTTCTTGAATTTGATTTTTGAACGGACTCATGGTGAATGCAACAACCAATGTGTACACTAGATCCCTCCTTACTGCTCAACTTTCCTGGCCAACAAAAAAATAATGCAAGTGAGCTAACCGATTCCAGCCTCTTGGAATAGCTCGATGCTTATATTATGGTTGAATTACATCCCTTCGCTGCAAGCTACAATATGTATATAATTTCCATCCAATTTTTGCTTGCTATGGGGATGACACTAATTTGTATAGTCCCTGTTTTAAAATTAATACGAGGCGTGAAAAATATTGAGTAGATACTAATGAAACTTGTCACGTCCACTTATTCCTTGCATGTTTTTGGTACAAGGGAAAAAAAGTTACAAAATTTTACAAGCTCTTGAGTTCGGACACAGGACCCTCTACAAGCCCATAGACGGAGGTGATGGCCAGCATCGGAGAGTATACAGATCACCACGAGGAAGCAGGGAGGGCGATAGCAGCTCCCAACGGCGATGTGGGAGGAGGGCTAGGGCTTGGGGGAGGGTTTCAAAGGAGTATAAGAGGGAGATCATTCTCAACCGTCCGATCACATGGATGGTGGAGATCTTTAGCATGAGGGATAGTTTTGTAACTTAACATAACCGTCCGATCATATTGAATACCTTAGATTTTGTTTCTTCTACTCCAAGAAGTATAAGCTGTTGACCAAGGTCATGGTTTTTATAAAAAGATTTTTATCAAATAATATTTAAAAAATAATAATTACTTATCGAAAAAGGAGGAATCTTATTTTCTGATCCAGTTATTTGACATGCCACGAAAAGAAGAAATGTGTCGTTTTGATTATTATTATTATTATGCCCACGCAATGTTTTGTAAGAGGACTGCAAGTGGAAGTGTGTGGTAAGGGGGAGGAGGAGGAGAAGCCAAATTCTCCGGAGCCGAGCACCATTTAGGGGCTGTTTGGATAGTGAAAGAGTCATGAATGTGAAATCAAATTCAGGTGAAAAAATTCATTGGCTTTCATGATGAATGTGAAATTCGTTTGGATAGTGAAATTTTTAAGATGAATATAATTGGTCATGTGTTTGGATAGTGAATGTGAAACAGTAAGTAATTTTTTACATTTTGACCATTTTACCCCTACATGACCTCTTTTTTACACTCCGTCCAACATTAGTAATACCATATAATTTTCTAAAATGGATTAATTTTAGTTTAATTTGGAAAATTAAATCTTGGTACAAATTTGGGATGGAGGGAATACTGTTCATGAATCATAATGAGGGCAGATTTGTATTTTTGCAGATGAATTGAATTCACTTTCAGGTGAAAGTCCTCATGAGGACTTTCACCTGAAAGTGCTCTTTCACCTGAATTTGTTCTTTCAGGTGAATTTTTCAATTCACCTGAAATTCACCAAACAAACCAGTTTCACTCTCTTTCATGTGAAAGAGGGCTGAATTGACAGTGAATTCAGCCCTCTTTCACTATCCAAACAGCCCCTTATTATCGTTCGGTCTACTCTGATTCACATAAAACTGGAAGCATCGATGTTGACTTGGCAGAAAAATAAAAACCACAACTTAAATGTCAGAAATAAAATAATGTTGCCTCTTGGTACCCTCTTTCAGAATTTACCAAAAGTTCTTCCATCATAAAAGTACAGGCCCCTCCGCATGGTTGAGATTTCATAGTATTAAGACAGTCTCTAACAGCGAACTCTTAAGAGAAAAAGTTAAAATGTACAGCTTCCGTTATATTGCTTTCTATTTTAGTTCCTTCCATGCCCATGTAAGGATTTCTATTCTAGATAGCTCTGATCTACCTAAGTTGGAGTTAGATGCTAATCTTTGCTTTTCTTTTTCTCTGTTGTTTCTTTCGGTTGGCTAGTTAATTTGCATTAGGGTCAGGTTCGTGCCTAAAATTTGCTTCTTGATCCACTGTAGGGGTCCACCAAACCCCCACCCTTACAGGTAGTTTTATTAAAAGAAATACGGCTACTAGTTACTATTTTAGGGTTCTTTGAATATATATTTTCCTTTTCGTAATAAGATGACCAATCTTTATATATAAGGAAATGAGAAAATATTAAAAACCAAATTTCATCATATGCCAGCCACATTGGAAAAATATGTGCCCATCAAATCATTTCAATTCATGACATTGGCTATAATCCTTTTAAATAATGGTGATTAGCAAGCGTGGGCAAGTTTGCGGATAAGTATCCAGCACAAAAAGTTCAAGATGAATAAAGCAGAAACAAAATAATGATGTACAGAGAAAAAATAGGAGGCTGACCTATGGGGCATCCTGCAGGAATGTATCTAAAACTGGGGCTGGCATGAAAGTGAATCTGGATTATTCAAAATGCTTATAAAATTCCTCCAATATCTCAACTTGAAAAAAACAAAACATTTTCTTTTTAGTGAAGGGAAATTAAGCATGAAAAGTAGTTTTCATACAACCCAAATATCAAATCCCAGCAGAGATGTCGAACAAGTTCTCGCCGACGCTACAGCTCGCCGATCTCAACAACTTCATCGCCTCCTCCCAAGCCTACATAGTCTTGCTCAAGGCCTTTTCATGCTGTTTGTTGCGTGAAATTTCGAATTTGAGGATTTAAAGAGGTAACAACATGCATAAAGTTCCAATCTTTGTGTAGAAATGTAGAATTTGTTTGTGTTTCTAAGAGTTATTTATACTGGAGTAGTTCGAGATTGAGGGGGTGGTTATGAGTAGGATGTGAGGAACTGAGGATAGAAGGAAGAAATTTTGGCAGCCTTGTTGAGCTCTACTCTACATCATTGTGATTAATGTATTAGCATATTTGAGAAGTGTATTATTGTAAATAGACTGGGTATTTTGTCATGAACATATTTGTGCAAAATCATCTTCAATTGCAAGTTTTTTGTGGCACTAAGTTGCATGGAGTTGATGAAATTTTATACTTAAATATTCTGTTTGGTATTGAGAAAGTTATTAAAGTAGGTATTTTCCCTTGCTCATTTATTTGGTATTGAACAAGAGAAGGTATTATTATAGGGCAATCTGTGCTACTTCACGCTTCGTTCATGGAGTGGGTTGTCATGGAAAGGGCATAGGAAATTATGGTCATGTAATGTCCATTCATGATTCTTCTTGTTTTTTATTTCAGAAATATTAAGGTATGTTGTTTTGCTTGTTCTTAGTACACCTGTGATTAACTTGTTTTTTGGATTCTTAGTTAATGTTTGAAGTATTAATACTTAAAATTCTTATTTTGAAATTGAATGTGTTTGTAATAATTGTGCTGTGATGTTTTATTTTATACTTCAACTTATTATTTTGTCAATGAATATACTTGGTTATTATATTTAAAAATTTTATTTTTTACTTATTATTATGAGAACGGTTTACATAAGATCGTTCTCATATAAGGAGCATGAGGCCAATCTTTTGAGTCATTAGATTCGGATCAGAGGGTGGGTATCAACTCAGTAGGAAAGTGAGTATGTCAAATCAGGGAATAAATGAGTTACATGTAATTATTTGTAGTCGTCAGATCAAGATCCAACGGCGACGAATTGAGTTGGCCTCATATAAGCTATATGAGAGCGATCTCATTTAAATTTTTCCCTATTATTATTTGTACAAGTCTTTTATAATATTATAGGATTTTTACATATAAAAATATAAAGACCCCCAAAATTTGTGTAAAAATTATGAATAAAAAATAAATTTTCAATCACAAGTTTGAAGTTGTAACATTTAGGAGGTTCAAAAGAAGAAAAAACAAGTGGTGCTACAATACCAAAAAAATACATTTAAAAATTATATAAATAATTTTTTTTAACCGTGTCGTATCCTACTTTTTTAAAAAACATTGTCCCCATGTTCATATCGTGTCATGTCACCATATTTGTATCTGTGCTTCCTAGATAGTACTTGAAGGAACTTTCCAGGACTTAAAAGGTTCCTTATGCAAAGAAATTATGAGGGAGGAATGATGGATGCTGGGTTTGGGATGGAGCATGAATGGTTGTGTGGTCTGCCATTCTGAACAATAGGAGTTCGGATGATTTTGCATTCGGTAAAAAATATAGGTGCAATTCCCATTTATCCGAGTCCAAAGAAAATAGATATAGTTAAACTCATAGAAACCCTTTCCCACTTAGGGGTTCATTGTAGCTTAAAAAATTTAATTCTCCACAAGGTTCAAGGTTCCTATCTTATTCATACAGAGGGAGTATTAAGGAGTGGATCCTTGGCGGTTTAAAATGTCAGATGAAAACATATTTTTGTTATAACTCTGAAGGGCCCTATTTTTTGGTTCAACCCCAAACTTTAGCAAGGGTGTTAGGTGCATGGGTAGGCCAACTTGCAGGTGCAAGCACCGGCACCGGACGAGAAAGATTGAGGTGGGTGGTATGTAGAATGGGGCAGACACTATGATTCATTGATGCACAGCCCGAGAACTCTCCCCCTACTGAAATATGCCCCCAATACCACTGGTAGGGCACATTTGGTTGACACGGTATGGTAGGCTTGCATAAAAGAGAAGCAAACCTCAATTTCACATTTTGCATAAAGGAGGCAAAGCCGCTCTGCCAGTCTCCCATACCGAGTCAGCCAAACTCCCTTGCATTACCAAAATATTTACCGCAAGGAAATCCTCCTCCGCTTGGAATAATCAGGCCGTGGAGATTTGAATCACAAGGAAACATGTTGGTTAAACGCAACAGGCTATCGTGATTTTAACAATGAAAAGTCCAATTGAATTTATCAGTCCATCAAGATTTTAACAAATAAAATAAACTCGTTTAACAAGTAGATTCTTCTCAAAAGTAAATATCCCTCCATCCTATTTGATTATTTAGAACGAACTATAATTAGTATTTCAAAAAACCAAAAGGGGCACTTGATGCACATGTTAAGCCATGGGATGATGCACTTATATCAAATTAGTTGGCAGTTTCTAATAATCCCGGACTCAAAACCTGTTCCACAAAACAGCTTCTTGTGGGAGGCAAATTTCAATTTTAAAGTATACTTTCAAATCCATTTTTCCATTAAAGCAGACTGCAGGAATGTTTTCAAAATTGGCCTGCGACTTCGTCCAAAAAAAGGACCATTATCTCGGTTCAACTGATAACTAAAAGACCCAATCTAGTGAACTGGATCTGGTCAGAACAGCTTCGACTAACACGCCAGTTTTTAATCATGATCTTTACGAACGTCTTCTGAACATGGTTGCAACATTTTGGTGATTACTAAAGCTGGTGAGCTGTAAACCTGACTCATAAAACATGCAAGTTCATCTTTATGCAAAAGCAGTTCTAAACTTTGGATTTCACTCTCTCCCTAATATAAGAACATGGCAAAGTTGAGATCAGTAGTTCCACTAACTGCTTTCTCATCTGGATAGACCCTTTAAAAATCAATAAAAAAAATAATACCTGATATCTTATTTAAAAGTGAAGAAAAATACATTGCTTGCGACAAATTTTATGGACTAAAAGCAATACATCCCAAAACAGAATACATAAATTACTCAATAGCACAAGAACCACGCTTTAATTAACTTTGTGAAAAGAAACTTGATCATTCTACCTCTTTGCCTCAAAAATGTACATACTCAGCAAATTTCAGATTGTGCCAGCCTACCTGCTAAAAGAAGCATGCACCATCGTCAATCTACACAGGCCTCATTTCCTGAAGTGTACATCACTACTGAGTTATCCTACCCCAACGCCCCGAAAACACAAACGCAATCAACAGTCCCTCCCTGTTCCTCCATCTCGGCATCCTCCCCAAGCGGAAAAATAAGAACAGAAAGTAATGCTTGCATGGAAGAGAACATGTCAAAGTATTATTTTTCATCCACTCTCATAAAACTATCCTACACAAGATAGGATAAATTGAAACAGTGGCAGCAAACAACTCTACTTCTGCTGCCATTGACTGTAATAATACATTTAGATGGGTCCACCAAGTTTCAGCTTAGTTAAGCAAATTTGCCTAGTGATGTATCACATCTTCAGCTTCGCTACGTAATTTTCCAACGGATGAGTATATTTATTCCTCAAGTGGATGCAGTATGTTAAAGAAAACGGAACACTTTCTTTACTACAGTGGTTTTTTAAAAAATTACCACAAAAAAAGATAGGGGCTATTAGTCAGTAATTTTGCATCCCTATCATCTCTTATAGGTGATGATGAAGAATAAGAAGAAGAAGCATGCGATCAGAGAGTTAGGATGAAGAGATACTACAACTGCAATAAAGGTAACAAAGGCAAACAAAATGGCATGAATTTCTCCATTATGAAGTACAATGAACTGTTGCAGGTTTATCTAGCATGTAACGGGAAAAAGTGCAACCTATGAATCTGGCAGCAAGAAGACTCAAGGGTCAGAAACTCACCAAAAATTTGAGACGGAAAACTCATGACAACTCAGTCTTCCTCCATAGGAACTTCTGGAAAATCCCACCTATCTTCTTCAATAGGTTTATTTATTACAGAGACAGGAGATGGTGAAGATTGTCAAGGCAACAAGAGATGAATATCTTTAAACAATAAGTTCATCTCTTAACATAATCACCTTCCATCTACATTTCTCAAGTCCTATATACTCATAACCATTAAAAGATACCTCAGATGATTAAACCAGAAAAGGAACAACGTAGATCAATACACCAAGCAACAATTTTTTCAAAACCAAAAAATAAGAAAAGCATTTATAATTTCAAGCAAATCTACAAAATAGAAATGCTCTATGATAGCCATATAGCATCTTTTCTAAAGACCATTGGCATGATGGATTGTGCATAGGAACCAAGTGCATATAACTTGAATAGTAAAGGTCCAAAATCACATCCTAAGTGACGTTTATATTGTCATAACATTTAGTCTACTTTTAGCCCTCCTTCCTGTTCCACCAAACAATAGCTAGCTCAGCCACATGGATCAATCAGACAAAAGCAAACCCACTGATAAAAACCCAGAGCAAACGTTTATATGGAAAAGGAGGGGGGCGAAATTTAATCTCTCTCCCACCCACTGATTTAGTGCTAAGAACAGAGTAGTTTGTCAATGTATAAAAATCAAATGACCAAGTACATCAAATAAAAGAACAAACTGGCAACGTAATAATCACTTAGCAAACAAAAGGTTTCTGACTGATAAAAATTAGCAACAAGAAGGATATCAATTGACATAAGGTCCTCTTCGACCTCACCACGGTTGCGGCTATTCTTGAGCTCCCTAAGAATTTCAGGAGTAACCTACAGAACACAAAGGTGAGAATTTGATATATTTAAAAAACACTCATTCTATCTACTGGCCTTTACAGCCTTCAGAACTTAATGGAAAATAAGAACAACTATCTTACTAGATAATGCCACTGATGCTGAATTAGTTGATCCAGACCAATTTTATCATGCTTTGTAAGTTCATTTTTGTATCTGCATTGACCATTTGTCAAACCAGTTAAGACTTCAGAAGGCAAGAAAAGAAAACTTTCACAGGAACCGACGGCAATAATAAAAAAATAGACAGCATTCAATAAGCATGCCAAAGTAAAAGCACCATAGAAAATGGGATAAGCAATGTTACCAACGGATAAAAGAGTAAAAAAAAAAACATGGTAACCAATTATATAAAAATAGACTGTAGAATAGGGAAAACACTCCAAAATTTATGGTTACTAAGATGCTTTAGTTCGCTAAGTTTAATAGCAGAATCGTGCAGAATATGGTCCCAGGTAAGCTAAAAGTAAAGCAGAAATTCAAACAAACTGACCTTTGTACAAATGCGAGAAGAGACTGATGCCAAATCACAGGCATCATTCTTGTCTCTTCTAAGAACCTCATAAAATGTGCGACAACAGCATCTAGCACGCGGTAAGGCAAAGCATATTTCTTGTCTAGAAAAAGCTTTATAAAATAGCTGCAACATGCATAAATCAGTCGATGAGAATATCATAACAAATTTGCAGCATAAGCCAAACTCTTAGCAACATTGGTGTAATCTTTAAAAGTACTACCTAGTTGTACCACAATACTCCATCTCTGCAAGCTTCATTAAAGCAGCACTGCACCACAATAAAGCAAGCGTGCCTTAAAAACATCTAGTTGACAACAATGAATATAAAAAACATACACATTTTAAAATAAGGGAGGTTAAATGATGTGAAATTTCGTATTCAAAGATTAACATTATTACCGATCAAAGACAAGACCACAAATCCATTACCTAGAATGAAGAGGAGGAATTGAGACTTTCTGAATAACACTGCCAACAATCACCGCTTCTCTTAAACTGCAAGTCCCAGACTGTTGACAAAGAAAGATACAGAAAACATCAATGACAAACTTAATTCTAAAAAAAATAACATCAAAGAACATAGAATTCTTTGCCTACTTGAGCTGAACGAATCTCATAAAGGTGACCGGTGCTCTAACCCAGACACTAATCAGTGAACTCTGGTTCTTATTAGAATTCTCAGAATTAGTTTGTTCTAAATACAGATCAGAATGAAGTCCCAAATTGTTTCCAGTCCCTAATTCATCTTGTTGAACTTTATTTGACAAATTTGTAAAGTTTAAGTATTCTATGCATATAACAGCTATTGCTTCTATTTAACAAGAAATTTTAATATCTTATACATTTTATACTGCTAGATCAGATTCTCGATTAAAAGCTGTTTCATAGTCACAATTCAGAAAAAAAAAATGCTTTCATTTTAAATTTCAGCCAAATCAGCATATTTTGAGGTTAAGTCTGTATAAAGTGTGTGAATTTTCCCCGAGATGTCAGAATATTTTTAGGATATTCTGACATCTACCCCCAAAAGAAGCAGGTTACTATAGAGCTGCCAATCCTCTAGCACCAGACTAAGGGATTCATCAACTTGCAAGCTACTTGGGGCAATGCCCTTGACATGATTATGTGTGATAATTACTCAAAGTCTCCTACCTGACAAAGAGGCAGTAAAACCCCCTTGAAGAAGGCTGCTGGCTTGTAAAGAGACTTTTTCAACGATTGATAGAGGGAAAAGTGAAGCCTTTTGTTTTTCTGAATATCATCTCTTATCCTCGGAAGCAACACAAGGCTGTAAAAACGTTGGGCTTTTCTCACCCCCAGATTTGAAGAGAATATCCGCGTTGCTTGATACATAGCATTAGGAGACCACTTTTCCGGCTCCGTCAAATACAAAACTTCTTCCCAAAGTTCCAATGACGGAATATGTTTAAATGCTTTAGGTACTTTACCAGCTGTGAACCGACTTAGAAGTCTCCCAACTCTGCAATAAATGCAAGGGTACGCTTTATGAAGGGCAAAATAAAAGGTAAAACAAAGTTGCAAGGTAAACAATAGCAATCACAACATGCATTTTTTTGCATAAAATGAAATGCATTCTATATTCCTCTAAATCTAGCCCATATAACAGTAGTTACCATACCAAACAATGATTGCTAATATATGTTTATGTTGCACCATAGCTAATTAAGCAACATACCCTTTGTACAAGTCAATGATTCTGTTGTCCAATTTGGGAAGTGGACGAATTTCTGTCAATGATTGGATAGAAGTTTAAGCTGAAGAATGCAAAAAGCAAAATGACATAGACCAAGGAAAAGAGACGCATGTATTAAACTATCCACATGTTAATTAAAATTTGTATATGGTACCCGAGCTGACTTCTGCATCCTTCTCTTTAATTCTTTGTATAATGAGATCAGTCAATGTCTTCTGCGGACGTGCATCTTTTGACAAGAAAGCCTCCAATATTTTCTCATCCTCTTCATCAATCTCTGGCTGTTTCACAATGTTCAAGTTGGGTTGACATTTTTTACCACCACAAAAAATACTGGCTGTTTTATTGAAATTAAAGATAGAAGCTGCAAAGTTAACGAGGCTTTTCAATCATCAAATAGTTGTGTCCATATTCTTGATGTATAGACATGATTGATGAGACATTTATTCTGTAGCTACATGGTCGATATATATCTATTTTTGACAATGTCTTCCTTATAAGCGTAATTCACCTAGACACAAATCATGTAAAATAACATGCTTTACTATTTTTTTCTGATAACGAGGGATGTCCAAGTCCGTAGAACCTGACTAGAAAGGGGAGGGCAACTGGCCTCTTAGAGCACCGCCAATCCCATCGTGCATGTACAAGGCCCATCGAGATATAATCCCAGGTGAGTGGCTAACAGAGAAGGTTTGAAGTCAGGACTACTGCTTTTGGAAGCTTGTCCTGGTGTACCTAGACACAAATCGTGTAAAATAACATGCTTTAATATTTTTTTTCTGATAACGAGGGATGCCCGAGTCCGTAGGTCCTGACTAGAAGGGGCAGGGCAACTGGCCTCTTAGAGTACCACATCCCGCTGCCAATCTCCTTGTGCACGTACAAGGCCCATCGGGATATAATCCCAGGTGGGTGGCTAACAGAGAAGGTTTGAACTCGAGGACTTCTGCTTCAGGAAGCCTGTCCTGGCCATCCCACCAACACCCCATTGCTCATGCTTTACTACAATCACAATTATATACAACAGAATGGGGTTTTTGCTCGATGACATTTTCCACACACAAAAAAAAAACAAAGATTGACCTTTTTCCTCAAAATATATCAAATAATCGAGTAATAATAAAGGATATATAATGAGATAGAAAGAACTCACAATTCCACCATCATACTGACTCCCAGTCTCCGTAAACCCGTCAAATGCGTCCTCGTCGTCAGACTCTTCTCCAGCTATTTCATTTTCAGTAATAGCTGAAAATGCACTCTTCTCCTTCTCCTCTTCCTCAATTTCCTTCTGCTGGTTTATCGCTTCCTTCAAAATCTTCGCCGTCAAATTAGACGATATCCGCTGCCAAGGACAAAAAACCACAATCAAACAACCCGCCTTTCCAATCCAATCCGATTTCAAACTCTCCAAAATAACCAAATTGCCAAAGAAAATCAAATTTTCGCCATCAAATTCGACGAAATCCGCTTGCAAGCACAAAACCCAAAATAAAATAAAAACCGCCTTTCCAATCCAATCCTACTCCAAACTAGTCAAACTGCCAAATACAAGCACAAAAACTGCAAATTTTACCAAAAACTAAGAATAAATAAAAAAAGATGAAAAGTGAGAGAAGATGGGAACCTTCTCGTCTTGTTGGTGATGGTGATGTTTGGGGGCGCGAGATCGCTTGTGAGAGGCGACGGACTCGAAGTCGTCGGCATCGAGGGGCGGCCTCTGGGGCAGCGGCTGCTGCTGCGACTTCCGCTTCTTCGCCATTGATGTGGGGGGAGCTGAGCGCGGAAAACCCTAAACCCAGGGAAGGGAGAGGTGGCGTGGGCCTAACTCGCGTAGAAATGCGACAATTGTGGGGCCGTGGTTGGCTCAGCCAGATGCTCCAGACCGGCTTGGCTTGCTCTAGGTTTTTTTTTTTTTTGTAAAAAAAAAAAAGTTGGCACCACGAGTCTTTCGTTTAGGAACCACTTTGCGTTTGCTATGGCCCATGGGTGTGTCTGGCGGGTGAAAGCTGAAAGGGGTTTAAAAAATATCACTGGCAAGGCTAAAAATTTTCAGCGTAAAAGCGCGAGTGTGTTTGGCTGTAAAAGAATTTTATAGGTGAAAAAAACTTTTAACAGTGTTTTTCATTTAAGTGTATATTTATATTTTTTTTACCCCTTCTGTTGAAAAATACTGTTTATTAGACCGTGGAACCCACAACTAAGGGGCCGTTTGGGGCGTAATTAAAAGCAAAACATCCAGATGGGATGTTTTGCTACACTGTAGCATCTGGATATTTTATATATCCAGCTGAAACACCTCAGGTGGAACACCTCAGCTGAAACCACCTGAGCTGAAACACCTCAGGTGGTGTTTCAGCTTGATGTAAAAATCCACATAGATGCTACAGTATATATCCAATATCCAATCTGGATATTTTGCAATAATCACGCCCCAAACGGCCCCTAATTCATGTGACCTTATCTTCTCGTCTCGTCTCGGAGCACCTCTCCTTCCTCTCGTCTGCAAGTACCCCTCCTCCCTCTCATTCATATCCACTCCCCCTCATCTGCTCCCAGTGCTCCCGCCAACATTGTCGCACTTCTCTATCTTGTCTAGGGCTGCCATACGCCACCATCCACGATCTCTCTTCTCCTTAGTCGTTGCCTGTAGCTTGCTTGCCGCTCTTCTGCCGGGTGAGATCCTCTCCAACTACGATAATCTATCCATCCTCTACAGGTACGAGCTCTCGATGTGATCCTCATCGGAAATCAAACCCTAGGGCCTCCACTACTACTTCAATGGCATACTCCGCTATCTTCCCCTCCCACTGCAATTCTCAGTAAGCGCTTTGAGGGGTGTGCTCGACGTTGTTGGAGTTGGATGGGAAGATCGGTGGGGTAGAAAGTTCTATTTTTTCCCCAAAGATCCTATCTGCAAGTGTTTGTGCTTGCTCGAGTAAATTATTGATCCTCAATGTTGTTCAATGTTATGAAGTTGGATTTTATGAAGAAGGTTCACATGAAGAATCCAATCTGACATACCCAATCACCTCCTTTGATTTATCACCATTATTATTACTGCAAACTTTGGTATTGTAATCTTCTGGACTTAGAAAAGAAGCCCTAAATAAAGATTTAAAATCTAAGTGTAGAGAATTCATGGGTGAGGTATATTATCATCTCTAAACAGAAAAGCACCGTATTTTTAGGATGAACTTATTTATTGAGTCTTGCAGCCTAGGGTGACTAGAGATGATTACTTATCTAGATAGTTCAAAGAATTGAATGGTAGCCACATGGAGTAGTTCAGAGTATAACAAAGTAAAGAAATATGAGTAAAAGCAAAATTAAGTATCTTTGTTTTGCTATTACGATTTATACATATCAATTATCGAAAAGGAAAACCATTGCTTCATTGAGCCTAAATCATGCTTATGTGACTGCTCTTCTAGTAATTTGTACTAGAAAAAGATTGCTCTTCTCGAAATAAGTTCATGGCTCATACTAGCTTGAGCTTATATTCAATTAAAATGTTATCAAATTTTGAAACGTGAAGTTGAGGCTTTTGCTGAACTTTTATTTTATGCCTGATTTTTATGGGTCTCATTTTGAAACTATCAGCTCTTTTGATTCAAATAACACAAGTTAACTTTTGAATGAATCGGTCTTGCTTCATCTCTAGACTGAATTTTTTTATAGCGCTTTTACTGAACTTAAAGATCATATTTCATTAGAGTTTTTTGTTAACATCCATGTCCTGCGTTGTGTTTATATTTTGGGGTATTTTTTTAAAACTGACCCAAAAGGCGTCGGTTGAACCGATGTAACCAACACCTTTGAGAGACGCCTTAGCTATTTCTATCCCATTTTAAAGGGGCGATCACTTCAACTATGCATATCTTTCTCATTTCTTATCCGTTTTTGCCCTTTTTTTCATTATTTCTTATTTTTAGTGCTCTTTCTAATCATCATGATGTTACAAAGATGTTAAGCCATCACATACTATTTATCGCAGTTTTTATGGTATTTTTTTGATATAATATCAAAATCTTTGAAATATCATGATGACTAGAAAGAGCACTAAAAATAAGGAAGAATGAAAAAAAATTGGTGAAAACGGATCAGAAATGAGAGGGATATACATCGTTGAAGTTTATCCCACTAAAGTAGCTCAAAACAAAACAATGGGTGTTTCAAAGGGCCTTTCTCTTAAAAAATTTGTCTCATTTTAAAGGGACGATCACCTCAACGATGCATATCTCTCTCATTTCTAATCCGTTTTCACCCTTTTTTTTCATTCTTCTTTTATTTTAATGCTCTTTCTAGTCATCATGATATCACAAAGATTTTGATATTATATAAAAATAATACCACAAAAACTACAATAAATAGTATGCAAGGGCTCAACATCTTTGTGATATCATGATGATTAGAAAGAGTACTAAAAATAAGGAAAAATGAAAAAAATGGCAAAAACAGATCATAAATGAGAGAGATATGCATTGTTGAAGTGATCGCCACTTTAAAATAGGACAAAAACAGCTAAGGCAGCGGTTTAGGGTTTAGCTTTAACTGAAAGGCGTTGGTTCGAGTCAGTTTTAAAAAAAAAGCCACTATGGCACCTGTGTGGCTCGTCAGATACCCTGTTCGGGAATTAATTGGAACAGTGCATCAGATCGGTAATTTTTTTTTGTGTTTTATTTAATAAATTCCCCTTATGTTTAACTGTAAGATGTAAAAAAATATAGAGAAAAGTAAGGTAAATTTTTTTGATTTTTTGTAAGGTTAGATTGTACTTAGAATTACTTTTATGAAATATCATACACAAACTACAACAAATACTGAGTTGCATGTTAATTATAATTGCATTGTTCAAAATATCTTATTTTCATATAACTCAAATAGAGTGTTATATTTGTAGAGTATTAAGACTTCTTCTTGTCCACATCGTATGGTCTAATGATCATTATTGCAATGCTTCAAAGTATATTTGTAACACCCGAAAAATTTGTGTGCTTACTAAAATTGATTGATCTAAAAATATTAAATTTTAATGCTTATTTTGCTATGTTTTCTACATTGGAGTTAAAGTATATGAAGAGAGCTTTCCAACGCCACCGACGGTGCGCAAATCGGAGTTCTGAGCATAAAGTTATGTTAGTTTGAATTTTGGTATGCAGTCGGGGTATGCGATTGATCGCCGGAGTATGCGATTGATCTGGCGGGGTACGCGATTAATCGTCGGGGTACGCGATAGATCACATCGGCATTGAATACGAAAATTGCGTTTTGAGTAGATTTTCTTGAGAAAAAGATGCCAAATCCTAACCAAATTTGGAGAGGACGTTCATGAGGAGATTTTGGAGGATTTAAGAGGATTCCTATTGGAGGAAAGAGTCCATGATAAGGAAGGATTTGCATAAGAGGTGGAAACTCTAAACTCAATATAAACCCATGAGAGGGGAGGGCTTGTGCAATTCATATCAAACCCTAGCTCTAGAAAGCTTGTGCTTTTTCACCTTCCCACGTTCACCCTTCTCTCAAGCCTCTTCTTGGTGTGAGTCTTCATCCAAAGCTTGGAGCGGAGGCATCGCTACGAAGCGAAGAAGGCGAACGACGTGTAAAGGGCGAGACTTTTGTGAAACTAAGAGTAGGGTGATTTTACCACTATTCTTTGTGATGTATTTCAATCATATGAATGTTTATGATTCAAGTTCTGATGTCAAATATGTGACCTTTTTTGGGAATGAATATGTGTGGTATTTCTATTCATGAGTTGATTATGATCATGCTCTTATATATTAAGATGCAAGGGTCAATTGATATATGATATGTAACATGATAAAAGGTTATACTTTCGTAATTACAGACAATCCTAGGGTCTATAATTGATCTAGGAGGGGAGTATGGTTGTCTGTTAATAATATATTATCACTTATAATGTGTTATTAAGTGAGATAATCGAGTTTAATGAAGAGTCTTAATCTCGGCTAGATCTGTTTCTGTGCTGATAGTCTGTACTAAATAATTCATAACTAATTTAAATAAACTCGGAAAAATATACCGTCTATTAGGTTGGAAACTAGACTCAAAGGACTATATACAATAAAAATTTCAGAGAGTAATTCAATCTGTGCTGACGCTGGGAAGAGCCGGAATTCAACTATATGTAAAAATAGAATACTGTAATTAGGGTAAAAGTTGGAGAAACTTTAGTAAAACATTACCCTATGTTAGAATAAGTATACTATGACAGTAATATGTGTTATACAAGATCTTCCAGAAAGAATTACAGCAGAATGGACCAAGTATAATACTTTAATATTATGGGCTAATGATGGGTAGTTTGGTGTTTAGTAAGTCCTATGTGTTTCATGGTTGATATTGACTAGACTGTGTTTTCAATTGGAAGCCGAACCATCATCCCCTTTGACTAAAGTCTTAAACCTTAAAGTTTAGATCAATGTTTCTATGACCGAATTGAGTATTGGAATAGTTCCACCTATGTTAAAGCAATGTCTGACACTTCTGTTGTTGACACTTTATTTTGATACTTCTATGGTTAGTTGTGTGACGATAGAGATTAAGTAATCTCATTGGTACTCCTTTAGTGAGTCAGACTTTTGAAAGAGTATCGAAATATTTGTTGTACTTCTTTCGTGAGCTAGTTATCAGAATGAATATGTTTTTCATAGAGGATACCTTTCCTTCGAGTGAATAGTTACATCATAGATTCGTTATAAGAACCTTGTGAGATTTTGTCCAAGAGAGGTAAATTAGTTTCCCAGGATGAGAGATGGGTAGTCTCAATAGTACCGAGTGAAGACATTCGTAGTATGCTGGTAAAAGCCATAATAGACTCCGTCCAGTTGAGAGTTGTAGAATACTCATGTAACACCCAGAAAATTGGTACGTTAACTAAATGTATCTATTTTAGGAAACTGGTCTAAAATAGGAAAGTTTCATTTCCTGATTTGATTTCTGGTTTTGCGATGTGCTTTGATGTGTTATTTGATTTAATGATGTGATATAATTTGTTAATCGCATGGGTAATAGTAGTAGAAAACCAGGACGTGAGGGTTGGTACTGGCGCTGGGCACAACCTGGCACTGAGGCCTGCCTGGCGCCAGGGTCTGAGAACACCTGACGCCAGGAGTGGGGCCAGACGCCAGGGCATGTGTTCAGTGGATTACTCTTAATTAGTAAGTGAATTTGGTTTTGATGTGTGGTTAGTGATGCACGCGTGCTAGTATGACGAGTAGTGCAACCGCGGGACATCAGAGACCTGTGCGCGTAGGACTCAAGCCAAGACGCAAGATCTGGGCGCTGAGCCACGTGGCACTGGCCCAGGGGTGATTTATGAACGTGAGTAACCTTGCCATAAGATGATCTTCGGATGGTTGGAGTGATCTTGAGTCGACTGGAGTGAATCTTGGAGCAAAATCTACGATTTGACCTAATAGCGGTATGTATCGCGGAGGATCGGGAAGTATCAGTTCGGTTGAGATAATTAGAGAAGATAAATCTTGATTAAAGAGAGATAAATATTTTACTTTTTAATCAACCAATAGGAAGGGGGCATCTAGTTGGTTGGCCTAGATATCGTAGTTTCCTAGTTTGGAACGAGATATGTAAAGTATGATTAAGATTGTAAACTCGGCCAGTACTATTTCTGTGTCAACAGTTAGAAGTAATTAAATCATAACTAATTCAAAGAAAATAAAAAAAATATAAAATTAGTGAGATTAGAAACTAGACTCAAAGAGATAACTCCAATAAAAATTTCATGGTCTAATTCCAACTGTACTGACCGTGGGAAGAGTCGGAAGTGGACTGTTATGCGTATGATAGTGTGCTGTAATTAGGATTAAGATAGTGAACGAATCTTATTAGAGATTTGAAATCCTAATTAAATGAGGAAAACCCAATGGATTAGCATGGCTGAACGTCCCTTACTAATGAGGGAGACCTTTTAATTGGTAGTGAGAGTTTGGATTAGGAAGGAGTCTTGATTTGGAGATATCCTAGTTGTAGTAGGTTTTGGGTCTATATAAGCACAAGAGAGAGGGCTGGCTCGTATTTTTCAAGCGAAATCCTTTGTGAACATCCCAAGACTTTCTCCTTCTCCTTTGTTCCAGCAAGTTTTACACCTTTTCCTTCATCTCAAGAGTCAACGATTGAAGCGCTAAAGGGCGGCATCGTGTAGAGGAATCAAAAGCTTTCGCGAGGAAGCAAGAAAATACTACGTTTGGACTAGGTAGGATGATTTTTCCCACACTCTTGGATCTGAATTTCATACCTATATTGATTTATGATTGCGAGTCTTCATGAGAGTCAATCGCTAAATACCAATCTTTTGAATTATCTAGTTATTACGTGTTATTGCTCAATCGTGTGAACCTTGATGTTCTAATTCCTAATTGTTACACATGCTAGCCCAATGATGGGAAGTTTGAATTGTTTGGAGTCCTCTTTGAGGCTTCCTTGTGTCTTTCCATACATTTTAGCTATTTTGGAGTCTTAGTGACTGATGATGATTTCTGGTAATGCAATTCCTTATATATTGGATATCGATATTGCTGATTTGTCAGTTGTTGTTGAAATCTCATTGTTATATATTGTATCTTTTGTGTTTGTGTGGGTTTTGCATCCTACTGGGTATTTCTTCAGAATACTCATGCATCCTGTGATGCAGGCTGGGATAAAGATTAGATTTGGAGAACGTTGCAGGAGAAGGAAAAGCTCAAGGATTGCAGTCAAAAAGTTAGGAAGTTTATGTTGCTTTTGAAATAAATTGCTGTGACAATAATGGCCTGTGTGCCAAGAAGTTTTAGTGATTTTGTTAAGAGATTTTAATGACTTTTATTTTGGGATAATTTGATATTAAGAATTTTTATTTCATATGGTTTAATGATGTTGATTCATATGACTGAGTGGTTTCAATTACACATCCTTTTGAGATGTTGGGGTTGACTGGTGAATGAGTATTAAGTTGCGTGCCTGAATTTCGGCTTCAAGAATTTCTCGCCTAAGGGTCGACTTCCGCACTCCGTCGAGGCTTGAAATTTCAGGGCGTGACAATATTTGAATTTCAAATCCTTATAGAAGTATTATATTTTCTTCCTGAAGATACCCTGTTCTTACTTGTTGCATGAATAGTCAAGGATATGTTGAGGTCCCTCTGTCTCTTTTTAATAGTCCACCATGAACTGATTTGCTTAATTTTTTGTTTTCCAACTTACGGAGGGATAATGTTTTTTAGGAGTTCACATGAGGCATAGAGACTATATCCATTCTCAATCTTGGGAGAACGATTTTTTGCTTAAATGTCTACGTATTGTATATGTTTGACTGACCAATTTTTTATGCCTAGTATTACTGTGATGTCTATTTAAAACTTACAACTAACTAACTAATGAGACTCAACATAAGAAACAAACCTCACTGTGGTCCATGGAATTGTTCTGCATGGCTAGTTATTATGATTTGACATAATTATCAACTGGATTGGCCTTATGGATCATCTGATGCATTAAGAAGCTGAATAAATTTTTATGGTAGTTCACTAACTAGATTGGCCTTATGTTGTCAATAATGGGCTAAGTTAAAGTAAACATCTTCTCATGTTCACCTCTCTTATTTAGATTTCATATCACCATGTTAGCTTGATTCTATATGTTTACCTCTATAATATTATTGATTTATTTGTGAGGATGAGATGGATATGGGTCTCTATTAAGTAACGGTTGTCGATTCTCCCATATTATCGACAAATGGATAAGGGATGGCTTCTACTTCAGAATTACAAGCCATGTTATTCAAGCATCGAGAGCCGACTAATGAAATACGACTTGCGTTGTATTGATTTCTATTGAAGCAAAGTAATGAGGCAAAACTGAAATATGGAGCCGTCAAAGAAGCTACCAGCAAATTTTTAGTCTGCGCCAGAACTATAAGTCATATTTGGCATCAAGCTATGAACTTAAATTAGGAGAATGAAATTTACAAATTTCTTGACTATAGCTCTCAGAAAAAGGTAGGGTTGGGTGAAAAAAACTCGACCTAAACTTGGTTTGGATTAGTGAAGTTCCATAAAAGATTGCACCAACATTCAGTCCTTGGGATACAAATTGAAGGTTAAAACAACACTGCATAGTCGATTAAAGGAAGGTATGATTAGAACCCATTCTAATGCGATCAAGCCAAGACTCACTTTGGAAAACCAAAATGCTCAACTAAGGTTTTGCATATCGATGCTAAATCCAACCAATCTTTTGTTTGAAAGTTCATTTTTCCAATATATGCCCAATTATGTGCATATAGCTGAAAAATAGTTTTTCATGACAAAGGTGTCTGAAAAATATTACCTTCTGCCAAAAGATGATGATCTACATCGAAGTTATCAGAGTACACAATACATCACAAAAGTGATGTTCATAGCGGCAGTGGAGGGCTCAAGATTTGGCAAATCAGAGAATGTGATTTTTTATAGGAATATTGGTGTATATCCTTTTCTATACCAAGAAGGTGCAAAAAGAAATAGCAAAAACTAGCCAGTTGGAATGGTAGAGACGCAACCGATTGTTTTAGTAACAAAGCAAGTGACAAAAGATTTGTTAATTTCAAAGGTGCTCCCTGACATTCAATCCAAATGCCCTCATCCTAATGAAAGGCCTATTTACATCCAGCATGATAATTCTAAACTGCACATTAGTCCCCTAGACTATATGAGTTTGTGGAAGTAGCTACGAAGAATGGATTTGACATTCGACTCATTTGTCAGTCCTAATAGCCCTGATCTCAATATTTTAGATCTTGGCTTCTTTCGCTCCATTCAAACTTTACAACATCAAGAAGCACCAAAATCTATTATTGAGCTTGTCAATCCATATGATGATTTTCCATCCATCAAATTGAACCGAACTTTTTAAGTCAGCAACAATGCATGATTGAGATATTGAAGGCAAACCCATTTTGTAGTTGATGGAAAAATTGTTTGCAGAGTTATGGAGGTATGTTTCTACATGGTCACATTAATTTTTGCCATCTTTCTTAGTGCTTGCTCCAAGATGTATGAATTTGATGATCCTTCAAATTTATTAACCAGACAATCAACATACAAAATTTCAATCCAACAGCTGCTGATTGAATCAAATAACTGTCCATATCTCATATAGTTAGCTAGATTTTAGTATTGGTAAAATCATTTTTGGACTTCAATTTTTTTTTAATTTCAAAATTGCTTTTGAATTTCAATTTTGTCAACTTGATTATATTGGTAAAGTTGTTTTTTATTGACTTATAGATGCTCTTTCTAGCTAGTTACACTAACATTTATCTACTGTTTTCATATGATTTTCTCATCTTTCTTTTCTGTTTGCTAGTTGTTGAACATAGATTGAGCAACTTGATACAATTAGTACTAGTGGGTGCTTGTATAGTCACTATGACTGTGATCATTTTGCAAGAGGAAACAAAATTTTACTTCTCAATTCATTGTTTTCCACCTCAATGGAATTTTGATATGGTTGAAAATTACCACTTTACTACTCAATTTTGATTTTGCACTTCTATTTTTTGTGGTTTCTATTTTTGTTTTTCTATAGGGTTTATACTATTGCTAATATAGGTTGTGTACTTGATCTCAATCATTAGTTTTTCTATCTAGTTCTTGTGCTACTTTAGTTGATCATTTGCATGGTTTTAATGGTCAACATACCAATTTAATGCTCAGCTCCTCTTACTGAAAGTGTGTTTTTTATTTTATAGTAGAAAGTCTTTTTTTCATTGTGTTTTCGATGGTTTCCTAGACTTTAGTTTTCCACAGTGGAGATGGACCAATAGTCTGCAAGAGGGAGGAATGAAATCCTTTTCAACGGTTCATCACTTTTCTATCCTTTCTGTTTCTGCCCACAACCAGTCCTCCTCTTCTAGATAGCTTGCATCTACTTTCTCAGAAGCTAGTAGTGGTTGCCATCAAACTTTGTGTTCTTGGGATTGTTTGGGAAGTCTAGTTGAAAAATATTGGTCTAGTTCAGATAGAAATATGCAATTGTGGTAGACTTGTAGTCATGACTTAGGTCAAATCTCTCTTGCACTAAAATTTCGTATTGGATATCAATATTCACCATGTTGTCTGTCAATAAATGATGAGAACCAGGAAAAAAAAAGCGTTCTCAGGTATACACTAAGTTCTTGTTTTTTTATTTCTTAGTTTTCCTTATCAATTTTAGTTGTCATGATTAGTAATTCGTCTTATTTCATATACATCCATCCTTTTTGGCCTTTTCCCTAACAATGAAGTTATCGTTTTTACTTGCTTAAAATTGTAAGACGTATGGGCTGGAATTGGCCTGCCTCCTCAGCCATTTAAGATGATATTTTTCTTTAAAATTTCATTAACTTCTAATCTCTTTCTTTAACAAACTTTAGCTCTGATTATATATGTAGTTAAATTGTTCATATATGCACCAATAGCTAAGGATTGAGAGATCCACAATCAATTTTTCTCTGCCTTAAAAAATCATCTAAGGGATTTTGCAATTGTTTAATTGAATCAATATTTACAATCGAGTTCATCAAACAAGATAGCAAGTTTTTTTTATCACGGTTCTAATAGAAGGTTTTGGTTTCAATTCTATCTTGTGCTCAACTGTACTTTTTTTTGTGTGTGCTACTTGTATTCAGAGAAAATAACCCATATGTACCACCAACAAAAACATTAGAGGGGCAAATAAGAAACATTATGAGTTCAATACATAAATACCAAGGATGTGAGGTTTGGTTATCCTCTTAACTTAGGGCACAATATTTATCTAATCCAAGGTCTGCCATAAAATAAAAAGGATATAACTTAGGGTCTGTCATACAACAAAAAAGCAAAAAAACAACCTCATCCAAGGTAAGATAGCAACCTTAGTCTTCTTTCTTTCTTTTTTTATCTTCAAAAGTGAGCTAAGAAGGATAAAAAATGTGATTTTACACAAAAAGAGGATCATCATTGAAGTTATATTTCCATTTTAGCTTAATTATTTTGTGTTGCAAGGCACAAAACAGATATCTATTGGAGGTTCCTCGAGGTGAGGTCTAAAGCTTTGGACATGGCTGCCCAGTTGGAAAATCATCGTTGAGCAAGACTAGGCAAAGTTTTATGAAGCTCTTTGGTATATGGCTTCCCAGTCATACAAGGTACCCCCTGCATCTCTCAGGTGATGAAACACAGCCCTTGCATCGAGTAGTGAAGGCGGAGAGGCCTTTGAAATGGAGATGGGGAAAATGAAGAAATATAATCAAAGTTTCAGTAGAAGCCCTAAGAGGCTTACCAGTATTTTGTAAAAAGTACTCAATTTTTATGTGGATGATTGCAGAACTTGTGAGGTTCTACAAATGAAATTGCTTTATTATTAATATAAATCTTGAAAAATTTTATTGATTGATGTAATCATATTGTTTACATGAATAATAGAGAGTTGACTGATCATTCTTTTATAAGTTGTTTGATCCAATTGTTCAACATTTGTTGAAACTTGTGATGTTGGAAGGATGTGGAGCTAGAGCTATGAGGTTGAATTTTTTACTGTTGCAATTTGGATGTAGGTGATAAGGATGATAGTAGAACGTGTGTGAAATGCTGCCCTTTTTCTCTTAAATAACATCCAAAAGAAGAAGGAGAAGAATGAAGACAAGGATGACAAGGGGGGCAAAATTTACAATAATGTAAAGTGCACATGGGATAGTAGCATTTGTGTTTTTGGTCGCATGTCAAGGAAGTATTGAATGCCTTGACTTTCTCCAATGGTGCATCTGGTTTCAGTTTTGTACTCATCTTTAAATCAAAATGTACACTTTACATTCTTCTTATATGGGTGAATTAAATTCACACCTCAAAAAGTATAACTCTCACTTCCATTGAACACATTTCATGTAACAAGGCAATTTTTTTTTGCCAACAAACTTTCTAGAGCTCAATCCACCTGAATTGCATCTTGTCTAAGTTCAGCTTCATCTCTTCTTGCTTCTCCATGGGCCTCTCTGCATCTAATCCTTTGTTACTGCGAGCTTCCCATGACTCATGAGATGGGATTCTCAGCACTACTGGCTGGTTGAAATTGTAGATGACTAAGAGCGTCTGGATGCAGAAGAAAACATACAGTTGCTCCCAAGCACAAGATCCTACCTATCTGCATACACATCCTGAATTGCACAAAGCATGATTGAATTTGCATCTCTCCATGACTTTATAAATGCTACAACTACCTCCTCGACATTACCCTCAATACCAGCATTCGATATGTGTGTTCCAAGCAGCCACATTACCCTACGGCATATCTTCCCACAATTTATGTGCACCATGAAACAACCTAGTTTCGCAACACACATGTACATGAATCCAATTTGGAATAATTTATGCATAAAAAATACATATTTTTATATACTTTTTTACCTCTGTGTCAGTCTTAATTTCTAATTAAAATAAGGAATAAAATAAGTTTTAGTAATTAGTTGAGTAATTAGGAATTTAATAATTAATGCTCTCTAAATGGCTCAATTTAGATATGTTTCATAATTTTATGAATATTTGGTGCATCTAATTTGGGACATGTTTTATTTTGTATAGGTTAAAGTGTTCGAACTGCCGAGCAGCCGAATTACCGAATTAAAAGCCATTAGACGGGTTTTAAAGTGCCAAAATGACCCAAAAGCTGAGAAATGCGAAGAGAAGATCTAAGTCGTTGATGTTCACTGATGAAGAAGATGGGCGCGTGGAATTAAAGATGGGTGTTCATATTTGATCTGATGGATGAAGATGATATGGCGGGTTTTAATTGAGAGAGAAAAAAAATAAAGGAAATTGAAATGAACCGGCTGGTTCAGTTCGAAGAAAAAAAAACCCGAGCTTCTGCTAGAGTGTCCTTCAGAACAGAGAGCGCTCGAGCGCTCATGGCGAAATCAGACGGCGGAGGGCCTGGGTTCTGACGATGGCTGAGCAACGAGGACTAGAGGAGAATCGATGGCGAAAGTTCGAGACGGCGAGCGGCTGGGTTTGGGAACAGAATGGCGGCCATGGAGACGATGGTTTGGGCAGCCGACAGAGAGAATAGAAGCGGCGATGAAATGGGGCACGGTGAAGACGATCGGCGATGGCAACAACAGGAGAAGAAGCTGAGCTCACGGCGAGGCTGGAGGCCGAGTAGAGGAGGAAATTTCTTATATTTGAAAGAGGTGTGCTCAAGTTGGATTGTCGATTTGGCCTGCGTAGGGCTCTCAAATAGAAACCGGCTCGATTTAGGACTCATCCAAAGGAGAAGCATGCTGAGGATGGATACGGATTTTGGCTCATCTCAAGGTGAAAGGGAGGAACAGGACTGTTTCATCTAGTAGTAGTATAAAAACAGAGTCGGCTGGGCAGTCGAGTAGAGAAGACAACCAGAAGTTTTTTTTATTTTCTTTCCGTTAAAAAGATTTTTGTTTTTTTCCTGTTTCATTGTCATTGCTGTTCTGTCGCTGTTCGAACTATTGCTGTGAACAGTAACTCTCCGAGAAGAAGAACAGTACCTTTCTATTTTTCATTATCTCACAATTTCTTGTAAGTTAAATCTGATCTTTAATTCAAATGAATTCTTTTAAGTTTGCAGTTAAATTCTTTTATATGAGTAGCTAAATTGCTGTCTAGGGCTGAGATGAAGCCATGATTAGTTGTAGGAATAGTATTCATGTGACGCAATTGTTATCTAAATTAATGCGTTTTAACGATTGTTATTCTCAAATTTATTGCATTGAATCATAAATTTAATATGCTATTTGGATATTAGTTGTGATTTATCTAGTGATGGATACAATTAATGATTTCAATCTTATTTGTTGATATGCAAGAGAATACAAAATTCTACTTAAAAATTTATATGCTTTCATGCTGAAATCTTCCGTAGGAGGATAGATTGAATTCAAATCTCTACGAGATAATCGTGAGAACAATTGCTGATTTTGGATAATTATTCCTATGATTGTCATGTGTTGATTCTTATGCCTTACTGTTTTAAATTCTTGGTTAAAGTTCAAATTTTTATTTGTCAAATTAGTTTCTTTTGAATATGTTAATTAATTATTTTTATATTAGTTGGTTATTTAAAGTTATTTAATTGCATTAAGTCTTTGATTAGTCGTAGCTGTAGTTAATCAAATCAATTTAATTCTTCAACAAGGGTACTAATCTGATCTTCGAATTACAATTCCATAAACACAAGTCCCTGCGGGTTCGACTTCGTAAAATTGTGCGACTATACTCAAATACGATTCGTACACTTGCGAGTAAAATTAAGATATTAATTAAAATAACAACAGAATCCAGTTTTAAACCCCCTTTTAAGCAATATGTAACACTACACCCAACAAAGACATGTCCCATGACTCAAGCTTGAGCTGAAAACTCATAAAGGAATTGTTACGCCCCAAAATTCCTGGCTTCGTTAGAGTGCGGAAGTCGTTGAGATGATGAATATATAAAGAAGCTAGAAGTTTTAGAACACGACTGAAATACTACCTCACATTCAATTATACCATCATATAAAGACACATAATTGAAATAACATAGCTTGAAAATGAAACTTATGAATAAAGTGAAACAAAAGATCCATATGTTCTAATGAGAATCCAATAATTCAAAAGTTTGGCCCATATGCCAACATTATTACAATGTTCCAAACTAAAATTTAAAGTAAAACTAAAGCTCTTCTACGCTCTTCTACTGCAGGCTTTGAGTTCCTTCACTTCCTCTAATTTTTCCACGATCTATATCTATACCTGCATCACATGATGCATGAGTATTCTAAAAAAATACCCAGTAAGATGCAAAAATCATAACAAAATAGGGATACACAAGACATGATAAGGAATATGATCAATATGATAAGAACTGAATCATTAACAATTCCAAAATTGGAAACATAAAGCTTTCATCAAATGAGAAATATCAATATTCACCAAGACTCTAAGACAGCTAAAGTGTATGAAGTTACAATTTCTGCTCTCAGTCATCACCACTCACAAGTGGTTACTTGATCTTTTTAATATTAAACCCTTGCAAGTGCACAAGGCAATTGTACTAAAGCGACTACTTAGGGTTGTTGAACCACATGGATGGAAGATTAATATACCAAATTCAAGAGGAAGGTTGTTATTTTGATTTAATCTAAAAAAAATAATTAATCCTAGTTGATTAAAGTGAGTTGTACTAAGATGGAGAAGTACCAAGGCTTCAAATCCACCACTAATTAAACTAGTTTTATCATCTCTCTCTCTCTCTCTTGCATGAAATTCATAGTTGATGTGATTACTGTATTCCTCTCGGACATATGCTATCAATTCAAATATTGCACTTACTCCTCTCAGACGTAGCACTTAAAACAATTAAAGCAATGGAATTGTGACACTATCTCTCGAGCATAGAATCAATGAAACTTTATTCATAAATAACACCTTAGTCTACATACGTTCCTCTCGAACACGCAAGCATTCATCGGATTAAAATTCATTAAATTCACCCTAGCCTCTATCGAGCACATAGACTAAATCTTAATGAACTAATATTAATAATATAACAAAGTTCCATACATCAACTAAACAAGATTAGAGAGAAAGAAAATGATACAACCAATCTAATCGGGCTTCATCTACACCTTGGATGTAGCTTAGCCAAGCATCGGACGAAAAGCACTATTCAGCATCTTCATCATCTTCTTCGACTTCTTCGTAGAGCCTTTTTTCTTCTCTCCTCTCCTCTCCTCTAGCCATCACAAGACTCCAAAAGAACTCTCCCATATGTCCTTGTCTAAACCCTCCTTAAGGCTTATATAGTAGGGTAAGAAAGGCCACGAGCATCCCTCTCAAATCCCAATTGAAAAGGGTTTTTGTTTCACGTTTTCGCTGTCGGCGATCGAACGGCCTGGTCTGGTGATTGATCGCATCTCATACGACGATCGATCGCACTTCGCTAATGTATTTTCTCTTCGTCCCACGATCGTTCGGCAAGCTTTCTTCATACAGTGATCGATCGGCCTGGCTGCGATCGATCGCTATCTCTCGTAACAAAATTACAGTACTTACGATCGATTGGGAAGGGTGGTGATCAATCGCGTAGTCTCTTGCGTCCAGTCTTTGAGTCAGGCGATCGATCACGTACGTCTTGCGATCGATCGCACACGGTTTTGCCATGCAATTTCTTCTTATTTCCCTCTTCTTATTCCAAAAGGAGTGCAACTTTATTCTCAAACAAAACAACAAAAACAACATTAAAGTATCACTAAATCTATTCAAACACTAACGTAAAGACAAGTTTTGGAGCTAATAAAATACATAATTTAAGTATAAATCATTACTTACCCGATTACCTTAGTTGTTCTCGTGCAGGAACCCGACCATGTACCTAGGATACGGGCCCCATCAGTGTTTACAGACACAATGGGCGAAGACTGCTAGACTTTCTGTAATGTCTCAACAGCCTAAAAACGTACGTATGTGCCTTGTGCTGGGCTGGTGATTGTTTAAATATAAAACCCTTGCAAGTGCATAAGGCAATTGTACTACGGCGAGTATTAAGAAGGGCTATCGAACCTCAGGGACGGATTAATATTTTATCAAATTCAAAAGAAAGCAGTAGTGTTGATTTTAGACTAAGAAAGCAATGAACTTTAACTAAACTAAGTGAGAATTAATTAATATGGAGAAGACCAAGGCTTCGAATCCACCACAATAAACTAGTGTATCGCTTCTCTCTCTCTTTTGAATAAAGATTTCCAATTGGCTAGCATATTCCTCTCGGACATACACTTGTCAACTCAAAATATAGTGTTCTCCTCTCGGATGTAACACATAAAACAATTAAAACATGGAATTGTGATCTATCTCTCTCGAGTATAAACCAATGAAACTTTATTTATATATAACACCTCAGTCTACTCACGTTCCTCTCGGATACGCAAGTATTCTTCGGATTGAAACTCACAAGAATTCACTCTTGTCTCTCTGGAGTACAAAGAACAAACCTTTATTGAATTAACGGTGATTACACAATAAAATCCATACACCAACTAGAGTAAAAACATAAGATGAGAGAAAAGAAACTACACAACCAGATTATTGGGCTTCATCAACGCCTTGGAAAAGTGTTTAGCCTCGCATCGAAAGAGAAATCATCATCATGTTCTTCATGTTCTTCATCTTCTTCTCTCCTTTGCTCTAGCCTCCAATTTAGCTCTAGTTCTCCAATGGTTGTTCTCTGGTAGCCCAAAACGTTCTCCCATAAGGCCTATTTATAAGTTTGAAGAGAAACCACGAAGTCCCCTTCCAAATCCGAGTCGAAATAGGTCTTATTTCGGTTTTCCGCATACGGTGATCGATCGCTCTGTATTGCCGATCGTTCGCTTGCCGATCGATCGCAATTCCTTCGTTATTTTCCTCCGATCAATCGTTTTTCGATCGATGCCGTATAATACCGAACGATCGTAGTTACTGTCTTGCGCGATTGAAAAATTCCACTAGATACGATCAATCGTTTTTAGGTCTGATCGATCGTTTTCTTCAATGAACTATTTTTACGGCTGAGGCGATCGATCGCATTGATAGTCGATCGATCGTGGTTACTGTTTATGAATTTCAAATGGCTATAACTTTTCACTCCGAACTCCGAATTGTTGGTGGCGTTAGAAAGCTGAGTTCTTGAACTTTAACATGAAGCTTGAATCAGTCTAATTTGAGATTTTTACACGAAGTTATGATGATTTAACCATTTGAGTTACTTTTCACCTCATTTTTGTGTATTACTCTCGTTTACTACAAAACCCAAAAACTATATTAAAGTAGTAGTTATTCTAATCAAACACTAGCATAAACATAAGTTTAGAAGATAATAAAATGCATATTTCATGTAAAGATCACACCCCAAACCTACATTTTGCTAGTCCCTAGCAAAACAAAACAAAATCAAACAAACTAAAGAACTAATGCAGAAAAGTAAACACCACTTTCGTAGGGAACACGAATGCATTAAGCGTATGCAACAAGCCGTTAAACCTCTAGGTGTCCCTAGTAGGACGAGTGTTGTCTCCTGAGGGTTTGCAGCCATGATACCCACAAACATGTATTTATTAATCTAATTAACTTAAGTGCAAAAACAAAGCAAAAATTAAAACATTGCAAAACAAACAAGCTTATTATCCCGATAAATGTAAACTACAATGCTTAAGAGAATTAACCACACGTACTTGGTTCATAATCAACAGGAATGTAGAAGCCCTCAAGTAAGTGGTTTTATTCCACACTTTCATCTTGGAAATTTCTGCTCAATATAATATAGCATGATAATATAGATAGTAAAAATGTAGAACATTGTAGCAATACATTCTAAATTTCTGTTTTATACAGATCCAGTGTTACCCATTAACCAAAGAACATCAGAATCTACATAGTCATCGTAATCTTTAGGTTCATAATAGCACAGATCTGCGCGCTTCCTTCGGGTCCAACATTCTAGATTTGAAAGGATAATACACCACAAACTTCTTTTTTTTTCTTTCGCTAGGACTGTGTAAGGCCCGACTTCAAGATGCTTAGGTTTAGCAAATGACTCAGGCCAATGACTCCCAACCAATTTGGCTTAGGGCATTAGGTTTTAAGATACCGCTTCGGGCCCGAGCATCAGCCTAAGTTAATCCTATAAAGTCAAGCAGCCCCTTTCTTTCATTTTGTTTTCATTTTTTCGCATTTTCATTTTCGCATTTCATATTTTCAGCACATCTTTACTCAGTCCAGGCTGTATTATACTCTCAACCTATTTTCGGTTCCAATCCCTTGCCATAGCCAAGTAAATGGTCTATCATGATCTTTTAAGCTCAACAGATAACTACACATCATCCAATGACTATGACTAAAGACATCCCACTGTAAATTAGCATTCAACAAATCTCTAGATGGTATTACTATATGTACTAATGTGTGTGAGTGAGTTTTCTTAGTTCAAGCACCTATTCCAAAAGGACTGTAACAGAAAGATATGCTCAGTTAAGTGTATCTATCCTCCAGTATACTTACTCACACTTCCAATGTAAATTAATCTCATAAGAATTGTAATATGCATCATTACGGGATAAACTATTAAAACCTAACAAAATACTAACAAACAACTTAAAAACTAATCAAAATTTTTTTTTCCTGTATGAAAAGAATATTCCCTCCCCCAAATCTATTATGAACGTTGTCCTCAATGTGAACAAAATATAACATGACAATGAGCATATAACAAAGAAAATCAGATAAAGGAGAGAATACACCTGAATACGTGGGTTGCCTCCCACCAAGCGCTAAGTTTAACGTCTTCAGCCAGACTGAGCCACGATCATTATGTAATTATCGGATCAATTAAATACACCAGCCCATCATCCAGGTCACCAGCAGCCCTCGAGATAGGGTTTTAGATGATGGCCATTAACTTTGAATGTACTCCCATCTTTTGGATTTTGGATCTCAACAGCACCATGTGGAAATACTTCTTTGACAATAAAAGGCCCAGACCACCGAGATCGAAGCTTCCCAGGAAATATGTGCAGCCTAGAGTTGTAAAGTAGTACCTTCTGATCAGGCTGAAAGGACTTTCTGAAGATCATCTTATCATGTACGGCTTTGGTCCTCATCTTGTAGAGTTTGGCATTCTCATATGCATCAAAGTGCATCTCCTCTAATTCACTTAGTTGATGTTTTCGCTGCTCACAGGCTTTATCCAGATCAAAGTTGTAGGCCTTAATAGCCCAATAAGCCCAGTGTTCCAACTCAACAGGTAAATGGCAAGCTTTGCCATATACCAATCTATAAGGAGACATGCCAATAGGGGTCTTGAAAGCTGTCCGGTAGGCCTATAATGCATCATTCAGTCTCAAGGACCAATCCTTTCTATCGAGGCGAACCGTCTTCTCCAGAATCTGCTTGATTTGGCGATTGGAGACCTCCACTTGGCCACTCGTCTGAGGATGATATGGTGTGGCAACCTTGTGGGTGACCGAGTATTTCTTGAGAAGAGCCTCAAAAGACCTGTTACAAAAATGAGAACCGTCGTCACTAATAATAGCACTAGGAGTTCCAAACCTGCTAAAAATGTTAGATTTCAGAAATTCCAGCACAACTTTATGATCATTGGCCCTAGTGGCAACGACTTCAATCCACTTAGACACGTAATCCATAGCAACAAGAATATATGCATGACCAAAAGAAGGTGAAAAAGGTCCCATAAAATCGATACCCCATACATCAAACATTTCAACAATCAATAAAGTTGACAATAAGCATGGGCGTCATATTCCTTTTAGACAAAGCTCCTAGTTTTTGACACCGATCACAAAATTGACAATAATCATGGGCGTCTTTGAATAAAGTTGGCCAATAAAAACCGCTTTGAAGTACTTTGGCCACGGTTTTCTTTCCACCGAAGTGTCCACCACAGGCATGAGAGTGACAAAAAGATAGGATGCTATGAAACTCACTCTCAGGGACACATCGTCTTATGACTTGGTCAGCACATATCTTAAACAGGTCAGGGTCATCCCAATAGTAATGTTTGACTCGAGAGAAAAATAAGTCTTTATCATGTCTAGACCAAAAGGTTGGGATTCACAATATGTGCAAACCAAGGTGGAGATGTAGTGGAGACAGCAAAAAGCTGCTCATCAGGGAATGAATCTCTTTGAGGGTCATGGCTATGCAGATCAGGAATAGGAATTCTGGATAGATGATCAGCCACGACATTCTCAGAACCCTTTTTATCTTTAATTTCAAAGTCAAATTCCTGCAGGAGTAAGATCCAACGAATCAGCCTCGGCTTGGCATCCTTCTTAGAAAGAAGGTACCGCAAGGCTGCATGATCAGAGAAAATAATGATCTTACTCCCCAAGAGATATGACCTGAACTTATCTAATGCAAACACAACAGCAAGCAACTCTTTTTCTGTGGTAGTATAATTCAATTGAGCATCAGTGAGTGTCCTGCTAGCATAGTATATAACATGAGGAATTTTGTTGATGCGTTGGCCTAATACTGCCCTTACAGCAAAATTAGATGCGTCGCACATTATTTCAAAGGGTAGTGTATAGTCAGGGGGCTTAATGATGGGTAAGCTAGAGATGAGGGTTTTTAATGTGGTAAAAGCTTCTTTGCATGACTCATCAAATTCATATGGCACGTCTTGACCTAAAAGGTGACATAATGGACCTAATATCTTGCTAAAATCTTTGATGAATCGGCGATAAAACCCTGCATAGCCAAGGAACGACCGTATTTGCTTAACTGATGTAGGTGGTGGTAAATTAGCAATCAGGTCAACCTTGGCCTTGTCAACCTCTATACCCCTTTTTGATATAACATGTCCAAGCACAATCCCCTGTTGAACCATGAAGTGGCTCTTCTCCCAACTTAACACTAAGTTCGTGTCCTCGCACCGTTTTAAAACCAAAGAAAAATTATGCAAGCAATCCTCAAAACAAGTACCAAACACCGAAAAATCATCCATGAAAACTTCCAAAAATTTATCAATCATGTCGGAAAAAATGGACATCATGCATCACTGAAATGTCACAGGGGCATTGCAAAGACCAAAAGGCATCCTTCGATACTCGAATGTACTGAAGGGACATGTGAAAGTCGTCTTTTCCTGATCCCCTGGAAAAATTGGCACTTGATTATAGCCGGAGTATCCATCTAGGAAACAATAAAATTCCTGGCCAGCTAGCTTCTCTAAAATTTGATCAATGAATGGGAGAGGGAAATGGTCTTTACGGGTGTTGGAGTTCAGCTTCCTATAATCAAAGCACACCCGCCATCCCGTGGTCTCTCTTATTGGCACAAGTTCATCTTCTGAGTTTGGTTTCACCGTGATGCCTGATTTCTTAGGGACAACTTGGATGGGGCTCACCCACTCACTGTCAGAGATAGGGTATATGATTCCAGCGTCTAAGAGTTTCGCTACCTCTTTCATCACCACTTCTCTCATGTGAGGGTTCAACCGTTGCTGCCCCTCCCTAGAAGGTTTGGCATGGTCCTCCAGGTTTATGCGATGCATGCACACAGAGGGGTCTATACCCCGGAGGTCAGCCACTGTCCTATAGCTCGCCGGTGTGTGGTAAGGATCTCCAACAACTGGGCTTCCTAGTCAGTAGATAGGCTAGATGAGATAATCACAGGAAGGGTTTTGTTGGGTCCTAGGAAGACCTATTTGAGGGAGCTAGGAAGGGTTTTTAGTTCAAGTGTGGGTGGGGATGCTATGGAGGGTTTAAGTGGTGGGGCGGTAGACACAGGGAGAGGGTCGGGGTGGGGTCTCCATTGGATATGTCCAGGGTATAAAGCGGCTACTAAATGGTGATGGACCTCCTCAAGGTCAGGTGTGCCCTCATATTTATCGATCCAGTCATAGAAAAGGGTGTGCTCAAAGGCATCTTTAAGCACAGCAAATGGAAGGTATTCCTGGACGAGGTCATCTAGGTCGTCAGCCACAAGGCACTCAGCTTCACCCGAGGGTTGTTGGGAAGCACTAAAGATGTTTAATTTAACTTTCATGTTCCCAAATGAGACGTTCATAAGCCCTAACCTACAGTTAATAGTGGCATCAGCTGTGGCTAGGAAAGGGCGGCCAAGGATAACAGGAATTTAGGATTTGGAGTTGGCAACTGGTTCCATGTCTAAGACAACAAAATCAACAGGAAAGTAGAACCGGTCAACTCCAACAAGGACGTCTTCTATAACACCTCTAGGTCTGCGAATGGATTGGTCTGCTAATTGAAGAGTGACTGAGGTGGGTTGTAACTCTCCTAGGCCAAGTTGTTCATACACTGAGTAAGGGAGGAGGTTGACACTGGCCCCTAAATCCAAGAGAGCTCGGCTAATGGTATAGTCACCGATGACAATGGATATAACAGGGACACCTGGATCCTTAAATTTAGGTGGCATATCACTGGTCAGTAAAGAGCTCACTTGGTTAGTCAAAAAGACCTTTTGGGTGACATGGGATTTGGTTTTCCTCTTTTGGGTACATAGGTCTTTCACGAACTTGGCATAGGCAGGTACTTGTTTGATGGCATCTAAGAGGGGAAGGTTAATCTTAACCTGCTTGAACACCTCTAACATTTCCTCCATTCTTTGGTGGGACTTATTAAACGGGGAGGGTTGGTTGAGGCATTGAGGGAAAGGAGCCCGAGAGATATAGGATTTTTCATTGGTGGGCTTTGTAGGAGCTTCCTTCTGCTGAGGGAGACTAACCGGATCAGGCATGGTAGGAGTGGGTTGGTTCGGTTTCTCTAGGGGAGTGTCCTCACTCGCAAAGGATGGGTTCCTAACCTGATTGTCAACTTGTTTACCATTTCTTAGGGTAGTGACGGCTTGCACCTGTTCATTTGGATAATGGGAACCTTCAATGGCGAACTGGCCTCTAGGGTTCTGCTGTGGTTGGCTGGGCAAGGTTCCTACTTCCCTATGGTTCATAGATTGGGCAGCTGTCCTAGTTGGGTTTCTATTTTGGCAATGGATTGTGTATGGGAGTGGACTAGCTGGGCCTGGGTTCTTAGCTCTGCTCTTGTCTCCTTTTGTTTAGTTTTAATCTCAATTAAGTGTGAGAGGTGCATTTGACTCATTTGGCTCATCTGGTCTTCTAAGGAAGGTCACCTATTAGATTGGGCAAAGGGAGCCGGTGCGGGTTGGTTGGACTGGGTGCGGCTTTGGAATTCTGGTCTTGGGGCTGAATTGAAAGCTGGCCCCTGGTCAGGTTGTTTCCAGGTGAAATTTGGATGATTTCACCACCCCGGGTTATAGGTATTTGAATAGGGGTTATGACTCTAGGGTATCCTTGTGCAAAGTTGACGTGCTCTTGTACAAGATCTGGATACTGGAAAGCAGAGGGGCAGTCAACTATGGTGTACATTAGGCTGGCACAAGCATCTTGAGAGGTTGGGGTATAAGGTGGAGTTTGAGAGAAAAACCTGTCAAACCTCTCAGTAAGGGATGCCACTTGGTGTTCTAGGCTGGTGGTTTTGACATCGTACATGCCTCCCCTTGAGGCACTCCTGCTAGGCATATGGCCTTCAGATCTATAGAGGGTAGCACTGTATAAAGAGTTTTCGCTCAGGTCCTCTAGTAAATCCCAAGCATCATCCGGGGTCTTTTTCATGAATGTGCCTCCACAGGAAGCGTCTATTAGGGTCTTATGCTGATCGCACACACCTTCATGAAATCTCTGTACTACTTGCCACTTGGGCACATCATGGTGTGGGCAGGACCGGAGTAGGGCTTTCATCCTCTCCCAGCTTTCATGGAATTGTTCATTAGGTAACTGGGTAAAGGTGATAATTTCATGGCGGATCTTATTGGTCCGCCCCACAGGAAAGTATTTCTTGAGGAATTCGGCCTGAAGTTCCTCCCAAGTGGAAATAGAGTTATGCTCAAGGGAGTATAGTCATTCCTTGGCCCTATCTTTTAAGGTGAAGGGGAACAACCTAAGGCGCATCTGGTCATCAGATAGTGTAAGTTTAAAGGTTGTGTTAATCTCCAGGAAATTTTGTAGGTGCCTGTAGGGGTTCTCATTCAATTAGCCATGGTATGTGGGCAGCATCTGGATGATGTTTGGCTTAATTTCAAAATTAGCCACGATTGCAGGAAGTAAGATACAGGAGGGGGAGGTGTAGGCAGTGGGACGGTAGTAGTCTTGCAGGGTACGGGCATGGGGCATTAGTGGATTCTGGTTTAGGCCATTCCCACCCCCAAGGTTCATGTTGTCCGCCATTGGATGGATTTCAGGGATTGAGTGGCTAGGAGTTCTACAAATTCTATAGAGTCGCTCAGGATCAGGGTTAAAGGCCAGGTCGGGGTTTAGGGAACGACGACCGTGCATGCACAATAAAAATCAAACAAAACCTATAAGAGTCCTAATAGCAACAACTAGCAAGCATCAGCCCCAGATAGCGACAACTAGCAATCCTAATATCGACAACTAGCAAGTCATGCAATCCCACAAAGAAAATAGAAAACACCAAGCACCCAAATTTACTCTAAAAGAAGGTTAAGAGAGTGCAAACAGTGGGAAGGGATGGCCCTTCCAACGATGATGAAAATCAGCGTCCTCTCTTAATCCTGCAAAAGAAAAGATGCAATTAAGCTACTGAAAAGAAAACTAAATTAAACTAAACTTACTCTAAATCTAACTATGCTAAGAATTTAGTGAACTATTGTGCCGTTCCCCAGTAACGGCGCCAAAAACTTGATCGTTTAAATATAAAACCTTTGCAAGTGCACAAGGCAATTGTACTACGGCGAGTATTAAGAAGGGTTATCGAACCTCAGGGATGGATTAATATTTTACCAAATTCAAAAGAAAGCAGTAGTGTTGATTTTAGACTAAGAAAGCAATGAACTTTAACTAAACTAAGTGAGAATTAATCAATATGGAGAAGACCAAGGCTTCGAATCCACCACAATAAACTAGTGTATCGCTTCTCTCTCTCTTTTGAATAAAGATTTCTAATTGGCTAGCATATTCCTTTCGGAGATACACTTGTCAACTCAAAATATAGTGTTCTCCTCTCGGATGTAACACATAAAATAATTAAAACATGGAATTGTGATCTATCTCTCTCGAGTATAAACCAATGAAACTTTATTGATATATAACACCTCAGTCTACTCACGTTTCTCTCAGATACGTAAGTATTCTTCGGATTGAAACTCACAAGAATTCACTCTTGTCTCTCTCGAGTACAAAGAACAAACCTTTATTGAATTAATTGTGATTACACAATAAAATCCATACACCAACTAGAGTAAAAACATAAGATGAGAGAAAAGAAACTACACAACCAGATTATTGAGCTTCATCTACGCCTTGGAAACGTGTTTAGCCTCGCATCAGAAGAGAAATCATCACCATGTTCTTCATCTTCTTCTCTCCTGTGCTCTAGCCTCCAATTTAGCTCTAGTTCTCCAAGGGTTGTTCTCTGGTAGCCCAAAACGTTCTCCCATAAGGCCTATTTATAAGTTTGAAGAGAAACCACGAAGTCCCCTTCCAAATCCGAGTTGAAATACGTCTTATTTCGGTTTTCCGCATATGGCGATCGATCACTCCGTATTGCCGATCGTTCGCTTGCCGATCGATCGCAATTCCTTCGTTATTTTCCTCCGATCGATCGTTTTTCGATCGATGTCGTATAATACCGATCGATCGTAGTTACTGTCTTGCACGATTGAAAAATTCCAGTAGATAAGATCAATTGTTTTGAGGTTCGATCGATCGTTTTCTTCAATACACTGTTTTTGCGGCTGAGGCAATCGATCACATTGATAGCCGATCGATCGTGGTTACTGTTCATGAATTTCAAATGGCTATAACTTTTCGCTCCGAACTCCGAATTGTGCGTAGTTGGTGGCGTTAGAAAGCTGACTTCTTGAACAACAAGCTTGAATCAGTCTAATATGAGATTTGTACACGACGTTATGATGATTTAACCGTTTGAGTTACTTTTTACCTCATTTTTGTGTATTACTCTCGTTTCCTACAAAAACCAAAAACTATATTAAAGTAGTAGTTATTCTAATTAAATACTAACATAAACATAAGTTTAGGAGATAATAAAATACATATTTCATGTAAAGATCAGCTGGAGCCTCGCAAGGTTCTAAATAATAACGGAGATCTCGCAAGATCTAAACATGGCTCTTGGAGCATACTATGAATCCACTTCAGAGAGGTCTTCGCAAGGTCTCATCTGGAGAGTTTATTGAGCAATAACACTCATGACAGAGATATAGGAATATCCTATGTGAAGATCACATCCTTTCAAATAGTCGACTCGCAACAGGAGCACAAAATAAGATAACCAACAAACAGACATATTACACGTGACTAACATTGGATAAGAACTCATGGGAAAAGACTTGATCAAGAACTGTCTATCATGACTCCAAGAATCCAAAGTTAAGTCATGAAGAATATCAAGTTCAAGTTTTAAATGAAGACTTGAATCAGACAGACACAAGAACAGGACAATAGAAGGTTATCAATCAGACGGAAGACCATCAATCAAATAAATTATTAGAGGACTTGTGACTCATTCAATTTTACTGAAATTATTATATGGAGTTTAGTAACATTCATTAGATAAGACATATGCTTAATTTAGGATTTTTTAGACTTAGTTATGATTTTCTTCATATAGGCCGTCGGCACAGAATTGGTTCTGGCTTAGAGGACTATTTCCATTAAACTTACTTAATTAACGATACTAATTATCGTCTCTAGTACTTACTTTTCTGACACTTAATGGTCTTAAATACTGGTTAACATTACACTTTTTATTTTCTCACATCCCTATTAGTCCATAGTTTAGTATTTTAAAATGATCTTAGGTTTATTTCAATATCTATATGCGATTGTATAATCATAACACTTATACTAGATCAATTAGAAGAACTGGACAACAATTGTTGGCCATTGATGACTCCTCTACCGGGTATTGGCAACACAAATGATGAGTGATCCTAATGACTAGCAAGGCATTGGATTAAATTGAAAGCAATTTAGTAATGATCTGACTGTAACAGGAAGGTTTAAACATCAATTTCCAATCAATACATTATCTATGGGACAATTAATAACAGACACTTTTGAACGTGAATTCACTAAACTGATGTGCAATAATCAAGATAACAATTGAGAGATCATGATAGAACAAGTTCTTATTGAAACCCTAACATGTGTAGCAAAATAGTACATACAAAACTGGCATACATCTCATCAATTCAATGGATCATTAACACATTGTCAAAGAGTAATTACTTCAAGTATAAGAAATTTCAGCACACTAAATCCACATCAAGATGAAGTAATTAACATTAGGATAAAAAATTTAAATCATCTATCATGGAATGAAAATCCAGAATGAATGGTGTAAAAATTATCCTACCAATCTGTAGAAGTTTCTTATCGCTTTAGTGAATTTGATTCCTCCACGAACGTCGCTTAGCCTTGCTTCACCAATCCAACTAGCAACAAAAAGAGAAAGATGAAAAGAGAGAGAGATAGAGAGAGAGGGTTAAGAGGGGATGTGAGAGGGGGAGAAGAAAGCACGAAGAGAAAGAGAGGGGACTGGTCGGTCAATAATTAAGGGCCGACCATCCCTAATCATAGTTTAAATATGATTGGTTTTCCTAGTTCTACTCGAACTTGCTTTAATCTTTGATTTAACTTCATTTTTATCTCCACCATCCATTACCCACGTTATCTTCATACTCTTTGGCATCCAGTCATCATTGGTACCCAGTTGGTTGGGATACCAAATCAAATTCTAACTACATAACTTCTTCCAAATATATAGCAACTCTAAAATAAGTAACTGCCTGACCAACTAGGAATTTCCTGGTGTCCCTCCTATGGTGGTGTATCTTCCTATTGGTTGCTTCCGATCTTCAGAATCTTGACACCTCTATCCTATATGGAGCCCAGTCCTGGAAGTGTCCAGTTCGGTTAGGACTTTCAGCACACTCCTGATTCACCATCCCTTTCTATAATTATTGTCCGATAACTAAGAAACTCTCGTCCTTACCATAAATCACTTCTAATCACTCAAGATAACCATCCAAAAAATTTTGATTCCATCATCCATACCTGGAGCTCAGATGACCTGGCGCCGAAGTAAGTGTGACACCCAGTAATTGGTTACAAATCTGAACTCCAATTGATAACTTCCAATGTTCAAACTTAACTAGGAAACTACTTTTAATCATAATTCGTTAATCAAAACTCTTACACGAAACTTTGCACCACACTCTACCTAGCACTGGCACCTGGCGTCAGGCTCTTCTCTGACTCTGGCGCCTAACTCAGCCTCAGCACCCGGGACTCCTGAGTCAAGTGAGTATTCTACAAAACACATTCTAATACAACAAATGAAATGAAACACACATCAAAACAAGTCATTCACAATATTTTAAATTGAAACTCGACTTTCCTAATTTAGGTCAATCATATAAAATAATAATATTTTTTTATACAAATTTTCTAGTTGTTACAAGAATCCCTGATCACCACCGTGGAATTGAAGAGGCTGGGCAGTGTGAACTCATTTGGTGCGATCAGCGCATGGAGGAGAAGAGGGAGAGGGTGAGCATGGCAATCGTTATGGGAGAAGAAAAAAATGAGGGCGGTGAAGGAGACGATTGAGGGAGGGTGGTGGAGGACGGCGAGACCGGCGGACAAGAGGTTGAGCATGACAGAGAAGTTGAGGAGGTAGAGGGACTCAAGTGTAGCGATGTGGGTGGAGTGGGGTACGACAACATGCGAGTTGAGCTTAGATGGACATGGCAAGTGGTGGCTGGAGCGGTCATGTTGGCGGCGTCCAGCGACATGCAATAGATGGGGATGTGATGGAGAAGAAGAGTGAAAGGGGAGAAGAAAAGCAGATGGACCGAAGGAAGTCACGTGACTGGGCCAAATGTACATAGTATTTCTGAAATGAAATAATTTTTAAATATAGATAATATTTTCAAATGGATGGAATATATGTTTTAGATTAAAATATAAAAAATTACAAAAGATTATTTTTTTGCTAACACATTTGTCACTTTTTAGCATCTAAACATTTTTCATATACGTTGAATAGCCAAAATTTTGAGCTTTCAAACACTCCCTAAAATGCCATTTTTTATAATAATATAAAAAACTGCCATTATTTTAAAAATCACTTTTTTTTTGCACTCAATCTCAGACCACCGACCCACTCGCGCTACAGCGCATGCGCCATGGTTTGGGGACGGCGTGCTTCATCCAGTCGTTTTTCCCACATTTGTCCTCCTTGACCTCCCCTCGACCAAATGTATGAGCATCTCAAAAGCAGTAAAATTCGGAAATCCCGTAGATCGGGATAAAGGGCATTTTCGGGTAAAAGCTTATTTCTCACGCCACCACATACATTTATTTATAGGGGAATATTCAAGGAAAACCCACTCTGAAAAGGGTAAGAAGCATCGGTTCCGTCTTCCCTCTTCTCATCCATCATCCGGACTTGGCAGCCAAAAAACATTCAAACCAAGAGGCGACATGGATTTCGGTTTGGTAAGTCCACCATGGTCTAACTTTCACTGCTCTAGAACTTTCTTTGTTATTTTAAATTGCTGTGAATTGAGTTTTTTATGGAAGTAATTGATAATTGATTGGTAAGACATGGATTGAGCATACCATTCTGGTTTTCATGCTGTTTAGCTGGTTTCACAGTGATTATTGACATGGGTTTTTCTTTGTAAGTGCTTAGATATGGTCTAGATTACCTGTTGTACAGTCTGCTTGATATTGAATCATAAAACCGATGATATTATTCTCTTTTTGGATTGTCTGGATGGTTTCAGAGTAGTAATCGATATGGGAATTTCTATAGGAGCTTGAACATGTGTTTCATTTCTATTCTATTTATTGTGCTGGATTGTTGGGAAAAGGCTCTACTTGATTATGATTGTGATTATGATATCGGGCTGGATTGCCTGTTTGATGGAAGTAATTGGTTGGTGTACGGTATGCTTGGATTTGTCTCATTGATTGATTGTTATTTGAGTTTCAAATTGTTTAGCTGGTTTCACAGTAGTAATTGATGTGTTTTTTTTTAAGAGCTTAGTAATTGGTTTTCCTGTTTGATGGAAATGATTGATTTCTCATTGGTTGATCGTATTATTCTAGTTTTGAATTATGTAGCTGGTTTCAGAGTTATAATTGGTACGTGTTTTGTGTAAAAGCTTAGATATGTGGTTCTTTTCTAGTCTCTATTGCACTGGATTGCCTGTTTGATGGAAGTCTGCTTTATTATGACCTATAGATTGATCATATTATGGTAGTTTTGAATTTTATTTAGCTGGTTTAAGAGTTGTAGTTTTTTGTTTGGATACTTGAAATACTTTATTTAGCTGGTTTCAGAGTTGTATTTGATATGGGTTTTATTACAAGAGTGTAGATATGTGTTTCTTTTCTATTCTATATTGCGCTGGATTGCCTGTTTGATGGAAGTAATTTTTTCTTGTACATTCTGCTTGATTTTGACTTGGATTTTTTTTTTGATGAATGATTTTGACTCAGATTGATTATATAATTCTGGTTTAGCATTGTTTAGCTTGTTTCACAATAAAAATTGATGTGAATATTTTTTTCTAAGAGCTTCGATATGTGTTTTTTCTACTTATCTTCTGTTTTGTTAGTGTATACTGACCTTGAAACATCCATTTGGAAGCAGAATCCGAGCCTTATGAGGCCCCTTATTCAACAAGAGTATTTGTTTTTTGGAACAAAAAAAGAAACGTTTTTCTTTCAAAACTTTCCTGTGATTGATTCAATCATTTTTGTAGGCTTTTCTTAAGATACTGTCTCAAGTAACTCTTAATTAATCACCGCATGTCCAAGAAAAGCTGTTTTCTGGCTATTTCCTGCAGTAGTATTATGCCACCCTTCTCAAGGAAAAATATTTACTTGCTGTTTTTCATGTATTATTAATTTACTTTTATTTGTTTATATGAATCCTCAATCAGCCTTAAATTCCTCTTCTTGTTAGACCTATTAAATTGAGTTATGTTTAACTTCATTTTATATGTTCATGTAGAATTTGGCTATAGGTTTTTTGAGGAAGGATAAGAATTTAACTTATGCTGAACTATTGCTTTTTATTGGAGCTGATTGCTTGTTGATTTTGTGCATGTTATCTAGCATCATATCAATCTAGATATTTGCAACCATCATTATGTATATAAATTGAATGATATTGTTTTAAAGTAATTAGTTCTCTTGATGTGAATTGCATATATGTATATGTAACTTAAACTGAGTATAACTTAGGTGCGTCAATTTAGAACCTCTGTATCTTGCTTGCAGAACGACAAAAATGTCCTCATTTCAGTGCCTAAGACAAGTTTTATACGAACTTTCCAAATTTTCACTATTTGATGCACTCTCTCAATCTGAAAATTGCAGCTATTCTCACATTAACATAATGCTGACCTATTATTTGATATTTGTAAAGAATATTGTTTGGCTGACCAGGTGTCCGGCTCATGCTGACCTATTATTTTCTATCTCAAAATGCATTGCTTTTTATCTGTTCATGATATTTGTAAACTTGTTGCATCCGTTGTGAGATACACTTTAAGTATTTTCTCATTGCAATATGACAGTATGGGTTGGAGAGAACCACTTAAAATGTGGCATCCTTAATATTTGAGTATTACCAAGGGTTTCATGCTGCCTTGTACTAGTCACTTAAGTACTACATTGTTTTTTCTGTACTTAAATACTACGATATCTTTTTTCGTCAATAGTATATTAAATGCCTCAAGTACATATAGGGTCTGTTTGGTAGAGGATTTTAGGAGTGGGAAATCTGGATTTTAGGGAAGAAGCAGAAATCAAGAATCTGGGTATTTGGTTGGGAAGAAGTAGCTTTTGGGGAAGAATTTAGGGCCCGATGGCATGTTTCGTAAATAAACATGAAAGGCAGGGGTAATTAATAAGCTCGAAATGGAATAAAAACGCATTTTGGGGAAGAAAAACGTGTTTTTCCTTATTAATTACCCCTGCCTTTTTTTACAAAATTACAACAAATACCATTGAGAAAAGTCAATGAAGTGAAAGCTGGATTCTTTTGGAAAATCTCCTTTGGAGGAGATTTTTATGAAGAAGCTGGATTCTTCTAAAATCCAGCTTAGCAGGCCCATAGAGTCATGCCAAACTCTTGAAAGAAAATTTATGGTCAAAACATAGATGCATTCTTGCTTATAGATCCCTCCGTTGTCTTTTGTCCAATTTTTCCATAAATAATACTGTTCCTTGCTCATAGATGCTTATATATCTATTTTACAACAATCTGCCTCTCTATGATTTGACATTTTATAAAAGCTCGAAATGGAAAAGAAACACAAAAAAGAATTTCAAGCTTCTGATCTTTTTTTCCATATATCCACTTTCCACTATAAGTTGAATGGTTTTGGTGGATCAAATGGCCAGTTAGCCCGTGATATTATTGAATTACCTTATATTTTGTCTGTAAGTATGCCTTCGTCGTGTTTTCATTGGGTTGTGACCTTCTATGATGGTTGTTCTTGATTATCAAATGCACCAAGAGATGAGATAGCTTCACGGATTATAGATTAGAGTTGTGGTGTGTTCCTTTACCAAAAAAGAAAAAAACAGAAGAAGAATGAATGAATGTTGTGGTATGTTCTGCAGAAATGGACGTAAGATGTTTTTTTTTTAATTGGAAGATTCTTTGTTTTTACATTAGATGTCCATTGCTACAATTTTGCCTTATATCGTCCTCTGTATAATTCTCCTGCCTGAGCCTATGCAACAAACTTTATCGTCCCGTGAGGCTATCTTGAAAGCTGCTTATTGTATTTCAGGATGGTAAAGAGGAAGTTATCCAAGCCTGGTATATGGATGACAGTACCGAAGATGTCACGCTGTCTCATCATCGTGAACCCAAGGAGTTTGTCTCCCTGAGACAACTTGATGGTATGCCTTCTTTCTGTTTTTTTTATTTTTTTATCATGTCGGCTGAACTGACTCTTTTTGAGTGATGATCCTCTTCATACAGAGCTAGGCGTGCTCAGTTGGCGCCTAAATGCGGATAACTATGAAACTGATGAGGAACTGAAGAAAATTCGAGAAACTAGGGGTTACAGTTACATGGTTTGTAATATATGACCCTCTTTCTTTATACTCCCTTCATCTTGTTTTAATAACTCCATCTGAAAAATGTTTATTTTTATTGGATGGTGGAAACCCCAACTACTGGGGGGAAGAAGTGTTTCAAAATCCACTTGAATTACACCAGATGGAGCATTTAAACGGGGCTGTGTTTCTTTCCTGATGGAGCATTTAAAAAATTAGGGGGGGTAGTATTATTTATTGATGCAATATTTCATCAATAAATTTAGTTTGTCATTAAGTCAAAGTATGTAACTATTTCTTGCAGGACTTTTGTGAAGTTTGCCCTGAAAAGTTGCCTAACTATGAGGAGAAAATAAAGAACTTTTTTGAGGAGCACCTTCACACTGATGAGGAGATACGTTATTGTGTTGCCGGAAGTGGTAGATATTCTTTTCATAAGTTAATTCGTCGATGGCAACAAGAATGAAGATAGTAACAATAACTTAATGGTTTTTGGAGCTCTCTATATCTGACTTGAGTGCATGCCATATGAGCCCCATGACATTGGTTTTACCATTTTCTTGTTTATGATAGACTTCACTGCGTATCATATATATGCCATATGGAAATATAATTCATCCTGCAGGGTTATGCAGGAAGTGGAATATTTGCTTGCTGTGAACCTCAGTTGGCTATTTCTGCATTCTCTTGCTGTGATCCATTGTCTCTTATGAAATGTTAAAATGGATTGAGTCAAAAGTTTTGTTTTCCTCCATAAAATTCATTTTTCTGTTCAATGTATCAACATTATTATAATCATATATATGCTAAGGACAGAAACCATTGTTAAAACTCTTTTGATTTGTCACAGCTGGATTTCTCGTTCATGTTTTTACATATTCGTGGATGATTTCAGAATTTTATTAGTTAGTATGTTTAATCCATCTATTGATGGATGCACTTAGATTTGTTCATAATTTGAGTTATTTTTACGAGTATATCTGTGCAAATTAACATCTGTTGATTCAAACTGTTTTTTCTTGTATGTTTTATCTTTCTCTTTCTCAACCTCGTTTTTATCGTCCTTGCCGCTTCTTTTGTTTCTGTGGTTGTGTGTTAATTAGAAGCCAATTAAAATTATAAGAAGCCTGAAGCCTTTGAAATACTCAACAACCTTCCTCTTCCCTTGAAAGAAGAGTTTCCGCTGAATATTTTTTTCACTAACTTGCCATCTTACAATGTAATATATATCGGAATAGGTTCTGATATTTTTTCACTAATTTGGTATCTTAATATTTTTTCACTCTATCAGGTTATTTTGATGTGAGGGACCACAATGATCGTTGGATCCGTGTTTGGGTGAAGAAAGGGGCAATGATTGTTTTGCCTGCTGGAATCTATCATCGCTTTACAGTGGACAGTGACAATTACATCAAGGTACATTTTCTTATTTCTTGACTTACAACAGACCTGACGTTTACTGTGAAAGATCATTATACATTATAGTTATCTTGTAATTTGTCAGTTTTCATCTTTATACATTATATATACTATCAATGATTGTGCAGGCCATGCGACTATTCGTGGGAGATCCAGTGTGGACCCCTTATAACAGGCCTCATGATCATCTGCCTGCAAGGTAGTGTTCTACTCATGTAGTCATTTTATACCTGTGTAATCAGTTCCGTGTTGTGGAGATTAATTCAACAATGGTGATATGCAGGAAGGAGTACATAGAGTCGTTTGTGAAGAAAGACCTCTCGAGCCAAGCTGTTGAAGCAACTTGAGTGATTCCGAAAGAAGAGATGATTTTGATAGAATCGTGTCCATCTCTGTCTGGCCGAGTTTGTGGTACTTCTGAATAAAGTGAACTAAAGAAAAATAAAGTTGGTATTGTATTATATATAGAAAACTCTCATGTTCGTAAAACCACACAAAAAAGGTAAACTCTCTGTTCTATAGCACTTGCATCCGCATCTGGGTATCAAAATTTGGTCAATGGGGCTGCTGAACACTACCCTATTCAAATGGAATGAGAAAGGTCTCAGAGGATAATGGAAGTGACCCATGATGTAGGATGACCCATTGTTGTCGGTGATGATCTCTGTCACTCTCCGTGTTTATCTTTTGGGTAACATTTCTATTCCTTTTTTTCTCATGTTTTTGCATATTGGACACTAAGTTAAAGTTGTCCCATTAATATTGCGTCCATAGAGGCCCATTGAATACGAGAAAAAAAATTGAAAATAATAACCTATTGCAAAACAGAGATTATAATTACTGAACTGGTTCCTAAAATGAGGCATCGAGAACCATCAATCACGAAAAACTATAGGAATGTGACTCAAACAACACTTAGAACACTTAGGAGTGTGTTTCAAACATGTAGGCATATCATTTTTCTATGGCAACTCTACACCTTACGCTGCCTCTAGCAGCTTGCTCAAGATGATACATATCATTTTAAAGAGACAATTTAACACAAAGGTCGAGAATTACTAACATCCAGACAAAATAAAAATAATCAGACTCTATAAAGACAATGCTGGGAGTAAATGAGCTAACATACTTATACACCTCTAGAGTTTCTTTTAAAACCATGCCATGAATTTAGCAATGTTGGCACCATCGGTGTTCATGGACACAATGGTTCGAGACTGCCTTCCATGATGCCTAACAATCTAATTAAGCTTGTGGGCTGCCACAAAAGGCCAAGGGCTAGACGGGTCCCAATGTGTGGAGACCAAACGGGTCTCTTATCTGATTGACCTTTTCTATCTTTTCTAAACTTTCTACTTATTTTCCGTCTTTTCTGTTCCATTCTTCCTTTATAACTAGAATGCCTTATTCTTCAATTCAAGTCTCATCTTTCTTAGAGTCATGATGGACAACTTTACCTTGACATCTTCTCCAGGGGTTTCTTAATCAATTTCAATTACATGTAATGTAACTTTGTTATTTCAGTACTTCTGTTTATGTGACGACCACTAATTTTGTAATAAGAATAAATAAATAAAAATAAAAATATAATTTTATTTCGACTACCTAAATTAAAAAAAATTTCAAATTTAAGTTTTTGAGATTGAATTGATGGTATGATTATGAAATATCTTCTACTGGTAATATAATTAGGGTTGAAAGATGGTTCACTGGCGTATGGGGTTGAGCTAAGAGCCAGGGTCAGAGGAGTGCATGACGCTAGGTTGAGCCTGGGCGCCAAAGCATAGGTCCACATGGGTGCAACATGAGTGTAATCTCATAAAGGGTAAGTACTATGTATGGTAATTCCTAAATAAGGCTAAGATTATTTCAGGAAGTTACAATTTCAATAAAAGACTCAATAATTACCAATTCCTCAGAGCGCCAGACCACTTGGACGCTAGGTGGTTATGAATTTTATTTAGTCTTTTTGATTGTTAATCTTGATTTGAATTTGAGTCAAAGGAGAGGAGGTTTCCTTGTTAAAATCAAAATAAAACAAGAATGATTTTGATGCTTGCTAATTGGAGGAACAAAAGATTTTGTGATTAGGATATGGACTAGAAGGGTGATGAGGTTGCACAAGAGGCACAAGGACAGGACACCCAAGATAAGTACATGTGGTTAGGCAGTTACCAGATTCGGTTAGGATAAGCACGGAAAGTAGATTTGCATTGGGTTCAAAAATTGGAAACTCATCAAGTCTTCTAGGTGCCAGATAAGGATGGGCACCAAGATTATTTTGGGGAGATCTGGTAGTTATCTATTTATTGGTTTTAGGATGAGCACGACTTGGATTAGGGTTATCTTAAAAGAAGGAAATCAATAAAGAATCCTTATAGAACTGAGCGCCAAATATGGATGGGCCCAGGGCAAATCTCGTGGGAAACTTTTGATTGGTTGAAGAAGATTATGATCGACTTAAATCAGAGACGATCTTCTTAATTACCAACTTACCAGTTTTTGATGGACTTGAAAGGGAAACAAGATAGAGATTATCAATTGGAGTAGGAATCCAATTAGAGTTGGCTGCTCTCTGTAAATAGAGGAGTTGGTCGCCCCCTTTCTTCTCTACATGTACTCTCTCTCTCTCTCTCGTCCCTACTCTCTCTTATCTCTTCTTGCTATTGGCCGACCTAAGCACGCAACGAGTAAGTGTTGGATGCTGAAGCAAGCTATGCGACGAGAAGAATTGTCGACGATTGAGGTAGGATGGTTTTTCGCCATAGATCTATTTATGCCTGTCTGTAATGATGAGATATGCCTAGATTCATATACTTTAATGTCATTCATCTTATTCTTATAGATTATATTGATCTGATGAAGTCTCTAAATTGCGTTCATGTGTTACCGAATCTCGATCTTGGTGATATTAATTGTAAAGCCTTGATATTGCATCAATGATTCCTTATTGTCATTCAAATGCCACACATGTGTTAGGTTGGTAAGAACTCTTGCTGGTCAGTTGATCATATGATTTGTTAGATGTGAATCTACTGTAGTAGAGGCTATTCATGTCCGGAATTAATTACCTAGTTATCAGGTTGTGCTCTATGTTGTATGAAGGGTATATATTAGTATGTATGTGGTAAAAACTACTGGTTTGTATTAATACTACTATCATAATAGCGACAAATATGATCTATATTAACATGAGAGTACTTATTAATGTATAATTAGCCTTTAGGTACAGTTAGAACTAAGAATAAGTACTCTTAGTGAAGTATCAGGACATAGCAGTGCTCTCAACCAGAATTGATTCTGCGCAACGACTTGTACAAAATAATTCATAACTAATTTTAAAAAAATCCTAAAAATATGTCAGCAAAAGTATAAGAATCTAGACTCATAGGGGCATATACATTAAAAATTACAAGTCTTTAATTATATGGATTGTGGTGTCTATCTAAAATTCACTGTTCTGTTCATAATAGAACATTCTATCCATTAAAAACTAATTAAAGTATGACTGAATGTAAATCTTGTAGCATGATAATACCTAATAACAGAGGGTTGAATATTAATAAGGCATAGTTGAGAATCTCTGGGGATCAATCGTGTCATCAGAGTCAAAACCATATGTGTCTGGCTCTTCTAGTGGTGGACTCATAGTATGTTAGTATTAGTGATCAAAACCAAGAGAAGGTTGTTAAGTTGTAATAAAATACTCAGTGAATCTAAGTGTCGAGGAGTGATGTAGAATTAATCTATTCCCCAAATTTTGAAAAAAAATTAAAATAAAAGTATAATTGATGGCGTCTCGATGTGAGAAACCATAATTTTTTTTGGACTCTCTTAAGTAGATGGTTGGTAATTATCTTAGAGTCCTAATTAAATTAGGAATATGATTTAATGAAGTAACTAGAACTGGTTTCCATTTTCAAACTAGGATTCTGAGTGTCCAACTTGGCGCTCGAGTTGTGCCTGGTGCCAGGTTCAAGTGCAGAGCTGTGCCTGATGCCAGGGTTAAATAAGAAGATTATGGGATAATACAAATTTTAAGAGAAGCTACATTCCTAATTAAAGTAGGATTAGGTGAAGTGTAACATGATAACTAATGTTGGACTAAGTTAAATTATTAATGTAAATAATGTATAAACCTTAATTAAACTAAATAGTTGACCACATGTCAAATTAATGCTCTTGGCCAGAATTGTTTATGTGTCGACAGCCTGAACTAAAAAGGTCATAACTAAGTATATAGATGTTGAATAACATGTCGTCAGTTGCGTTGGATTCTAGACTCATAGGAGCATTTACTTAAATATCACATACTAATTCCTCATGTGCTGTCCATGGGAATTTTGTAAACCTTGCTGATCTGTTTTGGGCTGTTTGGCTTCCCTTCGAGTTTCAAAGAAAAGTAGCTTAAAGTTCCTTTCTACCTTAACCCTCTTCGTGAGGATGGTTGGCCCTTAAAAGAAGGAAGATAGACGGGACATTTTGACTAGAGATAAGAACCCTGTCTCCTTTCTTGCTTAAAGATTTTTTTTGGCTCGGTCTTGCTTAAAGATTTTGCCAAGCAGCCCCATGCCAAAAGAAAAAACAGAAGAAACTGAGTCCATGCATTGTCAGGCATCTTGCCTCCATGGAGTGGAGAATATCCAGACTCCAGAGTCGCCACTCCACCAACTTCAGATCATGTGCCAAACGTCTAGCTGCAGCTCTTTGGTCAGCACAATAATAGAGCTCCACCAAATTACCCTCCTTTAGAGCAGAGTATTTGTCTTTGAAAAAGTTTGCAACTTTGCATTAGTGTGAAAATGCTATCCTGTTCAAATTTCAAACAGATCTTATGATTGATCACACCAACCTTAACATCCTTAACATCTAGTGTAGGTCGATCTCACTTTGTCATCATGATTTGAACCTCCAAGGACCTGACCTTAAAATTTTGAATTTGTCGGCGTTATTATTATTCATGCTAAAGTTTCATTCTATTTACATAGATCAATGATAAAGATAAAAATCACAGATTCAACTGTGATAAAGAAATTGAAAAAATGACATGTTTACTGAGTATTAGTCATGTGCAAAGGGATATTGTTGTACTCCCTACGTCCCACATAAAAGTCCCATTTGGTTTTCGAAAATGAAATATTGTGACTATTGACATGGGATGGAGGGAGTTTGAAGAACCAAACTCAAGGGAAGTTTCCTTACTAAAAACAAAGGATGAGTATTTCATCACCCCATGGTCAAGCCAGCCCACCCCACCTATAGGCCATACACAGTAGCCATTTGAATATACAACGACGGTAGACAGCCACTGAGGAAGTAAGGGATGGGTTGGCTAAATTGTGGGGGTGGTGAACTACTCATCCTAAAACATACCTACCCTTGTATAGTTATTGTTAGTGAAGTCTAGATATATAACGATTAAGAAAAAAATATGTTTAGGTATCTACCACATTTGTGATTTGTGTAAACCAATCATGGTACAAAAATCAAGTATGAAGTTGTTTTGAAATTTATGCCAAAACCATATACATTTCAGTAAATTAACTGATTTTAGTTAATTTTGTTTAGCTAATGCAGACCAGTAAATTTGGATGGTGGGAGCCATCCAAAAAATACTGGAAGCATTTGGAAAATTACGATTCCACTATTAATTGACTGGATTTTCCTTATGGGCCAATAGATTCTCAAGCATGTGCAGGGTAAGTAAAGGCCAATAAATTTAATTCATTTTCAATGCTACCATGATGTTTTAGATGGAGGGAGTAGTTTTTATTCTTTCATTTCTTTTAATTTGTCCATCTTGAATAAAATTAGGGTGCGTCTCTGTTTGGTTTGGGCTCATTTCTAAACAAACCAAACCAAAATAGGAACCGAGCCAAACTGAAATGGCTCCCGAAATGCATTCATTGATTGAGCAACTAACCAATTGCAACAACATTTCCTTTTTTGTGTGGCTAAACATCAGCATTTCTTCGGATTCATTCTAATAACATTCTTTTGGGTTCCATTCAACTTGCTATAATTACTTAAATAATTATAATATGCTCCATCTAGTCTATCCAACAAAACCCTCCAATTGTGTATCACCATTTCTTTTTTTTTCTTTTTTCTTTTGGTGTGGATAAACATAAACATTTCTTTGGGCTCATACTGATAACATTCATTTTAGGTTCAGTCCACTTGATATAATTTCTGAAAGTATGATCATATGCTCCAGCTAATATGTCCAACAAAACCTGAAAAAGAGGGGCATGGGAGAACGAGAAGCCACCACGTCAGAGTTGGAGGGTTTGGTTGGACATAAGTCTAAGACTCTAAAGAAACAGAGCACATGCAATCCACGGAAAGACATTTAAACATTAATGGATAAAAGATAAACGACAACATGAATCTCTGGCTTTAATGAAACTGGTTGCTCATATACATCTCCCCCACCAAGTCCTTACAAGAGATCTTGCCAAAAATATAAAGTTCATAAGAAGCTCATCCTGGAAAGAGATTTGAGCCACAAGCAGCAGCAAACATGGCATTCATCCTGCTGCTCGGCCTTCCCATCGCCACGCCTCCATCTTCCTAGCTGTAACAAGATTTCACAATTTCATCTTCTAGATCCAAGCACAAGAAGCCGCCACCGGTGGCAATACATTGTAAGGCGGATACTCAAGCCAGGGAAGAGTCTCTTTCCTTCCTCACCAAAGCAGCTGACATTTCACTACGACATCGACAGCTATTTGATGAACTTCGATGATGGTCGATGCAACGACGATGAACATGGTCGGTTTTGTTCGGCCAACAAGTTGAATTGGGTGGTTTCGACACATCCGGTCAGGTCTTGATTTTCGAAAAGTTTGCTCATCATGTTTTTGCCATTTTCTTGTCTGAAATGTTATAAGCTAATGTTATATGTATCAACCATTTATGTATGGAGAGGCAATTTGAAACATCTAAGGCCTTTGGAGGTAGACTTTTGCAATGCTCCCATCCGTCTAATGAAGCTCATCATGGTGTGAAAAAATAAGGGTCCAACATTACATGGTTATGTTTTCTCCCTCAAAGCGAAAAACATAAAAGAGGAACAAAAGAAATTTGTTCTTTGTGCGGGCCTTAGAGTCCAATAAAATTCACTCATTTTGAAGACGGTAGTATGAAGTAGGGGTAGCAAACAATTTTGAATATTTTTTTTATAACAAGTGATATCCGAGGATCCAACAACAATTTTAAACGTTCTAGCCCAAGAAATCATGTAGCCTTAAGGACAATTCTTTTCATTTTTATCTGCGTGCCGATCAGGACTTTTGGAAGTTTGAAACCAATGTATGTATCAAATTAATTTACTCAGTGGATGTATAGGTTATGTTCTTGAAATTTCTCGATGATATTGAGCCAGATGCAGAGAATATTGCCATGCAGAGTCAGGTACGACATTATCTTCTATGTTCTTTTTTTCGGTACAAGAATCTTTTGAATCCCGTTTATATGAACCTGGGTTCACATGCCTGCGTGAACTAAGAAAATCTGGATCGTTGGATATCGATCCAGCGGCAGGTTGTAATACATGGGTAGGGAGGTTTGAATCAGTACCGCTCACCCTAAGGCCCAGATAGTTCCATTCTAGCAAGGTGGTCTAGGCAAAATTGAATAACCGACTACTAATTTTAGCAGGGGTGTCCGCAATTAAATGGCAGTCTTCAATCTGTATGAAGCCCGTAATGTTTTTCCAATCATTCATCACATTTCCAAATCTTGGAAAAACTAGTGGAAGTAGTACTCAAGAGGAATTGTACTTTACCCGTTCTTGTTGAATAGTAATCAAATAGAACCTGAAATAGCAAACACAAATTCAATTGTCCGAGGCACAGTGATGAACTGCCGACTTTGAAATAGATATTACCACCCTCTTATGCACGGGTTTTCTTCTGGCAATCTATTCAAAGATACAACGAACCAGAATGACAGGATGTACACTTCTCCTTGTCAAACTCGAACTCAGAGAATCAGAAAACTATTGGCTTTGGAAGAAGATCACTTTTGGAAAAGAAAGAAATCCATAAAAAAATTTTCTTGGTTGTTCTCTTGTATATCTCTTTGAGTTTTCCCATTCATAATATATATTAGAAGACTCAAAGGTTCATTATTTATGAAAAAAATGCAACTTTTTTAAGGAAAAACGGCCAAAAACGCGAGAAATCGCACAAAATCGCTCGTAGCGATCGATCGCCTCGGGCGCCGATCTATACATGAAATATACATTTTATTATCTCTTAAACTTATGTTTCTGCTAGTGTTTGGTTAGAATAACTACTACTTTAATATAGTTTTTGGTTTTTGTAGGAAATAAGAGTAAAACGCAGAAATGGGGTGAAACGCGACTCTAATGATTGAATATTAATAACTTCAATTGCATATCTCTGATGGAATTGATTTAAGCTTCATGTTAAAGTACACGAAGTCAGATTTCCAACGCCACTGACTGTTCGCCATTCGGAGTTCTGAGCAAAAAGTTATGATCATTTGAAATATTGCACGCGAAAGAGACACAATTAAAGAGAAGAACAGTCAAGATGAGATCCGATGAACGAGAGCAATACGACGGGTTATAAAGAAGAAAAAGAAAAAAAAATATGACCGGTTCAGAATCCGGTCCGGTTCAGTTAAAGGAAAAAGAAAAGAAGAAAACCCGGCCCGAGCCAAAGCTCGGGCCTTCGTTCCAGAACAGAATGACGCTCTGTTTGCTCGAGCTCGACGGAGAAGATGAGCGGGGCTGAGCTCTGTCCGGCGGCGGAGAAGGCTGGCAGGGTCTGGGCTGAGACGGCGGAAGGCGGTACGGCCACGGCGGCGACGGAAGAGGAGCTAGGCAGAGCAGATGCGGCGACGGATGAAGATGCGGCAAAGAACGGCGGTTGGGTCTGATACAGCGAGGCGGAGCTTGAATGGTGGTGACGGAGCTCGAGACGGCGCCGGAGATGGTGTGGATGACGACGGCGAGGCTCACGACCGGTGACAATGGACGGCGGCTTTGATTTCACAGCGAATTAGAAAAAAACAGAGAGTCATGTTCGATTTGGGATTCTTTTTAAAAACAGATTTGTGCTTCGATTTCACGGCGGATTTGGGCTTATCTCGAAGAGAAATTGACGGGAAGAGGACTCTGATATTGAAGTCTATAAAAACTGAGAGAAGGTGAGGAAGACAGAGGAGTTTTTGAGACGAGAACAGAGGGATTTACAGAGAAAACAGAGCGCCGGTGAAGAGGAAAAATCAGATTTTTCCGGCTATTTTCGACAACCGATTTCGACAAGGTTTTCGCCGGAGGAAGAGGAGAAGAAGATAGGAGAAGAAAAGGCCGGATTTTGGACGAATTGCACAACCATTTCGAACTGCTACAGTACTGTTCTTCGTGCTACAGTAACACAGATTTTTGGGAGAGACGATGAATAGTGCCATGAACAGTATTGTGAATAGTGCTTTCGGTGAACAGTGTTTTCGATGAATCTGATAAATCAGGCTATTTCTTTCTCTTATTCCATGTCTGGCTAATTTTCTTATCAAGGCTAGATGAAGCCCTAAATATGTATTATTACTCTTAATTGTTTAATGATTTGGAGTTGATATGTTTGTTCTTAATGCGATTTCATGTTTCATAATTCGATCTAGTGCTTGACCATAGACTGGTATGATTATGACTGAAATTTGATATAGATATTTCCTGTGTCTAGATAATAACAAGTTTGTATTGATTCTATGCCCGACCAAAGGATAGAATTAATATATTATTCATAGTGAATGAACTTTTCGTGTCCGACCAAAGAACGTGTAGTGAATTCACTGGTAATTTGTATGTCCGACCAAAGAACATGAATTACCATATCATATCATCTTATGGAAATAATAATTGAGAGTAGTAATTGCATGTTTAGTGGTGGATTCGACGCTTTGATATTCTCATCATTTGATTTCTCAGTAAAATTTATTTTCTTTAGTTAATTAAAATCATAAAAATTCAATTTTAAATTAGAATTAGATTAATCAACCAAGTCCTTTGGGTTCGACCTCGTTACTACTAGTCTATACGTAGTCTCGTGCGATTGCGAGTAAAAAATAGTAGAAAAATCAATCAATCAGGCGCTAAACACTATTTTCATTTTTTCCAGTAGATACGATCGATCTGTTTCACAGCCGATCGATCACGGCCGGTCATCTCTCAGTTTTGCGAAAATCACAGTAGATATGATCGATCGTATTTATATCCGATCGATCGCCGATTGATTGCGCTATCTAACCGATCGATCGGCTCGTAATTTTCATAAAACAAATAGCCGTTTGATCAAAATCAAAGGCTCTAGATGCTAAGTGCGTCTCTAAAGCGCCACAATGCACCCATTCGCCCACGCCACGCGCGTGCGTGTGTGCACCTTTAGGTGCACCCATGAATGTGTGCACTATCAATTAGGGAGAGTCACCACACCAATAAGACACATAAAGAGGAAGATTATTTCCTCTTATATACCTTAACACACTCATGTGTGTTTCCTATGTGGGACTAAAAGAAAACCTCATCATAAAAATTTTCTCTTTCTCTCCTAACTTAGCACATAACTAAATATTAAGGCTAATTCAATCAATCTCACAAATGTGGGCTTAAGATGGGCTCACTACCCATACCCAAAACCCAACACCAAATCCTTCATAACCATGATATTACTTGTATCTATATCTCTGACTCTTCCCTTTGAGATGAATTTTTAGCAATCATTTCTTCATAACTCGAATCTATCTATGAATTCATCTTTTTCCGTCATAATGGAAATGGAAAGGTTTACTTAGATGAAGCTTTTTTTTATATACTCCCTCAGTCCAACTAAGAGGGACCACAGGCTCAATAAATTTGACCCACTTTTCTAATGTGGTCCGTAATATTTGGACGGAGGGGGTACAAATTAGATGAAGCTTTTTACTTGGGTAGGTGTTCCTTAAGCCGTTTTCCTTTCTCCTTTCTGGAAAATTGTTTTTTGTGTTTTAGTCTGTTTTTAGATTAAGCTATGTGTCCATTATTTCTCCAAGTAGATGTGAAAGTCAGACTACCTCTGCCTTAAATGTACTCTCTCCGGTCCAAATTAATAGCTCGATTTGGAAAATTAGTGTCGAGCTATTACTATATATGGCACAAACTGTTTTCCCAAATAGTCATTAATATACTGCCTCTGTCCAACGAAGCCTGTCTACATTTGGAAATAAGTAAAATTGATTGGAATCGAAGGCCTGTACAAAAACAAAACAGAGTCCCCCCTCTTGCGTTATTTTTGCCATGAGAGAGCAAAGTCAGACATGTATTGATGGATCCGAGTTTTTTCAAATAGTCTAGTTTTTCCTTTTTCAAATGCAGACAGGCTTCATTGGACGGAAGGAGTATACAGGATAGAGGGAGTATACAGGATAGAGGGATTATATGCTGTTTATATGAATGGCATTGTACCCAAAATACAAGGGATAGGCTTTGATAGGGGACCTAAATGGAGAAAGAAAACACACATGGCGAAGTGATACAGTCCGGGATATGGGCAGTGGCCAAAGAAAAGGAGAAGGAACACCAAAGCATAGGGAGGGATATATGAATGTACTACCAAAATACACATACGTGTTCATGCTTCACTCCAGAGTCTACTCCATCGTCATCTCGTTGAGCTCGATGTGGAGTTTGAGTCACTTATGATTTGACTCTAAACAAAATTTGTATAAAACATGAAAGAAAGGATCAAGCAGCGTATGATGGTCGGAGTATGAACATGGGAAACATAGTGCTTGTGGGTACACAATTTTTTCTTTCGATGTAGTAAAAATAATGCTGCTATTGGGTCCCCAACAATGTATCACGTACCTTCTTACTCTTTTATTTTTCCGATTAAGGTCAAAGAAGATTGAAGTAGGAAAGACAAAAGAATGTGACAGAGATTTGAAGTTTTTTAAGATTTACTAGATATTATTGAGAATTGGGCTTGTCTAAATTTTTGCTCCAACGACCAAGTTAACAACAAGAATGCAAAGTCTCTGTGGAACCAAGGTGAAGAAAACTTCAAGCAACTTAAAGAAAAGTTTGCGCACGTTTTTTATCTGCATATTTTTTACATCATTCACTTGTGTTTGACTATTTACACCACCCCTGTTGGAAGCAATTTTGGTCCGCCTCAACGATGTCTGCCAGGTTATCCTCCACTATATGGCGTACTGTGCGCTCCAACAAACGAGTGTTGTTTATTGGTTCATATAGGACATGCCTATGTGCCCTCGATCAGGATAATCGATGGCTCCTATTAATGGAGGATATCCTGGATGACGTCCTCAAGGCGGACCTCAAAATCTTCCACCCCTTTATCATACTTTTAGAAAGTTGTATATCTACATTCTGTCACACTTCTCAGTCTTAAAATCATGGCATAGCCAACTATGAGTACTGTTTTATAGCTCAATTCAGTTAAAAAATGATTTTATTTTTGTGTCTCATTCGGTTATTTTATTTGCAACTTTCTTCCGTTTTCTTTCTCCTTTTCTCTCTCAACATTACCTTTTCCAGTTTTTGCATAAAGTCTTGTTTCAATTCTCAAGTTTTCCCCAAGCTAAGGGTGGATAAGACCCTATTACAGAATCTATTGTATAAATCTTGGTGCAATTTTCAAGTTTGCCCCAATGGAAGCTAAAGAATACAATACCAATCCAATCTAACAAGGCTCATTCATTGATTATAGACAAATAGCTAGACAGACTGCAATGCTGCCTAAGACAGATACAACTACCAGTAACAGGACACAAGGCTTGTCCCTCATGTACTTCCCAGATCCATTTCCCTTGACAACCAGCCTTAATTTTGGCCATGTAGCTAATGTCAGCGAGTCAAAACTTGAAGCAATTAGCATTCCAAAACTGCATTCCGTCTCAATAACAAAAAAACAAACACAACAAAAGTCTTACCTGAACTGGCTGATTACTACCCTAATTTAATTAAAATCCTAAGCTTGTGACTTCACTTGTCTCATACATGGGCCGTGAGAGGGTTGTGATTCCTCTGCCTGCAGACTGCCGCCAAAATCCCCCACACTCTCATGCGACGAAGTAGGTGTTTTAAACGCGTTTCATTTATTTTTTTCGTGTGGGCATTTTTAATGGCATACTAAACGCATTTTACATACACTAAACATGTACTATACCGCATTTTATAGTGGCTTTAATCCATAATTTGTATGTTTAGTTATTTTATTTTTTACATTTTTTTATCATTGATTCTTTATTTTACTCCCTCCGGACCACATTTGAAAATCAGTTAGATTTATTAACTTGTAGGGGCCCAACATTTCAGGCCTACGCTGACTTTTGCACATGCCCCACCACCATTTGGCCTCCACCCCTTCTTCCGGCCTCAGTTGCCACCCAAACCGCCATTGTCTGGCCTTTGCCATCCTTGGGGGCTGTTCGGGGCGTGAAAAATCAGCGCTATCCAGCTGAAAAAAAATTCAGCTGGTTAGGATTTTTGGGATAATCTACTAACCAGGTAGATTTTTGGGACCGGATGAAACTGATTTTTCATGGCCCAAACGGCCCCTTAATCTATAACTTTTCCTCTCTAGTCTCATTTGTCTGTGTCTATTCGTATTCATCCGTGCCCATCACAGATACACGCAGATGGACATACGTGGTGTTTGTGGTGTAAATGGACCGTTAAGGACACACCTTATCCGCTTCTGCATTCATCCGTTTACGACCCTAGTAGCCAAAAACTAAAAAGTATAATAAAATTAGACTTTAAAAATATTCATAAAAAATAAATAAAATCTAAAAATTATCATTTTTAATCAATAAGACATGGATGCAAGAGAAACAACATATAACATTCTAAAAATAGAAAAATACAAAAGAATGAATTTTGTGATAAAGCATATACTCCCTCCGTTCTAAAATAATGTGTACATTTGAGAATATTTTCATTTTTATTGGACCATGAAGTCCACAAGGAAGTCACATGACTCCGTCTCTCTAATATCCCGTCCAACTCGTATACTCGTTCACGAATCAAGTTCAAGTCAATTCTTCCAAGTCTCCTCCAATTTTGAAAAGGGGAAGTCACGTGATTTGGCAAAATGTATATAGTATTTTGTAACAATGAATATTTCTAAATATACATAATAATTTAGAGCAGAGGGAGTATTAAACGCGTAACACACGTTGAAATGAATAAAAAAATAAAAAAAATACACATTTTATACGTGATTAAATCCCGTACTTTGTTACTATGAGCCATTTATCTAGTACCGTATTCGAACTTTGTCACTTCCAACTTCCAACCCCCACTAGATTCCCATGTCCCCACCCCCATGGCTCTCAAATCCCATTCGAGACAACTCGCTCACCGCAAATTTTCAAGCGAACCACGTCTCCCCATTCTCCACCGCGCAAAAACGCGCGACGCAAAACCCATCAGCGACGCCATGACCAGCATCCTCCTCTGAACGTCCACTCTTGGCTCTTCTTCCTCTTCCTCTGCCTCTCTCGCTAGCTAGCTCTCTCGATGGCTCTTTCTGTGGCCATGGACGGGGCGCTTGCGGCAGGGTTCGACGACGTGGAGGAGTACCCATGGGTGAGGAATTTCGTTTCCTGCGTCGTTTTTTCCGTCTTGTGTTTGATTGGTGAAATTGTGAATGGAGGATTTGATTGGTGTTGTTTGGGAGTAGATGGAGGGTGGGTTGCCGGTGGAACAGTTTTCCCAGGTTTACGACTTAATGCAGCAGGGGAACCGGGCTTTTCGAGAGAATGATGTCGATAAGGTGTGTACTTTGATGGTTTCTTGCTCTATGTTAGTGTCTGTTTGGTGATCGTAACATGTCAATTTGGAAGCTGTGTTGTTTGTTTAGTGTGATTGTTTGTTGCATGATATAGGGTGCGTTTGGAAGCTGAAATGGTTTTGTGAACAAAACTCTCTGCTGAAAATTTTCACTTCGAAAGGAGGGCTGGCTGATTTGTGTTTGGCTTTAAAAAGCTCTCAGCTGTGAAAAAAACTCACTGCTGATGCTCACCTTTGTGTATGTCACATTTTTCATATCTTTCAGGCCGAAAGGTGAAAATTTGTGACAGATTCGATTCACTGAAACAATTTTGACCTTTCAGCATCCAAACAGTTTTCACATCTTTCAAGCAGGCACTTTTTTTCAGGCTTGAAAGGCCCATTTTTCACCTTCAAACGCATAATTTAAATATTAGCTGTTTAATGTTTTTTGTAGCTATTGTTAGTGTCTTTTTGTTGTTTGTTTAGTGTGATTGTTTGTCAATAATGCAGCTTTGTTGTTTGTTTAATGTGATTGTTTGTCAATAATGCATGTTATAGTTTTGATGTCAGCTGTTTTTGTTCTTTATAGCCTATGGTTATTATCTTTTTGGTGATCCTAGCTCATGTCAAGGTGGAAGCTTTGTTGTTTGTTTAATGCGACCTTTTATTGATGATGCATGATGTAGTTTGAATGTCTGTTGTATAATGTTCTTTTACCGTTTAATATGTTTGATTGTCAATGATAAATGATTGTAACATGTCACTCACTTAAAGCTTGATTGTTCCTAAGTGATGCTTTCTCAATGATGCCTGATAAAATTTGGATGTCAGCTGGGCATGTTGAGCTGGTTTGTAATCAAAGTCTTGGACTAGAGATAGTGAAATGTATGAGCTTTAAGCAAATCAACCTTTTTTAACAGTTTCTTATTGAACCAGTTTTTCTTTACTGGCATCTGACTGGAGTTGAGCTTATGCCTTTGTCTTGGTAAAATATTATTGTTCTTATATTTTATAGAAAGCCACCTTATCCGGAATCAAGGGTAAGGTCTTGGCTATAGGGATTTTTCGAGCTCCATTATTTGGAGAAATCGAAATGAATAATTGGCGTAGGATCCTTAATTGCATATTGTATCATTCATTCATTTGATAGAATATAGATGGCAAATTTCACGGAAAATTTTGACAGATTTCTGAAAAGATTTATCCTTCTTATTACCGTATCATTGCCCTTGTGTCAGTGTTACTAATGCCCATTGTCCACAAACTGGAAAGATTACATGCACATGAAAGGGAGCTTCTTCAAAGGATGTCTTTAATTTGGTTGCACTCTTGCAATATGGGACTAAAGCACCGTTGTTAGTTAAAGTTTGGTTCTTTAGATGCGTGAGACCAATTTACCGACATGGGAAATATCAGCTTCATTTTTAGCAGCTTATTTGAGTCTGATTTTGTTTTATGTTATGAAATGTACTATCTGTTGTTTCAAGGCTACGCCAAGAAAACATTTGAAGTCCTTACCTGCCTGTCTGACATGTTTTTAGTCTTTTTGTTTTGAATATAGCGAAAATATTATGGTGATGTTTGTAACTTGTATGATGTTATTAATGAATCAAGTGTACATCTGAGTTTAATTTATGTTTCTCTGGTAATTTGTACGATTCTTGTGCAATATTGCTATATGAAATGTGTATCCAAAAAAATATTGCTATTCGAAATGCTCCTAGATTGTTATCTAATTATAAATTTGCATAAAAGATTATCTTTCATTATATCCTTTTGCCGTTTTTATAATCATTGATGTCTCCCATATGTAGGCTATCAATTATTATTCTAAGGGGCAGAGCTTAAAACCTGGTGATCCTATTATTCTTTGCAATCGATGTGCTGCTTTCTGTAGGTATGTTTACTGTTTTCATTTACTTTGTACTAGACTGCTTGGAGAGTAGCGTTCTGAATGTAAATTCATATTTTGGCTGCTTCTCTGAAATGCCTTTTGGTCTGGCACATCATGTTATAGGAAAAGCCATATGTTGAAAAACAGGCCTTCATCCGCTTCTGAGTATCAACCATTGACTGGGCTGGACCCAACAACACATGCTGAAGTATAACTCAATCTCAAAGTATTCTGATTTTGTTCTAGGTGGCTGCTCAAAGTGAGACCAGTTTAGACCACCTGCCACATGCTTGCCGAACTTTCAATTTACTAGCTTCAATTTTAGTTGGAACTGCTGCTTTTGATCATGTTTATCATTTTAGGATTGAAAAGTCATTCCTTACATTGTTGATTTTATTTAGAGAAAGGTAAAATCCCTACTCAGATGGATTGCTAAGATCTTTTATATGAATGATCCAGCTTGCTCTCAAGGATGCTGAGAAAGCTATGAGCAGTCAAAGGAATTCAGCGAAGTTATATTATTTGAAAGCCAAAGCCCTCATTTTGGTAATTATCATGTTGAAGTTTACTGAAGGCAAATGTTGCCAAAAGAAACTCATCCTTCCTTCAATTTTTGTTACTATAAACATGGTTAGTTGATATGTTCGTTAAGTCGGTTATAACTGTTGATCTGCTCCTCTCTTTGTTTCGAAAATTGGTAATGCTACACTGAATCTGTACACCAAACCCATACATCGGATAGGTGGCTTGTTTTCGTCGCAAGTAAAAATGTGGCTATGTGAGGTCCAGTTTGGTCGTCCCATAAAAACTCCGGTGAATGGATTTGATATACAGAGTTGGAGTACATTTATCAGTGTGCATGGTGTTCTTATCTCGAGAATATTATATTTAGTTAATTGACAATTTTGGAGTAAATTTACAACTTGCTTAGTCTTTTTAAACGTGTATGGTGAATTTTTCTTATATTTTATTTTGTGGATTTGCCATCACAAAATGTTGTCTCATCTTAATTGCATTTTATTTTTCTCCTGCATCAACCTCCCTTACTCCCGAGGGGCTGCAAAATATTATGAGTTATTGACTATAATTGATCAATTATAATTTGTTTGTCCAGTTTTGCAACTCTAAAGCATTCACCCTACGTGAATAGAATTTAATAAAGGTCTTCTCTCCTGTTAATTGGGGAATTGAATAGCTGCATCTGAGAAAATTGTAAACATGCTTGTCTATGATGGAGCCTTTAAGAGTAGTGAGCTGTTTCTTCAACCTGGCTACTCTTTACAGATCCACCTTAAGTACATGTGTCATTAGGGACACTGTGCATCATTCGTGGTTTCAAGGTCAATGCAAAGTTTTGAAGGCTAAATAAAATTCATGAGGGCTTATCAAGTGTTTGTCATTTGACATGAAATTTAGTCATTGTGATTTTTGACACATCAAATTGCTAAGAACGTTTCTGTGGATTTACCTTTTAATTGGAAGAAAAAGCCCAAATACCGAATGTTTACCTGCAAATGTTGTAATGTGTCGTTTTGCATGGGTCATTGCTGCAATTGTTTTTCTTTTGACAAAAGAAATTTGGGTTGCACTCCATTTAATTAAAATCTGTGTACTTATCCGGTAAATTAAATTGCCTAATGGTTATGTTTGTAATGGTTGTATGTAGTTTTCTTATTCAGTAACTTGTTATTAATACGATGTTTTAATAATTGGCAGCTTGAGCGGTACGAGGAAGCACGTGAAACTCTACTAACAGGGCTGCACATGGATACTCTTTGGTAATTGTTAAGCTGGTGCCTGTTCTTTAAATAATGGATAAGAATTGTGGTAAAATGACTACTGTTATGACCCAAACTAGCTAGTCCCATTAACTATTGGGTCCATTCCATTTAAGAGTTCTGTCCAACTATAGCTATCAGACTTTGACTGTTTTAGTGGATATAGCCTTTGTTTATGTGGTCAGCGATGCTATTCATGGTGGTATTTTAGTGTAAGTAAAAAATCACTCCCATTTTAAAAAAGGCCATATACAAGTCACTCATGTAAAGAATATTAGGATACTACTAAGGAAACATGAAGCATGGCCCCGGGTGTCATGCGCCATCAGATTAGATCTGGTGGCAAACGTTACCCGTCTGCCCCTGTATTAATGTGTGCCTCCAGATCGAAATTCGATTGTCCGTGGTGCCCCAGCTCAAGCCGATGCGCATGAGCCAGGGCTGGTTCATACTTTTGGGACTCTAATTGTAATTACAAATGAATCCTTTATCTTGACTGTATATTTTAATGCGACTGCTGGGGAAATGTGCATCTTGATTACGAATATTGTATTATACTGTGATTGTTTTGAGTAGTTACTCTTATATGTATAGGATTCATTTGAACTATCGGAAGTCCTTCATTATGTGCTGGTGTTAATTCTTGTTTATTTTGCTGATATTGCCCTATTGATTTGTATAGCACTCCACTACAAGTCCTACTTAGTGGGTTGGAGAGGATCACATCTGGAGCGAGTGGAAGTATGAGGCTCAGAAGGCCTCAACGTACTGATGATTTTGAATGCACTTTATGTTTGAAATTGTTGTATGATCCTGTAACAACTCCTTGCGGACATTCTTTTTGTCGGGCTTGCCTATTTCAATCGATGGATCATGGTGAGAGCTGATAACTTTCCTAATTGGGAGTTGTTGCCATTTAATAGCTCTGATTTTTGGTTTTCTTTCCTAAATTGCAGGGAACAAGTGTCCTATGTGCCGAACAGTTTTGTTCATTAGCTTAAGAACTTCTGCCATCAGGTATCATTGATTTATCAATACTGCTGTTAGCTGCTCCTATATAAAGAAAAAAATGCTGCTATTAGCTGTTGAATTCTGCATTTTATCAATATATTTACGATAGGTGAAATCATGTGGTGCTTGTTTTTCTTACCTATCCTGAATAGCTTTTGCAGATGTGATCCTTATTTGTAATTAATAATGATTTAATTTGTAATGCTGTGTGTGCTCGCCCCCACTGTCTGGAGCATGCTCGCCACAGTGCACAGGCCCTCAATTGGTAAGTGGAAGTTATAAAAAAAACCAGCAAGTGGGCCACCCATTGTGGTCATCACGACGGGTGCGTAGCTAGCAGGCGGGGGGCGAGTGTGCATCACATTTTGGTTAATATTACACTTTACATGTAGAGCTCAGTTTCATAAACTCTTGTTCTTTTGACTAATAAAATCTTGTTTTATGGATGCTCAAAAGAACTTTGTTTATTTTCTTTGTATCAGAGCCAAGAATGCAATGCAAATATATTTAGTTTGTCTATGGTATATGCCTAAATCATTAAATCTTTGCAGTGTGACACTCAATAACATCATACAAAAGAACTTTCCTGAGGAATATGCAGAGAGGAAGGCTGAGCATGAAAGTTTGACAAATGCAGGGGTTGATTTGATCCCTTTATTTGTCATGGATATTGTTCTTCCATGCCAGAAAATGTCACTCAATATATTTGAGCCTCGTTATAGGCTGATGGTGAGTTGTTTCTTTAGTTTGAATAAATGTTTACTACATCAGGAGTATATTATTGGTTCCCATCGCTGCATTGACGCTTTTGTAGAGTACCTTACATGTTTTTTTATGCGCTTATGATACTTAACGATAAGGTTATAGAGGCCCTTGGGGAAATAGTATGTGGAAGACACTTAGAGATGTTTGGGTTGGACGTGGAAATAGTATTATGATATGCTAAGGTTAAGAAAGAGGCTAAGAAGATAGTGATTGAAACTAGATATAAGGCATTTGATAACTTATATAATAGTCTAAGGACGAAGGAGAGGGAGAGGGACATATATAAGATAGCTAAGTTAAGAGATAAGAGAAGTATGGACTTAGAGCAAGTTAGGTGCATTAAGAGTGAAAATCAAAGGATTTTAGTGAAAGAGGAGGAAATTAGAGAGAGATGGCGTGGATATTTTTAGTATTTATTGAATGAAAATTGTAGTAGTGGAATGGATATTGAGTTTAGTCCCATTAAAGAGATAATTTATCTTAGGATATTCTCCATAGAGGAGGTAAGAGCTGCATTAAGGAAGATGAAGAAAGACAAAGCTCTAGGACCCGATGGAATTCCTATTGAAGTATGGAAGGCTCTGAGAGGTGTTGGCTTAACTTGGTTGACTACTTTCTTTAACAAGATTTGGAAGCCTAAGAGGATGCCAGAGGAGTGGAGGAGAAGTATCCTCATACCCTTGTATAAAAATGAAGGGAACATCCAAAGTTGTACAAACAATAGAAGTATAAAACTTATGGGGCATACTATGAAGTTATGGGAGAGAGGAGAAGGGCGTTTGCGAAAAGTAACTAAAGTAATATAGAATCAATTTGGTTTTATGCTGGAGAGGTCAACAACAAAAGCTATATTTTTATTACGACAGTTAGTAGAGAGTTACAGGGACAGAAATAAGACCTCTATATGACCTTTACAGATCTGCAAAAGTCTATGACAGAGAGCTTAGAGAGCTCATCAAGAGTATTTTTTTTGAGGAAGGGAGTCATAATAGATTACATAGATATTATAAAAAATATATATGAGGGGGTTGTGACTATTGTACGAACAATTGTGGCAGAAACCAAGGAGTTTCCAATTACAGTAGGTGTTCATCAAAGGTTTTCGCTTTAGTTATGGATAAGTATAACTAGACATATGCAAGATAGTGTATCTTGGTGTTTACAAATGATGTAGTTTTAATTAATGAGAGTATAGTAGGTTTGAATGCAAAACTAGAACTATGGAGGGAGGCTTTAAAATCAAAAGGTTTTAAAATAAGTAGGACTAAGACAATGTGCATGGAATTTAATTTTAAAGAAGGTAGAACTATAAGTAGAATTTTAGTTAAAATGGATGGGCAAGAAAGTGTCAAGGTGTGATCAATTCTGTTACTTAGGACCCATTATCTATAAAGAAGGGGATATTGATAGTAATATGGTGCATAAGATAAATGCGGGGTGGGTAAAGTGGAGGGAGCCTCGGGAGTTTTGTATGATAGGCGTGTTCTTAAAAGGCTTAAAGACAAGTTCTATAGGCTATTAATCCTGCAATACTCTATGGAGCAGAGTGTTGGGAACCAAAGAGAAGTTATATAGATAAGTTGAATGTAGCTGAAATGAGAATGCTAAGGTGGATGAGTGGGATAACTAGGAGAGATAGGATTAAAAATGAATATATTTGTGAGAGGTTAGGTGTACCTCCTTTAGGGGAAAAGGGTATGGGCATGTGCAATGAAGGCCAATAGATGCCCCTATGATGAGATTAGAAGGGAAGCACGTAAATGATGCCAAAAGAGGGAGAGGGAGACGCAAGAGAACTTGGATGAAATTAGTAAAAAAGGATATGATTTTACTATCTCTTACAAAAGACTTGGCACAAAGCAGGCCTAAATGGAGGCGTAAGATCCATGTCGCCGACGAAAAGGCGCTACTTGATTATGATTATGATTATTATGGTTATGATATTGCACTTGGTAGAGGTGTAGAGCATATTATATATCACCGACCCGGTACAATGAAAATGGGTTTCAGATTAGGTGGCGATACACGCATACAAACACACACAGCCAGCCGCCTGCACAAGCGCGCGCGCACACACATGTTATTGTAGTTTGATATAACTGTGTTGATCTTGTCTACTTTGAATACGCAGGTGAGAAGAGTAATGGAGGGAAGTCATCGGATGGGAATGGTAGACTGTTAATAAATTTTCTTCTTTACTACAAGTTTATCTTTTATGTTTTCACCTTTCTGTACAAATAATTTTTCTTCTGATCTTCATGCAGGCTGCAATTGATTCTGCAACAGGTTCCATAGCCGATTATGCTTGTGAGGTCGAAATAACTGAGTAGGTTCTGATATATTCTTGATTTCCTTGGCCTAGTATTATTTTGATTGTGTGACTTGAGTATTGCTTTCTATCAATGTAGGTGTGAACCACTTCCTGATGGACGGTTTTATATTGAGGTGAGATGGAACCTTAGTCTATCATATCTACTGGAGGATGTTCTTTGATTGTATTGTGTTTTATGTTGTTCGGACTGATGCTTAGTTAAGACCAGTTTGTTGATGTAGGTTGAAGGCCAGCGACGCTTTCGTATCCTCCGTTCTCGAGATCAGGATGGGTAAGTTGGCTACTTAGCCCATTCTTATGAGAATGCTGATGTCTATACCATGTCTTGCTTATTACCCATTGCATGCATGTTGTTTAAATTTTCTTGATCATTAGTTACCGAGTTGCAGAAATTGAATGGATCCATGATAACTGTCCATTGGAAGGTACCATCGAAAGAGAAGAGGTATGTCTGCTTACATATTACATCAATTTACTACAATCAACGTCTGGTAAACATTGTAATCTAGTCAGAGGTTGAAGGTTACAGCATAATTGTGATCATGTTGGTGGAAAAATAGCTTAGAACCTTTTCTATGCAATTCATCATGAAAGATTATAAGTGTTAGTTATTAAGATATTGCCAAGTACCTTGAACTGAATTTGCTCTTATATAGGATGCTTGGCACCAATTCTTTTTGCGTAATAGACAAAAGTTGCAAACTAGAGGAATTTCTTAAGTATACTGTCTCCTTTGATGCTTTTTTAATCCCCACATCTGTCCATAAATACTTGCAGCTGAGTGAGATGGCTGCAAGAGCTGTAGAACTGGCTCGAACATGGCTAAGGCAAGCCCGGGAAGCAGCAAGAGCAGGTAAAACACTATTGCATGTTATCGTCATGCCTTGTTTTGCATACTATTAAACTAATAACAGTATTATTATTTTACCTGATATTTGCAAAAGCCATCTGTTTTTTGGGTCAAATTCAGTAAGTTTGATGCCATTGTGACTAAGCTTATATGTTCTATGCTGTCTTAATTTATTAGATAGGAGATCAAGGCGTATAGATTTTCCAAATTTTGAAGGACTATCCGCACGCCGAGATCCAGAGCGGTTCAGTTTCTGGGTATTTATTTTCCTTCCACTCGCTCATATGTGTTTATTTATTTATTCTCTTATGTTTATATGACTCTTGTCTTGTTAATTAAACTTATTAATTTTTGTTTGCAGCTTGTTAACCTTTTGAACTTGAGACCATCGGATAGATTGGAATTATTGCGGCTGAGAGACACACGTGAGGTATTGCTTTCATTTATCTATCCTTCGTGCGAAGGAGATGTTATATTATAAGGAAATGTTTATATGAGAAACGGCTCATGCACCTCTGTGTGCCGAGCCACCCCGAGCCGTCAGATTTCACCAATGGCACGTGTCCATGTAGGGGACAGCAAGTGATTCAAACTTGCCTGCCCACTGATTTGATGCTTCCCTGCTGCATGAGCCGCGTGTCATACTAATGGAACTCTGTATGGTAATCAAGTTTACATCTAGAGGCTTTTTTTTTAATGGAAGAAATTCTTAAAATTGAAGAGACATTCATAATCATAATCAAGTAGCGCCTTTTCCCAACTATTTGGGGTCGGCGACATTGATCTTACTCTTCCATTCAGGCCTGGTTTGGGCTACCTCTTTTGTAAGAGATAGTAAAGTCAAATCCTTTTTTATTGACTCCATCCAATTTCTCTTAAATCTCCCTCTTCTTCTTTTAGTATCGTTTACATGCATCACTTTCTAATATTCTCACAGGGGCATCTATTGGTCTTCTTTGTATATGCCCATACCAACGCAACCTACATCCCCTTGGCTTCTCTCCTAAAGGAGCTACCCCTAAACTCTCACGAATATATTCATTTCTAATCCTATCTCTCCTAGTTATTCCACTCATCCACCTTAACATTCCCATTTTGGCTACATCTTATCTATATGACTTCTCTTTAGTGCCCATCACTCCGCTCAATAGAGTATTTCAGGCCTAATGGCTGCCTTATAGAACTTGCCTTTAAGCCTTTTTAGAACACGCCTATCACACAACACTCCCGAGGCTACCCTCCATTTTACCCACCCCGTATTTATCCTATGCACCACATCACTATCAATATCTTCTTCTTTATGGATAATGGATCCTAAGTAACGGAATTGATCACACGTTGGCACTTCTTGCCCATCTATTTCAACTAAGGCTTTACCTATAGTTTACCTTCCTTAAATTAAATTTCATGCACTCTATTTTAGTCCTACTTATTTTAAAATTGAAGAGACATTACTGATTTAAAATTTATTTATTTAAAGATAATTTATTGAATAGGAATGACTATACAAGCTTATCATTTTGGATTCGTGAAGTTTAAATTTGAGGATTTTATAGATCTAGCAGGCCAAACTCCATAGTTTCAAATGCCCCGTTGCGTTCAACTTTATTTTGTGAAAGTTGGAAATACTCTTAAGTTATCAAACAAATCATTTGGGATAGTTATTTAGAGAAAACTCAAGTAAGAGATAGACTTTTTAAAAATAATTGATGGGTTAGACTTGTTTAGATTTATTTTCCAAGCGAACCCGTATATTAGAAACAGGTGCTCGACAATGACATGCTAATTTTTTCTTGCTTCTCTTACTGGTTTGAATTGCGGCCCTTAATGAATTAAAAGCTTCAACAGCCTCTTCCTCATGGAGTTCTGTCCCAGATTTCCCTTCCAAATTTTGCGGGATCTTACTGAGGTTTTACATTTCTCACATATCAAAGAGTCGAGTAGAATTTATTTGCTGAAAAATCGAAATTGTTTAAAAGTAGTTAAGTTACTTCACAATGTTTTCAGCAATATGTAACTTGTTAGCCAAAAAAAGGTATGCAATTGCATTATGTACTAACTTACGTTCTATGGAAAATGATCCTTAATTTAGAGATAATAATAACAGAAACTATATACTTTATTAAGGATGTAGATCTAATGTTAATATAGAGATAATAATGACAATTTATTAATTATGTTGATTTGTGGAATCCATGAATTATTAGAGTTTAATGGTCCAACTCTTTGATTGATTCTCTTCTGAAAAAACTAATCACAGTCAGGTATATAAGAAACCCAATGGTTTTGAGACAGGCTTCTAATGATAGATAAAGGCCACATAAAACTGCCTACACCTGGTTTTCAAACCAGGTGTATGCTTTAGAATATAAATATATAGATTAGAATACCTCTCCTCCAGCTTCGTCATTGTATATGCATTTGCCATCTGCAGAGGATATCGCGTGGACTTATTTATCTTAGAGCAGAAGAGCAAGGCTGCCGAGTCCAATGACAGCTGATTCTCCAAAAAAATTTTTGATTCAACATAGTCAATACGTACAAAATTTATTGTAAGCAACTTCTTTTTGCTTCTAACAAAAGAAGCAACCATTCTTTTGTAATCACCAATTTGTACTCAACTGTCTGGAGAATAATTTTATTTATTTATATGTAATTATTGAACTGTATAATTTAAATTGCTAAATCGGAGATCGCCTTGATCCATTGTCACAAATTTATTTATTAATACATGACTGCAGTAAAAATTTCCAGTGAGTATTTTTAATGATCTCTAAATGTTAGCTTTATTTCCGTAATCTAACTTTATGACTTGCCTATATAATCCTACATTTTGGAGAGAAATTTTGTGGACTCTTCTTGCCCAGGAAATCCTTGTAAACCTTTGCCATTAACCATTTATAGCCATTTATTAAATAGGGGAGGCTGGGAGGATGTTGAGATATCGAAACCCCTCAAACCCCTTGACTTCTCTAGAATGGTGGTTTTCTAGGCAGCGAGGTCGAATGTAGCCCTGTTTGGGGTGTGAAAAATCAGCTCCATCCATATTGAAAAATCCAGCTGGTTAGTGGATCCACTAACCAGCTGAAACACGAGGTGGAAGTGAGGGCGTCACATAGCTCACTTTTTCATTGTTAATCTTGCACAAAGACATACACAGGAGAGAACACATGAAGTTTATTCAGTTGTCAAAATCGAATTAAAGAACACAAATGCGGAGCTACAAGATAAGTGCTTCACGGCTGTTGGCACAATGCGTCAACTATCTCCATGGACTTAGATCGCCCACTCGATCACTGACTGATAAGATTGGCAGATGGCGGATTGATATAAGGAGGATTTAGAATGGTTTCTGAGACGAAGTAGCTTAGAGAGAGAGAGCATCCTGCTAAAAACGAAACCAAAGATAAACGCCTGAAAAGGGCGGGGCAAATGGAAAGGGGTGAGGCGGAGGGGGACGGGGAGAGCATAAAGGTTATTTGGATTGAGGGGGCAGAAAATGGTGGGGTGGGGCATGAATAGAAAAACGGGTGAAGACTATGTATGTTTATGTACAACTACCTCTTATTTATGTTGTTAGCTAAAGGAGAACCTTTAAGGGTGCCTTTTCACTCTTTGCATACATGATGCTTACCACTCTTATATTCAGGATAAGTTTACTTGACATGGATAATTTGAACTAACCCACCCAGCTCTTAGCTGTAGATTAAGCAGCATTGCCTGTAAGATGACTTGACCCCTTCCCAACTTCCATTTAGTTGCCAACATGACCATCTAGCAAATCAAAATAAACAGACTGTAACCACTAAGACATAGCCCACATTCAAATTCCTCTCACCCCATCAACAACATCTAATTGTGGAACCTTCGCAATGGTCTCCCAAACATACTTGAGCAGTTCCCCATGTTTTTGGTCAAGTCCCACACAATATAACCTAGCAAACTGCTTTTTCTACATTTTGGAAGCATTTTTATCCGCCTCTAAGCTATCTTCAGGGATTTTGCCATGCTCCTGACCATCAGAATCGATGGCACACAGGGATCGACTGTAAGCTCCAACAAAAAGGATCGACTGTGAGCTCCAACTAAAAGCACCCTTTTGCTGGAGCGCACAGTTAATCCATGTCGCCATCTATCCTGATGATCAACGGTTCGTATTGGCGGAGGATAGGCCGGCCAACAGCCTGGAGGTCCCCTACATCTTGGCCCTTCCACCACCACCACCTCCGCCGCCGCAATTTCGCCCGCCTAACACCATTTCCCACCTTCTACATCTTACTAAATGACCATACAAGACTCTAATTGCAGTAGATGGATCTTCTTCGTAGTTGTTGGTCACCTTCTCTTGATGTCATTACTAGCTGCGGCCGACCACTACCTACTCAACTGTGGCTCGCAGATGGAGACAGTCCTTGCCGACAGCCGGAGTTTCCGATCCGATGCCCAGACCTCCTCCTTCCGAAAAATTATTAGGTACGTAGGGAATAGTCATGCTCATCACCATGGATGGTAGACACGATTTCCAATTTCTCCGTTCTTCCTAGCCACTTCCGAGATGACTCGATGTACAGCTTCTTCGTCTCTCAGCCCGGCCGGCATTGGCTCCGCCTGCATTTCCATCCTCTTCCCCACCAAGACTATAATTTCACCGCCGCCACATTCCCCGTTGCCACGGACAGTTTTGTCCTCCTACATGACTTCTCCGTGCAAAACTCCGAGGTGGCCGTGTTCAAGGAGTATCTAATCAATGCCACCTCGGACAGGTTCTCTCTCACCTTCTTGCCACTCAAGAACTCCTGCACATTCGTCAATGCCATCGAGCTCGTCTCTGCCTCCAGAGATCTGATCTCCGACTCGGCCACCGCTGTGTCCCCTGCCGGAGAATTCTCTGGTCTTTCACAACATGCACCCGAGGTGGCCTACTGGTTAAATGTCAGAGGACCGCTCATCACCCCTGCCAACGACACAATTGGGAGAGAATGGTGGCCCGATGGCCCTTATATGAAGTCGGCGGCCATGGGGAAGAATGTCACCGTCTCCTCCAAGGTGGTCAAGTACTCTAAAGATAGTGATACAACTCCGGCTGAGGCGTCGGCCACAGTTTATGCATTGGCCATTGAAATGGCCGAATCGAATAATGCCGACCCCGATTTCAACAGCACATGGGAGTTCAAGGTGGATCCAGCCTACTTCTACCTCATCTGTTTGCACTTCTGTGACATTGTAAGCAAAGCCCTGAATGATCTCTACTTCAATGTCTACATAAGCCAATTGATGATAGTCTCCAGCCTAGACCTCTCCACACTCACCTCCGCCCTCGCCACCGCCTATCATCAAGATTTCGTTGTCAATGCCACCACGATCACCAATGGGACGCTCCTAGTGCAGGTAGGCGCCCTGCATTGGTTGAAAACTCCGGCACGCCTAATGCCATTCTCGATGGCATGGAGGTCATGAAGATGAGCAACTCGGCCTGAACCCTAGACGGATTATTCACGGTCGACGGATTCAAGATCGTTTACAAGAGCAACAACATCTACAGTCGGAGGGTCAAGGTCATTGCGGCCGTCAGCTTCGCAATGGTGGCCGTGGTATTCGTGCGGTGGCAGCGTCAGCCACACGATTGGCAGAAGCACAACAGCTACTCCTCATGGCTACTCCCAATCCATGTAAGCACATCATGGAAACAACGCCTAGAGATTTGTACTCGTGCAGCCCGCTGTCAGCACTATTTGCACACTCGTGCAGCAAGGCAGGTAAAAACAATCACACTTTTAGTACTATTTCTTATAATAATAACATCGATGTTGAGACACCGCATATTATTTATTGTAGATTTTTTTGTACTCTTTTTTAATATTATATTAATATCATTAGGATATCATGATTAGAAAGCATATTAAAAACAATCCCAAAGCTTCCCTCATCTGTTGAGTGAGTTTCCTAAATTCAGGTTGGCCCCAAAAGAATCTTGCAAAAACCTGATCAATTTTTGTAAAGAAATTCTGGGGAATGTAAAGAAAGCCTTAAAGATACTTATCAGAAATGAAGGGAATACTTTGCTCAACTGTTGGAGAGACAATAATTTAAGATAATTCTACAACAGAACCAAATCACTGGAAAATATCCTTTCGCATTAGTAGAATATCACGATGGTGGAGAATCTGGTAATAGTGATAACTGTTTTAGTTCACAAGGATTGCTGAGGTCCTCTGGCGCACATAGCTGCTGGCTTGGCTGAGTGATGGATGAAGTTGTCTGAAAAAAAAGAGCTAAAACAGAACATATGAAGAGAGAGGAATTGAAGAGAAATCAAACTTAACCATGTACTCAGAGGAGTCTCTTAACAGTTTAGACAGAGCTCAAGACACATTCACCTTCAATTCACGCTACTATGGTGATGGCCAGGAATTTTTGCCAAAACTTATTTGCTTGAAGCGAAGAAAAACATTATTCACACATTAGCAACCACCAACGCTTACGACCAAAATAAAATGCACTTTATTGACAAGAAATACAAAAATATAGTTATTACAAATGTATAGTTTTCATTTATTGCTTGATATATAATTCATAAAATTGGTTTTCTGAGGAAAAAGATATAAACCTAAAAATGATTATGCTCATCCCTTACATACATGAACGAATAAAGTACAAACAATGTTACTATTGTTCTTTTTTTTGTTTAAAGAAAGGTTCAAACAATATTGTATATAAAGTCTCATGATTATCGCATTTGAAGTCAAGCAAAACAGAGATAAATATGTGAATGGTTTCTTTCTTCTCGCTGAAATGTTCACATATCTATTTGCCAAAAGCCCATCCCGTATTTCCCCGCATTCAGTAAATTATTGATTAACAATATAAAAATGAAAGCAGAAATATTAATTAGAAACTTATATTTATCACATAGTATTTGATTCACAAAATTGGTTCTCTGAATGCAGAGATATTGACAAACACAAGTACAATGAATAAACACACGTACAAAAACATGTTTTGAGAGGCTCATCTTGTACATACATGTATAAAAGAAATATGCAATATAAACTATCATAATTCTCGTATAAGTTTTGTTTTTCGTATGGAGAATAGTATATGTATATCAAACATAATCCCAAACCTTCCCTTATTGGTTGGTTCACACAGAAATCCAGGACCCTGCTCAAGATTACTAAATTCAGATAGGCCCCAAAAAGAATCTTCCAAAAACCTGATCAAGTTTCCTAAACAAAGTCTGTGAAACCAATTTGGAGGGAATACTCTGCTCAACTGTTGCATAGAGTTGATTATATTAATATGAACAGATCATTCTAGAAAGGAACCATATCACCGGAAATATCTTTGCAACTTCTAAAAATATCAAGGTGGTGAAGAATCTGGTAATAGCGACAATTGTTTTTGTTGACAAGGATCGCTTAGGTGTTGTAGCTGACACGGCTGCTCGCTTGGCTATGTAATGAATGAAGTGGTCTGACAGTGAAGAGAAAACATGTTTAATGCGAGGCTCCTAAGCAATCAAACTTAACAACTCTGAGCTCTCTTCACAGTTTGCACAGAGCTCAATATTAGATTTATTATTAGATGCAAGGGTAAATTCATCTTTTATTTATTATGTGTAAGAGTATATATCTCTCTTTGTTATATTTTGACATTCAAGTAATCACAATTGAAACCCTAACCTCCGTCTTTGTTCCTTTTTCTTCTTCTTGGTTTCTTCTCAATTCACATGATACCAGAGCAATGAAAGTTTTGATATTTGATCTTATGGAAGAAAGTTTGATCTCTTCCACGATTTTTGCCAGGAAATTTGGATTCCGTACAATTTGGAGTCATTGTAGTCTGGAGTAATCTGGAGTTGAAGATCAAGAAATCTCAATAATTTGGAATCACAGTAATTTGGAGCTCTCTCTTTCTTGTCTTTTGAATCTGGTAATTTGTTCTTCTTTTCTTTGTGATTATTTATTGTCTCTATTTGTGATTACTTATTGTCTCTATTAGTTTTCAAAATGGCAAGTGAAAGAGATGATTCACTTCATTCTATTAGTGTAAGATTGAATAGAAAAAATTATTCATATTGGAGTTATGTGATGAAGAATTTTTTAAAGGGCAAAAAGATATGGGGTTATGTTATTGGGACCTTGGGTAAACCTATAGATCAAGCTTCTGCCAAATATGAAGAACAGTTAGATATTTGAGAATCCAACAATTTAAAATTATTACTTGGATAAACAATTCTATTGAGTCGCAGATAGGTATTCAGTTGGCAAAATATGAAACAACTAAGGAGATTTAGGATCATTTGGCAAGACTGTTCACGCAATCTAATTTTGTGAAACAATATCAGTTGGAAATAGACATTCGGGGAGTTCAACAGAAAAGTATGAGTATCCATGAATTCTATTTTGCCATGACCAAATTTTGGGATCAGTTGGCTCTCACTGAATCAGCAGAACTAAGTGCGCTTGCACCATATATTGCCCGTAGAGAGGAACAATGATTGGATCAATTTTTTATGGCTCTTCATGATGATTTTGAGGGACTTCAAGGGACAATCCTGCATCGTAGTCCACTTCGCTTTGTTGACTCGTTGGTCAGTAAGTTGTTGGCTGAGGAAACTCCTCTTAAGTCCCATGCAGAAAGAGGAGTTCTCCAACCTCCCAATCCATCTGTTTTAACAGTACCTTTAAGACTTCCTGCCAACTACTAGAACAAGCCCCCTTCGAAGCCTAGTAATGATGAATGTTATTTTTGTAAGCATAAGGGACATTGGAAGAATCAATGTCCTAAGCCATTGAATAACCCCTCCTCACTATCCTCAATGCATTCGTAAGTCCACTAAATTACCAGATTTTGTTTATTTCTATTATTTTGGTTATTTTGTTTTATTTTTTGTCTTTATTATCAAACTTTGTGAGTCTCAATCTTATAGAGAGGTAGTTCTTGATCCTCTTTGGCAACAAGCTATGGTTGAGGAACTTTATGCTTTGCATAAGACAAATACTTGGGATTTAGTCTCTCTACCACTTGATAAGAGTACAGTTTGTTTGCATAAGTCTGATCGGTCAGTTGAGCGCTACAAGGCTAGACTGGTTGCAAAGGGATTTTCTCAGCACTATGGTATGGATTATGAAGAGACTTTTGCTCCTGTTGCAAAAATGACTACGGTTCGCACTCTTATTGTTGTTGCCTCTGTTCGTCAGTGACATATATCTCAGATGGATGTTAAAAATGCCTTCTTGAATAGAGATCTTCAAGAAGAAGTTTACCTGGTACCCCCTCCTAGTGTTTCTCATAAGCCTGGTGAAGTTTGTAAGCTTAAGAAAGCGTTATATGGCCTCAAACAAGCACCTCGAGCCTGATTTCAAAAGTTTTCCTTTGTCATCACTTCTCTTGGATTTCGCCCCAGTGATCATGATTCTGTTCTCTTTCTGAAGTGCACCGCTGTTGCTCACATTCTGTTTTTTTATGATTATTACTGGTGATGATGTTGATGGGATTTGAGTGTTAAAATCAGAATTAGCACGTCATTTTGATACGAAGGATTTGAGATCTCTTCGTTACTTTGAAGTAGCGCTCTCTCCTAAGGGTTATCTGCTCTCGCAGTCAAAGTACACAACTGATATCCTTGAGCATGTTTGTTTTACTAATTCTAGGACTATTGATACTCCTCTTGAACTTAATATTCGGTATTCTCCTTCTGATGGTACTCCTTTGCCAGATCCTACTTTATATCGCACTATTGTTGTTAGCTTGGTTGATCTCACTATTACACGTCCGGATATTGCGCATGCTTTTCACATTGTTAGTCAATTTGTTGCTTCTCCTACTACAGTACATTGGGCTGTTGTTCTTCATATTCTCCGGTATCTTCGGAGCACTATATTTCAATGTCTATTTCAGTGTCTTTTACTTTCATCTACCTCATCTTTGGAGTTGTAGGCCTACTCTGATGATGATTGGGTCAGTGATCCTGTCGATCGTAATTTTATCATTGAATTCTGTATCTTTTTGGGTAATTCTCTTATTTTGTGGAAGAGTTAGAAGTAAGCTATCATATCTAGATCTTCCACAGAAGCTGAGTATCGCGGTATGGCTTCATCTACCACTGAGATCATTTGGTTACGTTGGTTACTTGCGAATTTGGGTGTTGCTCTTTCTCATCCCACTCCTATGTATTGTGATAACAAGAGTGCTATTCAGATTGCTCACAACTTCGTCTTTCACGAAAGGACCAAGCATATCGAGATTGACTCTCACCTCATCCATCATCATCTGCAGCATGGCATTATCTCCTTGCTATTTGTTTCCTTGTTCATATAGATTGCAGATTTTTTTTACAAAGTTGCATATGGTTCCACATTTTCGTTTTTTGGTTGGCAAACTCTTGATGCTTCTTGCAGTCGCATCTTGAGTTTGAGGGGGTATTAGAGTTATTATTAGATGCAAGGGTAAATTCATCTTTTACTTCTCATGTGTAATACTATATATATCTTTGTTTATTGTATTTTGACATTCAAGTAATCATAATGGAAACCCTAGCCTCCCACTTTGTTTCTTTTTCTCCTTCTTGGTTTCTTCTCAATTCACACTCAGGACCAATACACCTTCAATTCATGCTACTATTCTAATTCATTCGTTTGTCTGTCATAAATTATCTGCTTGAAGGAAACAAAAACCTAATTCAAAACATCAGCAACCACCCACAGTGATAACCTAACCGTAACCAACTTAAATGTAAACTATCAGTTGATGCTTGATGTTTTATTTTTAAAATTGGTCCTCTGAGCAAAATATATTGACCTAAAAATGCTAATACGCATCCTTTACATGCAAAAATAAAAACAATAGTATAAACGATATTACAGTGTAAACTATCGAGATTGATGTTGTATAGTCTTTTTTGTTTCAGGAAAGATGTAAACAATTATCCAGGATAAACTTTCATGAATATTGCACTCTAAGTCAAGCAGAATACAGAGAAAATATGTCAATGATTTCTTTCTTCTAGCTGAAACATGCATATATCTATTTGCCAAAAATCCATCCCCTCATTCCGTGGATTCAGTAGATTATCTATCAACAATCACATTCAGAAACTCAATGTAGATACACTTTCATTTAAAAACACAAAAAAGTGAAGGAAGAAATATGAATGAAAAATTATATTTATTGTATTGTACTTAATTTACAAAATTATTTTTCTGAGCACAGAGATATTGACATACACAGTGATCATGCTCATCCTTTATATAAATGTATAATGAATAATGCATTTTAAACTATCACGATGATAGCATTGTGTTGTTTTTTGTATAAAGAACAAAGGACAGTATATGAAGATCAAACTCAATCCCAGAATGTTAGAGGAGAAGTATGTGAACTCTGTTCCGGACCAATCTGATGAGAAGTCTTCTTTTGTATAGAACAAACCCAAATCCATGCACTGAGAATAAGAATCATCAGACGAAAAATCTTCTTCCATTTCAGAAGCCTCTTTTTGAGCCTTGTCATCTACATCAGCTTTCTGCAATAATCCCACATCAGAACAATCACAAATCATGCTCATCATGTACATAAAATAATGAATAATGCAGTATAAACTATCACGATGATAGCATTGTATTGTTTTTCCTATAAAGACAAAGAACAGTATATGAAGATCAAACTCAATCCCAGAAGGTTAGAGGAGACAGATTTTGTCGCTGATCGTATGTGAACTCTGTTCCGGACCAATCTGATGAGAAGTCTTCCTCTGTATAGAACAAACCCAAATCCATGCACTGAGAATAAGAATCATCAGACGAAGAATCTTCTTCCATTTCAGAAGCCTCTTTTTGATCCTCAGCCTTGTCATCTACATCAGCTTTCTCCAATAATCCCACATCAGAACAATCACAAAGCGTATCAATCAGAGACTCCTCTTGCCTTTGCAAAACCAATTCCTGATCCTGAACCTCCTCCTCAAAATCACTCATCAAGAACCTAATTCTTATGTTACCCATATCAGTATCATCATCACAGAATGGATTATCGAGATAACTCATCTCTGTTTCCACATTGATTTCTTCCTTATTCTGCACATCCCCTACGAAATCCCCAAGTTCAAGAAAACCCACGTCCATAAACTCACACGCCCATTCTCTCAAACACCTGTTCTTCAACTCAACTATATCCTCCAAACCCTCATCAAGTCCCCATCCATCGGCACTGATAGAACTTGAGGATGAAGACGACATGATTTCTTCAGAATCTTGAATCAAGTCCCCAACTTCCAGAAACTCCAAGTCCAAGAACTCATTGCCCAATCCCCCCAAAGAGCCCCCTTCTAGTTCAGCAGATATACCACTCTGGGACGATTCAAGAACATCTTTTTCTGTTTTGTCTATCCCAGTCGATCTCACATGTTGAGGATTAGACCTCTTCTGCAGCAGCCCAATAACCCTTCTCACTCCATCCAATTCAGAAGAAATCCTACCCGACACCTTCTCCAAACCCACCAAATCCAGCCCATCTAGACGACTCTCCCCACAGACCGACTGAAGCAGACCACCCAATCGCCTCTCCTCAGCACGTTCTTGAAACCCCTTGAAGTAGGATTCAAATTTCCCGACCGTGTCCTTGAGAAGGACAGAAACCCCCTCGTATTTCACCCTCTTCTTACCACCTTCTTGGCAGTCTCTAAACCTCTGAACCAGCGAGAGGCACGATTCTTGGTCTTCAGGCCAGTGAGTACGAAACCCTAGCTCACCGGATTCATAGATCAAAAACCCATCAATACCACAGAGAATACAGAGCTCTCCAAGCTTCTTCGTCATGCCAGCAACTTGTTTTTCGACCCAGGCCAGCTTCGGAACTCCATCGCCCGTCGTCCCCCGCCTCTTAGATCCGGAAGATGACGCGCGCGATGGGCCTGTCTGCGAGACCCTCGCCATGAATCCCATGGCGACAGAGAAGGATTCAGAGATTGGAATGAGAATTGCAGAAGGGGAAGGAGAACGGAGTTAGAGAGAGCGATGCCGGAGAAGAAAGAGCCGTTGGAGAAATAGCCGTAGGCAGCAGCGGGGTTTGAATTTATATTAACCCGGACCCCGTGTAAATGAACTGGGTCGGGCCAATTTCAATTTGGGTTAAATTCCGGTTTAGAGATGGCTTTTAAACGGTCACGTATTTGGTTGTGGTGGGGCGATCAGGTCAGGGTTGACCCGATTTAGGTATTTTGGTTTTCAGGGGTTAACAGGATAGGCCAATTTTCGACACGTACTCGGAGTACTTAATATTGGAATAATATTTTATTTTCTAATAGGTAAATCGGGTTGGTCTCAGGTTATGCGAATAATACGGGTAATTACCCTACCCGACCCTATTTTAGAAATCTATATAGCTATAGGGTCGAATCGGGTAAGGGCAGACCCAATTTAGGGATTTTGATTTTGAGTATGTTGGCCCAACATGCCAATAGATCCTCATGAACGTGCATATATATAGGGGTAAGTGGAGGCTTTATGGGCCTTATAGGCCAATAAATTTGTCTTTATTTTTAAATGCTGCCAGGATTTTTAAACGGAGGGAGTAGGTCACAATGGAGTGGTGAAGAGGAAGTAGAAGAAGAGGGGGGTGGGTTAGTCTGAGTCTAGTTTGACATTCTGCACACATTTTATCAGAGGCCATTATTATAAGAATTATTTTATTGATAGAAGAATTTTATGAGTACTCGCCTTGGGTCTAGGGTCTGCTAGATAATTAGGATCATTTTTTTATATCTTAGGACCTGACCAGAAGGAGTAGGGCAATCAGCCTCTTAGAGCACCATGTTCCTCCGCCACTCCCATCAAATCCATACAAGGCCATCCAATCATCACTGTATTCTGATTAGCCGATGGAGCAAGCGTTCAAACTTAGGACTTCCGCTTTAGAATCCAATAATTTCTCCTTGTAATCAAAGGCAGGGGGCAGGTTTTGAGTTTACCACTCAGTTCTACGACACGCATGCCATCGTATTGTGACTCCAATAGTGCATGACATGCAAGGACATACTTAAGATGCGATCCAATGCATATTAAGTTTTTCCAAAAAATAGTCATCTTATACGTACTAGCAAGAAAGGTCCAAGTTCGAGCCTTGCTCAACCTGTGGCATCACGGGTACCTTTCGTATGGGGGGTTTCCGTTGTACCAAAAAAAAGAATGCAAGTGCTGAAAAAAGCATCTACTCCACATAAAATGAGCACACTTTACACATACGTATTTACGTTCTCTTATGTTACATTCTTTATATTTCTACATCTAATCCAACTGTATTTATTTGTTTAATTCATTTTCCAATCACAGTTTAGCAAGAGTTTATTGTTTTGGTTCTTCTACCTCATATGGGACGATTTTGCTTTTTAGTGGCTCGAACAAGTGAAAAAGAGGTAACTGGCTGTTGGTTTCTTCATGCACTTCCAGACATTGTTGGAGCAAAAAACCATAAGGCCGAGATTGTTCACAAAACGTTTTCCTTCCATGATTGATTATATCACCATCAAGACCTTTCTAAAGATTGCCATTTCTAGGTGTTCAATGACACACTAATATCCTGCATTAATGAAGTCTTATTTGATGTATGACAATTTTTTTTTTTTTGGCAAAATGTTCAAGAGTTGTCACATTTCATTTCCTTTAATCAATATGACTAAAGCTGAAGTATTCTAAAGTTCTATTTTTTCAATTTAGATGTTTGAAAACTTTTGTATGTTACCAGCAGAATGGTAGTGCAATTCATCATTTGTCCCATAAAATGCGAGATCCTAACCCCATGAAATTTTCAGTTCTAACAATAGATGTATCACCTAACCAAAAAGGAAAAAAGAAAACAGTGCTAAATTATCCCTGTTTGCTATTGAAGTTTACAACAACTGCCTTCTTTATATGCAGACATATTAAAAAATATGTGCACTGTTATGGAATCTGGAAAGCACATTCAACCTAATTGCCCTTTTTATCTAGCAAGCATCCTTGATCTTGCACATCGAGCAATGCAGTTTGCACTTTCTGTCATTTGTACTAGGGCAAGATAAAATGTGAATAATTCAATAACTCTAAATAACGTCAACCAAATAGAGTTCAATAATGAATACAACACATACCTCCAACAGCTTCATTTGTGTGCTGTAGGTAGAAGAATACCTGTTTTTCAACAGAAATCAATAGATAATTATTTCCCTGTATAAGAACAATTAACATTTTATAGCCATTAGTGATGGATAATTAAGTTTAATAGCCATGCAAAGCATAGAATATGCAGATTCAATCATGACCCAATCTTTGTTCATTAAACAGTCACCAATCTAGCACTAGTAACACAGACAATATCATTTTCTTCTCTTATGCAATATTATTAAGTTGCAACAAAGTATGAAGTGAGAAGTGAGAACTACTTGTAGTATCTGCATGTCACCCACACAGGAGTCAATCATGACCCAGCTTGTGGCCTTCTGAGTGTAATATGTAACTGTGCTATCGAGAAAGCTGATTGAAAATCATTTTTGTAGAATTTCATTGATCCATCTCTGATTTCCAAAAATATATCTACTATATGTTTCACAAGAGGACGAATGATCAGCTCTCCATTGTGTTCATTATTTATCTAAACCACACACATTCATTAACCAACTATTTTTGAACTATAACATTTTATGTTTAAGCTACAAACAACAATGACAAAATAGTATAAACTTCGTCTTGATTTGGCAATTAACATAAGTATTAATATGTTTTGGAGGATGAGGTTTTGTGGCAAGGTAGTTGTCAACGGTAAGGAAAACTTCTTAAAGCTTTTTGACAAAAAATTGATGACTTAACCAGCTTCCCAGGAATTCTCTTAAAAGAATTTGGCCATGATATTCCCGTAATAATGATACCTATTAAAGAGAAAAATACAAAATAAAAGTGAATGAAATTTGTGTACATAGTCCAATCTAATTTTGGTACTTTGAAAAAATTTAGTCATCCACACAAAAATGCTTAGCCTTTTCCCTTAATTTATATGCAGAAGTTAACATGAAAACATTGTCATTACAAAGAAATTGGTATGTGGGACTAAACAAATTAGTTGTAGTGAACAAGGATATCAAACATACTAAAGTTGTGAACATTATCAATGGTGGCTAAACTTTACTCAAAATTCATATGATCACATAATTTATAGCCTTTCCTCAATGATCCAAAAAGAAAAACATCATCTAAGTTTATGACCAAATACAAAAAAAAGTAGCAACACTGTTTATCGAAAAAAAACTTTAAAAAGTTGACCTAGATTGGAATAAAAGTGGCGACAACTTTAGTAAGGTTGATCCACTATTATTTTATGTTTTCTCTTAAGCAACAATGTTTTTCTTTCTTTAGTTTGCAAATGAGTATATTGATATGCTTCAAGTGAAAATAAACAAAAAAAGTAGAATATTAATCATGAGATTTAAAATGAGTGGAAAACTCAAAAAAACAAATCCCCGTGCAAATTAATCAATTGCCTTGCTAATTCTGGTAAACTATGTCAACATTGATAGTAGCTAGAAAATGATATTTAAAAAGATTTCTTACCTTTGATTAAAGGTACACTTTGACATATCGCTCATACAGCTCCATGCATATATGATCATTTTCATAAGAACGATCCATGCCGAATACAATTCTACGTATCAAGTCAAGGACAACGAAATAATTGAAATTGTAACAAACCTTACAAGAACAAAGTTAAGAGAACTTACAAACAACAAGTAGTAAATTAACCAACTAACAAACTTTTACAAATAAAACTAGTACTAAAATATTTAAAAAACTAGATCCGAGAAATTGGATTTGATGAACAAGAAGAATCACATGGAAAAATATGTGTAAAGAATCATGTAATCGTTCACATAGAGTTCATTCTCGGGCCGGCCTTGTTCGATGAAGCGGATGAGCTGCGCGATGCCATTGTTCAAGGTATCCCATGCTAGATCTCCCTTTTTTTTTAATTAAAAATAAATATTAAAAACAGAGGGGAGAGATAAAACATAAAGAGATGGGGCTCCCCAACCCCTTACAAATACCATAAATCTAAAGAAAAACCAAGAAGCAGCAAGGCAACTTGGATGAAAAGGTTACAAGGGATCAGCCAAAAACATCCACCTGGAAGGAGAGGTGACTAATAATCTTATGTTTGAGATGGAAAGATTCCATAATGACCTGTGAAAGAGAAATAATACTATTTGATAGAGCATTGGCAGGAACTCCTTTTTCCTCAAAGATATGGTTTGCCATTTCTCGGCAAACAGAGGATATGTAAACTTGAAATATTTATAGTCTTCATCAGGATGCTGACAAATTTGGTAAAATGAAGAAACTGAAGGATCCAATTTAGCTCCCCTACAAAAACTAGGACGCACCTACAAATGCAGCTCCTTACTAGGATCCGACTCCAAACAAGCTTTTCATACTATCAACAGTGAGTGGTCCAATAGAAACTGTTTGCTAGGTGAAAAAGAGTGTTTATTTACTTTGTGATTATGCCAAAGAAGCCTGTACCATTCTACTTGGTGATGAGAGGAATAAATGAAATTCCAAGCAGATAAGAAAAAGAGCAAGTTGGAGACAACCATCCGAAAGAGCCATTATCTAAGGACAAGTGAGGCTTGTGCACTTGGAGAAAGAGCAATATCTCTTGAGCACAGTTAGTGTATGCCTCAATGAGATGCCAAATACCATGCCGAAAGGACTGATTGAGGAGATCACAATAATAAACTCCTAGCTGATGGAAGAACCCTTGATTGAATTGAGTAATAAGAGGTCTTGTCCCAGTCCGTGGATCAAGCCCAAAGAAAAAACCAGTACCATCACCAGCTACAGATCTGCACCACTTGTGAAGAAGTACAGAGAATGTGATCCAACGTAGAAGAAATTCTTCGACTGTTGTCACAAAAGGCTTCAATCTAACCAAAAATCACGAAGGAAATGGCAAGTGACCATGATCCTCTGATCAGCGTCAAAAGCTATCAAGACTTGGCGAGTTTGACAAATAATAGCTTGGGAGGTTACCTTGTAGGTAGCAATCATCAAAGATGCGTTTATTTCTTTCACTCCAGATGAAAGTGATATTGTCACGCCCCAAATTTCCAAGACCCAATTTATGCGGAAGCGTCAATCCAATGACGGTTATAGGGTAGGAAACTTGGGACGGACCGAATACTCGAGTCTACTCTTATCCCATTTAAATATTATGGGACTTGCAGGATCGTCTTGACTTAAATAACATTTACTTACAAAAAGTAGAATAACAGAAAGGAAATCTAAATATCTATTACAATATCTGAAAATGTCTTAACAACCACAAACAGAGTTTAACATAAAGCAAATGGCACGCAGGCCGCAAGTTCAAATGTCAAAATATAGCAAAACATAAGAGACGAGTCTTCTAAGCTCCAACATCAAACCATGCCGCTGGAAAACATCACTTCTGCTCCACCTTAAATCCTGCATCAGAGGATGCGTGAGTATTCCATAGGAAATACCCAGTAGGATACAGAAAACCCACACCGGAAAAATAAGAGAAGACTCCAAAGATGAATGGTTTAACAGACTCAGGTTCAACAAGGACTAAGATCACTTACCTGGAACCAACTGCCATTCAAGACGCATTAAGGTCAAAGATACTTCAAAGACTTTCATAAAGTAGTGAAGGTAAGATAATAAGCATTGGACAACCAAAGTGTCAAAGTACAATTTCTGCTCTCAAATCTTCATCAATACCAGAACATCCTAGAGGTTCTTCAGAGGAACCTTGCCATGCGTCTAGGGATGCTGGCCCCATCGGTGCTTACGGGCACAATGGGCGGAGATTGCAGACCTTCCGTAATGTCATACAATCTAAGCGCACGTGGTTGCCGTCATCGGTTGAACTACAGAGGTTCAATAAATCGGAGATCTCGCAAGATCTAGCAATGGCTTGTGAGCATACTATGATTCCGACTAAGAGCTTTAAATGCTACTTAGCGGAGAAACAATTCAACTAGCCCTATTGTCAAAAGGCTTAGAACAAGACTTTCTAAAGTTCTGACTCTTCATAGGAGTGAAAAGCATAAACCAAATCAAATTATGAATTAGTCTGGGAACTCAAGTGAGACCCGACTAAAAAGAGACACACCACATGATTTTCCAAAAGTTCAAGTTCACTATCAACAAAGTTGTACCTAGCCCTAGAATTGATAATTCCCGACTTAGAATGACGCGTTTCAGGTAGACCACATCAGAGACTTAGAATTCAAGCTTCGATTACTCTTGAGTCATAAATGGACCAAGAGAAGAACAAAAGGGACTATTATTATAAGACACCTTATTTGGCTCTAAGACCTTAAGGTTACTGTTCTTAGAGTCTTATAAAATCATATTAGACTTGATTAGATTCTTAATTATCAATTATTCTCAAGCTTCTTAGGTTTATTATGATTTTAAGTCATTTAAAGTCAGAAACTGTGTTCTGTCCAAAACAGAACAGCTCTCTTTATCAGGTTGCTACGATCTGAAAAATTTGATTTAATCTATGAAATTTTTATCTTAGATAGCCTCTGATGTCTAGTTTCCAGATTGATAAAGAACTTAATTTTCTGATTACTGTATAATTAGTTATCATTTTTCTACTGAAGTCTGCCTGCGCAGGATTGCTCCTGGCCGAGACCAAGTTTCTATGTCATACATAATTTACTAATGTATAAAGTGTAGTAACTCCTTATTAGTCTTTTTTTATACATTAATCTAGTCTTTCTTAAGATTTTTACAGTGCCTTTATAGTTCCAAAATCTCAGTTTATGATTCCACTTTTCGTAATCTTTACTACTCGATTACTACAACACTTTCTTATCTCATTATTTAAGTGATACTATCATATAATCCCGGACAACATTAGATCTCAAAACACGCTGACAATAAAAAGAACTGAAATCTCAGAGACAAGATCTTACAAGGAATAATCTTATAGTTATCATTCATTATACCATTACCCATTTAGTTGATATTATACAAGTAGTAATAGCTATGATAATACATATAGAATACGAAATACGGAAATACACCAAAGTGCCTAAAGATCAAATCTTTACTCAAGAGAGTGAGCATGGATATACAAATAGCATTATCACATGCGATCAAGATTTAACATAAAAATCCAAATCCAATTTTCATTGGTCAACATACGTAGAAATGATTGAGTTGAAATACAATAGAGTCATGAAACAAGAGGGAATATCAATTCTAGGATCGGCAATACAAATTCCAGAAATGAGTACTTAACATCAAGGCATCAACATTCAACAATTCATTTTATCAAAAAGAAGTGTAATGGGAAAAAGGCATCCTACTTGGTTGTAAATACCGAGACTTCCCGAGCACTTTTGATTCCGACAATGCCGCACCAACACCACGCCGGTCGACCTTGCTTGGACCACCACGAATCACCACGGACCACCACGGACCACCGCCTGAGTAAGGTTGCCGCCGGCCGGATAATGAGAGTGAGAGAGAGAGAGAGAGAGAGGTTGAAGTGCTCAAGGCTTTGAGCACTAAGCAAAACCACCCCCCTACTAGCCTATTTATAGACTTTTTGAACCATTCTCCACCATTGATCACTCCTTAATCCAATGGCTTAGATTTAGTAGAAAATTCCAGATTTTACCACTTTCAAGATGACTCTTGGGTTTACAAGGAATGAGTTAATGGGGGTCAATTAATGTTATCCATCAACCACTTCCATTAACCCATCTCTCAACCACCTCCACTAAGGCTAACCCGACCCAAGCACAAATGGGTTTGGGTTTGGGTTTGGGTTTCTCTTTTAGAATTTCCAATAATCACTACTAACCCACTTAAGAAATATCTAATTCATATTTTTGATTAATCTCAAATTAACTCTATTCCCAAAAATAACACAAACTTCATACAAATACCTATCCAATATTCTTAGGTCAAATGAAGCCAAACCAACATGTCACGCCAACCATGAATCATATAATCCAATAAAATCTCCGATTAAGATCAATTCAAAAAAATCACAAATTTTACGGTGTTCGATCGATTCCGGCGGGAATTGAATTTTCAAAAGATTTTCGAAAATTTAAATAAATGCATACCGTTGAGCCAAGAAAATACTATAAAATTTACGGTCGTCACAGATATAGACGGCTGCTAATGTCTTCACTAGCACCCCAGCATGTTTATTTTTCAAAATAAAATCTAGAATCCATGACATCTCTCCATGAAAGTCCAGAGCAATCCGGAATATGTTGCTCTTTTGCAAGACCACTTTCCAAACAGCTTTAGAGTAAGGGCATTGAAAAAATAGATGGTCCCTACATTCAAAATTACTGCCACAAAGGTAACACATGTTTGCAAGTTGGAAGCCACGTTTACAGAGATTTTCTTGGGTCAGCAGCCCATCATGGATTGCTAGCCAAAAGAAGAATGCATATCAATTTACTCTCTACTTATGCCACACCAAATCCATCCAAGGGAATTTAGGACCATGACTACGAATCACATTCCACGCCTTGTATGAAAATTTACCTTTGGGTGAGAGCCAACCGTAGGAATCCAGTTCATTATTTAGCACCAATCTGTTCTCATCAAGAAACTCCATTAGCACTTTTGATCTATAAGTGCCATCATCACTGAATTTCCAGAGACTATCATGCAATGAATGAGCCAGCTTTTCAGATGGGTTACCTCCTGAATTAACGATAACACGCCGACCAAACTGAGAGATGAGGGGTCGGTCAGTCAGCCAGGGGTCCAACCATGTAAAAGTGTCCATGCCATTTCCAATACTCATATGACACTAATTTAATATCTTTTCCCGTAACATGAAAATATTGTTGAATGCATAGGAGCAGTTACCTGGATTTGCTATCCAAATTGCTTTGCCTGTTCTGCTCATGATCAGCATCTTGTCGTCAGAAGAGAGACTATGGCAGGTGGAGATGAAGGAGTGTGAGGAGGAGACGAGAGGAGTCCATATAAAAGGCACACGCCAAAAGACTCCTAGTTTAAATTGCATACTTAAACTGCTTGTCCAAGGGAGTCCCTCTCATTTTAATGGTCTAGGATATTTTAGAAATTTCCCATTAAGGAACTTCTTTGGTAAAGAAGTCCAAGCTTCAACTATTGATATCTCAATTTTAGAATATCAAAATGGGAGAGGAAGAAACTTTCAAGGAGTTTTATTCAAAACTCAATGATATAGTAAAATCAATGTGGGGACTATGGATGAAGTAGAGGTCGTTGGTAAAATCCTTAGGTCTCTCTCAAAAGATTCATTCCTAAAGTAACTGCCATAGAATAGTGTGAAAAGACAGAATCAATGAAAGTAGAACTGGTGGATTCTCTACAAACCTATAAATTGCATCTCCCCGTGCAAAAGAAAAAGTATGTGACTCTAAAAACCTCTAGCTAAGCACTTGCTTTCAGTTAGTGAGGTAGAAATAGATGAAGAACTTGCTTTCATTGCTAAAAAGTTTGCTAAGCACTTTGGAATAAAATTTAAAGGTAAAAGATTTTTTGATAAGAAATTTTTAGGAAAATCTAAATGGAAAATTAAAACAAACCCAAATGAGGTTGAATATTATATTTGTCATGGTTGGCCCACCTTGCCTCCGACTGCCCATCTAAGTTGATTCCCAAGAAAAGAGAAATGGTTGCCAAGGCTTCATGGGATGAGTCATTAGAATCTGAGGAGAATTCTGATGATTCTTCTGACAATGAAGAAACTGAATCCGTAAAAGTCTTTATTACTTCCTCTATCACTTGCCAGATCCACTATCTAAGGGAAAACAACCTGATGATGAATCTTCTGGCCATGATACAAATTCTCAAGTTTTTGACAATGATAACAATAACATTGAAGTTGCTTACAACTCCCTGTTTAAAGAAACTACAAAATTAGCTAAGAGTAGTTATGCTAAAAAGATAGAAAATTGATCTTAGAAAGGAACTTAAATGTGTTGTCATGAAAAATGAGGAGCTAACCAAAGAACTTGTCAAAGTAGGATAAGAAACAAAATGAATTTGAAAAAACTTTTGAAAATTTAATCCTAAAAGAAGAATGCAAGAAATGTGAGAATAATCTTATTGAGAAAATTTTCCAAAGTGACCAAAAGCTTCAGAAGATTTTAGGTTAGTTAAAAATCCTCAAGATAAATCTGGTCTTGGTCACGACCGAGGAAATGCTTCATTTTCTAAGGAGTTTAAAAATTCTAGGGTTAAAAACATGGATTAAGAAAAATCCATCTTAGGTAAGGTTCCTAGAAGAACATTGAATGAGAGAAAGTTTACAAGGCGGTATAATAAAAATGATGACAAACATCTCTCAACAATTACTAAAATGGGTCAACTTCTTAAAGAATTTGGTAGGAATAAACATTACCGAACTCTTAACAATGAAAACAAGAGAAGAACAACTTTCTACATTCATCAATCTAGGAAACCCTTTGGGAAGCTCATCCTACCCAACTCAGTGGAGACCTAGAAGGAAGGTTAGGAGTCTAGTTGTTCACAGCACCCTCATCGCATAAAACACATCCAGGTGGTACATGGACACTGGGTGCTCTAAGCACATGACTGAAGAAAAGGAAATTTCTCCAAGTTACAAGAGTATGATAGAGGGTGTGTAACTTTCAGAAATGGTAATACCACTAAAATTGTTGGCAAGGGAACCCAGGAAGTCCCAAATTTGCCTTAATTAAAAGATATACTATGTGTTGAAGGGTTGAAACACAATCTTCTGAGTATCTCCTAAATTTATTATCAAAATCACTTAGATTTAGAAGTAGTGGTTGTACAATCACGAATGGAAATGATGAAACAGTTATGAGGGTTGTCCGAACCTCTGACAATTGCTATATGGTTGAAGGAACTTCTCAACCAGTCCTCGGTGTTACATAGCACAAATCAGTGAAGCTGAGTTGTGGCACCAACACTTAGGCCATGAAAATTACAAAGACTTATCTCGTCTGATCAGTAAGAGAGGACATCTTAGGGATTTGCCTTTGATTAGCAAAAAGGGTAAGATGGGGTGCGAGGCATGTCAAATAGGAAAACAAATTAGAACCACCCAGAAAAGGTAAACCTAATTAATACTTCTAGACCTATTAAATAGCTTAACATGGATTTGAAAGGACACATGAGAACGGAGAATGTTAGTGGAAAGAAGTATTTTACTCTTAAAGTAGATGATTTTTCTAGGTACACTTAAGTTTTCTTTCTTATAGAAAAATCACATACCTTTCTTGAATTCAAGGGAATAGCCAAACAAATTAAAAATGAGAAAGGTATGTCCATTATGAAGATTGGGAACGATCATGGGGGAGAATTTCAAAAATGTCTTTTTGATAAATTCTGTGATAAATATAGAATACACCGTGAATTCATTGCTCCAAAGACTCCTCAACAAAATGGGGTTGCTGACAGGAAAAACCGTGTACGGGAAGACATTGCCACAATGTTCCTAACAAGTAAAAATCTTCCCAAGAATCTGTGGGCATACATAAAATTTCCATGATATATAATAGTAGGACCTTATTGTCCATTGTTTGTGAGTTCTTTCGAGTTCATTTATTCTACCTGGCAAGCTTGCATTAAGCTGATAAAAAATTCCAATGTTTACTACCTATATAAGATGTAGATTGTAATATAAAAATGTTAGTTCAGTTTAAGAAAAAGTATCCCCTAGTTTATTATAAAAACAGTACTCCCATATCAACAATCATCCCATCATATTACAGTAAACATGTCGCTAGCTCTTCTTAATTTCCTCAGGAGTCAGTAGATAAGAGAACTAATTGTCCATTGTAAATCATCTTTACTCCATCTGGCTACGATTTCCAGTCTTCCTTTTACTTCATTTTTGTCTTCTTCTCTAGTTCTGTTGAAAATATTCATATTGGGAGCTAATTATTCTATGTGCTACTGCACCTAGTCCTGAGCTGGTCAAGTAATGTACCACCAATCAATCCAGGGCCAATAATGCTCATTGCTATTGTAGTTTTTGATAAATAAAATCTCGAATGGACAGCCTTTAGGGCTCTTATGCTATCTTCCCTCTTCAAAACAACTGTAATGTTGTACTCAGAACAACCTTGAGCTATGGCTCGAACATTTATATTTGCCCGCAAAACGCTCAGTCAAATGCTGGTGAGTCAGCAGAGTCCATCTTCATTAAAGAGGAAAAGGTGTACTAAAATAAATATGCGGCTGTATATGTGGTAAATAAAAATACACATTCCAAATTTGTATGGCGAGACGGTTTTGCAAACCAATCAGACATACATTTGAATATAAAGATAGATATACCTGGTTATCCTGTGGAAACTGATCTATACATGAATTATGCATTTTATTATCTCCTAAACTTATGATTATGCCAGTGTTTGATTAGAATAACTACTACTTTAATATAGTTTTTGGTTTTTGTAGGAAACAAGAGTCATACACAGAAATGAGGTGAAAAGTAACTCAAATGGTGAAATCATCATAACTTCGTGTACAAAACTCATATTGGACTTCAAACTTTATGTTAAAGCTCAAGAAGTCAGCTTTCCAATGCCACCAAATATGCGCAATTCGGAGTTCGGGACAGAAAGTTATAGTCATTTGAAGTTTATGAACAGTAACCACGATCGATCGGATATCAATGTGATCGATTATTAGAGCTGCAAAAGCAGTGTATTGAAGGTAACGATCGATCGGCATCAAAACGATCGATTGTATCTACTAAAATTTTTTAATCGCACAAGACAGTAACTACGATCGATCGGCATTATACGGTGTCGATCGGCAAAGCGATCGATCGGGGGAAATAACGAAGGAATTGCGATCGATCGGTAGGCAAACGATCAGCAATACGGAGCAATCGATCGCCGTGTGCGAAAAACCGAAATAAGGCCTATTTCGACTCAGATTTGGAAGGGGACTTCGTGGTTTCTCTTCAAACTTATAAATAGGCCTTATGAGAGTACGTTTTGGGCTATCTTGGAGAAACCTTGGAGACTTTAGAGCTAAATTGGAGGCTAGAGCAAAGGAGAGAAGAAGATGAAGAATATGAAGAACACGATGGTGATTTCTCTTCCGATGCCAGGCTAAACACTTTTCGAAGGCGTAGATGAAGCCCAATAATTTGGTTATGTAGTTTCTTTTCTCTCATCTTATGTTTTTACTCTAGTTGGTATATGGATTTTATTGTGTAATCATTGTTAATTCATTAAAGGTTTGTTCTTTGTACTCGAGAGAGACAAGAGTGAATTCTTGTGAGTTTCAATCCGAAGAATACTTGCGTATCCGAGAGGAACGTAAGTAGACTGAGGTGTTATATATCAATAAAATTTCATTGGTTTATACTCGAGAGAGATAGATCACAATTCCATGTTTTAACCATTTTATGTGTTACATCTCCAATGCTATTATAAACTGTCGGAACGGGGTGCTGAAATTGTCTTTTGGAAATTTAAATATCAAACTGAATGTTTTTAATGCCCAAAAGCAACATCCACCGCCAGATGATTATTATGCTGTTCATATGATTGATACTCTGGTGGATGGTGTACCTCCATGTATTTGTTCTGATGATCCACTTGCGATGTCTTTCATTAACCCTAATGTGCGTAGTAGGACCACAGATGGACTGAATGTTGGATTGAAAGATCCCGGATAAGTTGAATACATGACTCAGTCTGGCTGAAGACGTTAAACTTAGCGCTTGGTGAGAGGCAACCCGCGTATTCAGGTGTATTCTCTCCTTTATCTGATTTTCTTTGTTATATGCTCATTGTCATGTTATATTTTGTTCACATTGAGGACAATGTTCATAATTGGTTTGGGGGAGGGAATATTACTTTCATAAAAATAAAAATCAAAAAAATTGAAAAAAAAATTTGATTAGTTTTTAAGTTGTTTGTTAGTATTTTTGTTAGGATTTAATAGTTTATCCCGTAATAATGCATGTTACAATTCTTAGGAGATTAATTTACATTGGAAGTCTGAGTAAGTATACTGGAGGATAGATACACTTAACTGAGCATACCTTTTTGTTACATTCCTCTTGGAACAGGTGCTTGAACTAAGAACTGGGTCATTATCAAAAGAGAAGGCTACATTGATGGATGTTTTTCAAAAGCTTTCCTCTAGAGTTAGTATTACTTCTGATTTATGGACTTCAAATCAATATTTTCAATACATTTGTGTGACTACCCATTTTATTGATTCTGATTGGCATTTACAAAAAAAGATTATATGTTTTAATCGAATTTTATCACCTCATACTGGAGTGGCAATATATAATGCCGTTAAAGGTACATTAGTGAAGTGGAAAATTGATTCAAAAGTATGTAGCATTACTTTAGACAATGCATCAGCTAATGATGTTGCTCAAAGAAATCTTGTTAAGGACCTTAGGGATAAGGGATCTGTTTTGTTAGATGGTACTCTTGTACATGTACGTTGTGCTGCCCATGTTTTAAATCTTATTGTTCAGGTAGGACTAAAAGCTATTTCAGATATTATTCATCATGTTTGTGAGTCCGTGAAATATGTGACAGCTTCTCCTTCCTGGAAACAAAAGTTTGATGAGTTAACAACTGAATTAGGAATTAATATGGGGAAGGGTGTGATTTTAGATGTTACCACCCATTGGAATTCTACTTATGCAATGTTAGATTCAGTTTTGCCATATCGTGATGTTTTAAAAAGATTGGGGGAAGAAGATCCAAATTATAAGCATAACCCTGTAGATGAGGAATGGGAGAATGCTAAAACAATATGTAGTTTTTTTAAGCGTTTCTATGATGCAACAATATTATTTTGTGGAAGAGGTTATCCTACAACACATTTGTTTGTCAAGGAAATATCTGCAATTAAAAAGCAGCTACTTGGAGGTGTAGAGTCTACTGATTACTTTCTTAGTTCAATGTCACACAAAATGCTACTCAAATATGAAGAGTATTGGAGTAATCTACCTGCCACATATGACATAGCTTTGGCTTTGGATCCTAGATACAAAAAAAAGTTATTGAGATTTTATTTGATCCAACTACATGGGAAAGAGATGGGGATCATTCGTAGTGACAGGAGTTTGGCTTTGATGCAAGTGTTATTTGATCAATACAAAAGTGAAATGTGCCCAGCTGTGGAGAGGGCATCGAGTGACTTAGCAAAACCTTCAAATGAGGAAGAAGAAAGTCAAAACTAGTTGGAAGAACAAGGATGTGATGAAAACAATGATGGTGGAAAATCTGAGTTGGATTTCTACTTTGAGGAGAAGTTAGAAAGTAGGGATGTTGATCTAGATATTCTTTGTTGGTGGAAGGGGAATTCAACCAAGTACCCAATATTGGCATCAATGGCTCGTGATATATTTGCTATTCTGGTTACAACAATTGCTTCAGAGTCGGCTTTTAGCACTGTGGACGTGTTCTTAATCAGTACAGGAGTTCTCTCTTACCTGAAACAGTTGAATGCATAATTTACATGTAGGATTGGCTACGTGGTAACACACCATGTGGGACTATTGTTGATTTGGATGATGAGCTCAACAACAATGCATGTGAGACTAGGGAAGCAAATAAATGATTCCTATGTGCTGAAAATGATTCCTCAAATTCTTTCTCTTAAAGATTTTTTTTTTTTGAATATTTTTATTGTTTTCAAAAGCAAATATTCCACTGTTTGCAAATTGTTTATGTAAAAGACTTTTGTTTTCCAAATATTTGTATTGTTGTCAACAGTAAATGATTTTCCAAATTCATTTTTTAGAAAATTTTTGCTTTTCATTGTTTTCAAAAGTAATTGTTTAACTGTTTTCAAAAAAGTTTTAACTCCGCCATGGCTGGTCCCAAGCCCAGATGAGAAAGGAGGAGGGAAAACTTATGGAGATTCTCCCAAGGTACTTTCTGATTTTCTGCATACGTGACTGTATCCATTACAAACTTATGAACTAATTACCTGCTGTGGAGCTGTTTTTATAGGATGATTCTTCTAACTATATTAATATTATTTTAATCAGATTATATCATATTATGAGTAATAATACTTACTAGTGCTTTAAAACCCTAATTCCAGTAAACTGTCTTATACTATACAGCCCACTTTCGACTGACCCCACTGTCAACACAGAAGGAATCTGACTCTGAAAGTTTAACAGAAGATAGCTCTATGAGTCTAGTTTATAACCCCACTGACGGCATATTTTTATGATTTTTATACATTTAATTATAATTTTTATACTGAGCACTGTCGGCGCAGAAACAGTTCTAGCCGAGAGCACATTACTTACTTATAAAAAGCGGCAGAGGGAGAGGGAAGGGGAACTGATGTTCGGGAATGAAAAACCCAAAATGAGGACATGAGTGAAGAAATTCCGAAATTGAAGAGGGTAAATAAAGTCATTTTCACCCCATCAGCGATAATCCAGGCACACAAAAGCCGCTTTTTAGAAAATCTCCTCAAGAGGAGATTTTCTACAAAAGCGGCTTTAGCACCAGTTTCGAGTAAAAGCTGATTTTGTCAGCTGAAAATCGCTTTTTTTAAAAAGCTCTCTTCGATACAGGATTTTCTCCAAAAGCACTTTTTTCTACCTAAAAATCGGCTTTTTCTACCTAAAATCTGCATCCCAAGTGCACCCTAAGTCTCTATGGGATAGACCTCGCAGGCACACTCTATATCAGATTTGTGCACTTGTGAGTAAATAAATTAAAATTCGAATCAATCAGTTACATCTTAAAAGAGACCATCAATAATTAATCTAGGTGGATAATAATAATAATAAAAATTATAAACTCACCAACCTGAAAAATATTTTCCAAATGCGCCAGGCACTATTGAGGAAAACCAAACATCCAAAATCATTTCTTATTAAATATTTCAAGGAATATAAGTAAGATTACCTAGTTAATCAAGCGATTAGGTGGCTAATCACTTAAATTGAGCAAACACTTTGTTTTTGCCTCCTTGCTATGCCAGTACCTAAGTTTACAATAATAATTGTTTATTATTGAATTAGAGTCATGCTGGTATATCTTATTTGTAAAGATCAAGAAGAAGTCTTGTAAAACTGATGGTTGGGTTGTCATTTGAATTCAGATTTTTGTCTTGTAATCCAGTTAATATCATGGCAAATTAGCAATAAAATGCCTAATAGTTCTAACAATAGTATTACACTTGTACCTAAGCTAAGTGGATAAACGGAGGAGCGAAGACACAATATAGGGACCCGGATCTAAAAAAAGAGAAATAACCTCTTTTTTTAAACCTCATGGGAAATTGCTGAAAAACAAGATAATAGTGCTATTCTGCTAACACTAACGTCTGCACATTCCCAAGTGCTGTAGGCTGAGTGGAGCTATGAAGCTTAGCTAAGACACAAGAGGGACCTAGCTCCAACAAATAAGAGATATTATTCCTTTATTTACCTAATATTCTCGGTAATCTCAAGGCAAGTTACGAAGAAGAAGGGAAAAATGTTGTTGATAATTATGCTTATACTAAGCCGGTCTAAGCTGAGTGGAGCTTATCAAGCCATGCGAAGCGGCAAGAGGGACCAAGCTCCGACAATGGAAAAATTATGCGCTTGGTAGGGAGGATCCAACAATGGGACATTTCTGTTGCATGGGTAATACGCTGATGTTAGAAAGAAATCAAGTCACAGGATTTTAAAGAAGGAAAAGTTTGGCTTTGAAGCAACACACTAGAAGGAGGAAAAGAAGGCAGTAGGTGGTGGTGGTGTCTACACTTACAGTATTTGGTAGGCAGCAATTAGAATTCAACATTATGTCTTTTTATCTTCAAGTTACAAATGGACATGAATACATGTAAACTTATCTACACATTCAAATTGCATGACATACAACAGCTTTTTTCAGTAAGGTAGAAAATATGTGTTAAACCTACTGGCAAACAAAGTGATGTGTTCTATACGTTGTAAATTTGGCCCCCTTTGATTGACATTTTGGGCACGTTTGGCAACCGCTTTTACTTTTGTAAAAAGTGACTTTTGGATAAAATCGCTTTTGTTATAGCAAAGGGAAAATATGTCCTAAAGCGAATTTTTCAGAAGTCACCCCTAACTCTTGTTTGGGTGAGGCAAATTTGAATAAAAAATAAATGTCTCATGTGACGATTTTACCTTTAAGGAGCGAGAAATAATGAACCACCAACATCTATTTAATGATGGATGGGCAAGTAGAATCATTCACAAGATGAGAGTTTTTAAACAACAGCTTTTAAACCAAGTTTCAAGAAAAAACCGCTTTTCTTATTTAATATCGTTTTTGTATGAAATCTGCCTCCCAAATGACTACAAAGTAGCTTTTGGAGCCTAAGGCCTCCCAAATGCACCTTTACTGTGGAAGGAAAGAGTTGCTGAGCCTCCTCTAAACTTGTACTAATATTGCTAAAAGGAATGATTTGGTAAACAATTATGGAGGCTTTTATTGTATTGGCCCTCAAATAGACTGTATACACAAAAATAACCCATCACAACATATAGTAGCAGTATTGACTCTGGACCATGGTTTTCAAAACCGGACCGGATTGGCCGGTCCGACCGCAGAGAATCGGAACCGGCCGGAAAACCGGTTCGGTTCACCCAGTTTGCCCCGGTCTGATAGACTGGTCCGGTTTATCTTAAACCGGACCGGTCACGGTCAGAATTTTTATTTTTTTTGAAAAAATCTTTTTGTTTGAGGGGGGATTCGAACCCCTCCCTCCTCACCTCTAACAACAAGCCTTAACCACCTGGGTTAATATAATACAAAATATTCATTTAATATACATTTACCACTTATTACTTCAACGTTTCACCATCAATCCGGGTCTATGGCCGGTCTGGTTTTGAAAACCTTGCTCTGGACATACATGAACAGCCACACATGTGCCACCAAAAGACTAAAATGTCCCCTCTTTCCATTTCACTAAACACTTCTTCTCCAACTGACCCTCCCTCAAACCAGCACCTCATCGGTCGCTCTCTTCTCCTCCAGGACCTGCAAATCTTGGCTCTCCCATACATGACTACAATCGGTATGGAGGGCTCCACATCTGCAAAACTCCCCGACACGGGAAACCCTACCTCCGGGAAACCCTCAAGGGCCCAGCCAAGGGCATCTCCAGCGGCAGCGAGAAAACCATATTCCTTAGCAGTCAACACAGCAACAATCGGACAACGGTGGCAGTCTTGCAATCTGGCAGAATGACCTCAGTGTGACAGGCGCGAGGGCTCGTATGTGTATTAGATGGTCAAGGTTGGGTAGTATGATCGTTACCAAAAGAAAAGGGTGGGGCAAAGAGGACCACACCTACCAGGAAGATGGATAAACTCTTAATGACAAAGTCAAGAGCCTCTACACTACTTTGATAGTTAATTAGTTTAATCACTAAGATTATGTAACATATATCTCTCTAAAGTTGTTTAATCGTTCTGCGGCTGTCATGTCTACACAAATAATGTAGGAACTAGGAAATTTTGAGAATTGATGAGTATAAGCGACAACTGAAAATATTGGCATCTTTATTTTTCAGTACCCATCCAAAAGGACCCAAATCAATTTAGTAGGAGTTGGGATGTAGACATCCATTAATACAACTTCGAATTGACAATTTATAGCTTCAATCTTCATATCCGAGCTTACCAACTAGTCTAGATTAAAATACGAGTATGATGCCAAACATAGAAGGAATTTCATAGGTTATGGAGCCAAAATGATGCAATCTGATCATAAATAGTATCTCATTCTCCAGTGCCACTAAATGCACTTTTCCCTATCCTCATCATCTGTAACACCTGAAAAATTTGTATGCTTATTAAAATTAATATTTTAAGAGATTAATCTAAAAGTATAAAATTTTGATGCTTGTTTTTATTTTATTTTGGTATATGGTGTTAAAGAGCATGAAGAGATCTTTTCAACGCCACCGACAGTGCTCAATTCGGAGTTCGGAACAAAAAGTTATGTTAGTTTGAATTTTGATAAGTAGTCGGGGTATATAATTGATCGCCGGGATATGTGATTGATCTGACGGGGTACGCAGTTAATCGTCGGGGTATGCGATAGATCGCAATGACGGAAATTGAATACGGAAATTGCGATTTTGTTAGGATTTTTTTGAGAAGAGGATACAAAATCTTAATCAAATTTAGTGAGGATGTTTATCTAAGGATTTTGGAGGATTTTGGAGCATTCTTATTGGTGGAAAGAGTTCATAATTTAGGAGGAATATTTTTAGAAGAGATTTCCCAAAACTCTATATAAACCCTTGTAGTGTTGGCTTGTGCTATTGAAACTCTAGCCCTAGAACGTCTAGAGACATTTTTCTTCTCCTTCCCACGTTCACCCTTCTCCTATAAGGCTTCTTCTTGTGGGAGATTTGCAAGAGCTTGGAGCGGAAGCTTTGGAAGAAGCGGAGGAGACGAACAATGCATAAAAAGCGGAATTTTCGGTGAATTAAGACTAGGATAGTTTTTCCCTATTCTGTTCCTATTCTTTTTCTTCTCATCTATGAATATTGATTCATTCATTCTTATTATTGATATATATATACTGATTTAGATGGAATTTGATTCACGATTGGTCATACTAATCTTATTTTGGTTATGTTCTTCGCTATGTTCATGCTATATCCATACTATGTTCTTAGATTAGAATACTATCAATGTTTGATATCTACTGATTGTATTGAGGTCTAAAGTTCTGATCTTTCTCTGTTAGTTCCTTGATTTCGTTGGTTCAAGTAGTCGCAAGTGCTGTCTTAATTTAATTGTCCATATTCCAAAGGGCAGTTACTTAAATCTGCTAGGTATGGTAAAAGACCTGATAAAAGAGGGTACTTTAGTAATTCCAGACAATCCTAGGGTCTGTAATTGGTCTAAGAGGGGAGTAATAATGTCTGTCAATAAAGTATTATCATCTATAAAGTGTTATTAAGGAAGATAATTGAGTTTAATTAAGAATCTTAATCTCGGCTAGAACTGTTTTTGTGCTAACAGCCTGTAGTAAATAATTTATAACTAATTCAAATAAAATCGAAAAAATATAAAATCAGTGGGGTTAGAAACTAGACTCAGAGGACTATCTACAGTAAAATTTCAAGATTAAATTCAATTTGTGCTTATACTGAGAGGCGTCGGAAGTCAACTATTATGTAAAAATAGAACATTGTAATTAAGGTAAAAGTTAGGAAAATATTATCAAAGCAATAGTATATGCTATAATAAGTATACTAAGAACTTTATATATATCATATAAGATTTTTCAGTAACTATTGCAGTAGAATGGACTATGTATAAGAATTAATATCATGGGCTAATGAAGGGTGGCTTGGTATTTGATAAGTCGTATGCTTCACTTGTAGTGTCGACTCGATTCGACTTTCCAATTGAAACTCGAATCATCATTCTTCATCTTCTAAAATAGTGATCTTTGAAGTCTAGACCGAGTGTGTCATAACTTAGTTGAGGATTAATATCGAGTATATAATTCACGGTGTCTTGAGAATCCAAATGTCTTTAGTACTTTGTTTGTGTGTCGATTCGGTTTGAGTCTCTAATTGGAGTATGCAATTCTCAACCCTATCTGTCTGTATTTTGATATTGAGTTTGAATAAGTGTTTCTTGGACACAGGTGGTGCATAAATAAAACTATGCACTAATACTTATTAACACTACTGATATTGTATAATATGAACCAAAAAATGTTATTACTATTCACTATATTTCTTAATTTGGATTATCACAATAAAGTTGGATAAGTAAAAAGACTAATCATATGGGGCAAGTCTAAGTGAGTAAATAAGCCAAGATTTTTGTTTTTCAGATAAGTGTTTGTGTCAGTTTGAAATTTCACTTGGAAATCAAATCATCAAGGACCGATCCTTAAATCTTGACTTTGGATATGTATTCATATTATAAACCCAATAGTTTTCTAGAATATTCCTATCTAAGGCTATGCATGAACATATGTGTCTCAAAGTATTGGTTCTTTTATTTCTAGTACTATGGTGAGTTTTGTTATTATTTGAATGTGAATCTAAGTATTGGTTCTTTTATTTCTAGTACTATGGTGAGTTCTGTTATTATTTGAATGTGAATCTCCTTGTTATTCTAGAAAGTGAGTTATATGTTGTTGAGATCCTTACTATTCTATTCATACTCTAGAAAGTGAGTCATATGTTGTTGAGAGTCTTTACTATTCTATTCATACTCCAGAGAGTAAGTCATATATTATTGAGAGACCTTGAAGTTTTATTTATACACCATGAGTAAATTGTTGTGGTAAGCGTTACCTTATTCTCAGAAAGTTGAGACCTCTGCTTTTGATTGAATCATTGTCCGGTTTGAAATTGACCTATTTCTCCACTAATCGTTCGATGGAATCATAGTTTGCTCACGAGCCATTGGTAGGTCCAGTGTGACATCCGATATTTATGGAATTTTGATTCCTTATTACCCGAAGGGAGGCAAATACGTACGTTTAGGCTGTATGACAGTACGAAAGGTCTGCAGTCTCCACTCATTGTGCTCGTAAGCACAGATGGGGCCAGCATCCTTAGACGCATGGCCGGGTTCTGAATGGAGAACCTCTAGGATGATCTGGTAAGTATCCACGTAGTTGGTACACAGCGAGCAGAAATTGAATCTCTTTGCACTTTCGATATTGAGAGGTATTATGATTGTTGATTCTTCTCCCTACACCGGTGACTTGTTAGGAGTCATATACTTTATTATCCTTTCTCTATACTTGAGAGCCAGGAATTCTTTCGTGTTGACTGACCTTTCTTTTTCAGGCGTATAGACCTTTTGTTCAGTCCAGATGTTGTTGAATATCCCTAATCCTTTGTTGTCTTTATTTCTCTTCTTTCTGCTTGATTCATTTTCAGTGGGTTTTTACATCCTACTGAGTGTTTCTATGAAATACTCATGCATCCTCTGATGCAGGCGCGAAAGATAACTAAGACAGGACGGATGCAGGAGCAGGAAGGTGACGCTGAAGCTCGAGAATGATTGGAGAGTTTTCAATTACTTGCTTAGTTTGATAGCTTGATGTCATTATTGGCCGTTGTGTGCCATCGTTTTAATGATTTCTTTTGATTGGCAATTTAAGTTTTTTGCTGTAATAATAACTAAGTAGAATTCTTTTGATACATTTACAATATTTTATTTTGAGATTGGATGATGAGTTTTCTTGTTCATGAGAGTCTCTGGTAATGTTGATTGCACATCCTTTTGTGATGATGTAATTGGCAGATTGGTTCGACTATCCAAGTCGCGTCCCAGAGTACCTACCTCACCAAAGATGGTATTTTTGAAGACTTCCGCACTCCGATCAAGGATAGAAATTTTGGGGCGTGACATCATCAGCTCTCCCTAAGTTAAGTTTATACATAGTTAATTGCTTTGTGTTTACGTTAGTTGTCAATGGGACCGCGTGGTTAGGGGTGCAACTTTTGTGGGCCGGCCCTCAAGCCCGACCCGGCCCAGCCCGTAAAACTATGGGTATGGGCCAAGATTTTAACGTACAGGGTCGGGCCGGGCTGCAAAGTTTTAAGCCCCCCAAATTTCGGGCCGGGCTTGGGCCCAGATAAAAAAAATGGGCTAAGCCCGAAACCCCGTAGGCCCAGATACAGTATATATTATATACAGTATATATTACCAAATACCAAATTACCAATGCCTTCCAAAATCCAAACCCTAGCTCGCCCCTCGTCATCGGCCGCCGCCTTCTCACCCCTAGCCCGTCGGCCGCCTTCGCGCCCCTCGCTCGTCAGCCGCCTTCCACCCCTTCGCGGCTCAGCCTTGCAGCCGCCTTCGCGCACCTCGCCCGTCGGCCGCCTTCTCGCCTCTTCGCGGCTCAACCTTGTGGCCGCCTTCGCGCTTCGTCGTAGCCTTGGGCCGGCTTCTCATCTGTCGGACTGCCTGAGGGAGAGGCGGAAGGCTTAAAGATCTCGACTTTGCCACCTTCAGTTTCCATTCTCACCCTGCCAGTAGAGATTTTCTTATTTTCTCTTTTATCTTTTGCAGGGTCTCTAGCTGAAGCGAAAGGGCCGGATCACTTCATCGGCATTCATCAGGAAGGGGTATTTATTTCATACTTCTTGTAATTTATTTGTTGGTTGCCTGTTGATGATCTAATTTAGTATATAGAAATGTCTAATTTTGTGCCTTTTGACCACTGTGAATTTTTTACCAACACACACCAAGCATCGACCACACAAGCCAGTTCTTCCACACCTGGTAGTTCTTCCATACATGTCAGTTCTATTCCCACCACCCCACCTATTATTTCCCCTAGTGTTACACCTCCTCCTCTCCCAACCCTTCTAAATTTTGGAGAACCTAGATCCAAAGGTAGGAAGAAACGGGCTAGAGGTGAATCACATGTTTGGGCTCATTTCAAGAAAGTTTTTGATCAAAATGGAAAAAGATGTGCTGCCATATGCAATTATTGCAAGGAACAATTGGTTGCAGAGGGAGATGATGGCACATCTCATCTTGCAAGGCACATTGTGAATAATACTTATAAGAGAGCACCTAATGTGGATCCTAAATAACCACTACTAACAACTACTTTTGATAATGTCTCTAGAGTACCATCATCTCTAGAGACATACATTCTCTCCATACATTCTAACTGTTTTGGAGTTTTAGTGACTCATGATGATTTCTGGTAATGCAATTACTTATATTGGATATCGATATTGTTGATTTGTCAATTGTTGTTGAAATCTTATACATTGTTATATATTGTATCTTTTGTGTTTGTGTGGGTTTTGCATCCTCCTGGGTATTTCTTCGAAATACTCATGCATCCTATGATGCAGGCTTGGATAAAGATTAGATTTGGATAACGTTGCAGCTGAAGGAAAAGCTCAAGGATTGCAGTCAGAAAGTTACGAAGTTTATATTGCTTTTGAAATAAATAGCTTTGACATTAATGGCCTGTGTGCCAAGAAGTTTTAGTGATTTTGTTAAGAGGTTTTAATGACTTTTATTTTAAAATAATTTGAAATTAAGAATTTTTATTTCATATGGTTTAATGATGTTGATTCATATGACTGAGTGGTTTCAATTACACATCCTTTTGAGATGTTGTAGTTGACTGGTGAATGGGTATTCAGTTGCGTTCCCGAAATTCTGCTTCAAGAATTTCTCACTTTAAGGTCGACTTCCGTACTCCGTCGAGGCTTGAAATTTCAGGGCTTGACACTTTTAATTGGCTTTAAATGTAACATAAACTTTTAATTATCCCTTGAAGCCGATTGTCTGCCCCGTTATGTCTTTTTCTAGCTAGAAACAAGATTAAGAGACTAAAAAACTTGTCAGGGGAGTCATCACTCCAGCTCAACTGTCTCGTTTACCCAATGAAGAAAAATAAAAAATTTATGTCTTTGTCTGTAAGAAGAATTCCATTAAATGAATATTATTTTCATCACAATGATAATTCAATCATATGATTTTAACATAATGTAGCACTTTATATCAAAATCAAAACGATGCATTCTATCATATGAATTTGTAAATTGTTTTACTACTTCCAATTTTTCAATGGAGCAACTGAAATCATATACGAAAATGATGCATTCAATCGTGTAGCCTAATGAAACTGAAATTATTTTTCTTGCATTTGAACCTTTCAGTAATCTACTGTGAAATGTCGATATAGTGAGGTACATGTATATAAAGTGAGGGGCAATGCATTCTCTTGAAAAACTACTGCATCCTTTCATCCAAAAAAGAAATGAACTACTGCATCTGATAAAATTTGCATAAGGTGAAATAATTTTTTACTATTAATTCAATAAAGCTCTAGGTAAAGATGGTCCATGGTATTTTGGTAATAGCATTCAACAAAATGATATACTTAGTGCATTAAGAGAATCTTATATCAACAGAATGATATACTTACAGATAATATTCCAAATAACCTGATCTGACATAACCTAATCTGACATCATGCTAATTGTTTGGTGTTTATTTCAAAAGCTTAGTTCAATGTATGGCAAGTAGAATAAATAACTTGTAGATCAGGCGTGTGAGTGCATGGAAACATGTCCTAGTTTCAGTTTCATGACTATTTATATCGATTCTCGGCCTATGTTTTCATGTTTGTTTTCTTCGGCTGACTGTTTTTTTCGACTGGGTTATACTTGTGAATTGGAATTCTTTAGCAATTACCTATCCACTTTGTCAATGTGCCTATTTTGACAAGTTCATATGTTGCAGTGGGAGCACTTGAAATTTTTCATGAATTAGATGACTTGATGAATATAAATACAATGTTTTTTTTCTTTTTTCTCAAACTTCTGTACACTTGTTGCAGAGTTTATCGACTTTCAGATCTGAGTTGCACTTTTCCTTTGATCTTTGGTATGAATCTGGGGAGTTCTATGCCTAGCATGTCTTTTCGTTTTTTTTCTTATTCTCTTTCTTTCCTCCATGTTCTCATAGTTAAAGGTGACCACCACGTCACTGCACTTTTTTGGGAGTTCCATGGTGCATTCACCTAGGCGATCACCTAGGTACCCTGACATTGCAATTGCCCAAAATCACCTTGGTGCCATACAACCAGCGGGCAAGCAGAACTGTTTGTCCTTTCTTTTCTTTTCTTTTTTATTTTATTTTAATTAACCTGTCGTCTCAATCTCTTTCATCTGATCTCATATGGACGCTCTTCACTTTAAAATAGAACCCATCTTCTCTTTAGTAAACATGAATAGTCAGATTTGCTTCTCCTTTGGATTTTAGCTTTTAAATAAGTTGGGGATTTAAAGCCCGCTTCCGATCGTTCGGTAACATGCACTTTTGAAGCTTACATAAGTAAAATTAAATTCAAATTAATTAAATGAGTAATAATATGTAAATTTATTACATCCAATTAATGCATCTAAATTGCTCAATTAAGCACATTTATCAAATAATTGATATAAACTCTTAATTATTTAATTATCACTAAATATCCCTAATTATTCATTTAACAGAAATTGACACTAACAAACTAACTAAAAGAGGTATAAAAATGTATGTATTTTCTGTATATCACTGATCATGCGACTAACTCGTCACTTCTCTTTCTGAATTATTGATGTTCTCTTTAATTATTGATGTTCCTGCCCGGACTTAGTGTTAGACAAAAAACGATTTTGAATGATACACCCCACCAATTTACCGTTTTAAATCCTTCAATCAACCATTATTAGAAGCTAGTGCTCGCTTTTTGAATTATTGAGATAATTGTTTGGCAATTATATGATATTTCCTTAATTAGATGATATCTCATTGTCAAATGTCTTTTTTGCACTCAAAAGATGGAGAAAACAAACTTCAATTTTGCTTATGGGCTTTCTACGCTTGCGCTGTTGGACTATATATATATATTCTCCACTCTTTGACGGACGTAATGGTCCATTGAGCTTAGAAATAAAAAATAGTTTCTTCTATTGTTGGGCCCCATCTATAATATCTTTTCCTGGCAGGCATCTTCTTCGTGTACCATATTACTACCTCCGTGCCAGTTTAATAGTCCTTTTTTTTTACTGTTTTAAGAAAATCAAATAAAACTGCTCATGTGGGACAACAGGAGTATAAGTGATGTTTGGGCTTCCAGAATCATCTCATCTGGACAATTTTTCAAGTCTTTCTTTGCTGGGGAGCAAACTCAAAGGGATGGAATAATTAAATAGAGACTGGAGTGCAATATCTGTGATGATGCACATATGTTACAGAAGTAGCACTTCACTCCTTGAACTTAAATCAAATTACTACTTCTTTGCTTTCAGTCAGGCTATATATAATTAGAATCTAGAGTGAACGACACCAAAGCTGACACTTTTACTATACTCAAATAGTTTCAACTTTCAACATGGGACAGTCAGATTACTGACGGCATTCCTTTGTAAACACAAACATGAAAGGCATGGCCTACAATTTTTATGTTCTAGTTTTGAACGTGCAATATTTGTACCCATATGTTGATTCTTAACTGCATAGTTAAAATCAAGAGCAACCATCCTTGGATAAATCTACTTCCACAAACCTGCATGCCCTTTGCTATTAAAAAAATATATCATCCCTTTGTCCTCTTTATGCATCCCATATATTTGCACATCAACAATTTATGTTGCTTACGATCCATATTTACATGCCACCACTTTAACAAGTTCATCCACAAATCACTACAGACAAATCAATGCAAGATGTATAGCTAGAGAGAGAGAGAGCCGATGATGTTGATCTATTGGTACTTTAGCATGAGACACTAACCACTATCAGATTACATCATCTAGGCTTTAAATATTTTGGCATTCCCTCTACGTTAAGTATTATCCTCTTATTTTCAAGCAGCACGAGTTGGTAGCTTGGATATAAGATTGCTCAAGCTACAATTGATCACGTCAAACTTCAAAGTGGTGTTGATATATGTCTACGTCCCAACTCCTACCCAATTTGATCCAGACACTTTTGGATGTGTAATATGTACAAAGTTGACTCTCTCATATCCTCGGCTCTTGGCTGATGCTCTTCAAGTCTGAAATTTATCTACATTGTTTATTAAACAAGAAGCAGCAAAATGATTAATCAACTTCAGAGCAATACGTTTCTTAATCTTAGTGATTAACTAAACTAATTAACTATAGAAGTAGTGTACAGGATCTTGATTTTGTCATCAAGAGGTTATCCAGCTTCCTGGTAGGTGGTTCTCTTTGGCCCCATCCTTCGTTTTTTTTCTGGCAAGACCCAATTCAACCATCTAATACACATATAATTGGTCTTAATGAATAGGACCAAAAACAGTTTTTAGCATAGTAGTTTACCAAATCATTCCTTGTAGCAATATCATTACGAGTCTAGAGCATGCTCACCAAATCATTCTTCGAAACAGTAAATGTCAATCAATGGGGATCAAAGGGGATCGAATTTTTCATGTAGGTTTTTCCTTTTTAGCAACTTATGCATGAAGGTTACGCTGTGTATTAATTAACGTAGTTTTCGGTATTTTCAACCTCAAACGAAAAATACTGATTATTTAATTCTTTTTATGCAATGCTGATTATTAATTGAGGAATTGCTTATTAAATTCAAAGGGGTGGATAAGTTGATCTTGTTAAACATCAAATATCAAATAATTAAAAATTGAAAAGACTGAGGGCTGCCTACCAAACATAATAGACACTCCACCTGCGATTGCCTTTTTTCCTTTTTCTTTTGTGATGCTTGAAAGCCAAACTTGCCTTCTAAAAAACCAGTGGCTTCATTCCAACATCAGCTTATCACCCAAAAGGAGAATCACATTGATGGGCCCTCCTTACCAAACGCATAATTTTTCCGTTTTCAGAGCCCGGTCCCTCTTGCCTCTCGGCTCAGCTTCATAAGCTCCACTTGGCTTAGATTGGCTTGGGCGACCAAGTATACTTATACTCCCTCGGGTCACTTTCAATAAATACAGTTTTCATCAAATGAACTAAATTTGTAGTTCATTTGAAGAAAACTGTATCTAGTAAGAAAAATTGTATTTATTAAAAGTGACCGGAGGGAGTGTAAGCATAACTGTTGAGACTATTTTTCACTTACTTTTTGTTAACTTGCCATGAGAGTAACGAGAATATTAAGTAAATAAATGACTGATTTCTTCTTTTATTCATCAACTAGATTCTTTGATTACCCATTCATCAGCTCTACAAGACCTCTTATTGGATTCCATGAGATATATCAACATGATTTTAACGTAAACATAGGCACAGATATACCAAGGAACCAAAAACAAAGAGTTTTCTAAATTCAAATAATTCGGCACCTACTCACTCCACTAAGTAGATGCAATTAAATTAATGTTCCTTGAAAATACTCAATAAGAGAAGAGACCTTTTTGGATGTCCTTTTTGTTATCCTCCATAGTTCCTACTTCCTAGCCCATTTGGACAATATTTAGGCTGAGTCAACACTCAGCTGCAGAGATGCGAAGAAAATTAATATGTTGATAATTTGTTTCCTAATATGATATCATAGACCAGTTTAGAGGTTCTAAATTCTAACCCCTCTTGACACTGGTGTCTCATTATGTGTTCATTTGCGAAGAATGGTGGATGCTTGCACATGCGGGTAGTGTTGGAATATGAAGTATTCATAATCTGTTTCCTAACAACATCTTCTCCTTTCAATAATGCCCCTACCATTTGGAGGTGTGGATGGTCAACCAAATCGAGTAATGCTATGTACTCTTGCAACTATAACAACATTGTACAAGAAGCAAAACAACAAAATTTGCTTCAATAATACTCCCAACATTCCAAAATACTATGTACATTTGATAAAATTCTTATTTTTATTAGATCATGAAGCCCACAAGGAAGTCACATGACTTCTTCTCTCTGATATCCCATCCAACTCGTATTCTAGTTCACAAACCAAGTTCAAGTCAATCCTTCAAAGTCTCATCTAATTTTGGAAAGAGGAAGTCACGTGATTTGGAAAAATGTACACAGTATTTTGGAACAGTGAACATTTTCAAATGTACATAGTATTTTGGAACGGAGGAAGTAAAACATACTCAGGTCCCTGCTTAGGGTATTTAATTCATACTCCCTCCGTTCTACATTATTAGTTCTTACTCTTTAGTTCATCTTGACATACCAAATACTACTACTAAGGTGTAACAAAAGGAGTATAATGGTAGCTAGTAAGATATGCTGGTGGGATGGCTAGGACCATGCCTTACCAAAGAGAGATCTTGAGTTCGAACCCCAGTCTCTTGGCCATCGGGGCTTATATACCAATTTAAGTGGTGAATATGTGAGCCTTGTACTTGCCTGAGAGATTATGTTGCTCTGATAATTGCCATGCGCCCCTTTTTACCAAAAACTATACCACTCGTTACAAAAAAAAAAGTATGCATATTACTGCACTTTTGTCTACACTAAGTTTGGTAGTTAGTTGGGGGAAATAAATTAGTAGAAAGAATGAAAGACAAACGGAGAAAGTTTATATGAGCTGGTCTCACGAACATTAGCATGAGCCGAGATGATCTGGGCCGTCGGATTGAGATTTGACAGCACGCTCAAGGCGGGCAGTGATTTAAACCTGCTTGCCCTTACTGACGGCCCACATTTTCTCGGCAATATGCGTGTCTAGGCTCATATAACAACACTGACGATGTAATCGACGCTAAAATTGTTAGCCTAGTTATGAGCCTCGTAGTTGTGAGCCTTAAGGTAGTGATACAATATTAAACCATAGAAAATGCCGCTCAGTGGCATTCTTTGTTTATGTTTTGGGCAACAAAGCCATACATGGCTTGGACGTTTATTTAAGACATATATTCCATAGAAGCCCTAGCACAAAGGGTTGCGGGAGACCCAACGAAAACGGAGCTTAGCGGCGTACCTGAGCCGGTAAGCTAGCTGTCTCTTCATGATTTTTATTTCATATCTTACAATAAGTCTCATTGTATCCTCAGCTAATATGGAGCCAACTGCTGATTTGATTACAACCTAAATGTTGGACCCACTCTTGTTCAATCCGAATTCCACTGATAAATTGGATTTTTGTGGACATATTCCCTTTGATTGACGACATTTTTAACTCTTGATTGTGTTAATTAAACAAATTAAGGGCCTAATCATTTCGGTTATATGTAATGTTATGAATTTTACACTAGGAACGCTTGCCCCATTCGCCTTATAATTAGCACAAGGCCTGCATTTGGACATGGGGCCAAGTGAAAATTGCAAATGAGCTTGCACGTCATGGCACATCTAACAAAACCCTCCAATTATGATATGGCAGGTTTTGGTTGGCAAAGAAAAATTGGGCCATGTGAGGCCTACATTCTTTTTTTTATATATAGAGGCCTACATTCTTTGTCGAACCAAAATCCACCACATCACAATTGGAAGGTTTGTTGTAGATATTCATACCATTACACTTCTAACATTCGTTAAGGGACACCTACCTTATATTTCCCATGTCAAATTCCCATGGAAAACTTAATAGAATCATGACTTGATACTTATTGCCTGTTCTTGTAGTGGGCCAGCAGAGTTTACAACGTAACAACCCATCAGACGGTGACAATGACCATGGATGTGTAATAGGAGTATTGCACATTTATTTTGCCACGCTTTCTTTTCGTCAATAAGTAGTATATCATATATAGATTTGTATATCTTATAAAAAGTGTGTAGCTTTGTATACTTCTTGATACGAGGGGTGTCCGAGTCCTTAGGACCAACTAGAAGAATGTGTCGGGTATAATGATGTATCGATAATCATTTAAGAAAGATAAGTAACAGAATAGTATATTGTTGTTGTACTAATTTTGTGAGCTGTAAGCCTAGTCCCCCCTTTTGGACGTATCCAACCTGCAACCCCTTGTTATTATTATGATTCCTAGACTATGAATTTTATGAGAGTACACATAAGGTCGAGTCAATTGGAAATTCTTTTCACCAAGTAAGAGTGTTTGGATCATGATATGATCAGTTGCTCATTAACTTCGTATAGACAGTAATTAAGCATAGAGTGACGCACAAATTTTGGATCATGATCCAAGGCTTTCCAATTATCCTGACAATCTTACCTTTCCATTCTTTGAATTTTTTTCCCTGCAAAATGACAAAAAAAAATGCATTATATGATATTCTAGAAAAAATCATGGTTTGTGTTTCATGAGTTGATGTAAGGGTCAAAACCCATATTGAGAAAGAAAAATTTGAAAGTAAACATTAACTGAAAATCTCCAACATATAGGTTTTTTTCCGGATAACAAGGGGTGTCTGAGTCTTTAAGACCCGACTAGAAGAGGCAGGGCAACCGACCTCGTAGAGCACCATATTCCGCCACCAATCCCCTCGGGTACATAGAAAGCCCACCCATCATATACACCAAGTAAATTGGGATAAAATCCCAGGTGGGTAGCCAATGGAGTGGCGGTTCGATTTTAAGACCTCTGCTTAAGGAAGCATGCCCTAACCATCACACTAATACCCTGTTGGCTAAAATATCTAACATATATGTAAATTGGTTGATTTAGATGGAAGATCTTCAAGAAACCATATATTATATTTTAGGACTCGGACACCTCTAGTTATCCAAACCAAAAATAAAGAAAGAAAGAAACGATACGCTATTTGGAAAAAGGGCCCAGATGATAATAATACATCTTGTAGCATTATTTAGTAATGTTTCTATCACATTGCATTTATCAATTAAGGACAAGAGTGTACTTTCACATAAACTGATTGCTTTTCTTATCTTAAATAAACGGCAACAACTCTTCTCCATCTAATACATATACCCACCACCAGAAGCAAGAGAAAAGGCATAGAAGAGGCTTCAAGCCAAGCCATAGATGAGGCTCCATTATTAGACAATGAATTCATGCAGATAACAGCAAGGTTCTCCATTGTTGTTTACCCAAACAAAGCCCTGAAAGTGACAAGGAATCAATTCCAAATAACACAAAGACCTCAAACACCCCAGGTGCTAAAACCCAAGAGTCCCTTCTCCAAACAGCTCCACCTTAACGGTTGTTGGTTTAGTAGTTGGCCAGTCAGTCATCTAAAAGCAACCAAACCCAGCCAAGTCCAAACCAATTTTTACGCAAGCCAAACTTTCAAAAAACAATCAAATTATTTGGCTATTCCCATTCCCTTTCTCTCATATAACACCCTCCACACAGCCTACCATTTCCCGCCCCCCCCCACATCAACAAAGAGAGGAGACCTGGCATGCAAGAGAGCGTGAGTTCATCAATGGAGACACCCAACAAAATCATCAGAAGATCCATATACACATTTCTGCAGCACTACCACCAATTCACCACCTTTGTTACATTCCTTGTCTTCCCTGCTGCAGCTGCCATTCTTCTTTCGCAATCTCTTCTCTCCTCTTCTCCTCTAGTCCAGTCCCTCACCACCCGCATCCGGTCAGTCTTTGAGTCAGCTGGATTCCCACTCGCTTCTCCCTTCTTCTCTCTTCTCAGTGTCAAGCTCTCCCAGACCCTCACTTCATCAATTTTCACCCTCCCTTTTGCTCTCTCCTTCTTGCTGTTTGCCAAATCCTCTGTGATCCTGTCCCTCTCCCGCCGACCCGTCTCTTCATTCCTCCACCTCTATAGGCCTCTGTTTGTCACCCAACTCTTCAATCTCATCGTCATCCTATCGGCCAACTCCGCGGCATTAGTCATCCTCTTCCTTGCATTCAACTCATTTGAGGCTCTTGGCTTCACTTCTCCCCATTTCACTCTCTTCCAATCGGCCTGCGGAGCCGTTCTCTATTCAATCATCCTCGCCAATGCCGTCATGATCTGTAACTTGGCAGTAATAGTTGCAGGCATGGAAAATTGCAGTGGCTGGATGGCAATTCTTAAAGCATGTGTGTTGATAAGGGGGAAGGCTGGAACAGCCCTCTCCTTGGCTTTACCCACAAATCTCACTTTGGCAGCAATTGAAGCCTTGTTCCAATACAGGGTGGTTAGGGCCTATCATCTTTCTGAGAAGTTTAATCCTTCCTTCACTTGGGAGGCACTATTGATAGTGTACATATACTCGATCATGATTGTTCTAGACACTGTCATGAGCTGTGTCTTCTATAGGACCTGCAGATTGCGGAACCTGCCAGACTTGGATTTCAGAATCTGCAACCAAGAAATGGAGGATACAGACGAGAACAATGAGCCCGTCAAATATGCAAAGACCCTGCAAGAAATTCCTTAAACAGGTTCCATGAATGCTTCAAACTCATTGCATACAATTCAGAAATTTCAGTCCAAATCGGATTTGGTTTAGCCTGTTCAGGTAATCTCGACAGCAAATCTTTCACATCCTGGATGAGGTTCTAAGACGAGTGAAACCCGTAACAAAGGGACACAGTATATTTGTAATTACACATTGGATCATAACTATCTTATTTAATTTTTTGTTGCTTGAATGTAAAGGAGCAAGTTGGTGGTACATATCAACAATTCTGCTTTTCCATTCAGTTATCCATCTAAAAAAGCTTTTGGTGGTTACTGCTTAAAATGTTTTGCATACATTTACTTTTTTTGTGTTCCCTGTGAAGACCGCCACACAAATATATGTATGATAGTGCAAGCACCAGGGATTTGTGTTTATGACCACTAAAAATAATAAAAAAAGGAACAAATTTGGAAAGAATAGATGCATGTGTGATCATTCCATTAGAAGATTACATTTGAAGAGCAGTGAACACAAGAAAATTAAGTGGCCGAGAAGGATATGACTGTCTTCGTAATCAGCCATTTGACAGATTACAAACACAACATCAATAAGTTAACATATTACGCAAAGCCTTTGCGCTCCTGCAACCTAAATCAACCTTCTATGTGCAGCACCTTCGGTTAAAACGTCAACTACGAAAGAATCATAGAACACTCCGCATTAGGCATTGCAGAACTAAAATTCCAGGGGTGGAGGTCCCAAGGTTAGAAACTGATAATTCGACCGATCATGTTTTTCTGTAAACACTTTGGAGAGAAGACGATGATGCCAAGGATGCACCAGGTACATCCCCATGACTAGAGCTAAAAAGAAGACTACTCCAGTCTGCAGGCCTGTGTAAAGCTCTTGCGGGGATCCTGTCACTATCTTCACCTCCAGATGCTTCATATCCATCGCTGGTCGATCTTGAAAGCTGAATTCCCTTCAGAGCCCCAGAGACTGGGAGACCAGTAAGCCCTGGAGTCTCCTCAGCACCTGATGATGAGACACGGAAGACCTGGTTGTCAGGAGAGTCTATACTGCTTTCAGGTGAAGAGGCAATCACACCAGTCGAAGACATGGCTCTACTTGTGCGGAAAGCACTTCTTGCCTCAAGCTGCAGAGGGGCCAAATTAGAAGTGGTATCAGAAGCCAAACTGCTTATGTTACTATCAAGAGCTTTTATTGAAATATTTGGCAATGCTTCCACAGGAACACCAGTTGGGCCCAATCCTCGCTTGGTGACTTGCCGCCGATTTTCAATCCTCGGAAGAACTTTTCCGCTGCTAGTACCAAAGCTACTATCTCTTTCCAGTCCCACTGGAGTTGCACGTCTTGTAACTGGCTGAATGATTTTGGATTTCCTCCTTGCTTGGGCTGCAGCCTTTGAAACTTCTTCTGCATTTAAGCGAGCAAGAGCCCAAGGACTGATCTTAACATTTTTTGTATTTCTCTTCGCAGTGGATTCATCTATCACTATTTTCTTGCCTGACAAATTTGCAGGAGTTCCACTGTCTGGAGGAACGACATCGAACTGTAGTACGCAGGACAAAATACTGACTAATTAGTCTGGAAAAGTTTGTCCCTTCTTTACAAAATACAATTGCTCAGCAAGGGCAAAAAAAAATTAGATATGTGTTATATAAAATTATTTGCATGCATTGTCTAGAGGAACGACATCGAACTGTAGTACGCAGGACAAAATACTGACTAACTAGTCTGGAAAAGTTTGTCCCTTCTTTACAAAATACAATTGCTCAGCAAGGGCAAAAAAAAAATTTGATATGTATTATATAAAATTATTTGCATGCACCGAACAAAACAAAAGTTTTCCAGGATTGGAACAAAGCAAGATAACCTCAATCCAGATCCTCTTCTGAAAGATACATTAACCCACAACCTACATTAATTCAGATGCATACCATTTTAGAGTATGCATCTAAATCCAAGTCCAGCTCAGGTAGGTGAAGATGTCTACCACACATTCTCAAAACTAGTACTCCTTCCGTCCAGCTTCAATAGACTGGATTAGAATATTAAAATGAGCTAATTTATTTCATTTGGTTTTTTAATTCAGACTATTATAGTGGGAAGTTGGGATTGTAAGTGTTGGTAGCCATTAGTCAAATAAATCAATAAAAGGGATCATAGAAAACCAGATCAACTATGGTACTAAGCTGAGAAAACTGCCAATCTACATCAATATCAATAATTCAAATGGATGTGAACAAAGAATAATGTACAATGGCACCAGTGGAAACAGAGGAATTCAGCATTCCATATACCCCCTCCATCCCATATCAATAGCTCCATTTGGTTTTCAAAATTAACAAAGATGAAGGGAATATCTCTTTTCAATGTATATTGATGTGTTTGCTCCCTAGATTGATTGCAGGAAGCTGTATACTTCAGCAGTTGACAATAATGTAATTGTGTGTGTGTTTGTTCCTTAGCTCAATTGCAGGAAACAGTGTGCTTCAATTGTTGACAATAATGTAAGTGTGTGGAGATGTGTGTGCATGTGAGCGATTCAATTATTTTCTAACTTAGACATAACAAATTATCTATAAAAAAGCAATTCATCGCAGACAAAGATACATCATACTCCATCCGAAAAAAGGTTTGCCTTTTCTTGGAGCAAAATAGAAGATCCAAGAATTTAGATCTTCTCATTTAAGATTGTTTATAGGAATACCATTCCTATAAATGAGAAAGCATACCTGATCTTCAAGAAAGAGTCGAGGAGGAGTACACCATGCACCTCGATTGAAAGTATTGAAGGAACTTGCACTGCTCATCCCAGTAAGAGAACTTGCGGGAGACATCTGAGGACTCTGCTGGCCTCCCCCAGCTCCATCCTGCTGCTCCTGCTGTCTTAAAGCTATGATGTAATCATATGTGCTTATTCCCTGGATAAAAAAACAAACTCGTGTAAAACACCCCTAGACCAAGCTGCTTAATAAAGCACAACTCCACATTAGTACATGACTTGCATCAGCACCTATGAACCAGTGCACTTATTGAATTTGCATCTACTATGTGAAAAATGACATTTTTCTCCCAGTCTCTGTCAAAGACATATTTACCATCACCGGTATTAAAATTATTTCAACAAATTTAGTCTTGTCTGCAGTTGCCACATAAAAGCCCACAAAAGTGAACAGAGAAGATTGAAAGTGTTTATTTTAGGATGCTAAGGTCGTGACAAAGCAATTTACTCTTCCTTTGAAGATATGGAACAAGAAACAAAAAATGTCCGCCCAGGTTGATTTCAACCTAGTTTAGTATGCGATCATTATAAGTGAACTAATGTAACTATTATAGTTGTCTTTAACATGAATGAAAAGAATATCCAACCAGTTTAAAACTAGGTCCAAGCTGATTCCACCAGCTTCAGCATTGATTATTATGAACGAATTAATGTAACTGCAAAATGAATATATCAAACACATTGAAATAAGAACATGATACTCCCTCCATCCGATTAGAAATCGAAAATGAATTAATGTCACTTCATTTTCGTTTTCTAATTCAGATAGGTAATATTGGATGGAGGGAGTATTAAACAAATGCTATTTCTATTGATGATAGTTAAAAAGGCATGAAAGTTCATAAAACAGCTGGTTCATTTGCATAAACCAAGAGGCTATAAGGGGTTAAGTTTCAGAAAAATGTACATTTTTATCGTAAGAATAGCCAAGAGGCAATGATTAGCAGAAAGACAGAACAGAGGTTCATTCAACCAAAACGAAAAAATAAACGAGATTTGATGAGGTGTTGATCATTTAGTTAGCTTATAAAATGAAAATATTCGAAGACAATACATGTAATATAGCTTATATGGACTTCGTCCCATGTTAAGTGACCTAAATTGGTTCATTATCAAAAATCAGATAGGATACTCAATATGAGATGGAGGGGATACTGTATAAGGTAGGCAGCTGTCTTACACATATGTATACTTAGCAACAAAAAACTTTAGTTGAGCAGAAATAGCAATTGTTAGAATTTAACTTAGGAAAATTTAATGACAATTAGCAAATCCCTAATGGAAACAATCGATGTTCTGCAAAGAACAACACACAATTAATACTACTGAATGTAATAGCTTAGGTATAGCAATATAAAAAAAAATAGTTGAGGTATAGCAGCTGAACAATGCAGTTGGAACAATGGAATAAGAAGTAATGAACTAAAGATGAGTTACCTTTCTAATGAGCAGAATGTGAAAGAAGAAGAGCTGGGCTAGTGGAAGAGTGGCAATCATAGCCAAGATGGTACAAGATGCCTGCAACGGAAAAATACAAAACAATTTCAACGTTGGAAAGATAGAAGAATGTGTAAAAACTTCAATAAGTAAAAAAGAAAGAAAACAATTACCACAACAACAATAAAGGGCACCAATGAAAAGCTGCTCCCTAACTTGCTGATGATCTCCACGGAGAATCTTTTATGGTCAAGAAAGCAGCAGATCAGAACAAGGATCCCAACAGACCACTGCAGAATAAGCTGCAGTCCTCAACCCCGAGGTGCACAAACCATAGAAAGCCTGTCAATTATTTGATCAAAGAGGAACCAAATGCTCCATATTGAAAATATCTAATATTTCGCAATGAAATACAAACATTCCTACTATATATTTTTATATGTAATCATAAATGATGTTCAAAATGTATGAAGATTGTGTGTAATTCCATTTGAGTTGTTTTCTCCACTGCCCTTATAAGAATGCATTTTAAATGATCTTCCTCTTATTCAAAATCGACTAAATAGCTAACATCATGATAATTCCTGCATCTTGTTGCTTTTTCATCTTGCACTGATCAAAACAATAATATACTGACTCAAAAAGATGTGCATGCAGAATCTTCTGTTCATGATAATTCCTGCATCTTGTTGCTTTTTCATCTTTTACTGATCAAAACAATAATAATATGCTGACTCTAAAAGATGTGCATGCAGAATCATCGAAAGCTTTGCATAATCATCGAAAGCTTTGCATAATCTTCTGTACTTATACATCCTTGACAACATAACATCATTGAATAAGTCCACGCGCTATCCTATATCATGATATGCTAAAATAGGTATAGTACTTAAATGCCATTTAACATATTTTTATCCTTTTATGCTCCTACCACCAAAAAAATTCAACTATCCCAAGCAGGTCAGGTTGTATCCTCTGCACTGACAGGGTCACAAGTTGTGCACATGCATGCCACTTAATGGCCAGGAATCCAAAGGACTGCAAGAGTGTCTTGCAACCCTTTCCAACTGGTATTATTATTAATTATCCAAAAAAAAAAAGCTTTCCAATTGGTGGCTGCCAAGCATGGACCAAGGCCTGGCTTATATTACAAATTCTAATTGGTCACAAGTTTGCATGAGGAGTGTAAAGCCAAGCATCCAGGCATATGAGCAATATTAAACGTAATGCTTCTTTATTGATGGCAGGGATACAGTGATAGGAGAACTAAAATTGTCAATGAAAAAGAAATTTTAATGAAAACTAAAGAAACATCAAATCAATAGGCCATCGCACAAATAATACTAAAATAGTCAATTCAGGCAAAACTGCAGTTTAAACAGGCCACACTATATGAACATTTACACAGCTAATCATATGGAGGGGGGGGGATGGATTTCTTCCAAAAAAAATATAAAAAACACTGAAAGAAGTTTATGCCTACCAAGAGAACTGCAGTCACCATGAGCGTGAAGAACCGTCTGTAATTTTTTCTGCCTATGCAGTTATTCAGCCACTACATGAATGTAAATGAATGACATAATAAAAAAAGAGATCATAGAAATGAAGTCCAAACTAATGAATATATCAGGCCAAAGGAAATTTTCAAAGGTAGTCTTATACCCTGCAGTGATGATCAAAGCTGTCAATACATTTGTCACAAACCCTGCAGTGTTTACTGTACTTGTAGACCTGAAGTATCACAAAATCTTTATTAATTTATTAGTTAAGAAAAGAAGATAAGCAACAAATATTTTTTATCCACTCTTATGAAAGTAGTTTTCCGAAATCGAGGTAACTAACAAACAGTAGAAGACAGCTTTCTCTTTCTTTCTAGCATTTGAGAGCCATTAAAAAATTAAGATATGGAACTGAATAAAGTACGGGATCTATAAAAAAGAAAAATCGTTTATCTCAGTATGTATAGCTGGTTGTAATGATGCAAAGGGCACAAAAGTGTGATACTGCATGTTCAATGGCGGTCACATGAACCCATCTCATGGCTGTGGGTCCCACTTTTGAAGTATTGCAGTTGGTCCATGTTAGCAGTTCCTCGGGTATGCAGAAATGCAGGAAGAACTTTGCATTCATGAAATATCAATTATGAAACAAGCCAAAATGTGGAATGACATACATACCTCCACTTCACAAAGACTGCAATAGAACATTCCATCCTCACTTGCCTGCTGCTCTGAGCAATGCTCATGAGAACGTGGCGAAGCCCGTACACAAAAAAGACACCATCCAAGGAAAACCACGCAATATTTGCAATAAGATTTCTCATCTTCTTCAACCTTCTGAATGGTGCTGCCTCCGAGATTTCCCGAACAGGCTCCGTCATTCAAGGATTCTTCCGCAGTCGTTGCCAAATTGGAATTGTTCAGTGAGGAGATAGACATTCCCTCATTTTTGGTTTCCTTAGAATTGAGATCCTTTCCATTATCTTCAATGTTGAGATATTTTTTAGACTTAAAAACTCCTGGATCCGCAGGATTTGTAGCCGCACACCAAATGTACAACCCAAAGACACATGTAACCTGATGACAGAGACCACAAAAAATTAAGGAAAAATAACAATGAAATGCCAATGCATGCACCAACAAGCTACCAAGCAATTGCTCATGATGTTGCTGGGTAGCATTGTGTAATCTTTAGAAAGAAAAGAGAAATTACATGGTTGGTACAACATCACAAATTAAAAAAGTGTAAATGCTTCCCAAATTAATTTTAATGTTAGCATGTAAAATAAGAATTACAAATTTACAATTCCACTTTTACAAAGAGAACGTACAAGACAGTAAGAGTGAATACATAGTGGTGTAGCAAGTTCAATTCGATTTTAGATTCAATAGAGTGAAGAGGGAGATGCATTTTACTCAAATAGGATAAGATGTATGAAGCATATTCAAGGCCTATGTATCAATCCTTCGAATCCTAGAAAACATTTTCAGGTATATATTGAATACCAAACTGAAAGGCCAGAATGATTTTATAATTTCTCAATATTTGTTGATTATTTACTTATGTTAATAGCCTAAAGCTGCCCTTGGTGGATGCCTAAACGAAGTACATCAGGGTAATATTTTTTTTATATAAACTGGGATCTATAATACTTTCTACACAGATATCAATTTATCAAATTGACAATGTAACCGCTTCTATCATTTAATACCTGTGCTTTCAGTAGTTTAATACTCTCTCCGCCCCACTTTATCAGCTCCATGTAGTTCTCCAAAATGAGGTTCTTTTTGGAAAACAAAATGCAGCTATTAAAGTGGGACAGAGGAAAATAAGTTAAGAACCAGTTCTCCCATGGTTCCAGAATCTGAATCACTAATCTTAGCTATGCAAGTTCCACCACAACTTTCTGGGGAAACAAAGTTTAAGTCATAAGCAATTATATATGATCCATGCCAGAAGGCATTATAGTTAGAACAAGTAAAAGATACAAGTAGTTAACATATGAACACTATAGAGCCTAAAGCAATGATTAATTACAGATCTTTGGCATGAGTTCCAAACTCTCCATTATCACCTGTTTTACTCCCATTTTACACCAAATAAATAGAAGTAAAGAATTACCTAACACAAGTAAAGCTCTCCAATTTATGGATTACAAATGTTGGGTCTAAACAGGGTTTTAAAGAAAACTGAAAAATCTAACAAAGCTGAACAAAGCAGATGCTCCAGATATAGATCACAGCATAAAAGATTAAAAAAAAAAACAGCACAATGGCTTACCAGAGGTGTGTAAAGGCCAATCACTATGTACCGAAGCAACTTTTTCTTGATGAAAGGAACAAAGAAGACATAGAATGCAAAACCCAGTGCCAGAAACACAGCAACAGCAACCACCTACACAGAACAAAAGAACTAAAAATCTTAGCAAAAAGAAGAATAGATAGAAAACCAAAATGAAGTCAGAGAAGCAGCCGACAGACCTGAAGAGGATGATAAGGAAGCTGCCAGCCATGCTTCCTCATTTCAAACTAGTTCTATTGCAAAACATGCAAAATCGCCAACTGGGTCGGATCAAAATGAATCAAGGAATAAGGGGAAAGAAAAGGAAAGAAATAATTGAGCTTTTTGCTTCAGGCAGCAGAAGGAATCATGAGGAGACAAGCACACAAGGCTGCATGGGCACTTCTTGAGCAGAAAAAGGAAAGAAATCCAAAAGAGGAGAAATGGGGAAGAGCTCATTAGAGTTGGTTCAGAGGAAGTGGGGAGATGTTTGTCTCCACCCCTTCATGATTCTTTCTTTTCTTTTCTTGCTTTTCTTTTCCTGTCAAGTGAGAGTGTCAGTAGATGTGTGATGTGGGGAGGTCTCCCTCCTATCCTTTTTCCATGTGTTATTTCCCAGTTCTGCCCTCTTTATTTTTTTCATTTACTGCCTTTTGGGTCTGTGCGATTTGTTGATTTCTCAAGTTATGGGGCTGGGGAGCTGATTTTTTGTTTTTTTTCCGATCTCTGGTCAAAGAGTGAACTGCTTTTTCTGGCCTTTTTTTGTTTTCTTTGGTACAAAATGAAGTTCTTTTCTTTTATTCCCAGGTTTCCTTTTCTTCGCATTTTTTTGCTACATTTTCTTTTCTTCACTTTTTAATGGCCTTAGGTATAGGTATTAGGTACTGGGTATATCTTTTTATACATTTTCCTTCCTTCATATGTTAATGGCCTCAGGATATCTTAATGCAACATAGGGATAGGATGCTGCATTTCGGGCTAGCATCTGCTAATAATTGAGGGAGATAAGACGGTCTGGCCTCTATGAGTTAGATAAGTGTGAGAAGTACATTAGATGCTCTAAGTTTAAGAAAAATATTATTCAAGTATATTATAAACCAAAATGGCTATGGGGACTTTAATCAATATAAATTTTCAATGTCTCAAGCGCATCAGCATGTACTAGCATTGTGGCCAATCCCTAATTTGATTTGTTTATCACCAATTTTCCTACATTTTCATTTCCTAATTTTGATTCCTTTATTTTAACATACTCCATATAATCATGGAGTAGTGATACTATGTTGGAATATGTTGTACGGTCGTCATGGATCGGGCCATATCCCTTCTTTTAGGGGAATTTACCAAATAATATTTAAAAAAATTACCGATCGACAAAAGTTGGAAAATAATTCCCAATCCGGTTATCTGACTAGCCACGCTGGCTCCTCCGTTAGCCTTTTTTTCTACCCTGACCCAAAAGGCGTCAGTTGAACCGACGCCTTTCACTTCTAAGGAAGAGGCATCATCCGGAAGGGTACAGGGTTTGTTTTCACTTGCCTTGTTTCGGGTGTGGATTACCCTAATTAGAGATGGTTCTTACGTATGTTGAACGCACATGTTGTCCTTGATAGGGCATGTATCATTATTATGTCTGATCGATATAAAGGGTTGCAAAAAGCTGTGTCGGAGGTGTTTCCACTTTCGAATTTTTGACACCGATATTGTATGCGACACATAAAGGCAAACTTTCATAAAAAGTTTAAAAATGATGTATTGATAACATTGATAAGGGAAGCTGCAACGGTGCTTACTATAGAAGAGTTTATTGACAAGATGAAACTGATCGCAAAATGTCCATAAGCAAAAAGGTTACTCAGTGAGGAAGGTGGATTATCCCCTCAATTATAGTCTCTTGCTCACGACGGTTTTATAATATTTGGAATGACCACAACAAATATAGTTGAAAGTCTAAATAGCATGTTGAAGGGGGCTCGATTATTACTCATGCAAGCCTTAGTGTCAGCCACATTCTACTGGATTATCAAATTCTTTGTGAAGCAACATTCGATCGGGTTGGCCCTAGCAACCACATACACCCCTAGTATTGAGTTGAAGATTAAACAATATATGCGCCTTATTGGCTGCAGTTGGGTTGAGCAAATCAATTCTCACGCGTATGAAGTGAAAACATTGGCTGGTAGAAAATATGTGGTGGATGCTCGCCATCAGACATGTTCTTGCAATTACCCTCAAGTGTACAAACATCCATGTTGTCATCTAATTATTGTCCAATCGAGGCAAAGACGGCTCATCGGCAATTTAGATGGATATTGGTATAAATCTCATGCATATATAAATGTGTATGCTGCCGAATTCTTTCCTCCTCTTTATCGACGATTTTGGGAGGAATAGTCATCGATATATGTGGTGAACCCCCAAGAGGAACACGAAAACTCACTCGTCCATGCACTAGGAGAATACCGAATGCGATGGACAGTGCAGCCATGACAGAAAGATGGTCGATCACAATACCATTGTGGAAATTATAACCAAGTTGGACATAACATACTAACTTGCCAAAACCCACCTTCTGCTGATTGTTACTTCCATATATTGATCTTTATATGTAAATTAACTTATTTTTTACTTTGCTTGAACATGTTATTAACTGTTGGTTTCTTTATATATATTATGGATCCACGACCGATTGATCCCTCCATCCTCACAGAGCAGAACTCGCATAGATCTGATGGCATATGGAAGGGAGAGGTATGTGCACATCCATTACCTTTTTAATTTTGGATATTGCATATAGTTAACTACTTTTTAGACTGTAAACTACTTTTCATGTGTATTAGGATCCCGGGTACATTGAATGCACCGAGCACTGGGGCAACATGCAATATTGGGCAGTTGATGCGCGCTTATTGTCGTACATAGAGATAGCAGGTTTTGACACTTTATATGCTTTAGAGTATATTAGAATTGATAGGGCTCTTATAACTGCCCTAATTGAGAGATGGTGGAGGGAGAGCGCAGACCTTCCACTTACATTTGGGGGAGATGACTATTATGTTGCAAGATGTAGTCGTACTACTTGGGTTGCACATTGATGGCATGGCGGTGAGTTGCACGACTTTGGGCATTGACTAGAATGTGGTATATGAGCACCTTCTTGGACGAGTACCTCCACGTGATGCATTAAAAGGAGGAACTCGAGTGAGCCTTTTGTGGTTGAGACAGGTACTATCTTTATATATTGTGTAGGTAATATGGCAACCATATGTTAATGAGGTTTTAGCACAGTTACCTGGAGTGTGTACGAATAGAACAGATGTGTGGCTATCTAGGATGCCGTTTATATGTTTTGACATTGTGGAAATGCATGTTCCGGATCGGGTCATGTTGCAGTTTGGATTAGAGCAGGTTTTCCCCCCTTCTGTTGTGGAGTTCATTGATCGATCTTCGTGTCGAGGCCAAGCAAGTTTCGATTGGATGTCACATCATACGGCCTATATTACTAGAAGGGACAACCGGAGGACCACTCTCGTTCAGGGGGAGCTTGCCACTATGGAGTGAGATGTTGATAGTGCCTACATAAAGTGGTACTTGAGGATTAGTAGGAGATTTATCTTGCCACTCGTGCATGAAGCGGAGATGTTATATCAACCCAGGGGGTGACATTTAGTGGTCGTTGGTTAGTATCTCTTATTTCAAATTTGTTTTAATTCACCATCATTGTGTGCTTGTAGATAAAATATATATATTTTTCTTTCTAGCTTACTTATACAAGACAGACACTCTCTCAGTATAATGGAGCTTTGGTGGACCGATCCTATGAGAGCTTGCTAGCGGCATGTCACACAATACGTGGTAACTCTACACATGTTCTTGCGACCTTGCCGTTACTTCAGCCAGTTATGACAGAGATTCCGGGATTGCAAGGTGATCATCCTTTTGAGGCTTCTCAACCTATATCAACTTTGCCCTACATTGTGATGTCATCAGCTGACATGACTTCTTTTACCCCACCACCAGTTGTTCCAGATGCCCCGCTCGACCCAGTTGAGAGGCCCCCTTCTTCGAAAGTATATACTAGGCAGCAATGTGCACTTCATGCTCTACGTCAGGCACCTTTGTCTTCAGATGCTATACTTGATGTCGAGCCTGACCAGATTCCAGCTTGAGCACAAGGACAGGGTAGGAATAGGGGAAAGAGAGTGGACTGAACATTTATATTCTTATGAGGATTTGTATTATATATTATGTTTAAACTAGTAATAGACACTTTAATTTATTTATGTTCCAAGTTTACTAATCATATGAGGATTTGTATTATATGTTATTATTTATGTTGATTATATTGTGTTACCAGGTTTTAAAATATTTGCATATTACATTACATCGTTGGATTTTTGTAGTTAAAAGTTGAAGGCGTCATTTAAAACGATGTCTCTCCTCTTTCGAAGAGAAGGCATTGATCTATACATGAAATATGCATTATATTATCTCCTAAACTTATATTTATGCTAGTGTTTGATTAGAATTACTACTACTTTAATATAGTTTTTGGTTTTTGTAGGAAACAAGAGAAAGATGCAAAAATATGGCGAAAACGGACTTCAATGGTCAAATTATCATAACTCCGTGTACAAATATCGGATTGGACTGATTCAAGTCTCATGTGAAAGTTCAAGGAGTCAGCTTTCCAACGCCACCAACCACGCGCAATTCGGAGTTCGGAGCAAAAAGTTATAGCTATTTGAAAGTTTCCGGACAGTAGAAACGATCGATCGCAACCTTTAAGCGATCGATCCTGTCTACGATCGATCGGACACATAAACGATCGACCGTATCTACTGGAATTTTTGGATTTTGCGCAAAGTTTTGAAGACAGTAAAAACGATCGATCGGCTTCGTTCGGCATCGTTCGCAATACGATCGATCGGGAGCAATTAACAAAGAAAAACGGCTTCGTTCGGCTACGTTCGCAAGGCGATCGATCGTGCTATACGGGCGATCGATCGGTGCATACGGAAAACGCAATTTAACCCTATTTTGACTCGGCTTTGGAAAGGGATTTGAGGGTTTTCCTTCACCCCTATATATATGCCTTAAGGGAGAACGTATTGGGTATGCAAGAATAGAGTTTTGAGTTCTTTTGGAGACCTTGGAGGCTAGAGCAAAGGAAGAAGAAGAAGAAGAAGATGAAGAACTTATTGATGGATTCTCTTCCCATGCTTGGCTAGACTCTCTTCCAAGGCGTAGATGAAACCCAACTGATTGGTTGTATTGTTTCTTTCTCTCATATTATGTTTTTATTCTAGTTGGTGTATGAATCTTTGTTATGCAATAAAAGTTAATTCATTAGAGTTTATTCTTTGTACTCGAGAGAGACAAGAGTGGATCTTTGTGGATTTCAATCTGAAAGAGCACTTGCGTGTCCGAGAGGAACGTAAGGGCTCTGAAGTGTTACATATTAATAAAGTCTCATTGGTTTATACTCGAGAGAGATAGATCACAGTTCCATGTTTTAATAGATTTATGTGTTACATCCGAGAGGAGGGCACTATAATTTGAATTGACAAGTGTATGTCCGAGAGGAATACACTAGCCAACTGGAAATCTGAATTCAAAAGAGAGAGAGAGACGATACACTAGTCTATTGTGGTGGATTCAAAGCCTTGGTACTTCTCCTATTGATTAATCTCAGCTTAGTTTAATTAAAGTTCATTGCTTTTCTCTAGATTAATTAAAAACTGCTGCTTTTCTCTTGAATTTGGTAGAATATTAATCCGTCCCTGAGGTTCGACAACCCTTTAATACTCACTGTAGTACAATTGCCTTGTGCACTTGCAAGGGTTTAATTTTAAACGATCAAGTTTTTGGCGCCGCTGCCGGGGACGGCACAATAGTTTACTAAATTCTTAGCATAGTTAGTTTTAGAGTAGTTTCATTAAATTTAGATTTACTCTCAGTAGCGTAATTTCATTCTTCTTCCTTTTTGCAGGATTAAGAGAGGACGCAGATTTTCGTCATCGTTGGAAGGGCCATCCCTTCCCACTGTTTGCACTCTCTTAACCCTCTTTTAGAATAAATTTGGGTGCTTGGTGTTTTCCTTTTCTTTGTGGGATTGCATGACGTGCTAGTTGTCGCTATTAGGTTGCTAGTTGTCGCTATCTAGGGTTGATGTTTGCTAGTTGTCGCTATTAGGACTGCACAGGTTTTGCTTGATTTTATTTGTGCATGCATGGTCGTCGTTCCCTAAACCCCGACCTAGCTTTTGACCCTGATCCTGAGCGACTCTACAGAATTTTGAGAACTCCTAGACAATCAATTCCTGAAATCCAACATATGGCGAACAACATGAACCTCGGGGATGGTACTGGTCTAAACCAGGATCCATTAATCCCCCATGCCCGAACCCTGCAAGATTACTACCGTCCAACAGCCTACACCTCCCCTTCCTGTATCCTACTACCTGCCACCGTGGCCAATTTTGAAATCAAACCAAACATCATCCAAATGCTGCCCACTTATCACGGCCAACTTAATGAGAATCCTTATAGGCATCTCCAAAATTTCTTGGAGGTTAACACCACATTCAAACTCACATTATCGGATGACCAGGTGCGCCTTAGACTTTTCCCATTCACTTTAAAAGACAGGGCCAAGGAATGGCTCTACTCCCTTGCACATAACTCTATTTCTACTTGGGAGGAACTACAAGCTGAATTCCTAAAGAAGTATTTTCCTGTGGGGCGGACTAATAAGATCCGCAACGAAATCATTACTTTTACCCAGCAACCAAATGAGCAATTCCATGAAAGTTGGGAAAGAATGAAATCCCTCCTCCGATCCTGTCCCCACCATGATGTGCCCAAGTGGCAGCTAGTGCAGCGATTTCATGAGGGTGTGTGCGACCAGCACAAGACCCTGATTGATGCCTCCTGTGGAGGCACATTCATGAAAAAAACCCCTGATGATGCCTGGGACCTACTAGAAGACCTAAGTGAAAATTCTCTACATAGCGCTACCCTCTACAGAACTGAAGGCCATCTGCCGGGTAGGAGTGCCTCGAGGGGAGGCATGTATGATGTTAAGCCCACCAACAGTCTAGAACACCAAGTGGCATCACTGACCGAGAGATTTGACCGTTTTTTCTCACAGCTCCCTTCTCAGACCCCTATCTCTCACGATGCCTGTGCCATCTGTGCCAGCCCCATGCACACTGTAGTTGACTGCCCTTCAGCTTCCCAGTATCCTGATCTTGTACAGGAGCAAGCCAACTTTGCACAAGGCTACCCTAGAGCTAATAACCCCTATTCAAATACCTACAACCCGGGGTGGCGAAATCATCCCAATTTCGCCTGGAAACAGCCTAACCAAGGGACCACTTTCAATCAGGCCCCAAGACCCGAAATCCAACACCCAACTCAGCCTTACCAACCAGCTACCGCTCCCCCATTTGACCAAACCAATAAGAAACCATCCCTAGAAGACCAGATGAGTCAAATGAGTCAAATGCTCCTCTCCCACTTAACCGAGATTAAAACTGAACAGAAGGAGATGAGAGCAGACTTGAAAACCCAGGCCCAGCTTGTCCACTCCCATACACAATCCATTGCCAAAATAGAAACCCAGTTAGGACAGCTGGCCCAATCTATGAACCGTAGGGAAGTAGGAACCTTGCCTAGCCAACCACAGCAGAACCCTAGAGGCCAGTTCGCCGTTGAAGGTTCCCATTATCCAAATGAGCAGGTGCAAGCCGTTACTACCCTAAGAAATGGCAAACAAGTGGACAATCAGGTTAGGGACCCACCTATTGCGAGTGAAGACACTCTCCTTGAGAAACCGAACCAATCCACTCCTACTATGCCTGACCCTGTTAATCTCTCACCGCAACAGGAAGCCCCTCGGGAACCCACAAAGGATACATCCTATATCCCTAGGGCCCCTTTCCCCCAATGCCTCAACCAACCCTCCCCGTTTAGTAAGTCCCACCAACGAATGGAGGAAATGTTAGAGGTGTTCAAGCAGGTTAAGGTCAATCTTCCCCTCTTAGATGCCATCAAACAAGTACCTGCGTATGCCAAGTTCCTGAAAGACCTGTGTACCCAAAAGAGAAAAACCAAATCCCATGTCACCCAAAAGGTCTTTTTGACCAACCAAGTCAGCTCTTTACTAACCAGTGATGTGCCACCTAAATTCAAGGACCCGGGAACCCCTGTTATATCCATTGTCATCGGTGACCATACCATTAGCAGAGCCCTCTTAGATCTAGGCGCCAGTGTCAATCTCCTCCCATACTCAGTTTATCAACAACTTGGCCTAGGAGAGTTGCAGCCCACCTCAGTCACCCTACAGTTAGCAGATCGATCCATTCGCAGACCTAGAGGTATTATAGAAGACGTTCTTGTCGGAGTTGACCGGTTCTACTTTCCTGTTGACTTTGTCGTTCTAGACATGGAACCTGTTGCCAACTCCAAGTCCCAAATTCCTGTTATCCTTGGCCGGCCTTTCCTCGCTACCGCTGATGCTACCATCAATTGTAGGTCGGGTCTCATGAACGTCTCATTCGGGAACATGAAAGTTAAATTAAACATCTTTAGTGCTTCCCAACAACCCTCGAGTGAAGTTGAATGCCTTATGGTTGACGACCTCGATGACCTGGTCCAGGAATACCTCCCATTTGCTGTGCTTAAGGATGCCCTCGAGCACACCCTTTTCTATGACTGGATTGATACCTATGAGGGCACACCTGACCTTGAAGAGGTCCATCACCATTTAGTGGCTGCCTTACACCCTGACCATATCCCATGGAGACCCCACCCCGACCCTCTGCCTGTGTCCACCTCTCCACCACTCAAACCTTCCATAGAGTCTCCTCCCACACTTGATCTGAAAACCCTACCTAGCTCGCTGAAATATGCCTTTCTGGGTCCTAATGACACCCTTCCTGTGATTATCTCCTCAAGTTTATCTAGTGACCAGGAAGCCCAGTTGTTGGAGATCCTTACCACACACCGGCGAGCTATAGGATGGACAGTAGCTGACCTCCGGGGTATAGACCCCTCTGTGTGCATGCATCGCATAAACCTGGAGGACCAGGCTAAATCTTCTAGGGAGGGGCAGAGACGGTTGAACCCTCACATGAGAGAGGTGGTGATGAAAGAGATAGTGAAACTCCTAGATGCAGGTATCATATACCCTATCTCTGACAGCGAGTGGGTGAGCCCCATCCAGGTCGTCCCTAAGAAATCAGGCATCACGGTGAAACCAAACTCAGAGGGTGAACTTGTGCCAATAAGAGAAACCACGGGCTGGCGGGTATGCATTGATTATAGGAAACTGAACTCCAATACCCGTAAGGATCATTTCCCTCTTCCATTCATTGACCAAATCCTAGAGAAACTAGCGGGCCAAGAGTTTTATTGCTTTTTAGATGGGTACTCAGGATATAATCAAGTGCCAGTTTTTCCAGGGGATCAGGAGAAGACGACTTTTACATGCCTCTTCGGTACATTTGCATACCGAAGGATGCCTTTTGGTCTTTGCAATGCCCCTGCTACATTTCAGCGATGCATGATGTCCATTTTTTCTGATATGATTGATAAATTTTTGGAAGTTTTTATGGACGATTTTTCGGTATTTGGCACTTGTTTTGATGAATGCTTGCATAACCTTACTATGGTTTTAAAAAGATGTGAGGAAACAAACTTAGTGTTAAGTTGGGAAAAGAGCCATTTCATGGTTCAACAGGGGATTGTGCTTGGACATGTTATATCAAAAAGGGGTATAGAGGTTGATAAGGCCAAGGTTGACCTAATTGCTAATTTACCACCTCCTACCTCAGTGAAGCAAATACGGTCTTTCCTTGGCCATGCCGGATTTTATCGCCGATTTATCAAAGATTTTAGTAAGATATCACGTCCACTCTGTCACCTCTTAGGTCAAGACGTGCCATTTGAATTTGATGATTCTTGCAAAACGGCCTTTACCACATTAAAAACCCTCCTCTCGAGTTCCCCCATTATTAAGCCCCCTGACTACACACTGCCCTTCGAAATCATGTGCGATGCCTCTAATTTTGCTGTAGGGGCAGTGTTAGGCCAACGCCTTAACAAGATTCCTCATGTTATATATTATGCGAGCAAGACGCTCACTGACGCTCAATTGAATTATACTACCACTGAAAAAGAGCTGCTTGCTGTTGTGTTTGCATTAGATAAGTTCCGGTCATACCTCCTGGGTAGTAAGATCATCATTTTTTCTGACCATGCGGCCTTACGGTACCTCCTTTCCAAGAAGGATGCCAAGCCAAGGCTGATCCGTTGGATCTTACTTCTTCAGGAGTTTGACTTTGAAATTAAAGATAAAAAGGGTTCTGAGAATGTTGTGGCTGACCATCTATCCAGAATTCCTATTCCTGATTTGCACAGCCATGACCCTCTGAGGGATTCATTCCCTGATGAGCAGCTTTTTGCTGTCTCAACTACTGCTCCACCTTGGTACGCACATATCGTGAATTATCTTGCTGTGGGTCAAATCCCCACCTTTTGGACTAAACATGACAAAGACTTGTTTTTCTCACGAGTCAAACATTACTATTGGGATGACCCTGATCTATTTAAGATATGTGCGGATCAAGTCATAAGACGATGTGTTCCAGAGAGTGAGTTTCATAGCATTTTATCTTTTTGTCACTCTCGGGCCTGTGGTGGACACTTCGGTGGTAAGAAAACTGCGGCCAAAGTACTTCAAAGTGGTTTTTATTGGCCAACTCTATTTAAAGATGCCCATGCTTATTGTCAATCTTGCGATAGGTGTCAAAAACTGGGAGCCTTGTCTAAAAGAAATATGATGCCTCTACAACCTATATTGATTGTTGATTTATTTGATGTATGGGGTATCGATTTCATGGGACCTTTTCCGCCATCTTTTGGTCATACATATATTCTTGTTGCTGTTGATTATGTGTCTAAGTGGATTGAAGCTGTTGCCACTAGGACCAATGATCATAAAGTTGTGCTGGAATTTCTGAAAACTAACATTTTCAGCAGGTTTGGAACTCCTCGAGCTATCATTAGTGACGGAGGTTCTCACTTTTGTAACAGGTCATTTGAAGCTCTTCTCAAGAAATATTCCGTCACCCACAAGGTTGCCACACCATATCATCCTCAGACCAGTGGCCAGGTGGAAGTCTCCAATCGCCAAATCAAGCAGATTCTCGAGAAGACGGTTCGCCCCGACAGAAAAGATTGGTCCTTGAGACTCAATGATGCATTATGGGCCTACCGGACAGCTTTCAAGACCCCGATTGGCATGTCTCCGTATAGATTGGTATATGGCAAAGCTTGCCATTTACCTGTTGAGTTGGAGCACCGGGCTTACTGGGCTATTAAGGCCTACAACTTCGACATGGATAAGGCCGGTGAACAGCGCAAGCTCCAACTGAGTGAATTAGAGGAAATGCGCCTTGATGCATATGAGAATGCCAAGCTCTACAAAATGCGAACTAAGGCGGTTCATGACAAGATGATTTCCAGGAAATCCTTTCAGCCTGATCAGAAGGTGTTGCTCTATAACTCTCGGCTGCACTTATTCCCTGGGAAACTTCGCACTCGGTGGTCTGGACCTTTTACTGTGACCGAAGCGTTTTCACATGGTGCTGTTGAGATCCGAAATCCAAAAGATGGGAGCACATTCAAAGTAAATGGCCATCGCTTGAAACCTTATTTGGAGGCAGTTAGTGACCAGGATGAGATGCCGGTATATTTTGCTGGTTCAACAAGTACAACATGAGCATGGATCAACGTCTGGCTGAAGACGTTAAACTTAGCGCTTGGTGGGAGGCAACCCACGTAATCAGGTGTATTCTTCCCTTTTCATCTTCTTTAGTTTAAAAAAAAAAAAAAAAAAAAAAAAAAAAAAAAAAAATGTGTTAAACAGTAAATACGATCGATCGCTCTACGATCGCACTACGATCGTATCTGCAGATCATCAGCGCCGTTCATCTGTGATCTGACGGGCGCCGATCATTATCGCTTAAAACGATCGATCGGATTTTTTTTGCGATCGATCGCGGGTCGTCTTCTTCGTCTTTAAAACCTGCGCGGCGGCGGCGACCGAAACCTATTTTCGCTCGCCACCGCCGCCTCCGACCCCCGTTTGAGCTAAGACTCCGGCCCCCGACGAAGTTTTGCACGGAGAATCCATTTCCGGTGGCCGTTTTCGAGCTTTCCGTCTCTTTTCATCGCAATCCCAAGCTTTTCCTCCGGTAAGCCGAAACGAAAAAAAACTGATTTTTCTTAGTTTCTGTTAGGTACTTTTGAAATCTGTCTCATACTTGCTCTTAGAATTGATTATTGTGATACTTGTGTATGAGTTCAGCCTTTGATTCTCATCATTTTCGCCAAATCTGATGATTTTTGTGCGTGAACAGTACTGTTTTTCAATCGAAAAAAAAAAAAAAAAAAAAAAAAAAAAAAAAAAATTCCGAAAGTGAGATATACCGGATTTTCGATTTTTCTCATGCATACTTTTGATTGCTGATTCCATTGCATGTTCATGATTGCTATCTCCGATTTTTACTTTTTTTTTTTTTTTTTTTTTTTTTTTTTTATTTTGTTTATTATTTTTTTTATTTTTCAAAAAAAAAAAAAAAAAAAAAAAAAAAAAAACAGCGCCAATGTGCTTTCCTATGCCATTATTTGTGATATGCCTGCTGTGCTGATGATCTATACTTCTTTGTGCATTAGTTATCTTTATAAGGGTTTTTATTATGACCTTTGATTTTCAGGAACGATGCCTCAGAAATCCTCTGCTCACAAACGCCCTAGGAGTGAAGCTTCGACTTCACGACATACTGCTTCCACCCCTGCACCTCCACCTACTGCTACTCCACCACCACGGCCACTTCAATATGAGCGTCAGGTTCTCCTAAATCCAAATATTCCTGATCTCCCGACCCAAAGCTGGATAAAGACTCGGCCGGACTGGGTGAGTTACTTCACCCGTATTGCTTCTACGACGGGGAATGTGCCTCACCTGGTGCACGAGGACGCCGTCAGAGAGTTCTATTTGAATGGCACTATTGACGACCACGAGGATCATGAACAAGTTGCCATTCGCAGTATGGTGGGTGGCACTCCTTTACGCATCCGGGCTGCTGACATAGCTCGAGTTATGGGCTGCGAGCGAGGTACCATTCGGCATCCAAATTTTAGTGGTTATCAACTTCCCATGCCTCGCATTATTACGGGTCGCTTGACAGGGTCGCCCATAGGACCTTACCTGACCACTTATCTCCAGGCCATCAGCATGTTACCAGAGTTCCGATTTGCCTTTCTCATTTTCCAGCATGATGTATGGTCCGCCAGGAAGGAGAAAGTTGACGGCACGATGACTGAGCTACTATATGTATTCGGCGACGAGGCTAGGCGGGGCGACCTTGATTTACCTTCATTCGTCTTTGGGCGGATGAAGCAGATGATGGTGGGGAGAAAGGATGAACGGCTACCGTATCCTTTCATTCTTGAGCGCATATTCCAGACCAGTGGGGTCCGTTTTCCAGAGCATGCACGTTTATCTCGTGGACTGGGTCCGATTGGAGTTGACGCCTTTAACCGTATGATCGCCCACACACGTATACATGCTTGGCCACAGGCTCGCCGTGCTGAGGAGCAGGCCGCGCCACCTCCGAGTCAGCCTACTCAGCCGCCTCCTTGGGAATCTATTCAGCAGCAGATCACTGATCTCACTGGCCATGTGCAGGAGATTCGGGCTACACAGCAACAGATTCTTGCAACCCAGCAGGCATATCAAGAGTCCCAAAATGCTATCACGTTACGCCTAGACTCTATTGTTGACTTTCTCCATGATTGGCGTTTCCCTCCTACGGACGATGGCGATGGCGATGACCAGGACTCTTAGTCCTTTCTTTTCTGGTGGTTTTCCTTCCTCTTCTCTCCTTTACTTATCTCTGATCACTGCCTTTTTATCTTTTGTTGTGCATTGAGGACAATGCTTGTATTAGGTTTGGGGGAGAGGATGTGCTTCATTGTAAAATCAGAAAATAAAATTGAAAATAAAATTGAGTAGTTTTTACAGTTACTTGTTAGTACTTTTTCTTAAGTTTTGATAGTTTATCCCGTAATAATGCATGTTACAATTCTTAGGAGATTAATTTGCATTGGAAGTGTGAGTAAGTATACTGGAGGATAGATACACTTAACTGAGCATATCTTTCTGTTACAGTCCTCTTGGAACAAGTGCTTGAACTAAGAAAACTCACTCACACACACTAGTACATAAAGTAATACCATCTAGAGATTTGTTGAATGCTAATTTACAGTGGGATGTCTTTAGTCATAGTCATTGGATGATGTGTAGTTGTCTGTTGAGCTTAAAAGATCATGATAGACCATTTTCTTGGCTATGGCAAGGGATTGGAACCGGAAATAGGTTGAGAGTATAATACAGCCTGGACAAAATAAAGATGTGCTGAAAATATGTGCTGAAAATGAAAAAATGCGAAAAAAATGAAAACAAAATGAAAGAAAAAGGGGCTGCTTGACTTTATAGGATTAACTTAGGCTGATGCTCGGGCCCGAAGCGGTCTCTTAATACCTAATGCCCTAAGCCAACTGGCTGGGAGTCATTGGCCTGAGTCATTGCTAAACCTAAGCATCTTGAAGTCAGGCCTTACACAGTCCTAGCGGAAGAAAAAAAAAAGAAAAAAAGTCTGTGGTGTATTATCCTCTCAAATCTAGAATGTTGGACCCGAAGGAGGCGCGCAGATCTGTGCTATCATGAACCTAAAGATTACGATGACTATGTAGATTCTGATGTTCTTTGGTTAATGGGTAACACTGGATCTGTATAAACAGAAATTTAGAATGTATTGCTACAATGTTCTACACTTTCTACTATTTATGTTATCATGCTATATTATATTTGAGCAGAAATTTCCAAGATGAAAGTGTGGAATAAAACCACTTACTTGAGGGCTTCTATATTCCTGTTGATTATGAACCAAGTACATGTGGTTGATTTTCTTAAGCATTGTAATATGTATTTGTCGGGATAATAGGTTTGCTTGTTTTGTAATGTTTTAATTTTTGCTTTGTTTCTTCACTTAGGTTAATTAGTTTAATAAATACATGTTTGTGGGTAGCATGGCTGCAAACCCTCACGAGACAACACTCGTCCTACTAGGGACACCTAGAGGTTTAACGGCTTGTTGCATATGCTCAATGCAATCGTGTTCCCTACGAAAGTGGTGTTTACTTTTATGCATTAGTTCCTTAGTTTGTTTGATTTTGTTTTGTTTTGTTTTGCTAGGGACTAGCAAAATCTAGGTTTGGGGGTGTGATCTATACATGAAATATGCATTATATTATCTCCTAAACTTATATTTATGCTAGTGTTTGATTAGAATTACTACTACTTTAATATAGTTTTTGGTTTTTGTAGGAAACAAGAGAAAGATGCAAAAATATGGCGAAAACGGACTTCAATGGTCAAATTATCATAACTCCGTGTACAAATATCGGATTGGACTGATTCAAGTCTCATGTGAAAGTTCAAGGAGTCAGCTTTCCAACGCCACCAACCACGCGCAATTCGGAGTTCGGAGCAAAAAGTTATAGCTATTTGAAAGTTTCCGGACAGTAGAAACGATCGATCGCAACCTTTAAGCGATCGATCCTGTCTACGATCGATCGGACACATAAACGATCGACCGTATCTACTGGAATTTTTGGATTTTGCGCAAAGTTTTGAAGACAGTAAAAACGATCGATCGGCTTCGTTCGGCATCGTTCGCAATACGATCGATCGGGAGCAATTAACAAAGAAAAACGGCTTCGTTCGGCTACGTTCGCAAGGCGATCGATCGTGCTATACGGGCGATCGATCGGTGCATACGGAAAACGCAATTTAACCCTATTTTGACTCGGCTTTGGAAAGGGATTTGAGGGTTTTCCTTCACCCCTATATATATGCCTTAAGGGAGAACGTATTGGGTATGCAAGAATAGAGTTTTGAGTTCTTTTGGAGACCTTGGAGGCTAGAGCAAAGGAAGAAGAAGAAGAAGAAGATGAAGAACTTATTGATGGATTCTCTTCCCATGCTTGGCTAGACTCTCTTCCAAGGCGTAGATGAAACCCAACTGATTGGTTGTATTGTTTCTTTCTCTCATATTATGTTTTTATTCTAGTTGGTGTATGAATCTTTGTTATGCAATAAAAGTTAATTCATTAGAGTTTATTCTTTGTACTCGAGAGAGACAAGAGTGGATCTTTGTGGATTTCAATCTGAAAGAGCACTTGCGTGTCCGAGAGGAACGTAAGGGCTCTGAAGTGTTACATATTAATAAAGTCTCATTGGTTTATACTCGAGAGAGATAGATCACAGTTCCATGTTTTAATAGATTTATGTGTTACATCCGAGAGGAGGGCACTATAATTTGAATTGACAAGTGTATGTCCGAGAGGAATACACTAGCCAACTGGAAATCTGAATTCAAAAGAGAGAGAGAGACGATACACTAGTCTATTGTGGTGGATTCAAAGCCTTGGTACTTCTCCTATTGATTAATCTCAGCTTAGTTTAATTAAAGTTCATTGCTTTTCTCTAGATTAATTAAAAACTGCTGCTTTTCTCTTGAATTTGGTAGAATATTAATCCGTCCCTGAGGTTCGACAACCCTTTAATACTCACTGTAGTACAATTGCCTTGTGCACTTGCAAGGGTTTAATTTTAAACGATCAGGCATCGGTTTAAGCGACACCTTTCTCTTTAGTAAGAGAGGTGTCGGTTAAACTGATGCCTTTCGTTTTAAGAGATGAAGACGTTAGTTTAACCGACACCTCTATCTTTAGAAGGAACCAATGGAGGAATTTGCTAAGGCAACGCCTTTCTTTTTAGTGGAGAGGCATCGGTTGAAATGATGTCTTTCTCTTTAGAAAGGAGGCATCGATTTAAGTAACACCTTTCGGGTCAGAGTAAAAAAAGCCTGCACAAGGCCAGCGCCTGGCTGGTGCCTGCATGGCTGGTCAGATAATCGGATCGGAAATTATTTTCCAACTTTTCCTGATCGGTAATTTTAAAAAAATATTATTGGTAAATTCCCCTATCTTTTATGGTGGCGACCATTACCCAAGTGAATTAGCATTTTCACACGTTATGACATGACGTATATAGGAGCCAAAAAATTATAAATTGAATAGATTAATGTATTGTTCCACTTAACATTCTACATGATCGTTAAACTACACCCCACACCTTTTAAGATTTGAGTCACCACAAACAATATGTGCTGGATGGGGTTGGCAGCGTGATACAGTGCTCTAAGGGGTTTGTTATCTTGCCAACTCTTTTGTGTGGATGACTTGAACCCTAGATGGAGGAAGAAGAACTAGAGGAAGGAAGAAAGAAGAAGCAGAGGAAGAAAGGGACAAAATTAGAAAACATGGAAAAGGAAAGAAGATGGGTGCTAGGCATCTCGCGCACGTGCGAATCTGGACAATAGGTGATCACGTGGTACGCGGGCTATCTCGTGCATGAGAGTTCAGTTTTGAGATGCATTTTGGCTTATTCTTTTGGGTTTTTTTTTGTGGAAAACCTTTTCCTGCTAGGCTAGGGGTCTTATGCACGTCTAAGGGGGTCTTTTATAGGGATTGTCAACCTATAAGCCTGCAAATTTGTCTGATGTTGTCTGGGCAAAGATGAATAGACAGGCTTGTGGCATAATTCGGTTGTGCCTGGCTAAGGACATGAATACTTGTAATGAAGGAGACAGTTATAGCTATTATGTGGAAGAAATTGGTGGACAAATTTATGATTCTTTCGTTGATCTTTTGACTGTTGAAAAAGATTAGATTGTTTATGAGCATGTATGCAATGCTTTGGTCAACCATGAGCTTAGTAGGTTGAAAGACAAACAAGAAAGCAAGGAAACTTTAATAGCAGGTGCATTGGTTGTCTGTCACGCCCTGAATTTTTGAACCTCGATTAGAGCGCGGAAGTACCATTCCATTAACGGTCAGGAGGTTAGAGATCTGGGACACGACCGAATACTCGATCATTCTCATTCCCATTAGCATAATATGGGACAAATACAGGATCGATCATGACTAAACAATATCCACGTACTTGAACCTTAAATAGCACAACAAAAAATCTACTTAGACTATTACATCCATTACGTCTCACATAATAAATAAAAACAATTTGGCACACAAGCCAACAAGTTCGAAAAGAAGAACCAATAAAGCATAATAAAATTTAATGCATCTTTACGCCTGCAATCAACCGTCAAATCTCCATCGAAAATACCTCGTCAGTTCTTTTCCTTCTTGATTCCTGCATCAAAGGATGCATGAGTATTCCATAGGAAGTACCCAGTAGAATGTCAAGAAAAAACCCACAAAACAAGAATTTACAGGAATACTGACAATACGGTATAAAGAGTAAAGACAAGTTCAATAATACCAGGATTAGCAAATACAGAGTTTATTTACCTAGATACCAATCATCATCAAAGACCCTCAACGATCAAGAATAAATAAGATCAAAATTCAAAACTCCAAACGTACGGTGCGTATGGAGAAGTCAAAATGAACATCAGCTCCAAACATCCAAAGTGTAGGAGGCAACAATTTCTGCTCTCAGCTCAGTCCACTTCCCCTATGGACATCAATACCAGAACATCCTAGAGGTTCCTCAGAGGAACCCTGCCATGCATCTAGGGATGCTGGCCCCATCAGTGCTTACGGGCACAATAGGTGGAGACTGCAGACCTTCCGTAATATCATACAGTCTAAAAGCGCATGCGTTGCTGTCATCGGCTATACTATAGAGGTTCGTTAAATAATCTGAGATCACAGAGGATCTAGCAATGTCTCGTAAGCATACTATGATTCCACTCTAAGAGTGTTCATCAATGACTCTTAGTGGAGAAACAGTTTACATCGAACTGATTTAATATAGAAATAACAAGAGCTCTCTCAACTAGAGACTCAGACAACAATTTTCCAGAATCTGACTCACAGAGGAGTAAAACATCAATCTCATTGATACAATCTGAATTAACTCACATCAGAGTACTCAAGAAATTAGAGTGACCATAATCGGAGAACTCAATTTGAGACTTATCAAAGTTCAACACTGAACATCTTCACAGTACCTAGCCCTAGATATGACAATCCCCAAGAATACTGACGCAAGATCCACATTTCTAGAATTAGGCCAAGTCATGAGATACAAGGTGTAGAATTTTTAACAATAAACCCCTTAGACATGAAACCGTTCAAGAACTGTGGTATTCAGGACAATCAATTCTAGACGGAAGATTTCAGCTCTACATCCCATACCCATAATTTGAAATTACTGTACCCAGTACCCTCAATGTCATACTTTATAAATTTTGGGTCATTGATACCATATTTATCCATAATTTATAGTGGTAACATGAATTAGGGTTTTAGTACATAATACAGTATTCTGCCCCTTGCAGATGAGACAAATTCCAACGACCACCAATGTCTACACAGTATGAATTCCTTTCTGAAATTTTTATCACACATAGCCCTGAATGTCTAGTTTTTATTCCAATAGACGGTATTTTTTTCTGAGTTTTGTACAATTAATTATTATTTTCCGATTACTACTCGTTGGTGCAAGAGTAGTCCTAGCCGAGAGCAATTATCTTAATCAGTTTTGATTATTTGATAATAAATATATATTTAATTGATTAATACCACTCACTGACAAAAAGTACTCCCTTCGTAAGCATTTTACAGCACTCGATCAACCCTGATTTCATATAGTTTTCTTCATCTTAAGGTATACTTTTCCAGCTTATTAGTTTATACATCATTATCTCATTTAAACCCGAATTACCCCAAATGAGACATCATAGACGCTGATCAATACAACCATGTACTGACAAGAATTCCATAACCCATGCTGAGACGTCAAAAGCATTAGTATACTAATACACATGGATTAGAGTAAGGATTTGCATATAGTTCGCAATTAGGTCACAACACCCGATAAAGAATATGTTTATCATATGACTTAACGTGATTAACCAATAAAGTGGCCAACTTTTGTTGTACAGAACATGACTTTCATGAATTTGATGATATAACATCATGGGGACATCCTCTAGAGACTTGTACGTGAGGAGTAGACACATGATACAAGTAGGAATATCTTTGATCATGCACTAAGCATAAATTGTACATCATAAAGTTCATTGCATGGATCAATACCAATATCAAAACAGCAATATTAAACCATGATCTCTACATGACATAATGATCATAATCATGTGAAATTCAAAAGACAAAGTTGTGGGGGAAAACAACATCATCCTACCTCTTTTAGTTGAAATTGCCCAGCCTTCACGTGTGTTTCAACTTTCCTTCGCACCCACTCCTTTGCTTTGTCGATTCACCACAACCATGGCCAATACTATGTTAAAGAGTTACTGATTGGGAAGAGGAAGAGATGGACATGTGCATCAGCCCCCTTGCGCACGACTCCCAAAGCCCAAAAGAAAAGTGCTGATCTCTCTCCTCTTAGGTTTATATAGGTAGTTTGTTAATCCTCCAATTCACTCTCCACCATTGATCTAACCTCTAACCAATAGTCAAGATTGAGTCCAGCCCAAGCACTCCTCAGCCAAGACGTGGACCACTACTTCCTATTTCAGTTAGGATTCCAAAAAGGTAGGCATTTATCACAACAAACTTAGTAACTTCCTAATTCGAATCCAATTGCCACGATTTCTTCCTTTGACACATGGCACCACAAATATACATGGAAAGTGCCATGGTCCTCTTGGCAAACACGTTCAAAAGTAATCTCCTTGATTACTCTCTTTTTCTGTAATTGTAACAACCTAATCCAATTTGAATTCAAATCGGTTTTTGAATTAGGGTTAATTGCTCCTTGATTTGATCCCTTAATTAGTGGACCAAATTGGTAGACCAGTCACCCAAGGGCCCACTAAATCCATTAGAAAAGATTACAAAAAGAAATGAATCCGAAATCACACAATACGTGATAGATTGGCACAACATAAGCGATTGATCGGCTGGCACATAAAACCGCGTGCTTCTACAATCCAGTAGATATGATCGATCGCTTTTGAAGCCGATCAATCGTGACCAACAAAATTTTAATTTTTTTCGAATTTTTCAAATCTTTTCAAATAAATTTCAAAGCTCAATAACTTAAGGAAATTAAACACTCACCTTGAGCAAAATTTCCTGCTTAATCTTTTTAAACTTTTTCGGGTATTACATTGTAAGAGGTAAAACTCAAAAGAAGAAGAGTGCGCCTATTATCACAAGAAGGGACACTGAAAAAAATTTGTAAGGAGTTGAATTCCAAGGATGAGGAAAAACCTAATGTTGGCATTGTTTGTGAAGAAGATGGTTTTACTGAACTTGTTATAGATGGATTGTGTCTCAATAGCCATTATGATTAGTGGATTTTGAAATCTGGTTGTATGTATCACTTGTATTCTAAGAGGGATTGGTTCTCTAGCTTCCAAGAAATTGAGAATGGTGTTGCCTATATGGGCAATGACACAACCTGTGAGACACTTGGTGTGGATATAGTTCGTTTGAATTTGCATGATGGTAAGATTGGTGTCTTGAAGGATGTTTGGAATGTTTTAGACATGAAAAGAAATTTGTTTTTTTGAAGAACTTTGGAGTTGTATGGCTATCAAATTAGGATAAGAAAAGGCACTCTAAAGGTGACATTGAAAGATTAGCTGACTTTGAAAGGTATACGTCATAGGAACCTGTATTACTTGGTTGGTTGTCAGGTTCTAGGTGAAGGTGTTTCGGGTAGTAACAATGTGATAAAGGTTGCTACAAATGAGACACCCTTGGTTTCGCTTGTTATGGATTTGTTTTGTGATGTTTCAATTGGATGCACTCCCGAGGAGGTGGAGTTTAAAGAAATTATTGTTGGGAGTGGTTAGTTTGAAAGGCTATGAGGGTAGAGAGCTTAGGGATCAACATCCACTTGTGCCTGCTTGACTTGTTTTTGTGATAGCACATTTGAGTGCATCTTGGTGCCTTTGGGCACATGCAACTCAGTATTCGGCTTAGCGTGATTTGGCTCAAGGTGGAGGTCATACCAACAATGACTACTAGATGATTTGAAGGAGTTCAAGTCAAAGTGGAGATTGTTGGTGGAAGACTTGAACCTCTGATGTAGGAAGGAGAACTAGAGGAAGGAATAAGAAGCAATGGAAGAAAGTGATAAAACTAGAAAACATGAAAAAAGGAAAGAAGATGGGTGTTGGTCATCTTGTGCACATGGATCTAGATAGCAAGCGATTGTGTGGTGTGCATGCCATCTCGCATATGCATGCAAGTTTGGTTTAGGAACCCGTTTTAGCTCCATTTTGACTTATTCTTTGGAGTATTCTTTGGCATTGTATTATGAGTCTAGTTGATGTATATTCTAGAGTTTTTCTTGTAACTTGAAAATTTGCTTGGAGGCCTTGTGAGATGGTGTTGGCAAGCAATCTCGTGCTCATCTTGTGAGTAAGTTGTAAACTCGATCTTGATTTGATAGTGAAACTTTGTGGTTGTGGTGATTTGTCAAACCAATCATCTATTATTTGTGCTTCCGCTTTGCATGTTTGTTTGACCTTCCTTTATCGTGCATGATTTTTCCAACGACCTCTCCTTGAGTCCTGACTTTTACACCGTTCATTGACTTTTATATCGTTCATTAACAAATAAAGGTGAAATAAAATAAGTTGACACCTTGCACCGAGGTTGCGCAAGCATTTAAGGAGGTGTTTGGGTAACGAAGCATCTTCTCTTTCATTAAAATCCTATTCCACTGCCAGAGACATGCTTCTCCCAACCCTCCTCTTGGGAAGATTATGGGGGCAAGCCATTGCAAGAGAAGCACTTCTTCTATGCAAATTCGCCCTAAATCATTTGAAGTTGTGGCCTCCAAAGTTCTTATGTCTTCATATTCAATGGCTAAAACTCAATGACAAAGATTGAACATCCAACTCTTTAATGGGGACAATTTCCATTCCAATACACAGGTGGTCCTCTATTCATATATGGTGGTACTATGACGATGGACCCCTCCATGAAGTGAAATGGTGAAGGTATAAGAATTTTTTTAGCTCCATGATCACTTCCGAACTTACATGAGGCCGACCCACTAATTGTGAAACCAAGGGAAAGGTCTATATAAATTGTGGGAACCTATTGACAAGTCTTCCCTTGCCCTATATAGTATTGTTGTTTGAAGTGGAAATCAAAGGGGCCTAAGCATGGGGTCCACATGTGGCCTGCACCATTAATGAGGTAAAACAAGGTGTAAGATATCTTGGCATTTCCAAAATAGTTTTGGCAACAAGGTAGGAGTCATTTTTTTAATATTTTTAGCGACTTATTTGTTTCTCATATTAGGAAGTCTTAAAGCATGCTCCTTATATGAGAGCGATCTCATGTAAACCGTTGGATTCCGATTATATAAAAGAACGGTTTACATGAGATCGTTCTCATATAAAGAGTATGAGGTCAATCTTTATAGCCGTTGGATTCCGATTGGAGGGTGGATATTAAATCAGTGGGTAGGTGAGTGTGTCACATCAGGTAGTAGGTGAGAACATTATAGCTATTTCTAGCCGTCATATCAAAATCCAACGGCTACGATTTAAAGTGGCCTTATATAAGCCATATGAGAGCGATCTCATTTAAACTTTTCCCTATATATATATATATATATATATATATATATAAATCCGAGGGTGGATATCAAATCAGTGGGTAGGTGAGTGTGTCACATCACATCAGGGAGCAGGTGAGTTCTATGTAGTTGTTTGTAGCCGTTAGATCAAGATCCAATGGCTACAGATAGAATTGGCCTCATATAACCTATATGAGAGCGATCTCATTTAAACTGTTTATATATATATATATATATATATATATATATATATATATATATATATAAGTAATAGCATACCCTAATTTTCTCATGCTACAATGTTAGCCAAATAGGGTTTAGGGTGTATAGTGTAGGGTTTAAGGTCTAGGGCTCATTTTGATGGAAAGGGAAAAGCATCTCAAGAAGGGAATCCCGTCAATAGGAAAATTAGTCAGTAATGACTTTATGTTATCTATTTTCGGAACAAGACAAGTTCAGTTTGGAAGCTTTTTAAACATTTTTTGTATGCATTGAAACTTTTAAACATGCACTTGTCTTAACTAATAAATTTTCAATAACAAGTGACGATGACGCAGTATTGTTCTTTCTAGAATCAGCCACTTGAAGTCAAGAGTGAGTATTGCTACATGGTCATTTGATGCTCCATGTAGAATTTCGTCCCGTGTCACCTGCCTCATTTTATGCTATCCTTCTCGTTATAGTTAGTGGATGGAGTAAATAAGTTTAGTATATGGAGTAAAAAGGTTAGTAATTGGGTTCCTTAAATTATAAATATTACCTTTCTCAAATATGAACAATTAACGCCAGACAAAAGTGGTGTATTTCAAAGCAAGATCTCACGAACAACTTAGATTTCATAACCTTTACCAATTTATTTAAGACAAAATGTTCAGATATCCATATTACCAAGGGGATCTAACATAACCGTGTCATATGCATTGGCTTTTGTTGACCCCCAAAAAATAGCAAGGAGTGTCAGCTGAAATAAACACTAATTCGAAACAGGGTCAAACTATAAGGGGTATTTTTTATATGTTTGGATGGTAGGGTGGTTGTTCTCGAGAAGAGTGTGTTGTTCGGCGTTTTCCTGTCAGTGGTTGGACTTGGTGACATTCTGATGAGAATTGCTTTTCAATCAACTGCTTCATGTATTTTACTCGGACTGCCTCTCCTATGCCAATTTCCTCTCTCTCTCTCTATCTCTCTCTCTCTCATTTCCATGTGCGCAACTGATCCCAATCGCATCAAAAGCACCAAACAAGTAAAGTTTAGGGGGCGATTATGCTGGAATAAAAAGTTTATAATCCTTAAGTATTTGGGTTCCAACAAATGGCAGGAAAAAAAATAGTTCTCGAAGAGGATCACCTTTGGCATCTCAAGCATTTGATTTTAGTGTTGGCTCATGTGTACTGAACCAGTTTGTATGGGGCCACAAGCTCATTAAAAATGTAGGGCACAGTCACAACCTTGGTTATCACTTGTTCAGTTAGTTCGGACTTGCATCACATGTGCACACGCACTCATTTCTACTATGTACACTGGAAGGGGCTAAGCCTCATGTGATACAACTAAGGGGTTAAGCTTCATGTGGTGTATGGTCATGAGGGATGTGCTTAGGCCTCTATTGGCTCAAGGCGTTAAGACATAGCCATGGAAGAGAGTCAATGCGAAGCATAGGATAAATTGACCTGTAAGTAGATGGATAAGGCCCATTAAGGCCTAGCCCAGTCAAGAGAGGAGTTGTATTAGGATGTCTTACGAAGGACTCAGTTACATCAAGTTCTTCTCGGGTCCATGTTTTGTGGACTGTATAAGTTGGGGGATTTGGAATGACATTGGCATGTACAAGAGGCCTCCATGGCGTGCTTCCACTCAATCCTGCCCTTCATTTAGATAGAACTTTTTTTTTACAACAACCGCCCCATGGGCAGCCACGCCACACTCAAATCTAAGGGGTTCGTTTGGGGTGTGAAAAATTAGCTCCATCCAACTGAAAAAATCCAGCTGGAGGTGTTTCAGCTTGTTAGTAGATTATCCCAAAAATCCTTAACCAGCTTTTTTCAATTGGATGGAGCTGACTTTTCACGCCCTAAACGTCCCCTAAGTAGTAGGCCCCTTGGCCTAAATACCGCTTTCTAAAATGCTCGGTCAGCGACTCAAGCCTATGATTCTCTCATTAGTAGTGGAGAGTTACTACTACTGCACTACTGCGTTTTTGGTCATATAGATAGTACTTCGCTCAACGATATTGTTATCTACCTTTTGCCTCTCTCAATTACCATTAATATATGTTAAATAAAGACGCGACTATCGGAAAAGTCCTTAGACTATGTTCAAATGCTAGAAACGTTTTGATTTACCCCAAGTGCTGGAAATTGACTTGCGTACATGAGAAACTTTATGTGACTGGAAGTAACTCAAATGCCCTTACCCAATTCTACGTCATCTCTTCCAGCCCATAAACCAACACTCTACAGCTCCACCTCTGAGCTTGCCAGGCCTCTTTCAGTGTTGCCGCCAAGGAATGTCGTATTGGATATCGGTAAAATATCGATCGACCAAAGAGACAAAATATCGGAGATATTGTGTGAAAAAATATCGGTGGTCTAAAACTAGTTTTTACCGTATATTTTCACAATATAACTTATAGACAAGAATAAATTTTAAAATATACATTAAAAATGCATATATAATTCAAAATATGTGTTTGCATTTTAAACCCATATCTTTCCACTTGGCATAGGATGGGAAACAAACGGGAAAGTTGATTTTTTTATAACACTGATATATTGGACCAAAACCGATATATCGGCCCAAAACCGATACATCAGCGATATTTTTTAAAAAATTGAAATTGATATTACAATATATCATTTTACCTTCAACCGATATCGATATATCGCCGATACAACATTCCATGGTTGCTGCCACTGAAGCCCTCCTCCTCTTCCTTCTCGCCCTCGCCCTTGCCCTTGCCCTCGCCCTCTCCCTCTTCCTTCTCCTCTCCCCCGCCCCTTCCCCCCACCTTATTCTTTTTCTTGTTCTTCTTCCCCACCTCCTCCTTGGAATTTGGCAAGATTGGTCATAAACCAAGCCATGGAGTTATTTCAAAATTAAACATTTTCTTCACAAGTTCCAATCTCTCCAATTAATCCACAAACATGTAAAACTACCAAAACCAAAAAATGGGTTTAATTTTTACTGAATTACCTGCAACCCCCATTCTTGACGGCCGTAGAACTTGTGAAGAAAAGAAATAAAACTTTTAATTGGTTTCATGGCTGGTTCATGGCCAATCTCGAAGAAAGACGAAAAGGAAAAGGAAAAGGAAAAGGAAAAGAAGGAGTGGATATCACACCCCCATTTTTATAAAGTCACTTTATTCAGAGTAAATCAAATGGAAGTTTTTAAAATTCAGTAACTTGATATATCATTCAAAAACAAAACAATCAGTCTAAACTACGACTAAAATATCTAGCGGCAGTCATTGATATAACAATTAAACCAAGGATTCTCCAGTCAGTCATCACATGCATGCCACAATTCACAATATAGCTTACAATATATTGTCAAATGGTACATACATGTACCGCGATTAAAACCATATTAACTTTGAGCCATTGCTCGAGCAGTTCACATTAAAAAATCTATCTAAAAGCAATGTAGATTGAGGCTCACTACATAATTATTCATTCAAAACACAACGAAATAGGATTATGGGTTGAAACACCACATGTTACAATCCACAAATAATTCTTACAATAACATCTAATTAGTACACACCCGTGCCTATATTATTCAACTTATATAAATAAAGAGGTACATAATGCTCTACACGGCTTTTAAATCGTCAATGTCTAGGACTCCTTACAACTTCTTAGCTCAACCATAGAAAACTGGAAGCCGAGTAAATGAATACCCAATAGGAAACACAATAACAAAGACACAAGCAAGTTCATTACAATACATGATTTAAGCTAAATGTAGAACCATCATGTCTCATTCTATTTCATCATTCTTAGGGTTTCTTTCCTGCAATCTCATAATTATCTTTAAGCTCACAACAAGAAAATAGTAAAATCTCAATAGCATGAACTTATAAGCATGCATCATCCCACAAAACATAATTCATCTAAATTCCTTTAATACCACATTGAATTATTACATAAAATGTAACACCTCAGCTTTCATAAACTATTTTACATGCAAAATACATCAAAATACAGCAAACTTCCTTTCGCTAAATATATGAAAACATGCACCCATTGTCACGCCCCAAATTTCCACAACCCCAATGTGCGCTGAAGCGATAATCCAATTTAGGTTATAAGGGTAGGAATCTGGGACGAACCAAATACTCGATTCATCACATACCCATTTACATGCTTGGGTCATATTGGATCGATAAGACTTAAACCATATCCACATACGTGAGATAGAATAATAAAATGAAGTCTAATTTAATTATTACATTATTCGACAAGTCTCCACAATTAACAAATAAAATAGCACACAGGCCGCAAGTTCCACAATCATCAACATAAACAATAAATTAAAGTAACTTGTCTTCTGATTTTAGCGCCCAACATCACCAAAAGTAATAGCCGATCACTTCCGTTCCATCTTAATCCCTGCATCAGAGGATGCATGAGTATTCCATAGGAAATACCCAGTAGGATACAAGAAAACCCACAATGGAATAATAATTCAAATGCCAAAAGATTCAAAGATTGAAGACAAGTACAAATAGACTCAGGATCAGCAATTATGGAGTTCGCTTACCAGGAAACCAATCATCATCCGAGACTCTCAAAGGTCAAGGAATGATAAAATCAATATTTAAGATTCTAAACTTACAGAGAGTAAGGAGATGTCACAAGAGTATCTGCTCCAAACATCCAAAGGGTTGGAGATAACAATTTTTGCTCTCAGCTCTGTCCACTTCCCCTATAGACATCAATACCAGAACATCCTAGAGGTTCTACAGAGGAACCTAGCCATGCGTCTAGGGATGTTGGCCCCATCGGTGCTTACGGGCACAATGGGCGGAGATTGCAGACCTTCCGTAATGTCATACAATCTAAAGCGCACGCGATTGCCGTCATCAGCTGAACTATAGAGGTTCAATAAATCTGAGACCACCATGGATCTAGCTATGGCTCGTGAGCATACTATGATTCCAACTAAGAGTTATCATAAATGACACTTAGCGGAGAAACAGATATTTCAACCGATTGACACTGAAGACATCTAAGCCATTTCATTAAGAGGCTTGAATCATGACTTTCTAAATTCGACTCTTCGTAGAAGTGTAAGACCAAGTTCGGATATAACTTGAATTGACTCAAAAAGGAGTATTCAATATCTTAAAACGATTGAGTCTGGGAACTCAACTGAGACCCGACAAAATGACTCATCAATGAGACACGCCACAAGATTCACCAAAGATCACGCTCTGCCACGTTCACCATACCTAGCCCTAGAATTGACAATCCCCGACACTGAAACGATTGAATAACATGCCCATAATAGATCATATCATAGGCAATAAATACAGGTCAAGCAATGAGGCCTCTTGAACAAAGGATCGTTCAAGATAAGAGACATAAAGGATGATTAATTTCGGACAGATGTTCTCAGCTCTAAGACCCAAAAGTAAACTTTTATAATTATTGGTACAAAGGTCCTAGAGGTCTTATCACATTTAATTTGTGTTTTAAATACTGTCTTAATCCATAATTAATAGTAATATTATGGTTTAGGGTTATTAGAACCAAAAACAGTGTTCTGTCCCAAACAGAACAGTCCACTTCAAACGATCACCACTTCTTGTACAGAACGAATCAACCTCTGAAATTTTTATTACAAGTAGTCCTGGGAGCTAGTTTACAAACTAACAGAAGGAATAATTTTTAGATTTTTGTACAATTAGTTATCATTTTCTAATTAGGGTTCATTTGTGCAGGACTAGTCCTGGCCGAGAACATGTATCTTAATCTATGTTAATTAATTGATGATATATACTTAATTAAGTTATTATTATCTCTTACTGACATTATTAGATTAATCCTTATATCATTTACAGAGCCTAAGTGGCTCTGATATTTCGTATTTTCATTAATTTTCCAAGGTGATTTAACAACCTGATTAGTTAAGGCTTATTCCTCATGCATTAGCCACATGTTACCCCAATTGAGACAAGTAAACCCAGACACTGAAACGATCAACCATGCTGAACCCTGACTCCATGATCATAACTTTTCAACATCAGAGACTTAGATATATATTTTGCTCATATTTTAAAGATGTATGACAAAGGATCACTCCGATTAGAGTTTACTTTAGGCAATCGGTTACGTTTACAACCAACATGATGTACAACTATCAAGGAAAAGGGACAACAAATTCTGGACAGATGTCAAATACAATTCACAGAGCATAAAGGACAAATCTTTTCATGTCGAGTGAAGTGGGGATGTCATCTAGGCATAGGACGAGAAGAATTGAAACATACGTATGGTCAAATACGATAGAACATGCAAACCGAAGCATATAACTTTCATCGCATTAACAACAATATTAAGACATGTAAATAGAACATGCTGCAGGCTATAAAATCAGCAACATCATACACTCATGATCATACAAAAATCAGAGAAAATAAACTGTGGTAAAAGATTATCCTACCTTGTGGAAACCGATACCTAATGCTCGTAAATCAATTTCTACTCGATCTTGAGACACTTCTTCTTTGCGAATGCACCATGAAAACCACCAATGGACATACCACCACCTTGGACGAATAGAGGAGGAGGCTGGCTGCTCTGCCCTCTTGCTGGCACGTCTCCCAAGGCTCACCAAAAAGGGTGCCGGTCTCTCTTATGGAGGGTTTAAATAGAAAAAGCTTAAATCTCTAGGGTAAACCTCCACCGTTGATCAAACTCTCATCCAAGGGCCACGATCCACAAGAATAAGGGTGAATCTCTCAGTTAGGGACGTGATCAATCTATCCCAAACAGTTACACACCTTGGTTAATAAGTATCTTTGACCAAATCACTTAGTTACCAAACCGATTTCAAGTAATTATTCTAATTGAAGACAATTATCCCAATTTATTTCCTTGACATATGGCATCCTTCATTCATATGGAAAGGGCCATAATCTCATCCCAATCACGTCACAATCTCCCAAAAAAAATTTAATTCTTTGCCATAACTAACTCTCCATTTAAATAGATTGCCAATTAACTATTAATTAGGGTTTTCAAATTTGAAATACTTACCAAGATTTAGATCCGTTGATTAGGGCTAATTAGGTAAGACACATCCTCCAAAGATCCCCCAAAATCATCCCAAGAGGTTCTCCAACGGATTTGCCTCGAAAATCACAAAATTAACGGCGATCGATCGGTCCGTATATGAGATCGATCGTCCGGTGCTCGATACGATACAATCGCGATCGATCGTCTCCCGATTGATCTATCATAAACGCGATCGATCGGTCTGACGGAAAAAAAATTAAATTTTTAAATTTATTTTTTTAATGAGTTTTCTAGAACTCAAAATTACTCCCTTTGAGAAATAAAATTCCACTTTATTATTATTACAAAATTTACGGTCGCTACACTCATGGTGTTCAATGGTTTTTCAATCTTTTCAAAATACATAATCATAATCATAATCAAGAAGCGCCTTTTCCCAACTATTTGGGGTTGGCGACACGGATCTTACTCCTCCATTCCAGCCTGTTTTGGGCTACCTCTTTTGTAAGAGATAGTAAAGTCAAATCCTTTCTTATTAACTCCATCCAAGTTCTCTTAGGTCTCCCTCTCCCTCTTTTAACATCATTTACATGTATCCCTTCTAATCTTCTCACAAGGGCATCTAAAGGTCTTCTTTTCATATGCCCACACCAACGCAACCTACATTCCCTCAGCTTCTCCCCTAAAGGCACTACTCCTAGGCTCTCACGAATATATTCATTTGTAATCCTATCTCTCCTAGTTATCCCACTCATCCACCTTAACATTCTCATTTCGGCTACATTCAACTTATCTATATGACTCCTCTTTGGTGCCCAGCACTCTACTCCATAGAGTATTGCAGGCCTAATAGTCGTCCTATAAAACTTGTCTTTAAATCTTTTTGGAACCCGCCTATCACACAACACTCCCGAGGCTGCCCTCCACTTTACCCACCCCGCATTTATCCTATACACCACATCACTATCAATATCTCTTTTTTTATGGATAATGGATCCTAAGTAACGGAATTGATCATACCTTGGCACTTCTTGCCCATTTATTTCAACTAGGGCTCTATCTATAGATCTACCTTCCTTAAAATTAAATTCCATACACTCTGTCTTAGTCCTACTTATTTTAAAACCTTTAGATTCTAGAGCAACCCTCCACAATTCTAATTTCGCATTTAAACCTACTTTACTCTCATCAATTAAAACTACATCATCTACAAAAAGTATACACCAAGGTACATTATCTTACAAATAACTAGTAAGCTTATCCATAACTAAAGCGAAAAGATACGAACTTAAGGCTGACCCTTGATGAAGACCTACCATAACCGAAAACTCATTAGTTTCCCTCCAATAGTCCGCACACTAGTTACAACCCCTTCATACATATCCTTTATGATATCTATGTAACCTCTTATGACACCCTTCTTTTTCAAAACACTCCAAATAAGCTCTCTCGGCACTCTATTGTAGGCTTTTTCCAAATCTATAAAGGCCATATAGAGGTTTTATTTTCCATCCCTGTACCTCTCAACTAACTGCTGTAGTAAAAATATAGCTTCCATTGTTGACCTCTCTGGCATGAAACCAAATTGATTCTCTAATACTTTAGTAACTTTTCGCAAACGCCACTCTAATACTCTCTCCCATAATTTCATAGTATGCCTCATAACTTTTATACCTTTATAGTTTGTACAACTTTGGATATCCCCTTTATTTTTATACAAGGGTATGAGGGTACTCCTCCTCCACTCCTCTGGCATCCTCTTAGACTTCCAAATCTTGTTGAATAAATTAGTCAACCAAGTTAAGCCCACACCTCCTAGTGCCTTCCAACTTCAATAGGAATTCCATTGGGCCTTAGAGCCTTGCCTTTCTTCATCTTCCTTAATGCAGCACCTATTTCATCTATGGAGAATCTCCTAAAATAAGTCATCTCTTTAACAAGACTAGACTCAAACTCTATCCCACTACTATAATTCTCATTCAATAAATGCTCAAAATACTCACGCCATCTCTCCCTAATTTCCTCATATTTCACTAAGACTCTTTGATCTTCACTTTTAATACACCTAACTTGCTCTAATTCCCTACTCCTCCTATCCCTTAACTTGGCTAACTTATAAACGTCCCTCTCCCCCTCCTTCATCCTTAGCCTATTATATAAGTCATCAAATGCCTTAAATTTAGCTTCACTCACCATCTTTTTAGTCATTCTCTTTCCCTTAACATATCTATCTCAATTCTCTTAATTTTTACACTTTTGCCACTCCTTAAAGAAGCCCTTCTTTTCCTTTATGACTCTTTGGACTTCCTCACACCACCACCAAGTTTCTTTCATGATGTCCACACTCCTCCTCACTGCACCAAGTACTTCTTTTCCCACTTTTTTAATATACTTAGCCATGCTTCCCCACACCATTGTTGGCTCCTCATTTAAGTTCCAATCCCCTTCAAACCTCAACCTCTCCACAAAAATGTTGAGCATCTCACTTTTCAAGTTCCACCACTTGATCATAGGTTCCACTTTATCCGAACTTCGCTTCTTCCACCCCTTTATGAGAACATCTAAAACAACTAATCTATGCTGAAGTGCTATAGGTTCACCGGGTATATAATATATTATACCCACTTTTCAAAATACATCATTGTATATAATATATTATAAATTCGATCAAACAAAATATCCAATCAATGTACACATCCACTATTCAGACCTTATTCGCAACTAGATATAACAGAACCCTTATGGGGAAATTTAGTAGACATAATAACCAACAAAAAGACCTGTTAGGTGTTGACCACTTGACCTACTCAGGTGGAATTAAAGAAGGCATGTCCTAGCCTCTAAACGTGATATTGACTGCAAATATTACAACACCATGGAAGAAGGTTCAGTATCTGCAAAATAGCATAGCAATTAGCAGGTGATGATAATCTTCAGAATACCGTCCCTAGACAACACAGTTGGAGTAGAATCAGAGACGGGACAAAACCTCTACAGAGAGCCATCACCTGTCGCCACCCCCTCGGCCCAAGTTTGGATTTTGTCGTTATAGCCGTCCACATTTATTTAACGTACATGTTTGTTTGTATTGGACAATTTGGTCTGTGAGCCTAAACACCCCCTCCAACTACCTATCAAACCCGTGACCATAACCTAAAATGGGGCAAGCAAGGAATAAAGGCACATGCGTCCATTGTGTCACATGCACGTACAGAGACTTTCTTGGCCATCGAGCTTCATGCAGAAGCAAAAGCTGAAACCAGCTGAAGGGCATTCTCTTTTTATACACGACGTGATGGGGACTGAAGAGGAAAGGGCGTGACAAATATCGAGCCTAAACAAACTTGGGTGTCAACGTCGGTGTACTTTCAGACGGTGGACATCCACCGTCGGTGTATAGTGGGGTGTGCTGGCTCGACCATGGGGTGGTGAACAACTCATATATTTTGTTTTATAGTGATAGGCCTATATCAGATTCTTTTGTATTGAAATGTGTAGAAAATCTGATGTACAAATATCATTTTTCTTTATATAACAACGACTCATATATTTCTTAATTGGGCCAAGTTTATGGTCTTTGAAGCTTGTTTTATTTTGGATGTTTTCGTGGCTATTTTAATTTTGATTACCCTATTCCACTCGCGACTCGCTAGCGGGCATTTTGTCAAGCCTAAACCGTGATGCCAACTAATGCATTGATCCCGGAGTGTGTAGAATTCCTCTCGTATAATAACCGTAATAAACATATGGTATTGTTTGACTTTCAATACAAGATTTCCAAATAATGACCTTCAAAACTTGTTTAAGTTCGTGGTTAGCATTTACTATGGGTTAGTAGTTATGTTGTTAGGGGATAGATATGTACTTGCATTGAGGACGAGTTATTTTACCACCCAATGCCGATCATGCCGCTTAGCAATGTGTATGATTTATTGTGCTTTATTTTGTGTCAAATAAGTTTATTACCAAGGTTAGCTTCGATCTTTAGGTGATTTAGTGATGATATTTATTGTTGTTTGGTCAATTTAAGTGTTGATTGGTTTTTGTTATATGGCTCCATGTTGCATTCCTATGCCATGATATCCGTTTTTAAGAAAATGGGTGGCTACGAGCTAATTTTTTACATTCTACCTTTTATGTCCTATATATAGGGGATTAGTGTTCTTATTAGGACTCCGTGAAGAGAAAAACTATGCAAGCAACTCCCAATCGATTGGAACCAAATCACAAATAATTTAGCTTCCAAATTCTAGAAACAACATTATATGCGGCCTCCATTTCCAACTTAAATCCAACAAGCAAGAAAAGAAGTCTTTTGTAGCAATTTATCATACACAACCCATTGGACTGGCCCGTGCACGGGCACCACTCGTGTGTATAAAACAAGCTAGAATCAAGTTGTAAAATCCGTATCACTCATCCAAATTGTTTGAATCACAAAGGATAGAGAAAGAGGTGAAGGAAAGAAAGAAAGCATCCAGAGAACAAAAAGAGAGTCCAAATGGGGAACACACAGTAAAGAACTTAAACTAATCACTAATTATCTATAAATACAGACGCATTATATAAGATTGGTTCTAACAAAAAATTAGCAGTGGCCAACTTTATAACAAAAGTAAATTGTTCAACCCTCTTTCTCCCTTTAAATCCTTCGATGTTTTGGCTCGTAAAGTGACGAAAAGGCTGATGTTATGCAATGGAAGGGATTGAAACCCTAAAGCAGTCCCTTTTGTGCTTAAGCAAGGTGCCAAGTAGACCTTAGATATCATTTTGTTTTTTTAACCAAATAAGAAAGTTAAGGGCTGTTTGGGTGTCTGCTTCCAATCTCAAATAAGACGATTTAAGCCCATTTCCATGTATTCTTGTTTGGGAGGCTCATTTGAGAAGCTAATGTCATTGAGAACCCAAAGGCCATTTGAGAGAGGTTTAAACTTTCAAAGGCACTTCAGTCTGAGCAGTCTAGTCGTGAGAGGGGAAACTTCCTTAAATGGTCATTCCAAACAAACATTTACAACCTAAATGACAGAAATGAAAATATAAAAGTTGTGCATCCCAAACAAGCTGCCATTTTTATTTCATTTAAGGTAAATGAGGGAAATGGCCTTTAATTTAAAGATCACATGGGTATCCAAAGTTCCAAACAACCCCTCCAGAGGAAATAAGGAGTAATAAAATTTTCAATCCCACAATTACAAATCTACAGTTTCAAACAAATTTAAGTTATTACACCACTTTTTTCAGTTATTAGTCCACTTACATCTAAATACTATTCCTAAACCACTCCTATCACGAGCTGCCCCTTGCATCTATCTCTAGCAATATTTGGCAGTTGTCTTATATTTAAATTTATTTTTTTCTGTCAAGCGGCAGTGTAGATAATTAGCCAAGCGGGCTGCCCGCCCGTTCAGATGATGGCAGCCAGCTCTACAGACATACATAACTCCTAACCTCACAGTTATCAGTTGTCGATGATATTTTCTGATTTAGAGCAAAGGAAAAGATAGAAGAGAGTCATGAGAACATCAGATGGCGATCTGAACCCACCCAACATCCCCCCGCAGCAAAAAGACAAAAAAAAATCGAGGCACAGGGAAAGCAGACTATACGCTTCTTATATAATTTCACCATAATCAATCAACTGCTTTCATTACCAAGTTATATCACATTCTGAACTATTCTAAGCAGAATATACCAGCCAGCTACGTCCATTGTTACTTCTGTACGACAAATGATAAAATGCTAGTGCGAAATGTGGCGTAATATTTTTGAACAGCAAAAAAAAAAAAGATACCACTGGAGTAAAAAAAATGCCGTGAAACAGTCAATAGATCAAACAACTATACATACATATGAAAAATTTACAAAAAAGGGACATTTTTTCTTAATTTCCCTGAACTTTTTACACACTATAACAGCCTTGGACTAACTTTCCTCTCAATCAATTAAACTACATATAAAAAACAAAACTATATATGTTACAAAAAGATCTGACAAAAAAATGAGGCACAGGGAAAGCAGACTGTACTCTTCTTACATAATTCACCATTTATTCCTATTCGCATCCAAACATAATCAGTCAACTGCTTTCATTACCAAGTTATATCATATTCTGTGTTATTGTAAAGCAGATTATACCAGCCAGCTACATCCATTGTTAGTTCTGTACAACACAATATAAAATGCTAGTGCGAAATGTGGGATAATATTTTTGAACAAAAAAATAGACACCAGTGGGGTTCAAAAATGCTTGCGAAACAGTCAATAAATAAAACTATACATACATATGAAAATTTTACAATACAAAAGGGACATTTTTCTTCATTTCGCTGAGCTTTCTACACACTATAACAGCCTTAGACTAACTTTCCTCTCAATCAATTGAACTATATATATAAAACAAAACCATATATGTTACAAAAAGAATGAATAAAAGAGAAGGGGTTAGCTATTTACAGTGTTAGAATATGTGGCTTCCTCTCTGCCAATCAGGTTTGATCTGCCGTGGTTAAAAAAGTACCTGCCATCAAATCAAAGACAATTAAATCAGGTTCCATCTGGTACAATACCCATGCCATACACAATAAACATTTAAAACTTACCAAAGCAAGACAGCCTGGAAGAATTATGTACACTTGCCTAGTTGCAACAGGATCTGATTTTCCAACGCAGGGCTTCAGTCTCATCCTTCGTAGCTGGAGATGTTACAGCCAGAGGTGAACAAAAAGCCACCGGAGAGAGTAGTAGGAAAGAGACACTACACTACAACGCAATAGTTTAGCTTTCCAAGCACAGGGCTTCAGTCTCATAAAAGCGTTAAATCTTATGGCCACAAGTCAGATGAGTCATTGTAGATGTAGTGCAGGCAGATTACTGGACACTTTTTTTGCTGCTGAAGGTTTTACTGAATCCTTCTCAGCCTCCTTCTGTGCTTTCTTCCTTTCAAGCTCAGCCTGTTTGCAGTTCTCCTCGTGGGCCCGTCGGAACATCCGAACAAAATTCAAGAGAGTGCTGACCACTACAAATTTGTCAATTCGAAAAACTCAAATCCCAATATATATATTTGTGAAGAACATATGGAAAGTGCGATAGGAGAAAGGGGGGCTATTTGCTCTTTTCTGAATTAATTCATGCATCGCGACTTATGGGAACAAAATCGTAAAAAATAGGGACTTTGTCAACGGGCAGAGAGAAAGTGTAAATCACAGCAATATGGTGGAGAAAAAATTAGAAATGGGGTAGGACAGTGTCATGAATCTACATTATCACACAATCGACTCTGCATTAGTATGTTAATACCTTAATACACAGTTTAACAATTAGGTAGCCACTTGATTCCAAAAATATGTCTGAAACCTACCTGAACCAGAATTCCCTCTTGAAATTATAATTTCATCATAGCATTTAATTTACCTTGCTCAAAAGGGCAACTTTTAGGATCTTCACCAAAATAACGAGCAAGAGCATCTGCATTTCTACCCTGTCCATCACTCCACCATATAAAAGGGGGACAAAGAGCCCATCAGATGAATACAATAATATATAAGACAGAATATGAATACAAAACAGCTTGAACAAAAAAACTCAAAAGATAATGATCCATCAATTCCATAAGAAAGCCAATGTCTTACCACTTCACCATAGAGTGTTGTCAATGACTTGACTTCAGCAGTGGAACCAACAACGAAATCCTTCAGTGTCTGAGCAAGAACGACACATCTCAGGCAAGTTTCTCCAACAACGTAAATACTTAGTTAACAGCTAAGTATCCAAAATGCTTCCAACAAAGTTGCCAAAATGTAATTGACATTGGCAAATTCAGTCTTGCGCTTACTTGATTTTAAAAAGTTACATAACAGCATTATTTTCAACATCAGTAATACATTATTTTTTATAGAACATACCTCTGTTTGCTAGTTAATGACTACTTAAAGCTTAAGCAATTAGGAAAAGGACTCACAACAACATATCGCACATGCAACTAACCATTGCACGTGAAAACACACATACACAGGACACACATGTGAGAATACACGCAATAGGTAGCACTGCTTTTGTTTAAACCCAAACCTCGTTCCTATGCCAGTTAACCTTATTGTAAAAAATGAAAGAAATTGTTAATTTCAAACCACTACAACTACAAACAAGTTATAAGAATCACAAATAAGCATTTATCATTGACCATCCACAGAATTATATTTAAGCACACACACAGAGACACAAACATGGGGGCATACACGCAATAGGTAGCACTCCTTTCCGTTTAAACCCAAACCTCGTTCCTATGTCAGTTAACGTTATTGTAAAGAATGAAAGAAATTGTTAATTTCAAACCACTACAAACAAATTATAAGAATCACAAATAAGCATTTATCATTGACCATCCACAGAATTATATTTAAACACAGACTAATATTTTGCAGTCAGATACTACTCTTGCCTCATCTGGATGCCCCCTAAACAGGGACTTAATTGTGTATCATTGGTGTTTTCTATGCAAGAACTATATAGTTATAACTTGCAGTGCTGATAACAACATAAACAAAGAGAAACAATGACATAGATAGATGCATCAATTGTCAGTAGAGAACAAGGTAACAATATTATATGCTTTTGAAAAAGACAACTAATATCCTGACAAGTTAATATGACGAGAAAATTCAATTTATCTTCGGTGCAGTAAGAACTAGAAACTAGTCTAAGTAAACGTTCAAAAAGAAGTGATTACAAAATGGCATTCAAGAAGTAGATATCTCTGCTATAATAGGTCTTTGATGGAAGACAAGAAGAAATACAAAGATAGTTCTGATCCAAAGCAACTTTTATCATTAGAAACACTACCTTGCTTCATTCTTAGTGGTAAATTGTAAGTTAGAAAGGTAATATGCATGCCCATAGAGGCAATAGTAACTGAGTTATAAAATAAAAGGATAACTCCTATTGATCTTGCTCTCTCTGCTTAACAATACTGCATTCACTGCTCCATCAATCCTCCTCTTCACTAGTCTTTCCTTCTCTTAATGCGTCTACCTCTTGTTCTGATTTCAGCTTTACAAGCTTCTTCTCCCAGCTATATCTCCTTTCTTTGTCTGAGATTCTTCCTCATCCTCTTCTTTCTTTCTTCCCGGTCTTCTTCTTTTCTAATTTGTTCCTTCCAGCAACTTCTTTTTTCATATTTCTTCTTACATAAGGGGTTGAAAAAACTCATAACTTGAGCCCTAATCTTCAAACCATATTCATTTTAATGAAACGATCCATCCCTTAAAGTTTCAATTTTTACCATAAATTCAGGTGATGCAAAATCAGTTCCAGCTCCTGAAAACATCTAGCATCAGAAGCTGTTAGTCTTCCCCAAAAAGTGACCATTCTACACATCCAACTTCCAGTATGTCCTCCTCCATGTAACACATTCAAAAGTCACCATGCTCTGTGCCCTCCAACCAGACCCAAACCGACCCAATATTAATATGAATACTAATAACCGTACACTGTTAACTGTGGTTTTGTACACCAAACCATACTCTGTGTTTTTGTGGGACACTTATTTTCACTGTCCAACAAAAACATGGGTGGACATGTTTGCAATTTAGATTTGGTGCAGCGTTACCCACTTACTATAATAACTATATAAACCCAAAACAATCTACTAGAAAATTAAAATGCCCTTTTATTTCATTTTCCAAAAATATCGTAATTTACCCCAGCTTCACAACTTTCCCCTCTTCAGGAAAATCACAGCAGACTACAAGTTCAGCTCTATAAGATGCAGCTAGGTTTAAACTTCAAGGTGTGGATGCAGTGTTTTCGTTGTTAAAATTTGTGTGGTAACACCCGACTAACACGTAGTACTAGGTGAATCAATGACAAAACACATCAGAAAGCATTAGCTTCAAACCCAGGCAATGGAAGCCAGATGCTTTTTTTATAGTGAAAAAAGTAGACTAAAGAAACCCTTCAAGAGAACAGGATTTTTCCTATAACACCCAATATAATAGGATTTTCCATTTATAAGGATAGCAAAATCGTGCATCCAAATTACTTTTCAGAGTACATGCATATACCATTTTCTATGTGAATACTGTTGACACCAAAATGCGATGCATTCTCAGAACACATCTCAGTTGGTCTAATGAGGGTGCTTTTCACTAGTTGCAACAACTTATTAAAACTACCAACAAATTAAGTGTATCGAGTTGAAAAAAAGAGGGAATTCATTGCCAAGAGAATAAGTCAAACAGACGTGCAGAAAGAAAAACAAACGACTCTATGCATACCTTGTGAAAAATATTTGACACAGGCCCATCATTTTCGGATGCAGATAACTCCTGTTCCACTTTCTCTAAACCCTTAATTATAGCTTGCATTTCTTCCGCCAAGGACTTCAATTGAATCTATATGAAAATCAATAATCCTCAAACACATGATACGCTAACCACAAATTTTGAGATGAATTGCAAGCTCGAGGGAGAAATGAACCTTTGATGCAGCTTCCAAACTAATAAGGTGCTCATAAAAATCTAGAAGTTGTGGTGATTTAGAGGCAAGCACCTGAACCATCAAATTCTTAGCATAACTTGCCATTAATTAAACAAATAGCAATATAAATAAGCTTTTTTTATAAGAACAAAATCATTCAGCTTGAAAAGAATCTGCATACTAAAGTTTGCAAGAATAATAATGAACCAACATATTCATCAGACCTTTTCACTATACAGAAGACATTATCACTGTTAGTGAGAAATAAAAAATTTATATGCATAATGCAGGAAAGGGTTTTACTAACCTACTTTTCCCCTAATCTTTAAAGATAATGTGCAATAGAAAAAGGTACGTACATGACACATTATCACTGTCTATTGTCTAATAAGAAGCTTTTAGTCACATATAGTCTGCATATCACTCCCATCTTCCTAATACTTTTTATTGTCGTATGAGGAAAATTATATCTCAGATATCTCTGAGATATCTGAAATTATCTGAGGTATTAGGCCAAATCTTGGTCCCAACACCCCCACCTTTCCAGTGCCCTTCCAAAGGCCCAACAGCAGCATTTGGTCAATCCAATGCCCTTGCCAACATATTCTCTGATGCCGGCGAGCAATAAACTGCCATGTTCTCCATTTAATATTGTTGTTTTGACTTGTAAACTTTATTTAGATATGCACCATCATGTTTTCCACTTAATCATTTATACTAGCCTTCAAACTTGTTCTTTATTATTACAATTAACCATATTCTCCACTTCATGAATGTAATCCATGGTAATATAAGTGTATTCACATAGTGTTGTGATTGAGATTAGTATTAGGGCTTTTAAATGTTAATATATGTGTAGATTCAACATACATGTGATTACGTTTTTGGGTCACCTGTAATTTTTTTCCCAATATCTGTGATATATCTCCGGTATATTTATCTTGACATCACCGATATGCCTCCAATAAGATATTGAGAACCATGGTAACAGCACAACCAAACACGTCTGAATGGCTTAGCTGTTATAGAACAGCTATTACACTATGCTTACAAGTTACCACACAACCTTACTCACATATATAGAAGTTGATTCAAACAGGAACTAATTCCGAAGGCTAATTTGTGAAGATGCAATTACATATCTTTATTGCCCACCAACTCTCTCCACAACATCAAAAGCCTACTCCACAAGTGTTAGCCTCCTATCTGTACACATGACCTTACAAGGATTTTTACAATTTTTTCAAGAACAAAATTTGTCAAATAACATTACTGAATTTCAAAGGAAGAAAGGATATAAGCCCTTTTTGTCTATAAACAGTCCTTATTTGGGAACAGATAGCAACTGGGTTAAATTCATGTTCCTAGAGAAGGATTCTAAAGAAACAAATGTGCAACATATTCCTAAAATGCATTCAGCAAAAAAAAAATGCATAAGCAGGAAGTGGAAAGAATGCATACCTTGCAAAGATAATGCATGAGTGTCATCTTGTTGTTAGTAGCACGCGTATCAGTAAGTTTTAGAAGGCTATCCAACCGAAACCCAACAGCAGAGCCTGCAAAACTTACCATTCAGTCATCAAACAAGATGCAATACAGAGCATAACCACTTACTAATGCTCAAATTAAAATTAGAAACAGCATCATATTACCAATGAGCCAACATAAAAATCTGACAACTTCAACCTCATAAATTTAGTTATTAAAAGGAAGGAAAATTTTGGAGAGCAAAGACCACACAAAAATTGCTTAATTTCATACTGGTTAAACATCCATAAATAAGAACGAAACTACTTAGCTAAAGACTATAAGGTTGTATTGTTAGGAAGGTTAGAATAATGCCTTTCCATAAAAGGATATTGGCTACAAATGGAATGCAACAGCTGGTGAACATTCCGCTGACAGTAATCAGATGTGCTCACTCGGGTGACAGAGGCCTTCCTGGAAGTTAAAACTATGTCGTTTTCCTCCAGATCCTGCCAGATCTGGCTTTTCTTCTTCCCAACTCCCACCAGCCAATTGAATTTCCGGCAGATGAATACATCAGATCAGCTGCCGGCAGAGTCAAATCAGTCAGCAATTGATCTGCTGGCACTTAATCTTAACTTCCAGCAGCTTGCCAGCAATACCAACATGAACTGCCACCTGTTGCAGCAGCCTGTAATTAAACTTCGGACAGATCTGAACTCCTGGCAGCTGATATGAACTGATGCTGCGGGTAGTTATTAAGAAGCTGCCGCCTGCCCAGGCTTCCAAAATTTTCGTTTCTTTTATAAATGTGTATATGTTGTTGTTGTATATGATGTTTATGTATAAGTTGCATACGACATGGTCCCTCCATTCCGATTTACTCGTCGGATTTGCAGAAATATTTGTTCACTATTACCTTTCCGATTTGGCTCAATTTTAACTGGATGGGCATCTTATAACTTCTTATAAGACGGCCTATCTTCTTGTAAGCTTCTTTTCACCAGCATCGGAGAGAGAGAGAGAGAGAGAGGGATCTGACACCAAAAATGGCGACTTTGACGCCGGGCCTACCGCACCTCCGCCCGCTTCCTCAGCATCCTCCGTCCCCCTCCCAACACCCTCGCCAAAGATCGGAATCCCCTCATCTGCTTCCACTCATACTCCATCATTGCTCCAGTGTGCCAGTGCCCAATGATGCGGCTGAGATGAAATCCTTTCTACGTTTGTCCTTCCCCTCCTCGGCCTTACCTTGCCTCTCATTTCTTCTGCATAGTTACACCGAGACGGCAATGGCACTGGAGACAAAGAACACGATGGAGAGAATGGGGACTGTCCGAAAGACTACCACTGCCGCTTTTCTTTTTGGCCGGAGAAGAAAGTTTTAAATTTTCCGGATCAGTAGTGGATGGCAGTGCTAGGGTTCATAGGGGGATATTGCCAGAAGATCAAGGAGGCGGGTAATGGTAAGGGGATGCCTGTCCTTCTGGGCTCCACTGCTAATAAAAACAAGGATTTCTCCAAATCCAACCAGTAAATCGGAACAGAGGGAGTTTAGCAGTTAAGTACAATGCACATAAGTCGCGCATGATGTCCCCAAATGTGGCCATGCGGGGAGTACAAGGTTGAAGTACTATATGAAGGCAGTCAAAAGAATGTTGCACTGAGCAAGATGCTTCCTCACAACCTTCAAAAAGAATTGGAATTTCTTAAAGTTACAGGAATGAGGTAGCAGCAGCAAGATGTAATAAACATGGTTCGCCACAAAGTTGGCCGCATGGCGACAAGTTACACTTGGAGCAGATTATTAGGACTACTTGGCAGAAGCGAATTTAGAGGACAGTGGAAATCCCTTATGCCGAATCGATAGCGTTGAGTGCTCATTTACATTGGAAGAGCTACAAACATTTTGCAACTTCAGCATCAGATCAAGGGAACCCATGTGCATGTAGATGAACTAACATTCTATAATAGCAATGTTTAGCCATGGAGACAATAACAATGGAGGAGATGGTGGTGAGCATAATGGAATAAATGAGGGCATCCAGAGAGAAGAATATCTCATGAGCCCTATACAGAAAGAGGCATTCACTCAAGCTACCTAAGACGAATATCACAGCGCTTCACATGTTGCCAGCATGGGCACCGCAAAGGGGGCAGACAGATGATGAAACTTTCCCTCCACTGTTTGACTGATTCATCAATGGGAGTGTCCTCTGTTGGAATATAAAATAAATAAATATATAGATAATATGTTCGTATCCTAACAGCTCCTAAGGACTTAGCTGTGACTGAAGGGATAAGTTAAATAATGACATTTTCCGAAACATATAGCTGTGACTGAAGGGATAAGTTAAATATCAAACAAGGGCTGTCTATGCAAGATCTCGAATCAAAATCCATCACTAAGAAACTCTTGCATGGAATAAATCTAATCGTCTCAGCCCATCTCAGTTTTTTTACTGCCATTTGAGTTGCTTCCAAAGTGGTAGCCAGCATCTAGAATGTGGCCATCACGGTCAGATGTGCCCTCGGCAAGGCAATGGAGGCCTTCCACAATTCTTCTTCAGAACCCGCAGTATTAAGGTTTATGCTCTTCTGCCACGAAAGATGACCGGCCAACTTTGTCCAGGTTTATCCTTTTTTCAGTTAAGGACTTCAAAAGCCATTAAATTGTCTTCTCTGTTCAGGCCTTAATGGCCCTTTTTCCCTTCAGGCTTCAAAGACCTATTCTGATTCAGGCCTATTAAAGACTTCCATTTTAACTTTTGATTTGATCCAGTAGAACAAAAAGGTTCGTGGTCTCAGATGATGGTTCCTTCTCAGTTGGTCAAAGAGGGGAGATCTCGGAGAGATTAGGGAAAATGATCTCAGTTTTTCATGTATATTTTTGCAATTTAAAGATATAATAACATCTAGAAGCACAATAATCTCAAACAGTCATAATACATGAAAATATACATATAGACATTAATTACTCAACAAAGTAGAAAACATGTTCATGCTCAAGAATTTCTTAACTCTTAGGTCCTTATTCTTTTCAGATTAAAGAGATGCTATGCAACCATGACTAAATCTCGTTAATATCTACAGAATTCAAACCTAAGATGTCAACTCATCAAAACCAATTGAAAACGTGTCAAAAACCACCGTTTTAAAAAATCATTTCTTTCCATGTCTCCCTCTCCCCCACTACAAAAACACACCAAAAGGAAAGAAGATAATCAAATGGACATGATTGTACTCCCTTGCCTATTATTTCAATCTTGGAGTCCAAAAATGAGGGGAAAGAGGCTGAAAAGGGACAGAGTCTTTCTATATAGATCTCAACATAAATCCCCCAAGTAAAGGCATGTGTAAGGTAAACTACCAACCTCCACTAAGTATAGATAAGGATATGACACATTGTATCTAACATCCAGTTTCAGTGAACATACACATGAAAAAAAGAGAGAATTAGAAAGTGCTAGCTTTTCCTTACCCCTAGCAGTTCCCTGGTTCAACATATTCCCAAGGAAAAGAATTTTCTTCATTATCTCTTTTAATTTAGCCGAACTACGGATCTGCAAGACACAAAAACTAAGCACTTAATATATGCAAATATTCAATGATATGTAAATTCAAGGAGCCAAGTGTAACAGTTCTTACAAGATTACCTCTTCACAGGCAGAATTTACAATGCCTAGGCTCTTCCTAAAATCTGAAATCTGAAAAAGAAGCCAATGCTCAATGCTTAGCGAACAAATGGTGCTTTAAATGCAATCCAGGAGCATAAAGACATCATCATCATCATCATACGCCTTATCCCATCTGAGGTCGGCGGCATGGATTATATACCGCGTTTGACTCTAATTAGAATCAAAATGGTACAAAATCCATACAAAGAAACATAGTGGCAAGTTTTTACACCGGATGCCCTTCCTGACGCAACCCTCTGAAGAGGGGATGCAGGAGCATAAAGAACGAACTATAAAAAAACTAATAAACAACCATTTCATGACATAAGTTGCTGTACAGCATTAGCACGAATTAAATACTCAGAACAGTAGGCAGAAATCTTAATTACGTCAGAACTATATAAACTTCCACCAATTTCGTTCATATATAATCTGCATAACATAATACAGACCACCTCACTGAACCCTCCAATCCATCAAAACTTATCATGGAAGTAGTTAACATATAACATGTATTTCCCAGTTCTAATTGTAACTACTAAAAATTATCATCCCATATATAAATATATAAAGAGAAAGGTAGCCCCCAATCAATTGTAGATTACTTTTCTCCAATCAAGTGAGTGGGAATCTTTGACATAAACAAAATAGACATAACGAGGCATTGAAGACAGATCCCATGAGCGCTACACATATGTTGGAAACAACATAGCACTATTATACTATGTTACTTAAAAAAATAATGCAGGCACAACTGTGTTGTTGATTATTTTAATGTTCAATGTAGTTGCACTAGAATTACACTGGTAGTTAACATAATACCATTCTACCAGCAAATAATAAAGTAATAGCAACCAGAAACTGTAGCAAGCTATATTATATGGGCGAGATGCAAGACTTGTATAAGTGTGTGCCCAATGTGAAGACTGTCACTGACCAAGAGACTACATTATGCACCTGTACCCTTTGAGCCACCCAATATAAATCATGCATCCCATTTGTCCGAGGGGTGTGCGGGTTTCCCATTTTCAAGCACATGATGCATGCATGCAGAAACTCAGGTCTGCAGATGCATTTATTAATCTTTCTGCGACAATATTTTAAACAATAGATATATAAAGAGAAATTAGAGAGAATCTCAATGGACATGTCAACATCCTCCCCCCTAGGATCCTCCCTTGCATCCATCTAATTTGAACAGACTTTGCTATTTTTGTATATGGCTTAGGCAAGCACATGATGAACATGATTTCTAACAAACCACTACCAAAAAATTAGCACAATACTACCAAACCTGAGTATTGAACTGAATTTTGAAAGAGAACACTCTTAGCTTTGACTCCACTCGTGGGACTTTCATCAATTCCAGAAAGTACTACAAAATTAAGAATAACTCGTTCAAGCTGCATGCAAATTCATAAGAAGAACAATTGAACAAAAAAACAACAGGTGAAGCATGCATCCATGCATTCCAAAAACAAACGAGAATTTAGATATTACAGCAAACAGTAAGTTCCACCTAAGCTTTTACATGATAAATGAAATTTGACAGAACGCAACCAAGAAGACAAGGAAATATAAGTTCCATCATCAGAAGCATCTTTTAAAATAGAGGACATGGCATCATATAGATTCCATACTGGTTCATTTAATATTTATAAAACATTACGCTCTCCTCCCCCACAACACTAGTTTCTATACAACTGCTATATAAATTTTATCAATGTTATGCCCTCAGCAAAGAAGTAGACACCACAAACAAGGCGTCAACTAAAATTCCCCAAGAAATTGAGAATTAAATACATAATCATCATCATACACCTATATATAGCTATTGGGGGTTATCAACATTAATTCTAGGACAATATTTGACTCTTATTTGGATCAAGATGATGGTACAAAATTCATGATACGATTAAATCCATGTGAAGAAACATAGTGGCAAGTTTATATGTCAGGTGCCCTTTCTGACGCAACCCTCTAAAGAGGGTATAATGAAATGAAGGTTCACATCATCATCTTCATCATACGTCTAACCAATTATATAGATTGGCTTCATGAGAAACAAATATCACCATACATATATTATCATTTGCAAAAATCATAGTCACCCCTTCATTAGTTCATTCTATACAAACAATTACAAAAACCACAGAAAAGCCACTATAAGTGTTACTTAGAGTTACTCAGCATTACTATTAAGTGATTCCAAAAAAACCTACAACAGGAAAAATATATAAGCATAAGAGTTCGTTAGCATATAAATTTACCCCATCAAGCAGCCATTGAAAGTAATAATCAATCTTTAAAATTCGTTAAATTGACAAAAAAATGACTTGGAAAGATCAGAAGTGTAATCACCTGTTCACACTTTGCCAAATTCTCCTTTTCTCCGCTATAGCTCTGATGAATTAAAAAAGTAACATAAATTATCATTCAGGAAAAGATATACGCAAAAAGATAGGAGTATTCAAATTACCTGTGCAATGTGAAAACAAAACCATAAATAACGATAAAAGACAGCAAAATTTTATAGAAAATCCACCTTGAGAAGTTCCATTTCTTCTTTTGTCGGACAAAATTTGATTAGATTTTCCACCTGATCAATATCTAACAGCGAATCATCTAATGTTAAAGCTGCACTCTGGATGGAGGGAAAAATAGATATAAGCAAACCATCCAACATTAATTAACAAACCAATAAAGCATAAAGCAATATAGAAAAGCTCAAACTAATCGTTGACACAACCAAATTGAGAATTGAATATTGAAACAGCAAATGAGGCATATACTATTTGTCACGCAGATAAGACTTTGTCAATACTAAATTAGCCAGAGCAGACTCATAATACGAACAAAGATACAAGTTAAAAAGAAATAGAGAAACAGGTGATTCTATATAGCATACTTACTAACAGATTCTGCCATCTACCATTTCAGTCAAAAGACATGAAAATCAAGAATCTCATCAAGGCAAAAAACCACAGGCTACTGCCGTCTCTCACATTAAGAAAGCTACTTCTGCCTCGTATTAAGCTTTTTATGTGTAATATGTTCAAGAGCCTCACAGAAAACAATCTTACCATCATATCCGGAAGTGGCATTTTCACTTTGGTGAGCATAATCTCGACATTATTTGCCCTCCTCATATCGATCTACAAAGATTAATAACACAAGTAATGTAGTCAGGACTAAAAGATATTTTCTAAACCTAGAAAACATAAGCCTATCAGTCGTGTATATAATCTGTCTAGCCTCCTCAAAAGATAGCAGCTTATTGAAGGCCAAAAGATATCATTACAGAGCATTTCAAGTCAAGGGTGATAAGTTTAGTAAGAAGCTCTATCTAAAAATATATCAGATGGAAATTAACAGCTATTATTTTCTGGAAGTCGGATATTGCTAAACTCTTGGTAGAGGCACTCACATAGTATATAATATAACAAAATAAGAAGGTAAAAGAACCATCCATGGTTTCACAAGTTCGCAAGAACATGGACTCAATGGCTTCACCGAGAGTCAAAATTGGATATTGCTATTATTAAGCTGCTTTGTTGGACTATCTCAGCGAGATTGACCAGATCTCTTGGAGAAAGCTTCAGCTGATTTCAAGCAGCAGCCTTTTTCTGGAAGCAGGCCAGCAACTGCTGCTTGCTTTTTTAGAAGCAGCAGCTGCCATGTGCCGCCTGATTTTTCAGCAGCAGTAGCTGCTGCTGTTGCATCAGCAGTAGGTAGTCTGCTGCTTCCTTGGCTTTCTACATATGTGCAGCTTTTTCAGCAGCATAGCAGCCTTGAATTGAAATTGCTAACTGGACTGGACTAAGTACTTAATGGTATGCCAGTCATGGTTCTTCCATTCTCCTATATTGTAATAAATTTGTTCCTTGATTATAGTTTTCGGAATTAGAGATTGCATCTAAGTTCTATACCATGTCAATGCTAAAAAACGGTACAATAATACGACAGTCTACTTAAGGGCCTACAGAGGCAAATAGGATCAGCACGAATAAAGACTTTCAGGTTTCTTTTCTTTTGGGCTTAAGAGAAAATGACAGACAAAGGGGATGGCTTCCCAACTCCAAGCGAGTAGGCAAGGTATAGAAAGTAACAGCTAATCTAACTTCCTGCCCCCCTATACATGAAGCTTTGGAGTACCTTGACCTGCTGGGGAGGTGCCTGGCAAGGCTAGCAGGTGATAAAAAAGAAAAAGCAACCAGGTGATAAGCCGAGCAGACTTAGCTACAGAACTAGCTCTTTCATTTGCCAAATCTATAGAAGAATAGCACCCTTTGACCACACATAGTGGAGGAGCGAGCATCGGACCCTTGTTGTGTTGGGCCTACAGAGGCGAAGCTTAACTTATGTTAAAATTGTGCATTCATGATGTTATGGGTGTTTAATGTTAGTATCAGTGCTTCTAAATGATAATTTATACTTAAGATTTCCAAATACATATTAAAAATCATTATTTAAAATACAGATCATTTTATCCAGGTTTGCAATATCTTTTATCGGAGCTCTATCGGTAACCTAAAGATAGAAACATTGGAGATATATTGTAGATATTGGGAAAAAAATTATTGGCGCCACAAAAATGTTGGAACATGTATCTTGTTTGTTTAAGCATCTGAACACACATATACTAACATAAATTCCGTTCAAGTTAAAAACATGATCAACGATGATAAAGAAAACAAATTCGGAGGTAGTACCAATGACTAAGTGGAGAACATGATGACGCACATCTTAAAAGGTCAAAACCAAGAATATAGAATGAAGAACATGATAGTGTATTTGTCGTTGACACTGGAGAAGATGCCTGAAAGAGGGTCAAAGTGGCCAAGCGTTGTCACCTGGTGCTTGGAAGGACGCTGAAAGGTGAGGATGGGTTCAAAATATCGGCAAATATGTCAGATATATTGCTGATATCTCAGATATATCTGAGATTTATAAAATATATATGAGATATTGGGGAAGATACACTTTTCCCCTACACCTTGTATCGGGCAAGTGGCAGATATAGGTATATCTCAGATATATTTAAGAGATATCTGAGATATAGTGAACCATGATTTTATCCAATCCCCGTGAAATATCCAGGACAAGACGAGAATCAGGATGTTGAACTTTGGAACCATCCTTAAAGGAAAATATCACAAGTTACCTAAATTTAACTATAAGCATACACTAAATATTGCTAAAATTCCTTACAGAGCCATTTACATGCTCACTTAGCTTAAAACAGGAAAAGAGGCGTCCTACCACTAACAGATAAGGTCAGAGGTGTGCTTTTGAAAATGCAATAATCCAATAATCAAGTCATAACCGAAAGACATTTCTATGCCAGTTTATAGTTTCACGCTTGATGCTTTTTCCATCTAGTCATACTTCAAGTTACACTTTGCATAAGATGATGATGATCAGAGTATCTAAACCATAATTAACTACATTATGAGCCCAAAATGCACAATAGCCAAGAGGAATGGAAAGCAAAAAATTAGGTGCTTTCTTTAGTTTGATTTATTTATTTCCTAAAGCGTCTGGCATTGGCAGCACCACCACTCTCAAAAAAATTTGGACAGGTCTCAAGGTTTTATAAAATTTCCATGTGATACAGGCTGTGTACATGGCTAAACCATCCCAAAACAAAGGATTCATATGTAGCATTAAAAATCAGTTTATAATTAGCATTCCATCCTACAGAAATTTCCAGATATCAGATAAAAAAGAAAGTAATGAGGATACCAGATGGACTTTATCAGTCTTAGATCCAGCAGACTTTCGACGATTTTTTTCTCCGGAGCTTTCATTCATCTTTGGAACAACAGCAGAAAAAAGACTCTCAAGCTCTGTGACATCAAATTCTGATGCGCTAGCATGCAAATCAAGCAACAAATAATTGATGAAAAAATTAAACAACTGATAACTAGTTCATTACTCAAGTTCAACTAACCATTAGCAACATATCAAACTGATCTCGCCAACTTCAAAAAATGTTTCAAACCACAGTAATAGGCAACATACATCACTACATAACGTACTGGTAACTTATAATACCTCAAAGGTTCATCATATTTTTGAAGTTCTGCCCATAAGCTTCCCTGAACAGCCCTTGTTACTTTGACCCAGTGTAGAGGTTTCAGTGATGACCTACGAGGTGCTGAATAACTTGCGCCAGCAGCACGCGTTAGCCCACGTCCTCTTCCTCCCAAAGAATTTGTAGCAGCTCCAGCTGTCGCTTTAGCACCAGCAGGTGGAGGTGGTGGAGCACCTGGAGCTTTTGGTGGAGCCGGCGGACCAGGGATTCTTGGTCCTCCAGGAGGAGGAGGGGGAGGAGGAGCTTCTCCACGTGAAGGAGGGGGTGGAGGAGGAGGAGCTCCTCCACGTGAAGGAGGGGGAGGAGGTGGTGGAGCTCCTCCACGTGTAGGAGGTGGGGGTGGAAATGGACTATTGCGATTGGGAGGTGGTGGAGGAACTGGAGCATTACGAATAGGGGGTGGTGGAGGAGGAGGGACACCAGCCGCACCCTTCAATGGAGGTGGAGGTGGGACAGTTGTACCAGCCCTAAGCGGTGGTGGAGGAGGTGCGGGTGGGACAGGCGCACCAGCCCTCTGCGGAGGAGGAGGCGGTGGGGGTGGAGGGGTAGGCGCACCTGCCCTCAATGGAGGAGGAGGTGGGACAGGTGGTCCAGCCCTCAGTTGTGGAGGAGGAGGAGGTGGTGGTGGTGGTGGTGGTGGTGAGGCAGGGAAACCAATTCTTGGCGGAGGAGGCGGGGGTGGGGGTGAGGCAGGTGAGCCAGACTTCAAAATTAATGGAGGTAGAGAAGGAGCACCAGGTTTCAAGGGTGGAGGCGGAGGCGGAGGTGGGACTGGGATACTAGATTTCACTGGTGGAGAAGATGGTACAGGAGGTGCGGCACCAGCAACCATTAATGGGGGAGTTGACGGAGGGGCAGGGATGCCAGAGAATCTGGTTGAAGAAAGTGGTGGAGGGGGAGGGGGAGGGGGAAGAGGAGGACGAGCACCGGCAGCCTTCAGTAGAAGTGGAACAGGAAAAGCAGCCGTTAGTGTTGTGATTGAAGGAGATGGGGGAGGGCCACCAACCTTTGGCGATGGTGAACAAGGTGGAGGACTGGGAAGTCCAGTATCCAATGGCAACATAGGTGGGACTGAAGATGGAACTCCTGATTTCAATGGCAAAGGAGGGGAAGGAGGGGGAGAGGATGAAGCTGGGGGCAGGGAAGAAAAATGAGCAGAAGGAGCAAGGCTTTGAGACTCTGAAGTGCAGCTTACAGACTTCATTAAGGGGGGTGGCGTGGGTAAAGGTAGGGCTGAGGGTGAGGGTGAGGATATGGACTCCGCTTGGAGTGATGGAGGCATTCCAGTATCAACCGCATCATTTAATGTACCACCTTCGGTGTTCTCTTCCTCTTCCTCAAGTTTAGCTATCACCAAAGCAGCTGGAGCACTATTGTATCTTGATGGAGGATGAGCTACAACACGCATGGAACAAGCACTGGAACTTTGGTTTGGAGGGACCCACCGTGGCACTGTCTTTGGCTTGTTTGGTTTGTTCGACGGAACAATTTGAGATTCCATATGTTTGGACCTTGGTTTAGTTGAAACAGGATCAGAAGGTGCCTGCGAGTTTGTAAACAGAGATTTCTTTGGTAATGGCGGAACCGCTCTTTCCAACTTCTTTTTATAAACATCAGATCCCAACTTCTGGTACTCAATCTTGGGATCTACCACCATTTGAATTGCAGTTAATTTTTCTTTCTGTTTGGCAAGACTGGTTTCCAATTGGGTATCTACCTCTTTCTGTATAAATTTGGCATGTGAAACAGGATGCACTACCTCTTTTTGCATAAATTCGGCATCTGAAGCAGGACACAACTCATGTAATACAGGTGTAGGTTCAGGCTTGTGATTTGCTTCAGTCTTTGCTGTCCTTTTTTCCAACTTTTTATCAGCATCAAACAGAGCAGTTTTTTGGTCCCGTATATTAACCACTTCTTGGGTCAAAGCAGCCATTTTCTTGTAGCTCAATTCACCTAATGAAGTTACCGCTTCTACTTCAGAATTTACTTCCTTAAATTCGTCTTCTAGCTCTCCATTGGCTTTATTAGCTTCGTCTAAAGTTACTGATCTTTCAACCATGTAAAAGTCCGTGTCAACCTTCCCATCCGACCAATCTCCATTGCTAAAAATTTCTTCCACCTCGAAAAACTCATCTGCAGTGCCCCCATCTGTTGCATCGTCATCTGCTGACACTATCTCTGAGGAAGACTCAGACACAACAGCATCAGAGTCGGAAAAACACACCTGATTCACATAATAGTAGACTTTGATATCACCATTTTCACATAAGCACTTAACACAAGAAGCATTAATTACATACCTCAGCATTGAAATCCCTTGGAAACAGATCTTTGGCATTCCAGAAGACATCAATCTCATCACGGTTGAAGGTCAAGATATTAGAACGGATAAATGCTGTATTAAACATAACCCTGAACATCATCTCTTCACGCTTCAGGTCTCCATCCAAGTGTACACACTCAAGGACCACATCCCCTTGAACACGACAATGAATATCTACAATAACTGCCTCCTTACATTCTGCCTGAAGATAAGAAGCACAGCTTATCAGCCCACAACCATTTGGGAAAAAACCCAGGCATCAATAAAACAATGTGCACAAGTATAATTACCTTCGTGTAGTAGCGCGCATTTTTTTTTGTCTTTGGAGTTGAAAATAGAACCTTGGAGTTCCTGCTTGATGCGTCTCCTGGGTCCTGACCACAAATGCGGACAACTGGCCTACAACCCTTTTCTCCATCAAAGACAGGAAGGGCTCGAAGATTGATGCAGTCCAAAGTCAAAGGTGTATCTGATGGAGGCCACTCTACACCAAGACTTCTTCTGGAAACATAACGTAGATATCGTAATTGAGAGGGTTGAGGGTTTAAAGGAGTCAGAAGATGGAGAAGCTCCTTCGGAGCTTGCTTGTATACCATCTCCAGAGTCTTCTGCTCGCCGGTGTACTGTTTTCTGTACAAAAGGAGGCCAGCTAACATAAATGCAAGAACTGGCCACCCTCCTCTTTCACAATGCATCAATAAGACATTTTGTTGTCCTTCCAATGATAACCAGCTTTCACTAGACCTCAAAAAGTGGTGAACCATCTCAAGGGGCAGTAATGGGCACCCCTCATACTGCCGAGGGTAGTCCATGACAGTCATGTCATACCGTGACAATACGTCTGTAATTTGGCTCCTCCTCTCTCCTTCTCTAAAGTTAAATACCATGAAAGAAGCATCAGTGTAGTAATCCTGTAGCTGTGCCACGATGCCATCCAGATAATCCTTGTATTCATCTTCTTCCAAAACATCCGTAGAGAAGCAACAATCAAACACTGCACAGCACCACAAAAAAATCCCATAAATAGAACATAGAGTTCAGCATAATCATCAAACAACAAACTGAATCCTATCTAACAAGAAAAAAGGCCACCCACAAACCCCACAACAAAGTCAATACTTTATCTTTCATTTTAAACAATTATGTTAAAAGCATCAGTTCAGGTAACAAAACCAATTAAAGAAAAAGTGCCGCCATAAGCAACTGAAAACCATAGCAAAAATACCAGCCACTTCCAGCTGCTCTTGTTTCCTCAATCATAATTAATCACTCCAGGAAATAATATTCTAGGAAGCATTAAGTACTCAGTTCTCAAACTATCACAGATGGTACTTCCTTTTACTCGCAAAAATAATTACCGATATCACACTTATCCGAAAGATGCATGAGGACAAGAATTAGTAGTTAGAAGCTACACTTCATTGCAATCATTGACGGAGATTGAGTTAAAATTCTCACACAAATACACTGGAAAAAATCTACCAATCATTTATTGCCTCAATTCCTCACACTAAAATCCTTATCAATTGTACATTTCTACCATTCAATTGACTGAGTCTAAATTACAATTCCCCATTATCAGAATTGCCTCATTTTAGAATTATACTTAAAAAAGCCAGCAATCATTAATTATCGCAATTCCACAAACTAAAATCTTTTTCAATCATACATTTTTATCATACATTTGAATGAGTCTAAGTTAAAATTCCCCATTATCAGTATCCCCTCCTTTTAGAATTACACTGAAAAAAGCTAGCAATCATCCATGCAATTCCACACACTAAAATCCTTTTCAATTGTACATATCAATCCTGCAACAGACTCAATTCGCCATTATCAGCTCCCCTCATTTAACACCGAATTACGCTGAAAAAAAGCTAGTAATCATCCACCGCCGCAATTCCTAATACAGCAATTAGCTCATCAGCTCTCCAAAAATGCCATCTTTTTCTCCATAACGAGATTTCCGATCCAACCATCCGCTCACAGCTCCACATGCATTCCACCAATCTGCCGCAACAACTACCGCAACAAAAATCCCAAACCCGAAATTCACAACAAAATTCTAGATCATCCCCGAAGATAAGAAGAAGAGGCAAACTACCGTAAACCCGCTCGGAGATCTCCAGGAGCCGATCCGGCGGCTTCCGGTAGAAGAACCGTCTGAACAGCGCCATCCACCGTCTCCGTCTCCGCCGCTACCCCGGCAGATCCCGTCAACGGCGGCAGATCCCACCGCAAGAACACCACCACCACCACCACCAGCAAAAGGGGACCGGAGGGGACAGAGAACGGAGCTAGGGTTTGAAGATCGGAATCGGACAATGAGCATCGCTCCGGCTCCGGCCGCCGGTTCACATGGAGACGGCGATGGCGACCAGGTGGACTGTTTGTTGGACCCACACACGTGGGGGGCCGCACGTGCGAGGGAAGTTCGGACAAGGCAGCGAAAGGAGGGGATGGGCGAGAGGTGGGCTTATATAAACTGGGCGATGGCAACGGCCCCGCGACAACGGGCGAGAGGCTACCCGCGCGGTTGTCAGGGTTCGGCGACTGGCGGGAAGAGAAATGGGGATTTGGAAGTTGGGACAAATGGGAGGTTGGGATTTGTGGGGCATTGGGGAATCGCGCGAGTAGGGGATTTGGGGGCGAGGATTCAGGAGGGGAAATGCGGCGGGACGGTAAACTGGATCGATCTGTTGTAAGTTGTAATCTCCCTCCGTTTAACAAAACCTGGCTGCGTTTGAAATGAGTTAGATTTAGGGAAATTTATATAATAGGGTATAAAAAAAAAATTTTAAATTGATACACTGTAGAAATTAATTGCAAAAGAGGGTATCTGATAAGCCACGCAGGCACCAGCGTTAGATTTAGGGAAATTTATATAATAAGGTATAAAAAAAAAATTTAAAATTGATACACTGTAGAAATTAATTACAAAAGAGGGTATCTGACAAGCCACGCAGGCGCCAGCGCGGCCGCTGGCGTCTGCGTAGCATTTTTTTTTTAAACTGACTCGAAAGGCGTCGGTTGAACCTCGGTTTTTCCTAGCCCGAAAAGTTTTTTTTACTCCGGCGACGCCTCGGCTTTTCCTCCTCGGCCCGGCCACCGTCGCCCCGGCCAGCGTCCTTCGCCTCTCCGCGCTCGCCTCGGCGTTTCCTCCGCCTCCCCGCGCTCGCCTCCGGCCAGCGTCCTTCTACGGCCCGGCCACCGTCGCCCCTCGCCGCCGGCCACCGTCGCCCCTCGACTCCACCACCTTCGTCGCCTCCGGCTAGCTCCGCCTCACCGCCACCGTCACGTCATCGGCACCGTCTCAGCCAGCTCCGCCTCCCCGTCCTCGCCCCGGCCATTGATCGGCTCGCCTCCTCGCCCCGGCCACCTCATCGCCCCATCGCGCGCGTCTTTATAGGTAATATATATTTTTAATATATGTTAGAAATACGTATGAATGTAGATGCATCGTATAAAATTAAGTATATTGTATTTGTGTAGTATTTGATAGCGTTTCTTTCATAAAAGTTTTGTGAGAAGAGATGGCGGGAGAAATGGTTCCGTTTGTCTTAATGTATGGTGGCAAAATTGATAGAGGTGAATACGAAGGCGGTGAAAGTGTAGGATTGTTTATTAATAAGCCAAGTACTTACGAGGAACTAGAGATGCAAGTGGTAAACAAACTGGGATGGGACCAAAGATTGTGGAAAATTCGTATGAAGTACAAGATGCCTGTTTATGGAGGAAGGACTACCGTAATACCAATTGACGATGACAATTCTATGCAACAAATGTTCTATTTTGCGCCTCATGTGCTTAGCTTCGAGCTATGCGTAGAAAAAGAGGTGCGCATGCCTAGGTTTGTAAATGATGGTGAAGGCGGAAGTAGGAGTGCTCGCAGAAATAGGTCGAGTGGACACTCTAGAGGAAGGCGTGTGGAAGATAATGAAGAAGATTTGTCTATATCACTAGCGTGCAACGAACCCCAAATTTCGCATAGTTTGAGGTAAGTTTATTTAAAACATGTATTGAATACCATTAAACTTACGGTATCATGAATTGTTTATAATGTATAATGTAGGCACACATCTTATGCTCATGAAGCGATGAATATTGGCATGGCACGAGGTGGTGAATGGTTTGGCACACAAATATCATTTGATAACCCTTATTTTCACACTGGTTCAAGTGGTATGCAAGAGGGAAATATGAATGATGACGAAGACGAAGGGGAGAATGAGGAAGAGGATGGGGAAAATGATGAGCAAATGCCGAATTCACCGGTTATTGATGTTGAAGATGTACGAGGAGAGGATAGTGTGCAAGAGATGGTTGATAATGAGGGAGATGAATTGCAATTGCTACGGATAACTTGGATGATTTTGAGGAAGAGTTGCCATATGAGGAGGAGCCCCCATGGGCGCGACTAATCGATGAGGAAATAGATGGGGCAATTAATCGGGGTTTGCATGAGGAGACATATCATGAGGAAGCAATATATGTGGGGAAAATATTCCCTAATAAAGATGAATTTGTACACGCATTGAGGGAGTTTTCAATAGCACATGATGTTCGATATAAAGTGTTGCGTACAAGTCTGACACAGTACACAGCAAAATGTCAATACCCTACCTGCCCATGGAGAGTACATGCATCATTGATGAAGGGGATGAATCATTTTAAAGTGAAGACGTATGGTGGGGAACACACTTGTAGAAATGCTCAGCTAGACACTGGTCATAGACAATGTTCTGCGGCCTTTGTTTGTCGGCATATATTACCCTCTATTAGAGCGGAAGTGGATATCCCACCAGTGGTTATTCAAGAGAGGATTAAGGAGACATTTCACGTGGATATTTCATATACAAAAGCATGGAGGGCAAGGAATATGGCCATCAAAGCAGTGTATGGTGATTGGGTTGAGTCATATCGATTGTTGCCAATGTACTTGGAGGCAATAGTTAATGCCAATCCGGGAACCATTTGTAGGTTGGTGACGACCCCAATGGAAGATGCTACGTGTCGACGGTTTGAGAAGGCGTTTTGGGCATTTGGGCTATGTATTAAGGGTTTTAAACATTGTCTCCCAGTCATAAGTGTTGATGCTACTTTCCTATCTGGTAAGTATGGAGGAGCCCTTTTAGCGGCAACTGCTAACGACGGGCACAAGGGTTTGTTTCCTCTTGCATTTGGCCTTGTTTCGGGTGAGGATTACCCTAATTGGAGATAGTTCTTACGTATGTTGAAGGAGCATGTTGTCCTTGATAGGATCTGTATCACTATCATATCTGATCGACATAAAGGGTTGCAAAAAGTTGTGCCAGAGGTGTTTCTGCATCCGCATTTTTGTCACCGATATTGTATGCGACACATAAAGGCAAACTATCATAAGAAGTTTAAAAATGATGTATTGACGAGTTTGATAGGGGAAGCTGCAACTGTGCTTACCATAGACGAGTTTGATGAGAAGATGAAACTTATCGGTGCAGAAAGTCCAGAAGCAAAATGGCTACTCAGTGAGGAAAGTGGATTATCACCTCAATTGTGGTCTCTTGCTCACGATGGTTTTACAAGATTTGGTATGACCACAACAAATATGGCTGAAAGTCTAAACAGCGTGTTAAAAGGGGCTCGATCATTACCCGTGCAAGCCTAAGTGTCAACCACATTCTACCGGATCGTTAAATTCTTTGTGAAGCGACATTCGGCCGGATTGGTCATGACAACCCCATACACCCTACTATTGAGTGGAAGATTAAAGAACAAACGCGTCTGATTGGTAGCATGTTTGTTGACCAAATCAATTCTCACATTTATGAATTGAGAACAATGCGTGGTAGGAAATATGTGGTGGATGACACCGATCATACATGTTCTTGCAATTATCCTCAGGTGTACAAACATCCATGTCGTCATCTACTTGTTGTCCATTCGAAGCGAAGGCGACCCATCGACGATTTAGTTGGACATTGGTATACATCTGATGCATATAGATCGGTGTATGCAGTCGAATTCTTTCCTCCTCCTGATCGACGATCTTGGGAGGAAAAGTCACCTATGTATGTGGTGAAGCCCCCAAGAGTGACACGAAAATCCGGTCGTCCACGCACTAGGAGAATACGTAATGCGATGGATAGTGTGGGCATGACGACAGATGGTCGATCACACTACCATTGTGGGAAATGTAACCAACTTGGACAAATAGGCGTCAATGCCAAAACACAACTTCAGCGGATTGGTACATGTTCTTACAATGGTCTATATATTTAAAGTAGGTTGGTTTATACATTCTTTGAAGTTACAATTAATTGTTGGTTTCTTTGTAGATATTATGGACCCAGGACCGATTGATCCCTCCGTCCTCACAGAGCCGCTCGCACAGATCCGATGGCATATGGAACGGAGAGGTATGTGCAAACATCATTATCTCATTAGTTTTGGATATTGCAGAAATTTAACTACTTTTCTAATTGTAAGTACTTTTCATGTGTATAGGATCCCGGATGCATTGAATGCACCGAGCACTGGCAAAACGTGCGCCATTGGGTAGTTGATCCGTGCATATTGCCGTACATAGAGATGGCAGGTTTTGGCCACTTTACACGGTTACAGTATATCAGGATTGATAGGGCTCTCATCACTGCCCTAGTTGAGAGATGGCAGAGGGAGACGCAAATATTTCACTTGCATTTGGGGGAAATGACTAAAACATTACAAGATGTTGCTGTACTACTCGGATTGCGAGTTGATGGCATTGCGGTGCGTTGCTCGACTGTGGGCATTGACTAGAATGAAGTATACGAGCACCTTCTTGGATGGGTACCTCCACGCGAATCATTGAAAGGACGAACTAGGGTAAGTCTGTTGTGGTTGAGAGAGCAGTTCAGTGGCCTGTCGGAAGATGCCACAGAGATTGAAGTCGAGCAACACGCACGAGCATATTTACTCTATTTGCTCGGTAGGACTATATTTGCCAATAGCAGCAGTAGCCATGTGCACCCGATGTATCTTCTTTTGTTAGAGGATTTATACACTGCGGGACAGTATGCATGGGGTAGTGCCACCCTTGTCTACCTGTACAGAGAGTTGGCAAAAGCTTGCCAACCTAGCACATTCGGGATTGCCGGGTGCGTCACTCTGATCCAGGTAAACCATCAATAATCTGATTAATGCTGAAAATATTTATTTCAATTATAACATTTGATTCATGCTGGGTGTGTATGTGTTAAACAGCTATGGTCGTGGGAGAGATTGCATATTGGCCGTCCAAACATTCAAAGCACTCCACTAGATGGTTTATCTCCGTTAGGAGTTCGGTATGTATTTTCTATTTAAGTTATTTTGTGATCTTCTATTGGGATTTTAACTAATGTATTTTTCATCTTCTTTATGTTAGGTGGAATGCTAAAAATAAAAAAACTGTAAATCCTCACAGTGTCCTCTTGATGTATAGATCTGAACTAGACTATCAGCGATCCGGCTAGGTATTAGTCATTCGTAATGTACATGTTATGAATATAACGAATGTAAATAGAAGTGACACGAATACTATTTTCAAATGTTGTGTAGGTAACATGGCAGCCATATTATGATCATGTGTTAGCGCAGTTACCAGGAGTATGTACGGATGGAGCGCATGTGTGGCTATCTAGGACGCCACTGATATGTGTAGACATTGTGGAGATGCATGTTCCAGATCGGGTTATGTTGTAGTTCGGATTTGAGCAGATTTCCCCCCCTCTTGGTGTAGAGTTCATTGAACGATCATCGCGTCGAGGCCGAGGGAGTTTTGATTAGAGGTTGCATCATGCGGCCTATATTACTAGATGGGATGACCGGACGACCACTCTCGTTCAAGGGGAGCCTGCAATGACGGAGCGAGATGCAGATAATGCATACATGAGATGGTACTTGAGGATCACGAGGAGACTTATCATGCCACTTGTGCATGAGGCGGAAATGTTATATCAACCGAGGGGCGACACTGAGCTGGCGTTGGTGAGTATCTCCGACTTCATATTTGATTTAATTCACCATTGTATGAGTAGATAACATATATTCTTCTTGTTCCTTTGTAGCTTACTTGTGTGAGACAAGTGCACGCTCAGTCTCATAGTGCTTTGGTAGACCGATCATATGATAGCTATGTAGCGGCATGTCAGACGATACACGATATCTCTGGTCATGTTCTTGCGAGTTTGCCATTGCTTCGGCCCGTTATGACTGAGATTCCAGGAATGGAGGTTGTTCCAGATCCTTTATCAGCTTCACCAGACGTTGTGACATCATCAGTTGACACGACGGGTTTTACCCCATCACTAGTTGTTCCAGACGCCTCCGTCGATCAAGTTGAGAGGCCCCTTTCTTCAAAAGTATATACCCGGTGACAACATGCACTTCGTGCTCTACGTCAGGCACCTTCTTCTTCAGATGCTATGCCTGACGTTGATCCTGAGGAAATTCCAGTTCGAGCATGAGGACGGGGTAGGAATACGTTGAGGAGAATTGATTAAACACTTATAATTTTATAAGTACATTTGTAATACTTTGTATAACTTTGTAATAGTTTAATGTTGTGTAATATATTTGTGTATATTTTTATATATGTTTTGTGTATGTTTGTGGATGTGTTTAAGTGTATTTATTATCAGGTGAAAAATTATAGATTTCATCCAGAGGAGGATTTGTCCGATAGTAGTAGTAGGTGAGAGGCGTCGGTTCCATTGTGAAAAAAAAAAGAACCGACGCCTTTAGTTTTATAGAAAGGCATCGGTTCAACCGAACCGACGCCTTTAACATTTCTACGAAAGGCGTCGGTTTAACGGACGCCTTTAGCTTTGTACAAAAGGCGTCGGTTCAACCGACGCCTTTCGGTTCAGTTTAAAAAAAAAATGCCACACAGGCGCCAGCGGCCGCGCTGGCGCCTGCGTGGCTTGTCAGATACCCTCTTTTGCAAATAATTTCTACAGTGTGTCATTTTTAAATTTTTTTTTATACCCTATTATATAAATTTCCCTTAGATTTATTGGGATGTGGGGCCTGTGGCATTTCATGCCTACCCTTGTGCATGAAAAATCTTTCAGTGTATATCGGCACTACGGTCACCAATCAACAAAAAATACCCAACCCCTTCTAGGCCACCAGAAATTGGAACCTCGTACTGTTGCTCTCACCCACACAGTTTTAACGAGTTTAACAGGGCCCAAAGTGGGTTACGTGTCTCATGTTGATCGGTGGCGGCCAACACCACACTAGCATGCCAACTTGGTGTCGTATGTACACACAAAAAATTCTCTTTGTGCATGCTCGTTTATGAGGATTTATTTACCTGTAAGGCAAAGCCAGTCACCTAATGGATAGGTGATTTTTTAATGCATCCAACTTCACTTGGACGGAGGGATAGTAACTGGAGGTAAATCAATCGAGAGGTGTAGTACCTGATACTAAGGGGCCGTTTGGGGTGTGAAAAAGCTAAAATATCTACAATGGATTTTCCACGTCCACTATAGCATTAGCGTGAAATACGACCTAATGTATTTCAGCTGAAAGTAGAAAAAACATGAATGCTACAGTATAGCAAAACATTTTAATCACGCCCTAAACAACCCCTAAATTTGTTACCCACTCCCTCTATCCAAAGAAGCCTATCTGCCTCTGAAAAAAACACGGTTATATTACTACATGGCGACTTTGCTCTCTTTTTACCAAAAACACATAACACATTTTTTGTATGAGCGTCTCAAATGTCATTTAAATGCTGGAAGTCAAATTTTGAGAGCCACAGGTCGAGTCAATTATTAATGGAGGAAAACTTCCAATGTTTATTCGTGATTAGAGAGAGCTCCAATGCATTTGAAAACAAATCCCATTAGAGATATTGTTCATGAAGTGTTTAATGTGTTTAATCATGAAGGGTTAGTTTGTTAGCGAGAAATTTGGTGTCATATTTGTAAAAATTGTGAGATGTATTTTAGCACTAGTTGCTTCAACTCATTAAAAAGTAATTAATCTATAGATAAGAGGATTACTATAATTCAGCCACATTTAATCAGGGTTATTCCTTGTCTTGGCAGAAAAATGTGAAAGCCAGGCGCAAAATGCATTTGAACACTAACTCTTTTTGGTGTGGATTAATGCAACCAACTTTAGTCTCTAGCACAAGAAATGCATATGCTAGTTTGATAATTTGACTGTATAATGTTGTGAATTACAATTTTTTGTCTTTTCAGGCTATTTACTAAAAAAATAAAAGTAGCTGACAGAAACATCAGTAGAATTATATCAGAAAATCGCAGCTGGATACGGATTGTCACCACCGACCTGGATTTCGTGAGGCAATATGCAGTAGATGGGAGGACGAGGATGTGCTGTGTTTCAGTATAGTCCAAGCTTGGATGTTAAAAATGTATGGTCATCTTTATTGTTTTAACTTTCTAGGAGAACATGTCTATTTGTTCAGTGTGTATTATATATGGTTTATGAACAACAGAAACTCAAAGTGTAAAAAATATTGTTGGGAAATTTGGTCAGAATAATAGTTATAAGACATGGTGGTTTGTAATTTCAGTTGGCTTGTATGACTTGACTTCCTCAGTAAACTCCTTCATATGGCTTAAGAATTAAGATGGAAAATGGGAGATGGCAAGAAAATTTGTCTGGACTCTAGAGCTGTTTTTTTATGAGATCTGGACTCTTAGACATAAGTGACTGCATACACACAACTCCCCTGGGCAGTAGTCATGTTTCACAAGACACTGCTTCAGATGTTCATTTGACAGCAGTTGGGGAGCTGGAATAAGGCAATATGAAAATAAAGGGCTAGGCAAAAACATGCCAAGATACCAATTGTCCCATAAACTCCATATCCAAATCTCATTCACTCAAATTTAAATTCCACAAATTTACTATCCAAATATAAATGTTTTTCAGTTGAACATAATTACTTTTTTATTTAAACATAAATACTACTTTTCTATAATTGCTTCCGCCGGAATCTATCTTCAATTTTATTCCATTCCATATTTAAATAGTCTGATTATATTTTTAATTCTAATGAATCTTATCTTTAGGGCTGCATCTCGGGTCGGGTAGGGTCCCCTAAACCCTATACCCGACCCTACCCGAGATAGGACCCAAGAATTCTAAAGGGGAATTTATATAATAAATCGTAAAAAAAAATTATGAAAATGACACACTGTAGCAAATATTTACAAAATAGGGTATCTGACAAGCCACGCAGGCGCCCGCGTGGCGCGGGCGCTTGAGTGGCTTTTTTTTTAAAACCAAACCGAAAGGCGTCGGTTGAACTGACGCCTCTCGGTTAAAAGAGAACGCCTTAACAGTGAACCGACACCTTTTACTGCCTTACGATTTTCCGTCCCATTTTAAATAGGCACTCACTTCAACGATACATATCTCTTTCATTTCTAACCCATTTTTGCCTTTTTTTTCACTCTTCCTTGTTTTTAGTGCTCTTTCTAGTCATTATAATATCACAAAGATGTTGAGCCATCACATACCATTTATCGTAGTTTTTATAGTATTTTTTTGATAAATAGCATGCGATGGATCAACATCTTTGCGATATCATTATGACCAGAAAGACCACTAAAAATAATGAAGAATGAAAAAAAATGGTCAAAAATGGATGAAGAATGAGAGAGATATGCATCATTGAAATTTGTCCCACTAAAACAAATTTGTCCCATTTTAAAGGGGTGATAAATTCAATGATGCATATCTCTCTCATTCTTTATCCATTTTAGCCCATTTTTTTTTATTCTTCATTATTTTTAGTGGTCTTTCTGTTCATAATGTTATCGCAAAGATGTTGATCCATCGCATGCTATTTATAAAAAAAATACTATAAAAACTACGATAAATGGTATGTGATGGCTCAACATATTTGTGATATTATAATGACTAGAAAGAGCACTAAAAATAAGGATGAGTGAAAAAAAAATGGACGAAAATGGGTTAGAAATGAGAAAGATATGTATCATTGAAGTGAGTGCCTATTTAAAATGGGACGAAAAATCGTAAGGCAGTAAAAGGCGTTGAACCGACGCCTTTCTCTTTTAACCGAGAGGCAACCGACGCCTTTCGATTTGGTTTTAAAAAAAAAAGCCACGCAAGCGCCCGCACCATGCGGGCGCCTGCGTGGCTTGTCAGATACCCTATTTTGCAAATATTTGCTACAATATATCATTTTTATAATTTTTTTTTGATGATTTATTATATTATTTTCCCAATTCTAAATGCGACCCGACCTGAGATAGGACCCGAGAATCCTAAACCCCACCCTACCCGAGATAAAATCCGCAATAACCGACCCTAGCCGAGAACCCGAGATCAAGGAATTCCATATCGGCGAAATTTTGCCGATATATCGATTTCGGGCCCCACCTGATACATCGTAATCACCCAATATCATTTTTAAAATTTTTTTACAATATCAGGAAAATTTTTCCGGTTTTAGACCGAAATTTCGCTATTTTGAAAAAAAAAATGTTTTTTAAAAAAAATTGGGAAAAAAAAGGAAAAAAAAAATTCCCATCCTAATATGCAGATTTTGAAATATATACTTTGTCTAAATTAGTATAACTCATTTTAGAAGTTAGATTGTGAAAATATATGGTAAAAATTAGTTTTCAACTACCGATATTTTTTTACAAATATCTCCGATATATCTCCGAAATTTTATCTCTTAGGTTGACCGATATTTTATCGAAATCCGATACGGAATTCCTTGCCCGAGATAAAATCGAGATTTTAATAAAATAATTAATATAATTATAAAAAATTTTAATAAAATAATTCATATAATAATAATAATAATAAATTATATATATTATAAAATATGTTATTTAAATGCTATATCTCGGGTAGGGTCGGTTCTTGGGTATTAATTTAAAGTAAATTCCGACCCGACCCGAGATAGAACTCGGGTTTTAAAACCTTAGAACCGACCCTACCCGAGATAGGACCCGACCCGACCCGGGTCAATGTCGAGTCGGTTCCTTTCGGGTTAGGTCGGGTCTGGGTTTTTGGTGCAGCCCTACATATCTTTCAAACAAAAGAAGAGTCAGAATGGACAAATTCATGTTGAAGCAAGCCTGAATTTATTGTCCATTCCATATCTTTGCAACCCATATCTGGATTCCTTTTTTTGCCGAAAAACACAGTAAAGGATGAATAGTTCACCACCCCAATGGTTTTGCCACCTCATATCTGTGTGTAGTGGTTGTGGGGTAGTTAGAGCAGCCTTCACCTGCAAGATCATTATGCTAGGAAGCACCCATACTGCATTTTTGCCCTGTATCTGTATCCGATATGTATCGGATATTGATATGTCATCGATACAGCTGCCTGTGTATCGATGGCATGTCCGATTTTATTTTTTTTATGAAATCTTACTAGGTATAAAAAATCCTTTTTCTTCATTAAAAAGATTTTTATATGAATTTTTTTTTTCATTATACTTATTGTTTGTTTTGACATTAAGACTAACCTAAAATGTGTTTTAAAAATATAAAAATATTTTTTAACAAACGTATCCCAGATGTATTATATATTAGGACTTTTTAAAAATTGTTGTATCGCCCTATCCGTATCGGTGCTTCCTAATCATTATGCACTGCCTACTGTGCACTGGGCATCTTTGTTGCTGAAATGATGTTGAGTGCCATTGTGTCCTTTGATATCTCCGAAGCTCAGAGCTTGCAGAGGAGGTGGAGAGGCAGTTGTTATATATCATGTACACCGGGTGTAATGTTGGCCGTCTTCGAAAGCGAGCTTCTCGTATTATGGATGCCGACGACAAACTAAACACCACCACAGCTATGAAAGATCAACTACAAACTGCTCGTTACGGTGAGTTAGTGAGGTGAGATGGGAATGTGATCTCCGGGTATTCAATTCCTACAACTATTCCACTTTCCCTGGTTATTGATAGCTCTTTTGTGTGGAGGAAAATTCTGACCTTTCTTAAGGTCTGCCCAGCACAATGTGATTTGAGGAATCAGAAATTGATTTCTTACCCCCTCAAGGGTCAGAAATCAATTCACGGACTAAGCAATCTTTTAAAAAAGAAAAAATTGAATTTACCTTACAACCACATGCAGTCACCTCGCTTTACTCTACGCACATAGCTCAACTAAAATAGTTTTTTCCTCTATTAAGTACTCAAATATAAAACGGATTTCCTACTTATTTCACTAACTCCTACAATTTAAAGTTCATCTAAAACCCCCAATTTCATTGGAGAATACTTTTCATTGCATGGATCCCAAACCTCCAAATGTGCATCAAAACGTACAACCTCTCAAAGAGAAAAAGCAAAAAATTGATTCGATTTGCAAAAGCCCACATTGCCCGGACCAGACCCAACCCAAAAGCCTCTTGCATTCCAAGCAAACCCACAAAAACCCTCGGGCTATTCTCCCCCCCCCCCCCCCCCCCCCCGATCATTAGTATTCAGGTTCCTTTTACTTCCTCTTGTCATTGGTATTAAAGATCTTTTGATTGAGAGCTTTGTGGGCATTTCTTTGTTTCTTTTTTTTTTAATTAATGCTGGTAAATAATTGAGCACTTCTTTGATAAGTTTTTTATGGAATGAATATTATATTTGTTAGATTTCTTGTTTTATTTTTATTTATTGGTGAAGATATTATTTGTTTTATCTTGTTGGTTGATTTTTATGTGTTTTGTAGCTAAGACGAAATTAAACTTGGGTGAGAGGAAAGGGTGGGAGAAATTGTTGTCCAAACATTGCATTTATAGAGATAGTATGTTTCATATGATGTGCATAACATCTGGAATAACAATGGCATTTCTTTAGCTGCATGTCGATATCATTGGAGAATACTTTGTGCGGCATTGGAGCGAAGTGCTGTCAGTTTTTATGCACAAACATGGTTTCCACTTTTGGGTCAAGTTTGAAATAGTTTTCCTTCACTCTATAATACCTAGAGTTGCAACTGCAACTGGAATGTAATGGAGTAGAATATGTAAACGCTCTTTGTTTGGGCATTCATGACTTAGCATGGTTTTGGGTAAAACAGTCAGTGCCACACTAGAAAGAACACTTTCAGCGTTGCTAAATCAATTCAATAAAATAGAAGTTACTGAGTGCCCTCTTTAGAGAACAGCCTCAAGAAGGGCGTCTGGCATAAAAACTTGCCACTATTCTTTTCGTGGATTTTGTACTATTATTTTGATTCTTATAAGAGTGAAATACGGTGAATCAATGTCACTGACCCAAATAGGTAGAATAAGGCATATGATGATGAAATAGAATATACTGCTGACAGGTCTCACATAATCTAAGTGTGGTTATACGCTATCATAAATCGATAACAGATAGCCCAATACGTTCACATGGTGCACATCAGAAAGAAGGCCATGATGACAGGGAAAGGAAAGGAGAAGACAGAGAGCAAGAGACAAGCGATATATATATTTAATTCGTGATACCAAATAGGGCATATCCATTACATTAAATAAAATTATTAATGGGCTCACTAACAAGTGCCTAAGGTTCATTATCTTCACTTCAATATATAATGAGCTAACATCTATTGACCTAAATCCTATGTGAACCCTAGAGGTGAACCACCGGACCATTTGGACGGGACACGACATTTCACCTCACTTCCACACCACCTCATGTGGGAGAGCGGTCGCCAGATACCAAAGCCAAGCTGCTGTGATTTAGGTTTCGTTACTTCCTTTGATTAATAGTATTAAAGATCATTTGATTGAGAGCTTTGTGGTCATTTATTTGTTGCCTTTTTTTTATTTTATTATTGGTAAATATTCAAGCACTTTTTGGTAAGTCTTTTATTGAGTGAACATTATGTTTGTTAAATTTCTTGTTTTAGTTTTGTTTATGGGTGAGGATATTATTTATCAGTTCTTATTAGTTCCCTTTTTTTTACTGTTGGTTGTTTTCTGTGTGTTTTGTAGCTGACAGGAAATTTTGCTTGGGATGAGAGGAGAGGGAGTGAGAGTGTGTTGCCACTCTTTTTTTAATGCAAGTACACAACAAACTGCCCAAACATTCCATCTATATAGTTAGTATGTTTATGATGTAGACGGTGATCTACAGGTAATTTTATTATAAGAGAAAGGGGAAAAAGAGTAGGATTAAGACTAAGAGACTAGATTAAACTAAACTAGAAAATAACTATTCCATTGATCAAGCATAATGAATTAGGGAAGACCTTTTATATATTTATAGACTATAAACTATAATCCTAATTGACATGAGAGTCTAGTCCTAAGAATTCAACTAATGAAGGAAAACAATAACTTATTTAGAATTCTAATTAGAGTAGGAAATTAATAAGTCGGGTCATAACATTCCACCAACGTTTCCGCATCACTTCGTCCTCTATGTGCTTGTCTTTTTGCATCGAAGGCAAGAATGTGCGAGACTCAATTTTATCAAAATATGGTGGGACCATTAATATCCATGTAGACGAGTCACCCTAACATACATAGGCAATTATTTATTTTATATACGGTTGCTGAACCAACTCAAGATGTAGAAAATAGGCTTAAATTGGGTCTGACCAGTTTAACGTTGGACCAAACCAACAAAACAGGTCGTCTTCCTCGTTGAGAAAAACTAGACTCCTGATCGTCTTGCAGGAATGGCATCAGCAGAGGCGAAGTCTCAGAAGGCGGCTTCGGTGGAGGCAAGGGCGAAATTTTAGGCGGAGGCCCATGCTGTTGCGGTGATGAAGAAAGTGGTAGATTTGGCAGCGGTTTTATAGAAGGCAGAGCTAAACATAGCGGCATTGGGGGGTTGAAGTGCGCCGACAAACATAAAGGTAGAGGCTTTGGTGGTGGTGGAGGTAGGACAGACGGGGGCGCAACTGCTACCCTCATCGAGGAGGAACTCGGCCACATTGGCGTCGCAGCGGCAGGCGATATGAGGCACAACAACGTGCCAGATTTCTTGGCATGTGACTGCATTGCAGGAGGCGGAATGGTTGGCTGATCGACAAAGGGAGGGAGATCCACGGTAGTGGCTACAGCGATGGAGGGAAAAACGACAACAATGGTGGTGTGGTGGGGAAGGCTCTGGTTTGCGGTAATACGTGATGAACCCTCGGCTAGAAAGCCGCCACCTTGCACGAAGAGGAGTGGTCGCTCGGTGGCGGTGGCGGCATGTTCCCCACCGCAAACTCCATCTTCCTCGTTCTGGTAGTTTAGTTCTGGCTTTAGGTGCTGGTCTTCCGATGACACAAATAGTCTGTGGGTGTGTTCTTCGGTCGTGCATACTGGTGATGGCGAGCAAGAAGATGGTGGCGGCGGAGATTGCAACTGTGACGGCAGTGGGGGGGTCTACAATAGTAGCTATGGTGGTGGTCGTAGGGCCGAAGGGAAGCCATGCAACGGCGGCGCTCGAGGCCGAGACAGAGTACAAGCCGTCTAGAGGTGGTAGCGACCCGCACTCCTTGTGGGCCTTCCACCTCCGATCGTGTTCTTCGTTTTGAAGTTTTCATTGAGCTCATATCTCGGCATCTCGTCACTTCTGGTCTGTGTGCATCTCTTCATCTTGTTGCTTCCTCTTGGCTCCAAGTGCATCAAGTGATCTCAAGATATGTTGCACGTTCACTGGTCCGAAGGAACAATTGCTCTTATACTAATGATGTAGATAGTGATCTACATGTAATCACTACAACAAAATCGGGCATTAACGACGGTTTTATTTTTGTCGTTAAAAGAACCGTGGATAAAGATGTTTTTTTGCGATAGAAAATAATCCGTGGATAAAGACATAGCAATTGCGACAGATTCTTACGACAGGCAGTAAGCTGTCGATAATAATAACTAGTCTCCACGGTTTATTATCCGTGGTTAAAAAAACCGTGGATAATACACATGTTATCCACAGTTTTTTATCCGTGGTTAAAATGTCCGTCGGCAAAACCCTTCTAATTTGAAAACTTCATCATTTTTTTTTACAAAAAAGATGTGGAGCAAAACTCTCGCTCGAGCGCTCACGGCGAAAGCAGATGGCGAGGCCGACGGCTGGGTTCGAGCACTCAACGGCGACGGGGGTGACGATCGACGGCGAGGTCGTAGGTGACGGCGGCCATGAGCGAGGCGATGGCGGTTCCAGCGAGGAGCAGGTCATGAACGGGAAGCGAAAGGTCTCGATTTGGAAAGGGCGCGTTGGGAGGCCAAAGCGGGAAGGTTGAGAGCCGAATCAGGAAAAAAAATCAAACTTTGGGCTTTGTTTCAGAAAGGTAAGATGTCAAATTTCGTGTTGATTGGAGGAGAAAAAAATCTGATTTGTGCTGGAATGTGAAGTTTCATTTTTGCGTGTCGGCTCTGTTTTGAGAGAGTGTAAAGATGGAATTTTTTCACAATGTGGACGAGAATTTGAGCTGCAAAATGGCCGGATTTAGAGGAACTACTTGATTTGGAAGGACTGGTTTTTAATTTCGGGGTTGGAAGGAATACTCTAAGGCAGCCCATATAAAAGACAGAAAACCCTTAGGTTGAGAACCCTTAGGTTCATCTTTAGATAATCCCGGTTGTTAGTATAATAGTATGTGATGCTTATTTGGCTGTTTTTGGTCAAAAGTATAGATCTTTAGATAATCCCGGTTGCATGCAATTATTGTTTCTTTAAGGATAAAATGATCCTGGATTTTCTACCTTTAGGAAGATGATTTGTCAGATCCTTCTTCTTTTCAAATGAAAGCAGAGAAATCATTTACTTGCTGTTGGATTATCATTTTTCCTTTTTTTTGACAAACTGTAGCTAAAGAACGTATTATCATTTTTCAGGGCTCCAATTAGACAAGGATATGGGCTCACGGAGACTTGTGCTGGTGGCACCTTTTCTCTGTACGATGATACATCTGTTGGTCGTGTTGGTGCTCCTATCCCTTGTTCATTTCTTAAGGTAAGATAGTTTGTAATCTTTTAGAGAAAGGACTAAATGTATAAACTTTTTCTTATATGTCTCGCAATGCAGTTTTTCAAACAAACTGTTGTAGAACCTCGTGAACACTTCTAAGTGTGAAGTCTGTCCATCTCTTTGCTTGATTTTGCAGTTTTTTTTGTTGTGATATGAATCAAGCTTTGGAAATTCATCTTAAACATGAAGCTAGTAAAATGTTTTCAGGAAGTGTTTTGAAACCCAACTTTTTGCACATCACAATGCTAAAGAGAAATATTGCTTTGCCAATGTTTGATTTTAGTATATGAACTTCAATACAGATTACAGGCCATGCTTAATTTATAGTGCTTTCCGTACAATAGTTTGTGTTGCCCATTCCTCATAGGACTGCTGATTCCAGTACCCCTTATGCGGAAATGATGGATATTGGTTACGCATCCCAAGAGTCAATGCTGAACAATAGAGCAGAGAACATAGGGATGTTCAGATAAGGAAGAAAAAGATGTGAAGAAATCAGTCATTAGTGCATATAAAGATTGCTTGCCAACTTTGAGGAGTTCATTGTGCAAGTAGAGAGATTACATAAACATATTCTTTCCACAGTACCTAAATTCATCGTGCTAAAACGTACAGAAACATTTCAGAATTTGCAATGAGAAAATAATGGGAAGTACATAGACATGACTATTTAAATTATGCTGAAATTCACTCCTATTTTTTTTGTTATGCTTTTATATATGGAAAGATACTCTGTTTCAATGCGAATGTGAACCATGATGAATCTGAATTGTGAGTGATTCTAGAGAAAGGGCAAGTGAATGGATACATTTTGTTTGCTTTATAGATTTTGTCACATTGATGCAAAATATTTCTTTGTCCAGTTGATTGATTGGCCGGAAGGTGGATACTTGACAAAGGACCTGCCAATGCCACATGGTGAGATAGTTATAGGTGGTCCAAATGTGATAGTTGGCTATTTCCGAAATGAAGAAAAAACACAGGAAGTATACAAGGTTGTTTCCTCGCTTTCTCCATCACACTTGAGTACTTGTTTCATCAAAAAGGTTTTGACTTTTCTTTCTCTTACTTCTATTTCCTATACAAATGAAGGTTGACGAAAGGGGTATGAGGTGGTTTTAGCCCAATTTCACCCTGATGGCTGCCTTGAGATTATTGACCGTAAAAAGGACATAGTGAAACTTCAGCACGGGGAATATGTTTCTCTAGGAAAGGTAGTATAATTCTCTCTCTTCCTCTCCATGCTATATTTTATTTTATCCTGAACTTCACTAAGCCTAGTCAAACACACATGAATTTGTGGTGTCTCATCCCCTCTTTGTAAAACCTATCTAAGCTATCAGTTCAAGTCCAGTGGCAACCTGTTCTATTTACATAGTTACTCTCTTCCGTTTGCAGGTGGAAGCTGCTCTCGTTGTGAGCTCCTATGTGGACAATATTATGTTGCATGCCGACCCCTATCACTTTTTTCTGAGATGTGCGATTTATAAATATGCATGATGGACATAGAACCAAGGAAAACAAGTCACTTTCTACTTTTATTTTTGCACTTCGTTTTTTACTCATGTATTTGGCCTCTTGTAATAAACTTCCCACTTAATTATATGCATATATTGTGTTTTTACCTTCTAAAATTATTATTTTTTTACACCATTGTGAAGTTATTATTTATCAATACAAAAATTTTTATCATGGTTTTTTTTTTATAGTTAAATAGCTTTAATTAGTGACAAAAAGGCCCATCATATATATATATATATTATTTGTGTACAATGTGGTAATTATATGAATATGAGAATATATTTTGCATTTATGAATAATGCTTGTTATCGATTTTAGCACAGCAACATAAACCTGCTGTTTTTTTTTATTTTTCTGAAGTCTGTACCGACAGATAAAATCTGTCACAAATGAGCAAAAACCATCGCAATAGGTATCTAACGGAGTTTAGAGTCCGTCTTAAAACCGTCTAAAAATATTAATACCGACGGCAAAAATCCATTAACGACGGATAAAAATAGTCGCTACATATCGTTGTCGACAAAAAATCCCTTTTGTGACGGCAGTACACGTCGATAAAACTTATTTTCAACGGAATTTATCCGTCGCTGAAGATCCTTGTCGACTGCAAGTAAAAAAATCTTTAGCGACAGTTCGATGTCCGTCGCTATATCTATCGGTAAAGCTAGTTACCGACGGTTCACTTTTATCCGTCGTTTTTGTGCAATAGCGGCGCGGGTATTATCGACGGATGTAACGACGGAATTGATCCGTCGAAATAAGGGAAATAACCACGGAAAAGGCACTTTCAGCGACGGATTTTGCCGTCGCTAAAGGCTATTTTTGTTGTAGTGAATTCTATTATTGGAGAAAATGGAGAAAGAGTAAGATTATAGCTAAGAGACTAGATTAAACTAAACTAAAAAATAATTATTCTATTAATCAAGCATAATGAATTAAGGAAGACCCTTTACATATTTATAGACTCTAGACTATAATCCTAATTGACATAGGAGTCGAGTCCTAGGAATCTAACTAATGAAGGAAAACAATAACTTATTTAGGTTATAACAGTTTAATATGATGTGCATATCATCTCGAATAACAATGGCATTCCTTTAGGTGCATATTGATAAACTATACTTTTGCATGCTATTTTGAGGAAGTACTATCGATTTTTCTGGTACATACATTGATTTTTTACTTTGGGGGGGGGGGGACAAAGTTTGAAATAGTTTCTCTTCACTCTATAAGACCTACATTTCTAACTACAGCTGGAAGATAATGAAGTAGAACATGTAGAAGTTCCTCGTATGGGCATTCATGACTTAGCATGGTTTTGGGTAAAACAGTCACTACCACACTAGAAAGAACATTTTCAGCTTTACTGAATCATTTGATTCAATAAAATAGAAGGTACTGTGTGCCCTCTTTAGACATTGTATTAAGAAGCGCATCCTGCATAAAAAACTTACCACTATTTTTTGCCTGGATTTTGTACCATCATTTTGATTATGAAAAGAATGAAATATGGCATGGAATCCGTGTCACGGAAACGAGATACCTGGATAGGACGTAGATGATGAAATAGAAGATACTGCTGACAGGTCTCGCATAATCAAGTGTGATTTTAGTGTATCATAAATAAATAATCGGTAGCCCGATGCTTACAGTTGCAAGTAGTACTGACAAGTAGGCCAAAGACTGCATGAAGAAAACACTTATGGAATTAGCTGCTCCATCCAAATTAGAAAAGCAGTTAGTAAATTTAAAATTGACATTTTTTCAAATAAAATTCCGTGTAAGAAAAGAGATAAATGTGGAATGTCTTATAAAATATCCTCAAGGAATGTGATTACCAGAAACCATGATTATTAAGAGTTACGGGGTACCAAGTAGCTATTGGTAGATGTCAATTGATATCTAACTTTAGTTTCATATATGGGCATAATTGACCTCCTTGTTAAATACATAAGCATGTGTGTGCAATAGCTTGATGATCCTTAATGGTCGCTCACTTGTTCTGAAACAAAATTGTAAATCCTATTGAACTTATTATATTTATATGAATGCACTAAAAACAATAAATATGTCTGAACCTGGTCACTTTCATGCAGGTTATATATCAGGTTCTATAGATTTACAATATTAATTTTACATAAAAGCGAAGCACTGGATTGTAGGAATTTTTTTCTTTCTTCGAAGGATATAAAACAAGTTTGTTGTCACATATTATTTCTTCAAATTCTGAGTTAAAGAGAAATTTTTAACTTTGTGAGGGTTAATGATCAAATATGCAGAGTTTAAACTCAAAATGACTTCTTGCCCTAAACTATAAGAAGGGATTCAGGAGAAATGGACACAACCTATATATTGCGGTTAGCTGCCAAGTTCAATAAATTAGGAGAATGGAACTCGGCAATCACTCCACTCTGGTGAGAGGCTAACTTCTCATTTACTGCATAACTAGATAATCCGGTGTGTGCTTCCCCTAGCAAGTACTCCTAATGAGCTCACTGGGCTCCTTGAGATTTAGGAACGCCTCTGCTTGCAGTCCGAGAGTGCTACAACAATCCTCACATGATTTATGCTCTTTCACACTGCCCCGAGTGTGAGGCTCTCACAAACACCTAGTTCACTCTAGGTATTGGAGATCCATTTTCCTTAGAATGTCTTCGATCACCATATTCATGCATGTACGATTAAATTTTTGTAGGAGTGTCCCAAACACATTCCCCAATGTGCTCACACACTCCCTCTTCTAGGTGAAACACTCCCCAAAACAAAAACTAACCACATTATTGGATACTTGACAAAATCCAAACCAATATAAGGATCCCCTCAATAGAAGTCACAAGAAGGAAAATCCTAGAAATCTATGAGCACTCGGTATCAAAATCACGTAAAATCAAGAAGAAAAGAGATCTTCAACTATGAAGCACGGACACGGCAAAATGGCAGCCGTGTCCGTGTCGGACACGGATACGTTGGCGACACGGCTGCATGTGTGTCCGTGCCAGTTTTCTTAAAAAAAAAAAAAGAGGATACGCATGGACACGGCTGGACACGGGAATTTGGCCTAACTTGACTTGAAATGCAACATACACATTGACTATTAATGTACCGGAAACTAAAACAGTATAATAGAAGAGTCCATAATATAAGAAATTTTTATTAAAAAATGTAAAAAATTAGGAATGAAACTAATTTTTGAATTATAAATTTATAATAATATTTTATAAATAATAAAAAATATTTTTTATTAGCCGTGTCGTATCCTACTTTTTAGAAAAATGACATGTCGCCGTGTCCGTATCGTGTCGCCGTTTTCGTATCCGTGCTTCTTAGATCTTCAAGCATTTGTATAATAACAAAGAAGTCAAGTAAAAGAGAACAATGAATAGAGCAAATATTTAAGTAACCAAAACTAGAATTAAAATGCTAATGGTATATGAAAAGAGACTATTGAGGCACTATGATTTCACCCTCTAGCCGCTAGGGGCTCGAGCGAGCCATTATAATCGGAACAACTAAAAATAAAAATAAAGGAAGACAAAGATAAAGTGAGAAGAGAGGTGAGAAGAGGAGAGATTGCTCGGTCGTAGACTGTGTGCAGGACAATCTTCTTTAAATGGGGGTTGGATGGAGGTTTGAAGTGAAAGGTCTAGTTAGCCATCATCTTTACAAACTTCTTTGATTGGATTTTGATATAAAACTATCTACCAGTCTGTTCTTTTTTGCTTATGTTCAACTCCAAAGCTGCCTGAAAAAGTTCTTCCAGCAGTCGTTACCTGCAAGCACTCTTGATTTGCAGCATCTTCGACGCATGGGATGTTCTTTTCACTCTAAGATACTCATCAAATCTGCCAGTTAAATTTCGTGGTCCATCTTTCCTGCTGCAGACGCCTGTCAGCAATGCTATGAAGTAGGAATTCCCTCAAGCTGTCCGAGGTTTTGCAACCGGCCCTTCTCTCCATTAATTACAATTTCTAACTTACGTCTTTGGTCACCCAGTGATTTGTCAAACTCTGGAGCAATCAGGAGCCTGCAACCTTCTCGATTGCCGCCCATAATTAAATTGATTATATTAGCCAATAAGAGAAGGTTCTTTCTTAACCAGCCCTTCTTTGATTGTCCCAGCCAATCACAAATTGGCATTCTATGTGCTTCCAGCTTTTACCATCAACACTTTCTTTTTTATATGAGGCTTTTCGGCACCCCATTTTTTCTTTTCTCAGTAACACTCACTATTAAAGTTAGCTTTGAGACAAATCATTTTTCCTAATATTGACATGCATGATTAGTAACACCCCCATGGATGCTCCCTAAAAACCTACTCTCTTCTCTTCCTTACCCTCGCCTTCTCTTCCTCCTCTTAACCCATGCTGTCTCCTCCACCTCTTCCCATATCAGTACAACAGAATACTAAATTGGATGTATGAGTTATCTGTCTACCAATGGAAGGGCTGTCAGAATGTCTATACTGAAGAACGCTATTAATCTCACACATTTAATTTTGTAATTCATGAGTCAAAAGCTATTGCTCAGTCTGTGGTGCCTCCAAGGAAAGGTATCCATGTTTTTTATGACCTGAAAGAATAAGTTGCTGATTTGTGGTGGTGCATCTAATGAGTATGGCCTCTTTACCTGCAGATTCGATGTCCTCACCTCTCTTCAGAGCTTGAGATAGAGAATTCCCTCATCTCCAACTTCTACTGTATCAGGATGCTGTTACTGCTTCTCTTCCACACTTAAGTAATTGTCAGAACTGACTTTACCTTCTTTTATACCTACATGAATACATAATCCTTATCAACTTGTGTCCATAACGAATTATAGGGGTGACAGCAAAGCTTAAAGAGCTGACGGCAAACAGCTGTTCAAATCAAAGACCTGCCCCAAGACCTCGGCGGTCTCAACTTTACAAGCTCTCCTCAACCAGAGGTTTGGCCCAATAATTGGTTACCTGAGGCTAAATCTCTTGCTGAGGAAAGCCTCAGCTTTTTTATATATGCAGCTGGGACTAACTAAACTGGCAGTTGCAAGCCGCAGGCCAAAAAGATTGGCTTGATCTAGTGACACACTCAGACTACTGATGCAGGCATGAGTCTATGCTTGTGATGTTTCAAATTCATGTTTTGTAGATAAATGTTCAACTTAAAGATTCTCCTCGTGTCTAACTAGGAGTTTTTTACCATGAAAAAGCTGTTCACTTTTTGGCTAAATGGATGAGGAATTTCAGGTTTATCTATCAAATTGCTTTTTTCAGTGTGTTCTTTCTCTTTTTGTGATCTGAATACAATTTATTTCTAATATTAATTTTTTTATACATTCCGGTATGTGATTTATTTCTCTTTTTTGTGATCTGAATACATTATAATATAGATGAATATATATCTTGTTTATTGCATGTGGTTTTATAACATAACAAGGCAGAACTGAAAATATTAATGGATTGCTATCTCGACCTTGCAGTCTTCTGAAAGGTCTGATGGTGTTCTTATAACTTTTGTAGAATGCAAGTGATAGAACATCAATGTTCAAAAGAGATGACACAAAATAGGTTAGAATGGAGGTGTAAGATCGATGTTGCTGACTGCAAATTGTTGGGAGATGGTGCTACTTGATTATTATGATTGTGATTATTGTTCTCGTTGTTGTATTGTTTGCAAGATAATGTACCTTGGTGTATGCTTTTTGCAGATGATGTAGTTTTAATTGATGAGAGTAAAGTAGGTTTAAATGCGAAATTAGAATTGTAGAGGGTTGCTCTAGAATCAAAAGGTTTTAAAATAAGTAGGACTAAGACCGAGTGCATGGAATTTAATTTTAAGGAAGGTAGAACTATAGATAGAGCCCTAGTTGAAATAGATGGGCAAGAAGTGCCAAGGTGTGATCAATTTCGTTACTTAGGATCCTTTTTCCATAAAGAAGGGGATATTGATAGGGATGTGGTGCATAGGATAAATGCGGGGTGGGTAAAGTGGAGGGCAGCCTCGGGAGTGTTGTGTGATAAGCGGGTTCCAAAAAGACTTAAAGGCAAGTTCTATAGGACGGCTATTAGGCCTGCAATACTCTATGGAGCGGAGTGCTGGGCACCAAAGAGGAGTCATATAGATAAGTTGAATGTAGCCGAAATGAGAATGTTGAGGTGGATGAGTGGGATAACTAGGAGAGATAGGATTAGAAATGAATATATTCGTGAGAGCCTAGGAGTAGCGCCTTTAGGGGAGAAGCTGAGGGAATGTAGGTTGCGGTGGTATGGGCATATGCAAAGAAGACCTTTAGATGCCCCTGTGAGAAGATTAGAAGGGATACAGGTAAACGATGCTAAAAGAGGGAGATGGAGACCTAAGAGAACTTGGATGGAGTTAATAAGAAAGGATTTGACTTTATTATCTCTTACAAAAGAGGTAGCCCAAAACAGGTTGGAATGGAGGAGTAGGATCCGTGTCGCCGACCCCAAATAGTTGGGAAAAGGTGCTAATTGATTATGATTATGATTATGATTGTTGTGTTGTTTGCTTCATTGATATTTGACTTTCGGTGTTGCTAGGATATCTAACAAGATACCGTCCTCCCTTATGTGGCAAGAAAAGTGACAAACAGCCTTGGGCATTCTTGAGGTAATCTTATGCAGAGTTTACTGAAATTGGCAGAGGATTTATTATTTGCTAATTGATTTAAAATTTTGCTTGGTGTTATTGCAGGAATCTACTGGGAAGCTTTTGTTCAGATTTCAGGTATTGGGATCTGAGTCTAAGCACATCTAGTTGTGAATCATTCAACTCCACTTTTTTGGAGCTTACCAGGACTGTGCACTGAAGATAAATTTATTGGATTTCTATTCTCTAGTTTATGCATTGTTTTCTTTGTACTGATTGGGCAGCCTTTGATGTTACACTTTGTGAGACCTACGGACAGTAAGACAGTGGTGGTTTCAGCCAAGAAATTGAGAAGTTATTCCCTGCGCGCCGCCGTGCATGGGAATAGTGTGCTCATCACCAATGGGTGATGGGCACGTCTCCTTGCTTGTGGGTCCCTTTATGGTAATCGTTACAAGCAGGGGAGAGGTGCCTATCACCCATTGGTGATCAGCACACTATTCCCCCTGCGCGGCGCGTAGCCAATAATTTTCCCAAGAAATTGGCATTGCGGCACTTGTTGTCTTCTCTTTCTTAATTTTGAATATGATGTAGTTTACTGCCAACCTTTCCCTCCGGAGATATAGCCTTCATTAGGGAGTTTTTTTCCATATTACCTGGTGCCAATTTTCATTTTTCCATATTACCTGGTTTTTCCTGTGAAATTTCATATGACCTAGAATCAGCACCTAGAGTACCGAAAATACCATTCTTTTATATTTTTAGTGCCTTTTGTATCCCAAATCCTTCGTTCTTCCCAAAATTAGCAATTTACGTGAGCATCAAGTTAGGGAAGAAGACATTTCGGCAAAAGTCTGTCCATCATCGCGGTTCAAATCACCGCCGGCGCTGTCCAGACCAGAAAAAAAAAATTTCATGTCAAAAAACTATAAAAAATGCAGGAAAGACGAGAAAAATTCTATGATGAAGGGATTTTGATGTAAGAGCAGCGGGGAAGCCCTCCAACTACAAAAATTAAGATCTCCATATAAAGAAACACATTTAAAAGTCACCCATTAGTACTCGACCACTCGTGGACATCAAATAAGAGGATAAAAATAGGCAAAAATATGAAATACTCGTCGGCGGGCGACAAGTTCAATTTATATATCTTTCAGTGACCCTAATGAAATAGAAGATGAGGAAAAATAAGGAAAAAAAAGACAAAACGGATAAAAAATGAGGGAGTTATTATATTTTGAAGAATACAGTAAAATCGTGTTGTCAAAGACACGACTTGAATTTGAGTCGTGTATTCGATAACACGATTTTATATATCTTTCTATAACCCTAATGAAATTGAAGAGGAGGAAAAATAAGGAAGAACACAAAAAAATTGACAAAAATGGATAAAAATAAATGAGTTATGATATTTTGAAGAATATAGTAAAATCGTGTTGTCGAAGATACGACTTGAATTTGAGTCATGTCTTCGATAACACGATTTTATATATCTTTCTGTAACCTTAATGAAATTGAAGAGGAGGAAAAATAAGATAAAACGCAAAAAAAATTAGCAAAAACGGATAAAAAATGAACGAGTTATGATATTTTGAAGAATACAGTAAAATTGTGTTGTCGAAGATATGACTTGAATTTGAGTCATGTCTTCGATAACACGATTTTATATATCTTTCTGTAACCTTAATGAAATTGAAGAGGAGGAAAAATAAGAAATAACTCAAAAAAAATTGGCAAAACGGATAAAAAATGAACGAGTTATGATATTTTGAAGAATACAGTAAAATCGTGTTGTCGAAGACACGACTTGAATTTAAGTCATGTCTTTGATAACACAATTTTATATATTTTTCTGTAACCTTAATGAAATTGAAGAGGAGGAAAAATAAGGAAGAACGCAAAAAAAATTGGCAAAAATGGATAAAAAAATGAACGAGTTATGATATTTTGAAGAATACAGTAAAATCGTGTTGTCGAAGATATGACTTGAATTTGAGTCATGTCTTCGATAACGGATTTTATATATCTTTCTGTAACCTTAATGAAATTGAAGAGGAGGAAAAATAAGAAAGAACGCAAAAAAATTTGGCAAAAACGGATAAAAAGTGAATGAGTTATGATATTTTGAAGAATATAGTAAAATCGTGTTGTCGAAGACACGACTTGAATTTGAGTCATGTCTTCGATAACACGATTTGATATATTTTTCTGTAACCTTAATGAAATAGAAGAGGAGGAAAAATAAGGAAGAACGCAAAACAAATTGGCAAAAACGGATAAAAAATGAACGAGTTATGCTATTTCCAAGAAATGAACGACTTACATTTTAGTCGTGTCTTCGACAACACGAAAATACTGTAATTTTCAAAATATCATAACTCGCTCATTTTTTATCCGTTTGTGCCCATTTTTTTGTTCTTCCTTATTTTTTCTTTTCTTCGACCTCATGAAGATATATTAGGACAAGAAAGTAAGAAAAAATAAGAAGAAAGAGGAAAGTGGATGCCTTGCCAGAAATCTTTAACTTTCCTCTTTCTTCTTATTTTTTCTTACTTTATTGTCACTATATCTTCATGAGGTCGAAGATGAGAAAAAATGAGGAAGAACAAAAAAAATGGGTAAAAAAAATAAAAAATGAGCGAATTATAACATTTTGAAGAATGCAGTAAAATCGTGTCGTCGGAGACACGACTTGCATTTTAGTCGTGTCTTCGACAACACGAAAATAATGCAATTTTCAAAATATCATAAATCGCACATTTTTTATCCATTTTTACCCTTTTTTTTCTTCCTCATTTTTTCTCATCTTCGACCTCATGAAGATATATCTTCCATTCTTGCAACTTTCCTCTTTCTTCTTATGTTTTCTTACTTTCTTGTCCTAATATATCTTTATGAGGTCGAAGAGGAGAAAAAATAAGGAAGAACAAAAAAAATGGCAAAAACGGATAAAAAATGAGCGAGTTATGACATTTTAAAAATTCTAATTCAAGTCGTGTCTTTGAAGACACGACTTGAATTCAACTCATGCCTTCGACGACACGATTTTACTGGAATGTTTAAAATATCATAACTCACTCATTTGTTATCCGTTTTTGCCTATGTTTTTTGCGTTATTCTTTGTTTTTCCTCCTCTTCCATTTCATTAAGATCACAAAAAGATATATAATTTGAACTTGTCGCTCGCCGACGAGTATTTCATGATTTTGCCCATTTTTATCCTTTTATTTCATGTCCAAGAGCGGTCGAACACTAATGGGTGACCTTTATATGTGTTTCTTTACATGTAGATCTTAATTTTTGTAGCTGGGCGGGCTTCCCCGCTACTATTACATCAAAATCCATTCATCCCGCTAGTTTTTTCGCTTTTTAGCATGAATATTACCTTTCCCGATTTGGACGGCGCTGGCGATGATATGGGCGGAGATGCCAGACGAAATGCCTTCTTCTCCGACTAAAAGCGAGCTTCTCCGGGTACTTCCTAAGATTTCAGGCAATATGGAAAAACTTAGAGTGTAGGTGCTTATACAGTTATACCTAAACCTAAAGGTATTTTGGGTACTTTTCGGATCATATGGGAGAAAGAAAAAGATTCCTGGTGATATGGGACACCCAAAGTTGGCGCCAGGTCATGTGTAAAGAGCCCTTCATTAGGGGATAAATGCAACAAGCATGACTATCTTGTCAATCAGAGGTTAGCTTTTAACACACGGGCGCAGGTATGAGTCCATTCTTATGAACTAGCGTTTAATTTGCCTTTGTCTCTAGCGTTTATTTGCCTTTGTTAACAAAGGCAAATAAATCATGTATGTTAATTGGTAACTTGAGGCTAAATCTCTTGCTGAGGAAAGCTTCGGCTTTTTTATATTTGCAGTTGGAACTAACTAGACTGGCAGTTGCAAGCCGCAGTTCGAAAGCTTGGCTTGGTCTAGTATGCACTCAGGCTACGGATGCAGGTATGAGTCCATTCTTATGATGTTTCAAATTCATAGTTTATATATAAATGTTCAACTTATAGATTTTCCTCGGGCCTAACTAGGAGTTTTTGCCCATAAAAAGTTGTTCGCTTTTTTGCTAAATGGTTGAGGAATTTCAGGTTTATCTATCAAATTGCTAGTATGTTTTTTTTCTTTCTTTTCTTTTTATTTGAACACAATTATCTTCCAGTATGTAATTTTTTAAATACATTCCAATATGTAACTTAATTCTATATTTTGATTCTTGCATGTGATTAATATATAACGAAAAGGCAGAACTTAATACTTCCTCGTTCCGAAATATTTTATTCATTTGGAAATTACCTCTCTTTTGAAATATGGTATGCATTTTAAAATTATCTTTGTTTTAAAATATTGTGTAAATTTGGCCTAGTCCCTCCTCTCTCTTCTCTCCTCCCTAGTGCTCCCTCTACCCCCTTCCTCCTCTCTACTGCCGCCGCCACCACCACCCTTTGCTCCACCCCCGTCACACCCCCACCAGGTCCCTCTTCACCGGCGTCGTCGAGGATGGGCTGCGTCAAGCACCTCTGCCCGCCCCTAATGGTGGCGTCAACTTCACCATCGCCGCCTTCACCATCCCCTCCGACATCCCATCGGTGACTCCATCACCGTCAACGGAACCTGCCTCACCGTCGCCACATTTGACCTTTCTGAATCTGACTTCACCGTTGGGCTGGCCCGGAGACCCTCCACCAGACCTCTCTGATGGAGCTCCAAGCTGGGTCGTTCGTCAATCTGCCGTCGACGTGGATGGGCGGGCATTTTGTTCAAGGGCATGTTGATGGCACTAATGAGATCATGTCGATGGAGCCGGAGGAGGACTTGCGTGGATAAAGGTGACGACTTCGCCAGAGCTATTCTTTGTTATCGTGCCAAAGGGGTTCATTGCCTTCGATGGGACAAGCTTGAGGGTGGTGAACCTGTGAGGAAGAAGAAGATTAGATTGGGGTTTTTGGGTTGGGGGGAGGTACTGTCACGTGAGTTTCTTGTGGTACTGCTAACTTGACCGTAGTCTCCTGAAAGGTCTGATAATGTTTTTAAAACTTTTGTGGAATGCAAATGATATAATCTTTTTGTTGCCTATTGTTCTTATTTTTGTTGTTTGCTTCATTGATATTTGACATTCAGAATTTTCATGATATTCAACACAATACCATTCTCACTGTTGTTGTTTTAATTAGTCTCCTAATTTTACTCGCAAGTGTACGAATCGGATTTGCAGTATAATCGCACAATTCTTACGAGGTCGAACCCACAGGGACTTGTGTAGCGGAATTCTAATTCGAAGAATAGATTATTACCCTTGTTGAAGAATTAAATTGATTTGATTCACTACAACTACGATTAATCTAAGACTTAATGCAATTAAACAGCTTTAACTAAGAAATTAATCTAAAGGCAATTAAATAATCTATGAAAAAGAAACTAATTGACAAATAAAAATTGAAACTTTAATCAAGAATTTAAGACACTAGGGCATAAGAATCAGCACATGACAATCATAGGAATATTTCTTTTAAAATCAGCAATTGTTTTCACGATTATCTCGTAGAGAATTGGAATTCAATCTATTCTCCTACGGAAAATTTCAGCATTAAAGCATATAGATTTTTAAATAGAGTTTTGCATTCTCTTGCATATCAATAGATGAGATTCAAATCATTAGCTGTATCCATTATACGATGAATCACAGGTAATACCCAAATATCATATTCAACATATAATCCAATGCAATTAATTTGAGAATAGCAATCGTTAAAACGCATTAATTTAGACAAAACAACTGCATCGCATAAATACTATTCCTACAACTAATCATGGCTTCATCTCAGCCCTAGACAGGGATTTAGCTACTCATGCTATAGAAATTAACTGCAAAAATAATGAAATTCATTTGCATTAAAGGTAAAATCAACTTACAAGACTTTTTGAATAATAGAAAATAAACCAGAAGTACTGTTCCTCTTCCCGGCGGACTACTGTTCACAGGTTCCTCTTCTCGAAATTACTGTTCACAGCCACAGTTCAATACAAACTCGATCTTCAAATCACACCAACACAGCAGATGAAATCCAAAGCAGAAAGAAAAAAACATGAAACTAAATTTTGAAACTGGAAAAAACTTTTCTGTTCTTCTCTCCCTCTCGAACTGCCGGCCCTCTCTGTTTTTATACAGAGAACTCCTCTTGCTTTCTTTCTCCAATCAGAACCATCAATCTCGTCAGAAAAATCCCACCTTCGGTGTGCTTTCCAAATCAGTCGCTTTGCATCTCGATTCAGATTCAATTTCGTCCAATTGCAAAGGAAAAATTCCAATTTTGAACACCCAATACAGAGCCCAAAACATAAATCTTTCCTTTCTGAGACCTTCCAAATCAGTCACCGATTCGAGATCCTCCTCCTCAAATCGGCCTCCAACCTCGCCGTGAGCTCCACCGCCGTCGTCCTGTGTTGCCAGAATCCAGACCCGCTGCCGCTGTCATCAGACCATCGCGCTCCGCCGTGTTCTTCGAGTGAACCATGGTCGCCGTCGTTTCTGATTTCGCCGTCGCCTCGCCATCTCCTTTGCCGTCGTCGCCAAGCCCAGCTGCGCCGTCATCGACCTCCTCCGTCGCCGTGATGATGTCCGCCGTAAGCCTCCGCCGCCGTCAGCCGCTCTCCACCGGGACCCAGCGCCGAGCTTCTGCTGTCATTGGCCTCTCGAGCAGAGCTCGAGAGAGCTCTGTTCCTTATCCCGACTGAACAGAACACCCGAGGCTCGGGTGTTGTTTTTTTTTTTATTTTTTATTTTTTTTTTAATGAACCGGACCATTGAACCGGTCCGGATTTCTTTCTTTTCTTTTTTTTTTCTTTTCTTCCAATTAAACCCGTCGAAGCAACCTCATCCGCTAGATCAAATCTGAATGGCTCTTATCTTAATGCGGCGCCCGTCTTCTTCATCAGTGAACATCAACGGATCAGATCTTTTCTGCACGTGATCTCAGATCTTGGGTCACTTTGGCATTTCAAAACCCGTCTAACGGCTTCACTTTTGGCTGTTCAGCAGTACGAGCATGCGAACCTGTACAAAATAAAACATGTCCCAAATTAGACGCACCAAATATTTATAAAATTACAGAACAATGTTAAATTGAGCAATTTAGCGAGCCTTATTTAATTAATTCCTAATTACTTAGAAAATTACCAAAATTCACTTTATTCCTTGTTTTAATTAGAAAACATGACTAACAAATAGGTAAAAAGGCATATAAAAATGTGTATTTTTCATGCTTAACAAATACCCCCAAACCTAGATTTTGCTAGTCCTCAAGCAAAACACAAAAGAAAAATAATAAAACTACTCAAAAAAAAAAATGCCACTGTCGTAGGGAATCACGATTGCATTTAGCATATGCAACAAGCCTTTTAAACCCCAGGTGTCCCTGGCTGGACGAGTGAAGTCTCGTGAGGGTTTGCAGCCATGCTACCCACAAACATGTATTTATAAAACTAACCTTATTCTTTATCTAAATGAGAAAGAAGTCAACTAAACACTTCAAAACACAAAACCTATTATCCCTTTAAATACACACTGCAATACTTAAGAAAACTAACCACACGTACTTGCATTTATAATCAACTGGAATATAGAAGCGCTCAAGTAAGTGGTTTTATTCTACACCTTCATCTTGGAAATTTCTGCTCAATATGATATAGCATGATACTTTAAATAATAGAAAGTGTAGAACATTGTAGCAATACACTCTAAAATTCTGTTTTACACAGATCCAGTGTTACCCATTAACCAAAGAACATCAGAATCTACATAGTCATCGTAATCTTTAGGTTCATGATAGCACAGATGCTTGCGCGCCTCCTTCGGGTCCAACATTCTAGATTTGAGAGGATAATACACCATAGACTTTTTTTTTTTTTTCATTAGGACTGTGTAAGGCCTGACTTCAAGATGCTTAGGTTTAGCAATGACTCAGGCCAATGACTCCCAGCCATTTGGCTTAGGGCATTAGGTTTTAAGATGGACCACTTCGGACCTGAGCATCAGCCTAAGTTAATCCTATAATAGTCAAGCAGCCCCTTTCTTTTATTCATTTTGTTTTCATTTTTCGCATTTTTTTTTTCAGCATATATATTTTCAAGCACATCTTTATTCTGTCCAGGCTGTATTATACTCTCAACCTATTTCCGGTTCCAAGCCCTTGCCATAGCCAAGTAAATGGTCTATCATGATCGTTTAAGCTCAACAGACAACCACATATCATCCAATGACTGACTAAAGACATCCCACTGAAGATTAGTATTCAACAAATCTCTAGAAGGTATTACTTTATGTAACTGGTGTGTGTGAGTGAGTTTTATTAGCTCAAGCACTTGATCCAAGAGGACTGTAACAGAATGCTATTTCTCAGTTAAGTGACTCTATCCTCCAGTATACTTACTCACACTTCCAATGTAAATTAATCTCTTAAAAATTGAAGTATGCATCACGAAGGGACAAACTACCAAAACCTATAAAAATACTAACAAACAACCTAAAAACTTTTTTTTTTTTTTAATAATTTTTTTTTTTTTTTTTTATTTTTTATTTTTTTTTAATGAACTGAAAAATTCAAAACAAGCAAGAAAATAACTTAAGATATCCTAAACAAATATCTTCCTATACCCCCAAACCTGCATGAAACATTGTCCTCAATGTAAAAATATATAAAATAAATACTGAGGGAAAGAAATAGACGAGGGAAGGAAAGATAGTACCTGCACTCCACTGAAACGCTATAGTATCTATCAACATGAAAAGAACAAGTGAAGCACAAGAATAACATAAAAAAATAAGCACAAAAATAAAAATTCTAAAAACCTGGGTTGCCTCCCAGTAGCGCTAAGTTTTACGTCTTCAGCCAGACACAGCTATTAATCATTACATGGCAATTGGGACACTACAAGTAATTGTTCATCAGGAAAAGATTCAGTTATGGGCAATGATTCATCAGTAAAATCAACTATCAACCTAGATAAGTGGTCGGCTACAACATTTTCGGAACCTTTCTTATCCCGAATTTCAATATCAAATTCCTGTAGCAATAATATCCATCGGAGAAGTCTAGGTTTAGCATCTTTTTTAGATAAAAGATACTTCAATGCAGCATGATCCGAATAGATATAGACCTTCGATCCCAATAAGTAAGACCGAAACTTATCTAGAGCAAAGACTACTGCCAGTAATTCTTTTTCAGTTGTAGAATAATTAAGTTGAGCATCATTCAATGTTTTACTGGCATAGTAAATCACATGGGGAAGTTTATTAATTCGCTGCCCCAACACAGCACCAATAGCATAATCAGAGGCGTCGCACATTATCTCAAAAGGTAGGCTCCAATCAGGTGGCCGAATAATAGGTGCAGATGTTAACTCTGATTTGAGTTTCTGAAAGGCATTATTGCAAGCATCATCAAAGACAAATGGTGTATCTTTTGCAAGAAGATTACACAAAGGTCTTGAAATTTTACTAAAGTCTTTAATGAATCTTCTGTAAAATCCAGCATGGCCTAAAAATGATCTGATTTCTTTCACAGTTCGTGGTGGTGGAAGATGTGAAATCAAATCAACTTTAGCTTTATCAACTTCAATGCCTTTATTAGATATAATATGCCCAAGAACAATTCCTTTTTGAACCATAAAATGACATTTCTCCCAGTTAAGCACCAGATTCTTCTCTTTACACCTCACTAACACTAAAGATAGATGGTGCAGACATTCATCAAAATTGGACCCAAAGACAGAAAAATCGTCCATGAATACCTCTAAAAATCGCTCTACCATGTCAGAGAAAATGCTCAACATGCACCTTTGAAAGGTAGCAGGTGCATTGCATAGGCCAAAGGGCATGCGACGGTAGGCAAAGGTACCAAAAGGACACGTGAAAGTGGTCTTTTCTTGGTCTTCAGGGGCTATGGGAATTTGGTTATAACCAGAATAACCATCAAGGAAGCAATAATATTCATGTCCCGCTAACCTTTCCAGCATTTGGTCAATGAAAGGAAGGGGAAAATGATCTTTTCTTGTCAAAGCATTCAACTTCCTATAATCAATACAGACACGCCAACCCGTTTGAACTCGAGTTGGCACTAACTCATCAGCATCATTTTTCACTACAGTTATGCCAGACTTTTTCGGCACAACTTGAACAGGACTTACCCATTTACTATCAGAGATTGGGTAGATAACTCCTACATCTAAAAGTTTAAGGATTTCAGCTCGAACAACTTCTTGCATTACAGGGTTAAGACGCCTTTGGGATTCACGAGAAGGCTTGGCATCATCCTCCAAATGAATTCTGTGCATAACAATAGAGGGACTGATGCCTTTAATATCTGCAATGGTCCACCCTATGGCTTCTTTGTGCTTTACAAGAACGTCAAGTAATTTACGCTCTTGAGCCACATCTAGGTCAGCTGCAATAATGACAGGTAAGGACTCAGCATGACCTAAATAAGCATATTTCAGAGTATCAGGCAGTGGTTTCAGGTCTAATTTAGGTGGCTCAACACTAGATGGAACTACTGGTGATGATGATAAGGCAAGAGGTTCCACTTTTGGTTGCCACCTTTCAGTACTCATCAAAGGTACAGACTCAAGCAGTGAGTTTACTTGTTCAATTGACTGATCGATATCAAATTCACAACCAAAATGTGTTAAGCAGGCCTCTAAAGGATCTTGGGAATGTGTTTGAAGAAATGTTTCATGGACAAGTGTTTCAATCAGGTTTATTTCATTCACATCATCCATGTCAGGTGGTTGTTTACTGATGTCAAAGATGTTCAATTCCACCTTCATATTCCCAAAAGAAATTTGCATCACTCCATTTCTGCAATTAATGATAGCATTAGATGTAGCTAGAAATGGACGACCCAAAATGACCGGTATTTGCCCACTTATGTTCGGAACAGGTTGAGTATCAAGGACAACAAAGTCCACAGGAAAATAAAATGTATCAACCTTAATCAGAACATCTTCAACAACACCTCGAGGAATTTTAACCGAACGGTCAGCTAATTGAAGTGTCATTGTCGTGGGTTTTAGTTCTCCAAGACCTAATTGCATATACACAGAGTAAGGCAATAAATTCACACTTGCCCCCAGATCTAACAAGGCTTGCTCAATCTGATGTTTCCCTATCATGCATGAAATTGTGGGACAACCAGGGTCCTTATATTTGATAGGAAATTTACATTGAATGACAGAGCTGACTTGTTCTGCTAGAAACGCCTTTTTAGGAACATTATTTTTCTTTTTAACAGAGACTAGATCTTTCAAAAATTTTGCATATGAAGGCACTTGTTGGATTGCATCTAGAAAAGGAATGTTTATTTGCACTTGTTTAAACACTTCTAGAATGTCTCCATATTGTGCACCTTTTTTAGGGTTGACTAGTCTTTGCGGATAAGGTGCCCTAGGTACAAAATTCCTAGGTGGAGAATCACTGTCGACAGTTGGAGAAGAATCTTTAGTCTCTATTTCAGTCTTAGTGTTCTCACCTTCTTCTTTTTCAGGAGTTTCAATTTTATTATCAATTTGCTTCCCAGACCTAAGGGTAATGACTGATTGAACATGTTCCTCATTCTGTGAAGAATTAGAGCTACTGCCAATGGAGAATTGGCCCTTCTGGTTAGGCACAGGTTGACTAGGAAATCTCCCTCTCTCTCTTTCTGCTAATTGAGTAGCCAATTGACCAACTTGAGTCTCTAACTTAGCAATTGCTTGAGTATTCATGTGTGTAGAGTTCTTCATCTCAAGCATAGCTTGATTAGTTGACTGAATGACTTGGCTTGTAGATTGGATGAAAGATTTGAGAGTGTCCTCCAACGAGGATTGTTTTTGAGTAAGACCCTGAGATTGAGTGACAGGTTGTTGATATTGGGTAGGAGGTTGAGACAAAGCTGGATAAGGTGGGTTATTCTGCCTAAACTGATTATGCATGGGTTGCATAGGCTGCCCACCTACATTCATAGGTGGTTGACTTTGTCTCCAGGAGAAATTTGGATGATTTCTCCAACTTGAATTGTAAGTTTCAGAGAAAGGATTGCCTGTCGGCTTCCCATAATTGTTTAGAACATTGACTTGTTCTGCATAACACTCTGGATAAGTATTCATTGAAGGACAATTCAGAGATGTATGCATCGGACTAGCACACACAGAGCATGCTTCATTCATGTTGAGGGCATTGATGCTTCGGTTCAAACTTAGGGCATCTATTTTCTTGGTTAGCGCATCGAGTTTGACCTTAACATCTACGTCATCTTTGATTTCGTAGAGACCTCCCTTCTTAGGAGCTTGATGTTGTCTCTCCCTATGACCTGCAAAATCCCACTGTTGGGACCTTTCAGCTAATCGCTCTAAGAAGTTATAAGCAGCTTCACCTCCTAAGTCTAAGAAAGCACCGCCATTCATTGATTCAATCATGTTGCGGTGTGTTTGAGTTAAGCCATTGTAAAAGTGTTGTATTAACCTCCATGTTTCAAACCCATGATGTGGACATTTTAGTAAAAGGTCTTTAAATCTTTCCCAACTCTCATAAAATTTTTCATTTTCATCTTCCATAAAGTCAGTGATTTCTCTCTTTAATTCATTGGTTTTGGCCATTGGGAAGAATTTGGACAAGAATTTACTCACCAACATATCCCATGTTGTGACAGAGTCAGTGGGAAGAGAATTTAACCACGCCTTGGCCTTGTCCTTCAAAGAGAAGGGGAAAAGGCGCAGACGAACAGACTCATCAGAGAAGTCTATGAACCTAAATGTTGCACAAATTTCTAGAAAATCTTTTACATGCATGTAAGGATCCTCTCTGTTAAGACCATGATAATTTGGCAAAAGTTGAATTATCTGGGGTTTTAGTTCAAAATGTTTTGCAGAGGTTGCAGGCAACACTATGCAAGATGGAGGGTTGATTGTGATCGGAGAAAATAACTCCCTCAGAGATTTCTCAGGTTGATCTTCCATTTTAAATGAAAGATCAATTTTAGTTTCACTATTCTCTAAAGGATTAGAATTATTGCTAACCAGACGCAGTGTGTGATCACGTGTCCACGTGGTCATCCACTGTCAATCAACTCTCACGTGTTGAAATTTTTAATTTTTTAATTTTTAATTTTTTTATTTTTTTATTTTTGACCTAAAATTAACTGCAAGGGTAAAATTAGTCTTAGAATTTGATTTCCTACAAGTCCCCGGCAACGGCGCCAAAAACTTGTTGTTGTTTTAATTAGTCTCCTAATTTTACTCGCAAGTGTACGAATCGGATTTGCAGTATAATCGCACAATTCTTACGAGGTCGAACCCACAGGGACTTGTGTAGCGGAATTCTAATTCGAAGAATAGATTATTACCCTTGTTGAAGAATTAAATTGATTTGATTCACTACAACTACGATTAATCTAAGACTCAATGCAATTAAACAGCTTTAACTAAGAAATTAATCTAAAGGCAATTAAATAATCTATGAAAAAGAAACTAATTGACAAATAAAAATTGAAACTTTAATCAAGAATTTAAGACACTAGGGCATAAGAATCAGCACATGACAATCATAGGAATATTTCTTTTAAAATCAGCAATTGTTTTCACGATTATCTCGTAGAGAATTGGAATTCAATCTATTCTCCTACGGAAAATTTCAGCATTAAAGCATATAGATTTTTAAATAGAGTTTTGCATTCTCTTGCATATCAATAGATGAGATTCAAATCATTAGCTGTATCCATTATACGATGAATCACAGGTAATACCCAAATATCATATTCAACATATAATCCAATGCAATTAATTTGAGAATAGCAATCGTTAAAACGCATTAATTTAGACAAAACAACTGCATCGCATAAATACTATTCCTACAACTAATCATGGCTTCATCTCAGCCCTAGACAGGGATTTAGCTACTCATGCTATAGAAATTAACTGCAAAAATAATGAAATTCATTTGCATTAAAGGTAAAATCAACTTACAAGACTTTTTGAATAATAGAAAATAAACCAGAAGTACTGTTCCTCTTCCCGGCGGACTACTGTTCACAGGTTCCTCTTCTCGAAATTACTGTTCACAGCCACAGTTCAATACAAACTCGATCTTCAAATCACACCAACACAGCAGATGAAATCCAAAGCAGAAAGAAAAAAACATGAAACTAAATTTTGAAACTGGAAAAAACTTTTCTGTTCTTCTCTCCCTCTCGAACTGCCGGCCCTCTCTGTTTTTATACAGAGAACTCCTCTTGCTTTCTTTCTCCAATCAGAACCATCAATCTCGTCAGAAAAATCCCACCTTCGGTGTGCTTTCCAAATCAGTCGCTTTGCATCTCGATTCAGATTCAATTTCGTCCAATTGCAAGGGAAAAATTCCAATTTTGAACACCCAATACAGAGCCCAAAACATAAATCTTTCCTTTCTGAGACCTTCCAAATCAGTCACCGATTCGAGATCCTCCTCCTCAAATCGGCCTCCAACCTCGCCGTGAGCTCCACCGCCGTCGTCCTGTGTTGCCAGAATCCAGACCCGCCGCCGCTGTCATCAGACCATCGCGCTCCGCCGTGTTCTTCGAGTGAACCATGGTCGCCGTCGTTTCTGATTTCGCCGTCGCCTCGCCATCTCCTTTGCCGTCGTCCCCAAGCCCAGCTGCGCCGTCATCGACCTCCTCCGTCGCCGTGATGATGTCCGCCGTAAGCCTCCGCCGCCGTCGGCCGCTCTCCACCGGGACCCAGCGCCGAGCTTCTGCTGTCATTGGCCTCTCGAGCAGAGCTCGAGAGAGCTCTGTTCCTTATCCCGACTGAACAGAACACCCGAGGCTCGGGTGTTGTTTTTTTTTTATTTTTTATTTTTTTTTTCAATGAACCGGACCATTGAACCGGTCCGGATTTCTTTCTTTTCTTTTTTTTTCTTTTCTTCCAATTAAACCCGTCGAAGCAACCTCATCCGCTAGATCAAATCTGAATGGCTCTTATCTTAATGCGGCGCCCGTCTTCTTCATCAGTGAACATCAACGGATCAGATCTTTTCTGCACGTGATCTCAGATCTTGGGTCACTTTGGCATTTCAAAACCCGTCTAACGGTTTCACTTTTGGCTGTTCAGCAGTACGAGCATGCGAACCTGTACAAAATAAAACATGTCCCAAATTAGACGCACCAAATATTTATAAAATTACAGAACAATGTTAAATTGAGCAATTTAGCGAGCCTTATTTAATTAATTCCTAATTACTTAGAAAATTACCAAAATTCACTTTATTCCTTGTTTTAATTAGAAAACATGACTAACAAATAGGTAAAAAGGCATATAAAAATGTGTATTTTTCATGCTTAACACTCACACATGTGCAAGAAAAGTGACAGGCAGCGTTGGGTGTTTGTGAGGTAACCTTATACAGAGTTTTCTGGAATTGGCAGAGGATTGGTTAGTTGTTAGTTGATGTAACATTTTGCTTGGTGTTCTTGGAGAAATATACTAGGCAGCTCCTATTCATAGTTCGGGTTCTAGGATCTGAGTGTCCAAATGAAGCACATATACTCGTGAATCATTCAACTCCACTTTTTTCTTACACCATGAATATGTACATTGAAGATACATTCATTAGATTTCTATTCTCTAGTTGATGCATTTTTTTCTCCGTACTCTGCTTGGGCAGCCTTTGGTATTAGACTGCGAGACCTACAGACATTAAGACTGGTTGTTTCAGCCAAGAAATCAATGTTGCGGCACTTGTGAAATTCTGTTTCTTAATTTTGAACATGATATGGTTTACTGACAACCTTTCCCTCAGCTATAGCCTTCATTTTGGGCTATATAGCAACAAGCATGACAATATTTTCATTTAGAGGAAGAGCATTTAACACATGGCACTTAACAAAGGCAAATAAATCAAGTATATAAAAAGACTAGCTCATCCCCCCTACAAAAAAGAAAAACAAAAACGAAAAGGAACAGTGCAATCTCTTCACTTTCCAAAAAAAAAGTGTCTGAGCTTTGTAGAAAGTAAGATACCTACGTGCTAAGAAACAAAGAAAGTGTCGCCAACTAACTGAAGTTAGTTATTTTGAAAAACTAAATAGGAAACTTAATATGTGGACTGGGGGAACGGGGATACCCATGAGAATTTTGGCGGTAAACTATATTGGTAACTACGGTAACAGTGATATGGTACAATAACAAAACAGGGGAACAATTCATAGATTTAAGCCCTGTTTAGTTGCCCAAAAAGAAGCTGAATTCTTAAAAAAGCTAATGATGAGGTTTTTTGTTATCAAATGCCTTTGTCTTCTTTTAAAAATTACATGAAGTGCCACCATGACCTAACTTCATCAAATGAAGTGAATTTTGGCCAACCAAACACCTTATTTCTTAAACCTAGATTCATTTCAAGAATTTGGATTTCCTACTCCAAAAAGTGCTAACCAAACAGAAGGAGATATACAGTTCATAGGGTACACTAGGTAAGAATTCTTATGTAAATTAATTCTATTCAATGGTCATGCACTAAAATTAACACACAGGCACTTAATTAAGCACAAGAGCAAAGATAATAATCTCTTCTCCCAAAAAGTAAATAGAACATACATATCCATAGTCAGGCATAAGCATGAATCGATTTATATATTTCATTTGCAATTCACATAGTCTATGCTCAAACACTAATAGAAAAGCAACAAACTTTAATCTGATTAAGCATAGAAAAAAGTTTTAAATCAATTCACATTAAGCACATACAAATAAAAATAGTCACAAAGCTAGGGCTTCATCATGCTTTGGAATAAATGAAACTAGCTAGACACAGAAGAAATAGAAAAACTCTAGTTTGTTGGATTCATGAGCGTGTGGAATTGAAACGCAAAATCCAAGACAACCTCTCTCATACCGAGCAACTTCCAAACAGAGTACGTCTACTATGTAATCCTACTTCCCATATTCGAGACATTCATCTCCGTCCTAAATTTAGTGTTCCCTTCTCTCATGTGCCTCTTAATCTTACTCCAAATCTGAGACGAGTGCAGGCCCTGCCGAATCCAAATATATTTGTTGCCGAATCCAATCCTAAGATGCCTTTGTTTTTTGGTCCAAATCTCACACGACTCTCACATTCCATTCTCGAGCTCACTTGAGAAAGATAGCTTCGAGATTGAGCTCAAGTTGACTGCGGGCTGATGTGAATAATCCCTGATTGAGCATGACTGCCTAGTTCCAGGTCGAATATGAACCAATTGAAGTGAACCCAACCTGAATTCCTTCTCAAACGAGCCTCTACATTAGATTGAATCTGAGCTACTATTCATCTTCTTCCCCACGAGCAATAGTTCCAGAGCAAGGGCTATTTTCCTTTTTTATTTCTTTTGTTCATTTAAAAAGAACCCGTCTTTGCCTTTAATGTAGATCAATGGCTTAGATTTTGTTCTCCCAACTTCGGCTTTAATGTTTTGTAATTGAGTATTTAAAACCCGTTGAAGCCTTTTTAACTGTAGAATCTTCCATATCTTGATCTCTTCCCATGAAAGCCAATTGTCGTACAATAATTCCAGTATCCGCAACTCGAGCTCTTTAAAATCTACACAAACAATTAAACTCAAAGTTAGATTCCCAATAAAATATAATCTCATTCAATACATTAAGTTCAGCTAAGTTTATCAATTGATCAATAAATTGATGTAAACTCTAAATATTCAACTAACAGAAATAAAGTATAATTACTCCTACTTTAATAGAAAATAACACTAGCAAATTAGGTCAAATAGGTATATAAATGTATATATTGCATGTATATTAAATACCCCCAAACCTACATTTTGTTTATCCACAATCAAACTAAAATGAAAACAAGAAAATAAATTAAAACCTAACTAATCCAGTTTCCAGGAAATCATGATTGCATTTAGCTTACGCAACAAGCCTTTAAACCCCTAACTTGAAGTAGTGGATGAGTTATAGCTTCGTGAGGGTTTGCAGTGAATCTACCCACAAAATTCAAAGTAAAGCAAAATCGAGAACCCTTCATTTCAACTTTAGAATACAATAAAGCTCCAAAACACTCAAGCACTCATTTTCAAAAATCGTTTGTTAAATATATTCATGACTAGTCCAAACGATTAGATTTCTCTTTATAGGAACTCTAAGCCAATGTGATACTTGAGTGTAGTATAGATAGAAGTTGAGGCACTCTGATTGGTCCTCCTTAATCATTGCAGTCGCTGCTGATGACATGGCGGCATCATCCTCTGGCATGAATTGATCCTCTGGCATGAATTGGTCAAGCCTTTTCACCAATTCCTCTCCATCCACTGCTCTTCCTCATTTTCTAGAGTTACTCAATGCTCCTGTTGTCCCAATTCCTCAAGATGTTCTCGACAAAGCTGCAGAACGTTGGAAGAATTCTCTAGTTGAATATATTTTGGGCAAAAGGCCATACTACATTTGGCTAAAAATGCACTAGAGAGATTATGGACGACAACTTCATCTTTTGAAATGCGATCTCTTGCTAACGGTTTCTTCTTATTTAAGTTTTACTCTGGCAATGATTGTAATAATGTTCTAAATGGGATGTGGTCTGTAGGAGGTTAGCGAGTCATTGTAATTCATTGGTGTCTTGGTATGAACCGACCAGAGAAATTATTAAAACAATTCCAATTTCGATCAAGCTCCAAGATTTACCACCCAAAATTTTGTTTGAAAGAGCTTGGGTTGCATTGCAAGTAATTTAGGCAAGCTTTGCGCTACAATATCCCCACTGCCAATGTAGTAGATTACAATTTGTCAGCATTTTGTGGTGTTCAGTCAGAGAGCATAGCGCTCTAGCTCTGCTCGAATGCTCGTGAAGAATGGCAGAAGAGACGGCAGTCTGGGCTCAAGCTCAGGGATGGTCACGGCGAGGCTTATGATCGGAGAGTGACGGCGAGGTGACATTGGCCATGGGTTTTGCGGCGAGGTTCTGGCTTGAGTGCGGGAGCGAGGTCATGGCAAGACGACGACATGCTTATGAAGAGCCCGACGATGAGGCAGCGGATGCCATGGGCGTGGAGCATCAACAATAGCAGAAACACGGGAAAGAATTGGAAGAGGCGTGCTCAAATAGGAAAGCTCAGAAATTGGAAGATCACTGACAAGATTTGAATGTGTTTAGATTTTGGATTTGAAACGTGAATTGGAAGGATTCGATTCAGAAACGGATTTGGCCATGGGTTATGTGGATTGATTTGGACTCCTACCGCAGATACACTCGTGGTTGATTTGGGCGAAATTTGGAGCAATCCGAACTGGAAAGGGGATGACTTTGGAGCTCTTGAATTGCATATAAAAACATAGCATAACTGTTATGAAGGCCTGTTTTGATTCGACAGAGAGAGGGCACTGGTCGAGAATTGATTGTTGAGAAACAGTTCTATCGAGACATAACTGCTAAGAGAAGAAGAGTGCTTCTTCTCGAGAGAGTATTTCTGTCGAGAAACAGAATTGCTTCGCTAAAGAAGAATTGTTAGGAGTCGATAAATAACTGTTTTTACCGAGAGGAAAAGGTGGCACTAATTTTAGATGAAAATAGAATAGTGCAGTTTACTATAATAATTTTGGGCTGATGGGGAGAGATGATGAACAGTAATTGCTACAGTGCCGCGAATATGCAAATGACACCCCGATGGCTAGCTAAACCCCGTTCGAGGTGTAGATGAAGCCATGATTAAATCGGTTTTATCTTTCTCTTTCTCTAATTTTATTTAATTGATGTATGAACTCTTATTCCATAATTAATGTTAGTTTCATTGAAGTTTATTCTATGTGCAGGGTAGAGTAGATTTTATAGAATTAATCCGAGGGATGCCCGTGTCCAAGAGGAATGTGTGTAAACCAAGGTGTTTTTTTAATAAAGTTCTTAATTTTATTGATTCTATACTCGAGAGAGATAGCTTTTAAATTTAATTACTTTAATTGTCTTAAGTGCCTACATTCGAGTAGAGTTTGCATAATTAATTTGCTTTGTTAGCATATGTTCAAGAGGAATACGTTAATTGCATCAACTACGAATTTTAAGAGAGAGAGAGAGAGAGAGAGAGACGATAGAATTAGTTTAATTAATGGTGGATTTGGTGCCTTAGAATTTTTCTACATTAGTTTGCTCGTCTTATATTTGATTAAAAACAATCACTTTTGAATTTGAATTTGGTAGAATAATAAATATATCCCTGAGGTACGACAACCCTTTATACTTGCCTATTCACATAGCCTTGTATACTTGCAAGGGTACTACATTTGAAACGATCATATTCCTTAAAACCAAAAAGAAAGAGATGTTACGAACTCTCACTCAAGACAAGTGCACCATGTTCTCCCCGAGATTTGGCATGGAAAATCATCGAGCATACAAAAGAATCTGGAAGGTCAGCCAAAAATGTCCCATGCATCCTCTTCTACAAAAGATGAATGACAAAAAATTAAAAGGAAGGAAACCTCTACCCCCAAGATCAAAGTCAATCTCTTGTGAATTCATCTATGAGGTAGATGGTTTATGAGAGCCCTACATTCTCTCAAGTTGTAGGTGGGAATGTTTGTGGATATTCAAAATTAGAGGTTGATTAAACTTTTAGCCTTGAACCTCTTGAAGATTTGCTGAAGAAATATGAACCTCAAATATATTATTGATTCCATGGAGAAGTCTGTTTGTCTTGTAACTCTTGCAGATTTGAGGGGAACTGACTTGTCTGAGAATGCTTAGAGCACTTCGTGCCCCACTTCATCTATGAGTAATAAGAAGTATGTTTTGAGGATGGTGCCGCAGAGAAACGGAGGCCATGGGTCATTGTTTTTTGCTTAGGGGTTCCTTCTCATTTGTCATCATCTCCTTGTGGAGAAGTTTGTTTTTGTGTACTTTCTTGCTCTTTTCTATGTTTAGGTTTGCTTTGTATTTCTCAATTCTTGTAATGCCTTTCTTTGGTTAATAAACTTCTGAATTACCCAAGAAAAAACTAGAGTGTATTAGTCTCCTAAAGTAGAGTTGCTTGTCCACTCACCAAAAGATGCTCATTTGTTAAATCACTTCGCTACAATGACAGCTTTCGCCCTATCTAGCAGAAAGAAACATCTCAATGTAGGTCATCATATCATTTCGACACATGTCCAATATCTCATAGTTTGCTTCACCGTGTAAAACAACTAGAGATGCTCGTTTGTTAAAAAAACTAGAGTGTATTAGTCCATATATAATTTTTGTATTTTATTGTAGGCAACCCTTTTCGAAGTACTTGATCTAATTCACTGGTTGTTTTCCACAATGACAATACCCCCAACAAATATTTTCTTCTGTCTCATTGAATTAGTATTTTCCATATCTCAGGGTAGTAAACAAGCAAAAGCTTCCAAAATTAACTTCAACTCTAGAGACCAGTCAAATGCAAGAAATAGAGGTATATTATTAACATTAATTACCCAGCTCCTCCTTGTGAAAGTTAATAATAGGGACTTTATCACAAAAGGTGAATTAAGGTTTTAGAAAACTTAATTGACTGTTGTCATAACGTAGAGCATAAACAAGAGAAGCATATAGATAAGATGAAGGTTCATTGCATGCTATTAACAATAATTATCAAAGCTTACTCCTAAAAACTCATTTTTATGTTTTTTTTCAATTTTTCTACTTTTTTACTTTTTAATAAGTGACAAAAACAAACAAACCAACTAAATATTCTTCATGTACATCCTCAAACCTAAACTCAGCATTGTCCTCAATGTTAAAAAAATTATATACTAATAAAGTTAGTAATATGAAAAAGAGTGTAAGAAAAGAAATCACCTAGATGTAGAGGCATATGACGGTAGATGTAGAATAATGAAAGCACATAAACTAAGAAAGAGAGGTTAGCACAAAATATCAAAAATAGGAATACCGTTGACAAGTATAAGCAAAGCAATATAAGCAAAATCATCTAAAAAAACAAATTAAAAAACAAGAAATAAATAAACAAAATTGGGTTCCTTCCAAGAGCGCTAACTTTAATATCTTCAACCAGACATAACCCCTGCAAGTCAATCATGATCAATTAAACAATTGCTTGTCACATTCCTATCCTTACAATGTAAATCAGGATGGGTCAGACAACTCTCTAAGGGGTCATCACAAGAAAGTAGTGGGAAAAAATCATACGAGAATCATATCAACCTCAAAATTGTCACCTAGATTTGGAGGCTCTCTAGTAGGACTAAACACATTCAACTTAACATTCATGTTTCCAAAGATAATTTCAAAATTCCATTCTTACAATTTATGATTGCATTTGAAGTAGCCAAGAATGACCTTCCTAGAATTATAGGAATTTGACTACCCATATTCTGAACAGGTTGTGTCTAGGACAACAAAATAAGCTAGAAAAATAAACTTATCAACCTTGTTTAGGACATCCTCAATACACACCATGTGGAACTTTAATAAGATCGATCAACAAGTTGTAGTGTTATAGTAGTCGATTTTAATTCTCCTAACCCAAGTTGCTCATCACAGAGAATGATAGCAAGTTAACACTTGCCCCTAAGTCTAATAATGCTCTCACTACAGTATGATCTCCTATAATACATGCTATTGTGGGGCACCCTAAGTCCTTGAACTTAGGTGGTGTGTTATATTTTAGAATTGAGCTAACTTGTTCAGTTAGAAACATTTTATTATGCATATTTAAGAAATCTTGCATAAGCGGGAACCTGCTTAATGACATCAAGCAGTGGAATTTAATTCAAACTTTCTTAAACATTTCCATTGACTCATTAAAATTGCTCCATTGTGCTGTCTTTGCAAAGTCTATAGGGAAAGGGTGTATTTGGCACATAAGGTGGAAGAAGGCTACACTCAGGAGAAGACTCTAAGCTCTTCTTGGAGGTGATATGACTAAGGTCTTCTCTAGCGGTGCTCTCTTGTTCCTCACCCTCTCTATAAATTATTTCTAAGTCAATCTTGGGTGGTTCTACTTTTGTCAATCTATTTCTCATTCCTAAGTGTAGTTATGACTTTAACTTACTCATGATATTGGTCTTAACAAGAATTTAAGCCAAATTCAAATTGCCCCTTGGATTTTGCTATAGGTTGACTTGGGGACCTACATTTTCCCCTTTCACTCAATGTTGCAAGTTGACCCATCTAAACTTCGAATTTCGCAATTGCTTATGAGTTGACATGTAAAAATGTTGAGTATCTTTTTCAAATTGAGGAGAGATATGCATAAACATGTTCAAAGTATCCTCAAGAGTTGGTTTCTTAGGTGGTATAGTGAAGGATTAAACCTATTGAGGGTAAGACTGATTTGGAGGGTACCCTGGAGGTCTTCCTTGATGTGGTCATCTGGACCATGAGAAATCGAGATGCCCAACCCAATGTGGATTGCATGTTTCAAAGTAGAAGTTGTTGCTAGGTCGAGGGAAGGCATTGACAACATTCGCTTGATTACTAAAGTACCATAGGCCATAGGTGCTAGAGGAATAATTTTGTGTGACATGGGAGCAACAAGAACAAATAGCATACACATGGGTAGGTGATGGCATGTGGGGCCTACCATCATACATCAATCATGTCCAACCTATTCCAAATCATGTTTTACACACCCTAAGCTCGAAGATCCCAAAAGAATTATATTTTTACTATTTAGATTTATGCGATATGAATGATTTGTTAGCATATATTATATTTGTAGAAGAGCAAGGTAAGCCTCTTTTGACTTTAAGCAATGGTTTTGATGATGAATATTGTCTTAGAAGACATATGTATAGAATATAATCATGCTTATCTAAGGATTAAGATATATGATTTATTAAGTATGATTGGTAATTAAGATTGCTAGATATGCTTGTAATTATCATGTGGTAGAAGTAGTATTAATGTATAGGTTAATAGAGAAGTTTTGAATTCTGTTTCGGCAGGTTTTGTTCTCTATCAGAGTTTGCGATAAGTCATTTGTCGTTGATTGACTTGTCGATGAACTGCATAAATTAGCAGTTTGCCAATTAAATCCAGAGAAGTAATTATATCTTTAAGTAAAGTAGCTTATGGTTTAGTAGAAATAATATATCTAATTAAATATAGAAAATAATTTGTGAGTTCAATGACAAATAGCTAACGACAAGTCAATTGTCATTGAATGGTTTGTTGGTGAAATCCAATAGTAAGCATAAATTAAGAAAAAGTAATAAAAGTATGAACCCTAGGTTGTACAGCCAGAAAGTAACCAGTGAGATAGTAATATAGTGAGTTGTCTTGAAACCAACGAGATTGGGACAACAAACTAAATAATTAGACATTAATAGTGATGTCATAATCCACATTAAGATTGAATAGTGAGATTAGGAGGAGTGAGATCTAGACTTTTAGGTTCTACAAGAGGACCAACAACAACAGAAAAATAAAGGAATAATCTACATGCCGTGAAGAGCAACCATGTCAGTTGGAAGACAAAAACACTATACTGAGAATGACTGACTTAAAGGTTTATATATATAAGAGATCAAGTAAGCATGCCCGAGTTACGATGAAGTTCGTGTTGCATGTATGTCAAATAGGTGTGAAACATGAATTGCCCTTGGGATCTACTGTTACACGTGGCTGACAGAGATCAAAAAGAAGGAAGAATGAACGATGGTTGACACCACAAGAGATGAGTCCTAAAAAGAATATACACTGATGACCTTAGAATTGAGGCTTATGGTAGTGTGCTATTATGTACCAATAGTAGTAGAAGATAAATAAGAATTGATTGAATAGTTGAATTAATGCTACAATCATTGTACTCTTTATTTATTGACGGTTGATTGCATAGTAAGTGGTTATAGCATTTCTTATTGAGTTCCCTATACTCAACTATTTTCTTCTACAAGTTATGAGTAGTAGTAGTAGTAGAAGTGGGGTGCGTATGTGAGGTTAGGAGCTACAAGAAGAAAGTAGGTTACTAGTTCATTTAGGGCCTATTTGGTAGCCCAAAAGAGGCTGGATTTTTCTATTGAAACCGTTTTTTTGTTATTAATTGCCCCTATCTTTTATTTTTATTTATAAAATATGCCATCAGACCCTAAATTCTTCCTTAAAACCTACTTCTTCCCAACCAAACACCCAGATTCTTCTTCCACTGTCTTCCCTAAAATCCAGATTTCCCGCTCCTCATATCTCTAACTGTCACGCCCCGAATTTCAAAACCCCATTTAGAGCGCGGAAGCACTGTTCCCAATAATGGTCAAGAGGTCTAGAATCTGAGACGCAACCGAATACTTGATCAATTTTCATGCTCATTGACACAATATGGGATAAATACAGGATCCAGAATGTTAAACAAATATCCGCTAGCAAAAATCTTTAATAATAGAATCTCAAGTTTAACTAAGTTATTACAATAATCTAGACTTAACAATTCATCAAACATAAAACTTAATCCAGCACATAGGCTGATCAGTTCTCCACGAACATGAAATTTAAAACATAAAAAAATTAAATTCACATCAATCAACTATCCACCATCAAGCTCCATCAAAAGTACCTTGTCAGATCTTGTCTACTTTGATTCCTGCATCAAGAGATGCATGCGTATTTCGAACGAAATACCCAGTAGGAGCCAAGAAAACCCACAAACAAATAACAACAGGAATACTGACAATATGGTATAAAGAAATGAAGGCACGTTTAACAAGGTCAGGATGAGCAAATACAGAGTTTACTTACCTGGATAATAATCATCATCAAAGACCCTCAACGGTCAAGACATAGACTAACATTTCAAAACTCCAAACGTACGTCGGGAGGAGAATAGAAATAAATACTGACTCCAAACATCCAGAGTGTCGGAGATAACAATTTCTGCTATCCGTTCAGTCCACTTCCCCTATGGACATCAATACCAGAACATCCTAGAGGATCTTCAGAGGAACCCGGCCATGCATCTAGGGATGCTGGCCCTATCGGTGCTTACAAGCACAGTGGGCTGAGATCACAGACATTCCGTAATATCATACAGTCTAAAGCGCATGCGTTGCCGTCATCGGCTGAACTACAGAGGTTCATCAAATATCTGAGATCACAGAGGATCTAGCAATGGCTCGTGAGCATACTATGATTCCACTTTAATAGCATTCATCAAAACTCTTAGTGGGAAACAGTTTACATAGAACTGACTCAATCTAGAAATAATAAGGGTTCTCTCATCTAGAGACCCAGATCATAATCTTTAGAAATTAGACTCCCAGAGGAGTACACTGGATATCTCAATATCTAAATGTGGATTGACTCACAAAAGAGTAACCAAGGAATTTTCAATGTTCCAGCATAGGATGATTCAAAACTGAGACTCATCAGATATGACTCACTAAACGTCTTCACCATGCATAACTCCAATCAAGAACATCCCTGATTCTAACAATAATGAGAATAATCTGTCACGCCCCAAAATTTTATTAAACCCAAAATACGCGGAAGCGATAATCCAATAAAGGTTGTTGGGTATAAAATCTGGGACGGACCGAATACTCAAATCATCATATACCCATTTCCATACATGGGTTTTGAAGGATCATTGACTTAAATAACATTCATTGTACCATAACTATAAATAACAAGGTTGTAACACTAATAGTTTAGATTATTACAGAAAATAAATAATCTTCAATCAATACAATAATAAAAGCCAGGCACACAGGCCACGATTAACAAAGTTCAACAACTAAAACATTGAAATAAAAATCTTCATTTCCAAATCTGCAGTCATCCTCCACTTCCTCCTGCTCAGCATCATTCTTTCTTAATTCCTGCATCGAGGGATGCAAGAGTATTTCGTATGAAATACCCAGTAGGATACCAAAAACCCCACTGATAATGGATTAACAAATTCCAAAGGAAAAGAAGATTGAATAACAAAAGTATTATAGAAATAAGGAATCAATAATCAAGTTTTGGAAAAATCATCAAACCAAGCTATCACCAAACACCGAAAAACTCATACGTACTAGTAGAATCAACAACTGAGTTAGACTCCAACATACTGTGTGTAAAGAGTCAACAACTTCTGCTCACTGGTCAGTCCACTTCCCCTATGGACATCTATGCCAGAACATCCTAGAGGTTCTTCAGAGGAACCCGGCCATGCGTCTAGGGATGCTGGCCCCATCGGTGCTTACGGGCACAATGGGCGGAGACTGCAGACCTTCTGTAATGTCATACAGTCTAAGCACATGCGTTGCCGTCATCGGCTGAACTACAGAGGTTCGTAAAATCTGAGATCACAGAGGATCTTGCCATGGCTCTGGAGCATACTAGGATTTTCAGTTGAAGAGTTCTATCATGACTCTTGTGGAAGAAATAGTTTTCATAGGTTTAAAGCTAACTGTACGACAATAGGGGTTGTATGGAAAATCATCGAAGATTTCACCTTGAGAGTAAACTCTTATAGGAATGCCAACGAGATGACAATATCTCGAAGTAACCAAACAATAAGGACTCAAGTGTCCGAACTTGTCAACACGTGACTCACAAAAGAAGTAGTTGTAGCGCTCGTCTTCCCAAGCTCCACTCAAGTCGTTGGGGTTAAAATGGTAACTTTACTCATCTAAGATATTCGATATGCAAGACCCTAGGTATGAATCCCAAATACAAAATGTAAACTCGAAATTTTATGAAGAAAATGATTAACTAAGGTTTAGAGTAAAACCCTAATTAAGGATTTCTATGCCAACCACTACGGTGAGCCGCAAACGAAAAGGGGATGACTAAGGTTAGGACTCGAACCCCTGGTCTCTCTCTTATAGGGAAATTGCACTATAGTCGTAGTTCTGGTGATTTTGAATTTATTTGCATTTAAATTAAATTTATAATTCAATTAATCCCGTGATAATATTACTAATGAATTACCCTTAAATCATTGCACTGCCCAATGTACAGCAGTACATTTTCAGCACTGGATATGACTTTTACATAGTGAATCAGAATCTGTAATTTTTACTGAGGGTTCTTTGATGAGTCTATTTTACATCCCAACAAAGAACGCATTTTTCTGAATTTTATAGAATTAGTTATGTATTTTCTACTACTGACTGTCTGTGCAGAAAATTCCAGACCGAGGCTTAATTAAGTCTTCGATTTGCCCTTTAATATGCTAATTAGTCACATCTACTAATCACTCATGATATTACTAATCATCTCTCTGTTATACCTAGGCATGATATCTGTAATAATTAACAGCAAGTAAATTTTCAATATAATACCATGTCTTTATCACTTCTACAAACTGTTTTTATGCCTAATCATGATTATCATCTATTCAATAATTAAGACCCTTAATATGGGACAAAAAGGAACACAAATTCACCAAAAAGCAGAGGCCTTTACCTCTGGTCAGAGGGATCTCGATTTGTATTTTACAATATTTTTAAACATTCAATCCTTCGTCTTCTTAATTCTCATGAATCATCACCCGATCTAATGATTACAATAATTTAAACAAGAAGAAATGACCGGAAGGTAAGACTAAAATCTTTGGACAGCACGAAATCAGATCCATAGAGAAATGAACGAGTTAATTATATGCTGACTATGGAAAGAGGAATTCATATCTCAGACTTTGCATATCAAAATATGTATTCAAGCATTCAAATGGATCATGCATACACCGGAAATAAATAAAGATATGAATTTTTTTCAATTCACAAGCATCATCCTCATACACGAATGAACAACAGACATAAATATGCATGAAATATCATCAAGACATGCTATTCAAGCCAAGAAAATTGGGTAAAAACGCATCCTACCTGATTTGAAGAGAATCGATATGTTATGCGCGTAAATCAGTTCTTCGGGTAGACTACATTTCCCTTCTTCACGAAACCACTCCACAAACCACCGAAGAGCTCCTTGAACGTGGTGTGCAAGGCTACACACTGCTGCTCCTCTGTTGGCATGCCTCCCAAGGATTGCAAAGGAGAATGCCGACCCCTCTAATAGCATATATTCTCCACCGTCCATCTCACCACGATCCAAGGGCTACCAAGAGGTCTAGCCACTCCACAACATCCAGGACGACCTTCCCCTTAATTTGCTTCAGTTACAAATCCCTTGATTAAGGGGAATTAACTCAATCCATTTAATTACCTAATTAAGACCTTATACAATTTCCAATTAGCAAGATCAGACCATCTTGATAAAGGGCGCCAAGCTTGATTGGAAGATGCCCTCAGCATCTTCCATAACTCACCTTGAATGCCAAACATAACCTCCCTAATTACTCCTAAATTAAAACCCAATTTAATTAAATTTCTAATTAGCTATCAATTAGGGTTTTTAAATTCAAATTATCTCCCAAGTTTAGATCCCTTGATTAGGGCTAATTAGGTAAGACACGTCCTCCAAAGATCCCCCAAAATCAGCCCAAGAGGTTCCCCAACGGATTTGCCTCAAAAATCGTGAAATTAAAGGCGATCGATCAGTCCGTATACGCGATCGATCGTCTGGCGATCGATACGCTACAACCGCGATCGATCGTCTCCCGATCGATCTATCATAAATGCGATCGATCGGTCTGACGGAAAAATTAAATTTTTAAATTTATTTTTAATGAGTTTTCTAGAACTTAAAATTACTCCGTTTGAGCAATAAAATTCAACTTTATTAATATAAAATTTACGGTCGCTACATAATATGTCATGAATAACAGGATGGTAGGGTTTAAAAGGGTAGACCCTAACCGAGAATTGAAGATTTCAAGATTGGTTTCATGAGATAGTGGATTTGTAGTGCAATGCATCACAAGGAATAACTTGGTTCACCAAGTCTCTATTTCTGAATTTAATCAATTAATAAACATTACTGACTCATCCCTCAAGGTTTTATATATACTTAATTCATTTTATAAGTAGTTGTATCATATAGGGTTAGTATAAGGTATGGTTTAACCAACACAGAAAATTACTGTTGTCCGCACAATAGCTCTTTTCCTAGGCTTACCACAGTCTATACAGAACCTATTTGGGTCTAAAACTTTTATGACAGACATCCCTATGTCTCTAGATTATAACCCTTTTTACGGCATAATTTTCCAAATTTTCTACATTTAGTTATAATTTTTATAGTATCATCTGCCGGTGCAGGACTAATTCTGGCCGAGAGACTATTCTTAAGCATAGCTTAATTAATCTCTTTGATTACTGGATCTAATCTTTAACAGTGCTAATTAGACTTAGTGTCTTACCCTTCTAGGTATTTACCAAGTCCCCATTAGTTCAGTAATTAAGTAGTTTCTTACCTAAATCACTATTCCCAAAACAGTTTATACATACTCATTCTTTTTATGTTTGTAAACTGCAATTGGACAACTAAATCAGGACATACCAAAAACTGGCTCATGAGTCGACTTAGTGTACAGTAATCCTCAAACTCCAGTAACCTTCACCTATAAAGATTATTACTTTATGTCATTATCTTCCGGTATGTAACTCTTAGACCAAACAGTTTTCATTTAATTACCTTTTTCCGACTAATATGACTCAAATGAGATAATTTTTCCAAGACATGACCTCTGATGACCCAAAGCTGACTTGGAATACTGAAACTCTGAAATATAGCAAATATGATCTATAAAGTTATAAATATGATCTATAAACTCTGAAAAATAAGGAAAAAAGAAAAAAAGGACAAAAACGGATAAAAATGGGAGAGTTATGATATTTTGAAGAATGCAGTAAAATCGTGTTATCGAATACACGACTCAAGTCGTGTATTCGATAACACGATTTTATATATCTTTCTATAACCCTAATGAAATTGAAGAGGAGGAAAAATAAGGAAGAACACAAAAAAAATTTGCAAAAACGGATAAAAATGAACGAGTTATGATATTTTGAAGAATATAGTAAAATCGTGTTTTCAAAGATATGACTTGAATTTGAGTCATGTCTTCAATAACACGATTTTATATATATTTCTGTAACCTTAATGAAATTGAAGAGGAGGAAAAATAAGAAAAAATGCAAAAAAAATTGGCAAAACGGATAAAAAAAATGAACGAGTTATGATATTTTGAAGAATACAGTAAAATCGTGTTATCGAAGATATGACTTGAATTTGAGTCATGTCTTCGATAATACAATTTTATATATCTTTCTGTAACCTTAATAAAATTGAAGAGGAGGAAAAATAAGAAAGAACGCAAAAAAAAATGGCAAAAATGGATAAAAAATGAACGAGTTATGATATTTTGAATAATATAGTAAAATCGTGTTGTCGAAGACACGACTTGAATTTGAGTCATGTCTTCGATAACACGATTTTATATATTTTTCTGTAGCCTTAATGAAATTGAAGAGGAGGAAAAATAAGGAAGAACGCAAAAAAAATTGGCAAAAAACGGATAAAAAATGAACAAGTTATGCTATTTCCAAAAAATGAACGACTTGCATTTTAGTCGTGTCTTCGACAACACGAAAATACTGCAATTTTTAAAATATCATAACTCACTCATTTTTTATCCGTTTGTGCCCATTTTTTTTGTTATTCCTTATTTTTTATTCTCTTCGACCTCATGAAGATATATTAGGACAAGAAAGTAAGAAAAAATAAGAAGAAAGAGGAAAGTGGATGCTTTGCTGGAAAGCTTTAACTTTCCTCTTTCTTCTTATTTTTTCTTACTTTATTATCAATATATCTTCATGAGGTCGAAGATGAGAAAAAATGAGGAAGAACAAAAAAAATGGGTAAAAATGGATAAAAAAATGAGCGAGTTATGACATTTTGAAGAATGCAGTAAAATCGTGTCGTCGGAGACACGACTTGCATTTTAGTCGTGTCTTCGACAACACGAAAATAATGCAATTTTCAAAATATCATAAATCGCACATTTTTTATCCATTTTTACCCTTTTTTTCTTCCTCATTTTTTCTCATCTTCGACTTCATGAAGATATATCTTCCATTTCTTGCAACTTTCCTCTTTCTTCTTATGTTTTCTTACTTTCTTGTCCTAATATATCTTCATGAGGTCGAAGAGGAGAAAAAATAAGGAAGAACAAAAAAATGGCAAAAACGGATAAAAATGAGCGAGTTATGACATTTTAAAAATTCTAATTCAAGTTGAAGACACGACTTGAATTCAACTCGTGTCTTCGACGACACGATTTTACTGGAATGTTTAAAATATCATAACTCACTCATTTGTTATCCGTTTTGCCAATTTTTTTGCGTTATTCTTTATTTTTCCTCCTCTTCCATTTAATTAAGATCACAGAAAGATATATATTTTGAACTTGTCACTCGCCGACGAGTATTTCATGATTTTGCCCATTTTTATCCTCTTATTTCATGTCCAAGAGCGATCGAATACCAATGGGTGACCTTTATATGTGTTTCTTTGCTTGTAGATCTTAATTTTTGTAGCTGAGCGGGCTTCCCCGCTACTATTACATCAAAATCCATTCATCCCGCTAGTTTTTCCACTTTTTAGCGTGAATATTACTTTTCCCGACTTGGACGGCGCTGGCAATGATATGGGCGGAGATGCCGGACGAAATGCCTTCTTCTCCGACTGAAAGCGAGCTTCTCCGGGTACTTCCTAAGATTCCAGGCAATATGGAAAAACTTAGAGTGTAGGTGCTTATACCTAGGGATGCCACCGGGGCGGGTTTGGGTCGGGTTCTTGGTAAACCCGGTCCCGGAACCGTTGTAATTCTTCGAACCCGGAACCATCGCAGACCCACCAAGGGTCCAGATTTTGGGCCCAGAACCGCCCCGGTACCAAACCCGGAACCGGCCCGCCCCGGAACCAAATCAAAATTATTCTATCTATTTTTATTCTTTTTCAAACTCGCATATTAAACTTTGATTATTTTGATTTTTTTTCACTCTTTCAGGATAAAATGGGCATTAAAAAGAAAAAAATGAAAGCAAGACTTTCAATACAAACTTTAATCGGTGAACATCACCTTAATTGTTTCAACCTTAATAGAATGGTGTTTTAAGGTACCCACACAATCAAATTAGCATCAAGTAAAAAATAATAAAAAATAAATTAACAAAGATAAAAATAGATACAAAATAAAATAAAATTGGTCAATGCATATAACAAGGGTTGGAAATGACTATTAGCTTAAACAACACGAGTCATTTACAACAATGGTTATGGATAGGTGATTGGTGACTTACGTTTGGAAGTAGCAAAATTGTGACACCCCAACCGATTGACAACGGCAGCAAGCAGATGAGGCGAAGAAAGAAGAAATCCCTAACTTGAGTTGGGTACCTATATATCGGGTCGGGTCGGATTTTAATATAATACCCAAACCCGTCCCGGCCCGGTGCATCGGTTCCTCTTTCAAACCCAGAACCGGAACCGGTACTGTGTAAGGTTTCCCAGAATCGGCCCCAATAAGGCCGGGTCCAGTCGGGTCGGGTTAAAACCCGGTCCCGGTGGCATCCCTACTTATACCTAAACCTAAAGGTATTTTGGGTACTTTTCGGATCATACGGGAGAAAGAAAAAGATTCCTGGTGATATGGGACACCCAAAGTTGGCGCCAGGTCATGTGTAAAGAGCCCTTCATTAGGGGATAAATGCAACAAGCATGACTATCTTGTCAATCAGAGGCTAGCTTTTAACACACGGGCGCAGGTATGAGTCCATTCTTATGAACTAGCGTTTAATTTGCCTTTGTCTTTAGCGTTTATTTGCCTTTGTTAACAAAGGCAAATAAATCATGTATGTTAATTGGTAACTTGAGGCTAAATCTCTTGCTGAGGAAAGCTTCGGCTTTTTTATATTTGCAGTTGGAACTAACTAGACTGGCAGTTGCAAGCCGCAGTCCGAAAGCTTGGCTTGGTCTAGTATGCACTCAGGCTACGGATGCAGGTATGAGTCCATTCTTATGATGTTTCAAATTCATAGTTTATATATAAATGTTCAACTTATAGATTTTCCTCGGGCCTAACTAGGAGTTTTTGCCCATAAAAAGTTGTTCGCTTTTTTGCTAAATGGTTGAGGAATTTCAGGTTTATCTATCAAATTGCTAGTATGTTTTTTTTCTTTCTTTTCTTTTTATTTGAACACAATTATCTTCCAGTATGTAATTTTTTAAATACATTCCAATATGTAACTTAATTCTATATTTTGATTCTTGCATGTGATTAATATATAACGAAAAGGCAGAACTTAATACTTCCTCGTTCCGAAATATTTTATTCATTTGGAAATTACCTCTCTTTTGAAATATGGTATGCATTTTAAAATTATCTTTGTTTTAAAATATTGTGTAAATTTGGCCTAGTCCCTCCTCTCTCTTCTCTCCTCCCTAGTGCTCCCTCTACCCCCTTCCTCCTCTCTACTGCCGCCGCCACCACCACCCTTTGCTCCACCCCCGTCACACCCCCACCAGGTCCCTCTTCACCGGCGTCGTCGAGGAGATGGGCTGCGTCAAGCACCTCTGCCCGCCCCTAATGGTGGCGTCAACTTCACCATCGCCGCCTTCACCATCCCCTCCGACATCCCATCGATGACTCCATCACCGTCAACGGAACCTGCCTCACCGTCGCCACATTTGACCTTTCTGAATCTGACTTCACCGTTGGGCTGGCCCGGAGACCCTCCACCAGACCTCTCTGATGGAGCTCCAAGCTGGGTCGTTCGTCAATCTGCCGTCGACGTGGATGGGCGGGCATTTTGTTCAAGGGCATGTTGATGGCACTAATGAGATCATGTCGATGGAGCCGGAGGAGGACTTGCGTGGATAAAGGTGACGACTTCGCCAGAGCTATTCTTTGTTATCGTGCCAAAGGGGTTCATTGCCTTCGATGGGACAAGCTTGAGGGTGGTGAACCTGTGAGGAAGAAGAAGATTAGATTGGGGTTTTTGGGTTGGGGGGAGGTACTGTCACGTGAGTTTCTTGTGGTACTGCTAACTTGACCGTAGTCTCCTGAAAGGTCTGATAATGTTTTTAAAACTTTTGTGGAATGCAAATGATATAATCTTTTTGTTGCCTATTGTTCTTATTTTTGTTGTTTGCTTCATTGATATTTGACATTCAGAATTGCCATGATATTCAACACAATACCATTCTCACACATGTGCAAGAAAAGTGACAGGCAGCGTTGGGCATTTGTGAGGTAACCTTAATGCAGAGTTTCCTGGAATTGGCATTGGTTAGTTACTAGTTGATGTAACATTTTGCTTGGTGTTCTTGCAGAAATATACTATGCAGCTCCTATTCAGAGTTCGGGTTCTAGGATCTGAGTGTCCAAATGAAGCACATATACTGCTGAATCATTCAACTCCACTTTTTTCTTACATACCATGAATATGTACATTGAAGATACATTCATTAGATTTCTATTCTCTAGTTGATGCATTTTTTTCTCCGTACTCTGCTTGGGCAGCCTTTGGTATTAGACTGCGAGACCTACAGACATTAAGACTGGTTGTTTCAGCCAAGAAATCAATGTTGCGGCACTTGTGAAATTCTGTTTCTTAATTTTGAACATGATATGGTTTACTGACAACCTTTCCCTCAGCTATAGCCTTCATTTTGGGCTATATAGCAACAAGCATGACAATATTTTCATTTAGAGGAAGAGCATTTAACACATGGCACTTAACAAAGGCAAATAAATCAAGTATATAAAAAGACTAGCTCATCCCCCCTACAAAAAAGAAAAACAAAAACGAAAAGGAACAGTGCAATCTCTTCACTTTCCAAACAAAAAAGTGTCTGAGCTTTGTAGAAAGTAAGATACCTACGTGCTAAGAAACAAAGAAAGTGTCGCCAACTAACTGAAGTTAGTTATTTTGAAAAACTAAATAGGAAACTTAATATGCGGACTGGGGGAACGGGATACCCATGAGAATTTTGGCAGTAAACTATATTGGTAACCACGGTAACAGTGATATGGTACAATAACAAAACGTTGAGGGGAACAATTCATAGATTTAAAAGGAGATATACAGTTTGATTCCGCCTTGTACTTCTGTTACTATTAAGGGTGAGTTTGGCAAACGTTTTTGCTTTTTCAAAAAGTGGCTTTCTAACAAAATTACTTTTGTTAACGAAAAGTTAAATCGTGACCCGTATGGTAATGCCTACTCCGAAAGCATTTTTGTCAAAAGTCACCCCCTAAAGCTTGTTTGGATGGGGCAGATGTTAGAAAAAAAATTACATAGTTCTTGTGACGCTTTTACCCTTAATGGGAGAAACTTCAACAATCTATATCTCCCTCATTTTAGTCCGTTTTCGGCAAAAAAAATTTGTTCTTTATTATTTTTGAGAAAGAGCATAAAAAATAAGAAAGAACAAAAATTGCCGAAAATAGACTAAAAATGAGGGAGATATGAACTGTTGAAGCTTGTTTCATTTTAAGTGTGCTATAGTGTAATCGATTACACGATAGCTAATTGTATCGTGTAATCCAACACATGATAGCCTATCGTGTAATCCAAAGCACGATTGCCTAGTTATCGTGTGTTGGATTACACAATAACTTTAGTAATGGGTCAAACTTCAACAATGCATTTCTTACTCATTTCTGATCCGTTTTGACCCATTCTTTTTTTTCTTCCCTATTTTTAGTGTTTTTTCTTATAATGATGAACAAAATGTCCAAAAATGGGGATTTTCGATCGGAGACGGCGTCGAGTCGGCGGCTGTCCAGTCGGAGGCGACGACGGTGCAGGAATCGAAAGAGGGGATGTTCGATCGGAGACGGCAGCAATCCAGTCGGAGGCAACGACGGAGCAGAAATCAAAATAGGGGATGTCCGATCGGAGACGACGTTGAGTCGGCAACGATCCAGGCGGCTATCCAGTCAGAGGCGACGACGACAGAGCGAAGGGGATGAGCGGTGGCAGAGCGAAGGGGACGAGGTTAGCGTAGAGCGAAAAAAATACCAGAAATGATGAGGTAAATGAGGAAGGACAGAAATAGAGAAATTTTAGAATTTAAAAGGGTAAATGCAGTCATTTTTACACGCTCAGGGATAATCTTGACACACAAAAGCCATTTTTTTAGACCAAATGACACACATATGTGTTCTTGGTCGGACACATAGATATGTTCATTAATCACAATGAATGTAACTATCCTTGGTTGGGCATAGAAATACTAACAACTAAATTCCCACTCTATTAAAGCATCATAGGGTACACTAGGTAAGAATTCTTATGTAAATTAATTCTATTCAATGGTCATGCACTAAAATTAACACACAGGCACTTAATTAAGCACACGAGCAAAAATAATAATCTCTTCTCCCAAAAAGTAAATAGAACATACATATCCATAGTCAGGCATAAGCATGAATCGATTTATATAATTCAATTGCAATTCACATAGTCTATGCTCAAACACTAATAGAAAAGCAACAAACTTTAATCTAATTAAGCATAGAAAAAAGTTTTAAATCAATTCACATTAAGCACATACAAATAAAAATAGTCACAAAGCTAGGGCTTCATCATGCTTTGGAATAAATGAAACTAGCTAGACACAGAAGAAATAGAAAAACTCTAGTTTGTTGGATTCATGAGCATGTGGAATTGAAACGCAAAATCCAAGACAGCCTCTCTCATGCCGAGCAACTTCCAAACAGACGTCTACTATGTAATCCCGCTTCCCATATTCGAGACAATCATCTTCGTCCTAAATTTAGTGTTCCCTTCTCTCATGTGTCTCTTAATCTTACTCCAAATCTGAGACGAGTGCAGGCCCTGCCAAATCCAAATATATTTGTTGCCGAATCCAATCCTAAGATGCCTTTGTTTTTTGGTCCAAATCTCACACGACTCTCACATTCCATTCTCGAGCTCGCCTGAGAAGGATAGCTTCGAGATTGAGCCCAAGTTGACTGCGGGCTGATGTGAATAATCCCTGATTGAGCATGACTGCCCAGTTCCAGGTCGAATATGAACCAATTGAAAGTGAACCCAACCTGAATTCCTTCTCAAACGAGCCTCTACACTAGATTGAATCTGAGCTACTGTTCATCTTCTTCCCCACGAGCAACAGCTCTAGGGCAAGGGCTATTTTCCTTTTTTATTTCTTTTGTTCATTTAAAAAGAACCCGTCTTTGCCTTTAATGTAGATCATTGGCTTAGATTTTGTTCTCCCAACTTCGGCTTTAATGTTTTGTAATTGAGTATTTAAAACCCGTCGAAGCCTTTTTAACCGTAGAATCTTCCATATCTTGATCTCTTCCCATGAAAGCCAATTGTCATACAATAATTCCACTATCCGCAACTCGAGCTCTTTAAAATCTACACAAACAATTAAACTCAAAGTTAGATTCCCAATAAAATATAATCTCATTCAATACATTAAGTTCAGCTAAGTTTATCAATTGAGCACTAAATTGATGTAAACTCTAAATATTCAACCAACACAAATAAAGTATAATTACTCCTACTTTAATAGAAAATAACACTAGCAAATTAGGTCGAATAGGTATATAAATGTATATATTTCATGTATATTAAATACCCCCAAACCTACATTTTGCTTATCCACAAGCAAACTAAAATGAAAACAAGAAAAGAAAATAAAACCTAACTAATCCAGTTTTCAGGAAATCATGATTGAATTAACTTACGTAACAAGCCTTTAAACCCCTAACTTGAAGTAGCGGATGAGTTATAGCTTCATGAGGGTTTGCAGTGAATCTACCCACAAAATTCAAAGTAAAGCAAAATCAAGAACCCTTCATTTCAACTTTAGAATACAACAAGGCTCCAAAACACTCAAGCACTCATTTTCAAAAATCGTTTGTTAAATATATGCATGACTAGTCCAAACGATTAGATTTCTCTTTAGAGGAACTCTAATCCAATGTGATACTTGAGTGTAGTATAGATAGAAGTTGAGGCGCTCTGATTGGTCCTCCTGAATCATTGCAGTCGTTGCTGATGACATGGCGGCATCATCCTTCGGCATGAATTGGTCAAGCCTTTTCACCAATTCCTCTCCATCCACTGCTCTTCCTCATTTTCTGGAGTTACTCAATGCTCTTGTTGTTCCAATTCCTCAAGATGTTCTCGACAAAGCCGCAGATCGTTGGAAGAATTCTCTAGTTGAATACATTTTGGGCAAAAAAGGCCATACTACATTTGGCTAAAAATGCACTAGAGAGATTATGGACGACAACTTCATCTTTTGAAATACAATCTCTTGCTAACGGTTTCTTCTTATTTAAGTTTTACTCTGGCAATGATTGCAATAATGTTCTAAATGGGATGTGGTCCATAGGAGGTTAGCGAGTCATTCTAATTCATTGGTGTCTTGGTATGAACCGATTAGAGAAATTATTAAAACAATTCCAATTTCGATCAAGCTCCAAGATTTACCACCCAAAGTTTTGTTTGAAAGAGCTTGGGTTGCATTGCAAGTAATTTAGGCAAGCTTTGCGCTACAATATCCCCACTGAAATGGTAGTAGATTACAATTTGTCAACATTCCATGGTGTTCAGTCAGAGAGCAGAGCGCTCTAGCTCTGCTCGAGCGCTCGTGGAGAATTGCAGAAGAGACGGCAGTCTAGGCTCGAGCTCGGGGGTGGTCATGGCGAGGCTTACGATCGGAGAGTGACGATGAGGTGACATCGGCCATGGGTTTTGCAGCGAGGTTCTGGCTTGAGTTCGGGAGCGAGGTCATGGCAAGGCGACGACGTGCTTATGAAGAACCCGACGACGAGGCGGCGGAGGCCATGGGCGTGGAGTAACAACAACAGCAGAAACACGGGAAAGACTTGGAAGAGGCGTGCTCAAATTGGAAAGCTCAGAAATTGGAAGATCATTGACAAGATTTGGATGTGTTTAGATTTTGGATTTGAAACGTGAATTGGAAGGATTCGATTCAGAAACGGATTTGGCCATGCGTTATGTGGATTGATTTGGACTCCTACCACAGATAGACTCGTGGTTGATTTGGGCGAGATTTGGAGCAATCCGAACTGGAAAGGGTATGACTTTGGAGCTCTTGAATTGCATATAAAAACATAGCAGAACTGTTATGAAGGCCTGTTTTGATTCGACAGAGAGAGGGCACTGGTCGGGAATTGATTGTTGAGAAACAGTTCTATCGAGACAGAACCGCTAAGAGAAGAAGAGTGCTTCTTCTCGAGAGAGTATTTCTATCGAGAAACAGAATTGCTTTGCTAAAGAAGAACTGTTAGGAGTTGATAGATAACTGTTTTGCCGAGAGGAAAAGGTGGCACTAATTTTAGACGAAAATAGAATAGTGCAGTTCGCTATAATAATTTTGGGCTGATGGGGAGAGATGATGAACAGTAACTGCTATAGTGCCGTGAATATGCAAATGACACCGATGGCCGGCTAAACCCCGTTCGAGGTGTAGATGAAGCCATGATTAAATCAGTTTTATCTTTCTTTTTCTCTAATTTTATCTAATTGATGTATGAACTCTTATTCCATAATTAATGTTAGTTTCATTGAAGTTTATTCTATGTGCAGGGTAGAGTAGATTTTATGGAATTAATCCGAGGGATGCCCGTGTCCAAGAGGAATGCGTGCAAACCAAGGTGTTTTTTAATAAAGTTCTTAATTTTATTGATTCTATACTTGAGAGGGATAGCTTTTAAATTTAATTACTTTAATTGTCTTAAGTGCCTACATCCGAGTAGAGTTTGCATAATTAATTTGCTTTGTTAGCATATGTTCGAGAGGAATACGTTAATTGCATCAACTACGAATTTTAAAAGAGAGAGAGAGACGATAGAATTAGTTTAATTAGTGGTGGATTCGGTGCCTTAGAATTTTTCTACATTAATTTGCTCGTCTTATATTTGATTAAAAACAATAACTTTTTCTCTTGAATTTGGTAGAATAATCAATATGTCCCTGAGGTACGACAACCCTTTATACTTGCCTATTCACATAGCCTTGTATACTTGAAAGGTTACTACATTTGAAATGATCATATTCCTTACAACCAAAAAGAAAGAGATGTTACGGACTCTCACTCAAGACAGGTGCACCATGTTCTCCCCGAGATTTTGCATGGGAAATCATCGAGCATACAAAAGAATCTGAAAGGTCAGCCAAAAATGTCCCGTGCATCCTCTTCTACAAAAGATGAATGACAAACAATTAAAAGGAAGGAAACCTCTACCCCCAAGATCAAAGTCAATCTCTTGTGAATTCATCTATGAGGTAGATGGTTTATGAGAGCCCTACATTCTCTCAAGTTGTAGGTGGGAATGTTTGTGGATATTCAAAATTATAGGTTGATTAAACTTCTAGCCTTGAACCTCAAATATATTATTGATTCCATGGAGAAGACTGTTTGTCTTGTAACTCATGCAGATTTGAGGAGAACTGACTTGTCTGATAAACTTCTAACCTTGAACCTCTTGAAGATCTACTGAAGAAATATGAACCTCAAATATATTATTGATTCCATGGAGAAGTCTGTTTGTCTTGTAACTCTTGCAGATTTGAGGGGAACTGACTTGTCTGAGAATGCTTAGAGCACTTCATGCCCCACTTCATCTATGAGTAATAAGAAGTATGTTTTGAGGATGGTGCCTCAGAGAAACGGAGGCCATGGGTCATTGTTTTTTGCTTAGGGGTTCCTTATCATTTGTCATCATCTCCTTGTGGAGAAGTTTGTTTTTTATGTACTTTCTTGCTCTTTTCTATGTTTAGGTTTGCTTTGTATTTCTCAATTCTTGTAATGCCTTTCTTTGGTTAATAAACTTCTAAATTACCCAAGAAAAAACTAGAGTGTATTAGTCTCCTAAAGTAGAGTTGCTTGTCCACTCACCAAGAGATGCTCATTTGTTAAATCACTTCGCTACAATGACGGTTTTCGCCCTATCTCGCAAAAGTAAACATCTCAATGTAGGTCATCATATCATTTCCACACATGTCCAATATCTCATAGTTTGCCTCACCGTGTAAAACAACTAGAGATGCTTGTTTGTTAAAAAAACTAGAGTGTATTAGTCCATATGTAACATCCGGAAAATTAGTAAGTATCTTAAAACTGAAATTTGACCCTCTTAATGATTGATTTGACTGTGTGATGCTTTGTTTAAATTAAAGCTGGTGAGAAGAGCTTTCCATCGACACCAATTTTGTGTGATTTGGAGTTCGGAGTAAAAAGATATGGGAAATTGAATAAAAACGATCGATCGCGCTAAAAACGATCGATCGGCTTATGGAACACGATCGATCGGCTTCGATCGGCTACGATCGGCGCCATCGCGCAGTTTGTAAACAGCGCAGGACGATCGATCGCCGTATTGCACGATCGATCGCCAGTTGCGGTTTGGCGAATTCTAACCTAATTTTGAGGCGGATTTGTTTGGGAAAGATGTCATATCCTAACTAAACTTATATTGCACGTTCCTAGGGTGATTTAGGGACTCTCCCATTGGTGGAAAGTGCCCAAGATATGGTAGAATTGATTGGGCAAAGATTTTCTAAAAACTCTATATAAACCCATAGAGTCTAGGCTTGTGCTTTTGAAAACTAAACCCTAGAACGTCCAGAGGCTTTCCCCTCTCCTTCCCACGTTCATCCCTCTCTTAGAAGACCTCTTCTTGTGGGAATTGCTCAAGAGCTTGGATCGGGAAGCTTTGAAGGAAGCGGAGGAGACGAACATCGCGTAGAAAGGCGACGTCTTTTGGTGATAAAGAGTAGGATGGTTTTTCCCTCTCTTCTTATTCTTTTCTCACATTATATGATGAGTGTTCTTACTGACTTCCTTGGAGTATTACTTTGAATCTTGCGGGATTAATGATTTATGTCTTGTCTTTCCATGTGTATTGCGATACATGCATATATGCCTTCATGCTTCATGTCTAGATGGTAAATCACATCAAAGATGGATGCTTTATTAATTTTACAGAAGATAAAAGTTCTGATATTGTTCTGATTATGATGTCTAATGATTGAGTCTTATACCTTAATGATCGTTTTGCTTAAATCAATTTAGTTGAAAGATATTATGGTCTAAGATTGTGTTATATGTGAAGAAACATGATAAAAAGGGAATCTTTTGGTAATTCTAGTTAATTCCAGGATCTGTAATTGATCTAGGAGGGGAGTACTATCATCTATCATGAGTATAATATCATCTATAAGTGGTACGGTATAAGTTAATTAAAGTTTAATCAAGTTTCTCACTTTCGGCCAGAACTGTTTCTGCACGGACAGTCGACAGTGAATAATTCATAACTAATTCATATGATATCAGAAAAATATAAAACCGGTGGGGTTAGAAACTAGACTCATAAGGGTACTCTCAGTAAAAATTTCAGAAGATAATATTAACTGTACAGAGTCTGGGAGCCGACGGAAGTGGACTGTTATGCAAAAGACAGTGAGCAGAATCCAAGTGAAAACACTAAGTACTTAAGTAAAACCACTTAATAAGATGTGAAGATGATATGATGTGCTAGTAACTAATACTAGACTATATCCTTATGATTATCACAGTAAGTTTGGGTTATGGTTAATATGATAAATGGGGTAATACCTATGTTAAGAAAACCGTAATCGTGTATTTGAAGATAAAGCGCTTGTGTCGGTTTGAGGTTCCATTTGGAATCCAAATCATCTAGGACTCATTAATACCTTGTCTCTGATTTATATATATATTTCAATAAGACCTATATGAATTTCCATCTAGGGCTGAGCATGAACGTATGTATGGATTGTGTTATTCTCTTTGTGTGTGACATTCCCACTTATACTCTGTATGTGAGTCTGTTCCGGTGATTGATACCTTATGTGGTTAGAGCGTTGCGGCCTCTATTTCTTTGAATTATTATTCATCATGATTATTTGATTGATTCCTCCACTAGAGGTCTTGCGGGACTTCTCCGGAAGTGGATTCATAGTATGCTCACATTATGCCATTGCTTGATCTTGCGGGGTCATTAATATTTGTGGTACTGCGGTTCCACACTGCCCAAAAAGAGGCAACATACGTACGTTAGATTGTTGACATTACGGAAGGTCTTCAATCTCCGCCCATCGTGTCCGTAAGCACTGGTGGGGCCAGCATCCTAGACGCATGGCAGGGTTCCAAAAAGAGGACCCCTAGGGTGGTTCTGGTATAGTCACTTGCGGGTGATCGGTTCAGCGAGCAGAAATTGTACTCCTTTCACTTTTAATGTCTGGAGCTTTTTAATATGATTATCATTCCCTCCTTACTCATATGTGTAGTAGGAGCCCTATTGTTGTTTTCCCTACTTGCGGGTTGGAATTATTATCGACTAACCTTTCAGGTGTATAAATCCTTGGATTAGTCCAGATGTCGCGACATCTTCATAAACCTTTGTTATTCTTATCCTATTCATATTGTTTGTCCTAATTCAGTGGGTTTTTACATCCTACTGAGTGTTTCTATGAAATACTCATGCATCCTCTGATGCAGGCGCAAATGGAATTTGAGTTCAAGAAGTTGCAATAGTGAAGCGGTCGCAGGAGCCGTGAAGACTTAGAGTTTATATTATTTGTTTTGCTTATTTGATGCTTATGACATTTAATGGCAATTGTGTGCCATAGATTTATAGGTTTATTTGATTTGACTTTCTTAAATGGATTATTATCAGTGTTATTAAGTAAATTTCCATTCCATAGTATTCATTAATGTTTGTATTTGTATTGCACTGATTATGGGCATGACCGATTACACATCCTTTTGAGATGATCGTAATTGGTGGTGAAATCGACTGTTCGGTCTCGCGCCCGAGATTCTCTACCTCCAAATGTATATCTTTGATTGGCTTCCGCACTTCGATCGAGGTATGGGATTTCGGGGCGTGACACCATATATAATTTTTGTATTTTATTGTAGGCAACCCTTTTGGAAGTACTCGATCTAATTCACTGGTTGTTTTCCACAATGACAATACCCCCAACTCACTGGTTGTTTTCCATAATGACAATACCCCCAACAAATATTTTCTTCTGTCTCATTGAATTAGTATTTTCCATATCTCAGGGTAGTAGACAAGCAAAAGCTTCCAAAATTAACTTCAACTCTAGAGACAAGTCAAGTGCAAGAAATAGAGGTATATTATTAACATTAATTACCCAGCTCCTCCTTGTGTAAGTTAATAATAGGGACTTTATCACAAAAGGTGAATTAAGGTTTTAGAAAACTTAATTGAGTGTTGTCATAATGTAGAGCATAAACAAGAGAAGCATATAGATAAGATGAAGGTTCATTGCATGCTATTAACAATGATTATCAAAGCTTACTCATAAAAACTCATTTTTATGTTTTTTTTCAATTTTGGGTGTTTTCAATTTTTCTACTTTTTTACTTTTTAATAAGTGACAAAAACAAACAAACCAACTAAATATTCTTCATGTACATCCCCAAACCTAAACTCAACATTGTCCTCAATGTTAAGAAAATTATATACTAAAAAGATTAGTAATATGAAAAAGAGTGTAAGGAAAGAAATCACCTAGATGTAGAGGCATATGATGGTAGATGTAGAATAATGAAAGCACATAATCTAAGAAAGAGAGGTTAGCACAAAATATCAAAAATAGGAATACACCCCCGCCCCCCCAAACCTAGAGTGAAATACCCTAGACAAGTATAAGCAAAGCAATATAAGCAAAATCATCTAAAAAAACAAATTAAAAAACAAGAAATAAATAAACAAAATTGGGTTCCCTTCCAAGAGCGCTAACTTTAATATCTTCAACCAGACATAACCCCTGCAAGTCAATCATGATCAATTAAACAATTGCTTGTCACATTCCTATCCTTACAAAGTAAATCAGGATGAGTCAGACAACTCTCTAAGGGGTCATCACAAAAAAGTAGTGGGAAAAAATCATACGAGAATCATATCAACCTCAAAATTGTCACCTAGATTTGGAGGCTCTCTAGCAGGACTAAACACATTCAACTTAACATTCATGTTTCCAAAGATAATTTCAAAATTCCATTCTTACAATTTATGATTGCATTTGAAGTAGCCAAGAATGGCCTTCCTAGAATTATAGGAATTTGACTACCCATATTCTGAACAGGTTGTGTCTAGGACAACAAAATAAGCTAGAAAAATAAACTTATCAACCTTGTTTTGGACATCCTCAATACACACCATGTGGAACTTTAATAAGATCGATCAACAAGTTGCATTGTTATAGTTGTCGATTTTAATTCTCCTAACCCAAGTTGCTCATACACAAAGAATAGTAGCAAGTTAACACTTGCCCCTAAGTCTAATAATGTTCTCACCACAGTATGATCTCCTATAACACATGATATTGCAGGGCACCCTAAGTCCTTGAACTTAGGTGGTGTGTTATGTTTTAGAATTGAGCTAACTTGTTCAGTGAGAAACATTTTCTTATGCATATTTAAGAAATCTTGCATAAGCGGGAACCTGCTTAATGATATCGAGCAATGGAATTTAATTCAAACTTTCTTAAACATTTCCATTGACTCGTTGCTTCATTGTGCTGTCTTTGCAAAGTCTATAGGGAAAGGGTGTATTTGGCACATAAGGTGGAACAAGGCTGCACACAGGAGAAGACTCTAAGCTCTTCTTGGAGGTGATATGACTAAGGTCTGCTCTAGCAGTGCTCTCTTGTTCCTCACCCTCTCTATAAATTATTTCTAAGTCAATCTTGGGTGGTTCTACTTTTGTCAATCTGTTTCTCATTCCTAAGTGCAGTAATGACTTTAACTTACTCATGATATTGGTCTTAATAAGAATTTGAGCCAAATTCAAATTGCCCCTTGGATTTTGCTATAGGTTGACTTGGGAACCTACATTTTTCCCTTTCACTCAATGCTGCAAGTTGACCCATTTAAACTTCGAACTTCGCAATTGCTTATGAGTTGACATGTAAAAAATGTTGAGTATCTTTTTCAAATTGAGGAGAGATATGCATGAACATATTCAAAGTATCCTCAAGAGTTGGTTTCTTGGGTGGTGTAGTGAAGGATTAAACCTATTGAGGGTAAGATTGATTTGGAGGGTACCCTTGAGGAATAATTTTGTGTGACATGGGAGCAACGAGAACAAATAGCACACACATGGGCAGGTGATGGCATGTGGGGCCCACCATCATACATCAATCGTGTCCAACCTATTCCAAATCATGTTTTGCACGCCCTAAGCTCGAAGATCCCAAAAGAATTATATTTTTAATATTTAGATTTATGCAATATGAATGATCTGTCAGCATGTATTATATTTGTAGAAGAGCAAGGTAAGCCTCTTTTGACTTTAAGCAATGGTTTTGATGATGGATAATGTCTTAGAATACATATGTATAGAATATAATCATGCTTATCTAAGGATTAAGATATATGATTTATGAAGTATGATTGGTAATTAGGATTGCTAGAAATGCTTGTAATTATCATGTGGTAGAAGTTGAATTAATGTATAGGTTAATAGAGAAGTTTTGAATTCTGTTTCAGCAGGTTTTGTTCTCTATCAGAGTTTTGCGACAAGTCATTTGTCGTTGATTGACTTGTCGATGAACTGCATAAATTAGCAGTTTGCCAATTAAATCCAGAGAAGTAATTATATCTTTAAGTAAAGTAACTTATGGTTTAGTAGAAATAATATATTTAATTGAATGTAGAAAATAATTTTTGAGTTCAATGATAAATAGCTAATGACAAGTCAATTGTCATTGAATGATTTGTCGGTGAAATCCAATAGTAAGCATAAATTAAGAAAAAGTAATAAAAGTATGAACCCTAGGTTGTACAGCCAGCAAGCAACCAGTGAGATAGTAATATAGTGACTTGTCTTGAAACCAATGAGATTGGGACAACAAACTAAATAATTAGACATTAATAGTGATGTCATAATCCACGTTAAGATTGAATAGTGAGATTAGGAGGAGTGAGATCTAGACTTTTAGGTTCTACAAGAGGACCAACAACAACAGAAAAATGAAGGAATAATCTACATGCCACGAAGAGCAACCGTGTCAGTTGGAAGACAAAAACACTATACTGAGAATGACTGACTTAAAGGTTTATATCTATAAGAGATCAAGTAAGCATGCTCAGTTACGATGAAGTTCGTGTTGCATGTATGTCAAACAGGTGGGAAACATGAATTGCCCTTGGGATCTACCGTTACACGTGGCTGACAGAGATCAAAAAGAAGGAAGAATGAATGATGGTTGACTCCACAAGAGATGAGTCCTAAAAAGAATATGCACTGATGACCTTAGAATTGAGGCTTATGGTAGTATGTTATTATGCACCAATAGTAGTAGAAGATAAATAAGAATTGATTGAATAATTGAATAAATGCTACAATCATTGTACTCTTTATTTATTGACGGTTGATTGCATAGTAAGTGGTTATAGCATTTCTTATTGAGTTCCCTATACTCAACTATTTTCTTCTACAAGTTATGAGTAGTAGTAGTAGTAGTAGTAGAAGCGGGGTGCGTACGTGAGGTTAGGAGCTAGAAGAAGAAAGTAGGTTACCAGTTCATTTAGGGCCTATTTGGCAACCCAAAAGAGGCTGGATTCTTCTATTGAAACCGTGTTTTTTTGTTATTAATTGCCCCTATCTTTCATTTTTATTTACGAAATAGCCATCAGACCCTAAATTCTTCCCTAAAAGCTACTTCTTCCCAACCAAACACCCAGATTCTTCTTCCACCATCTTCCCTAAAATCCAGATTTCCCACTCCTCAAATCTCTAACTGTCACGCACCGAATTTCAAAACCCCATTTAGAGCATGGAAGCACTGTTCCCAATAATGGTCAAGAGGTCTAGAATCCGGGACGCGACCGAATACTAGATCAATTTTCACGCCCATTGACATAATATGGGATAAACGCAGGATCCAGAATGTTAAACAAATATCTACTAGCAAAAATCTTCAATAATAGAATCTCAAGTTTAACTAAGTTATTACAATAATCCAGACTTAACAATTCATCAAACATAAAACTTAATCCAGCACATAGGCTGATCAGTTCTCCACGAACACGAAATTTAAAACATAAAAAAATTAAATTCACATCAATCAACTATCCACCATCAAACTCCATCGAAAGTACCTCATCAGATCTTTTCCACTTTGATTCCTGCATCAAGAGATGCATGCGTATTTCTAATGAAATACCCAGTAGGAGCCAAGAAAACCCACAAACAAATAACAACAGGAATACTGACAATATGGTATAAAAAATGAAGGTACGTTTAACAAGGTCAGGATGAGCAAATACAGAGTTACTTACCTGGATAATAATCATCATCAAAGACCCTCAACGGTCAAGACATAGACTAACATTTCAAAACTCCATACGTACATCGGGAGGAGAATAGAAATAAATACTAACTCCAAACATCCAGAGTGTCGGAGATAACAATTTTTGCTCTCTGTTCAGTCCACTTCCCCTATGGACATCAATACCAGAACATCCTAGAGGTTCTTCAGAGGAACCCAACCATGCATCTAGGGATGCTGGCCCCATCGGTGCTTACGGGCACAGTGGGCTGAGACTATAGGCATTCCGTAATATCATACAGTCTAAAGCACACGCGTTGCCGTCATTGGCTGAACTACAAAGGTTCATCAAATATCTGAGATAACAGAGGATCTAGCAATAGCTCGTGAGCATACTATGATTCCACTTTAAGAGCATTCATCAAAACTCTTAGTGGGAAACAGTTTACGTAGAACTGACTCAATCTAGAAATAATGAGAATAATATGTCATGAATAATAGGATGGTAGGGTTTAAAAAGGTAGACCCTAACCGAGAATTGAAGATTTCAAGATTGGTTTCATGAGATAGTAGATTTGTAGTGCAATGCACCACAAGGAATAACTTGGTTCAACAAGACTCTATTTATGAATTTAATCAATTAATAAACATTACTGACTCCATCTCTCAAGGTTTTATATATACTTAATTCATTTTATAAGTAGTTGTATCATATAGGGTTAATATAAGGTATGGTTTAAACAACACAGAAAATTACTGTTGTCAGCACAACAGCTCCCTTCCTAGGCTTACCACAGTCTATACAGAACCTATTTGGGTCTAAAATTTTTATGACAGACATCCCTATGTCTCTAGATTATAACCCTTTTTACAGCATAATTTTCCAAATTTTCTACATTTAGTCGTAATTTTTCTAGTATCATCTGTTGGTGCAGGACTAATTCTGGCCGAGACACTATTCTTAAGCATAGCTTAATTAATCTCTTTCATTACTGGATCTAATACTTAACAGTGCTAATTAGACTTAGTGTCTTACCCTTCTAGGTATTTACCAAGTCCCAATTAGTTTAGTAATTAAGTAGTTTCTTACCTAAATCACTATTCCCAAAACAATTTATACATATTCTTTTTAGGTTTGTAAACTGCAATTGGACAACTAAATCAGGACACACCAATTACTGGCTCATGAGTTGACTTAGTGTACAATAATCCTCAAACTCCAGTAACCTTCACCCATAAAGATTATTAATTTATGTCATTATCTTCCGGTATGTAACTCGACAAAACAGTTTTCATTTAATTACTCCCTTTCCGACTAATATGACTCAAATGAGACGATTTTTCCAAGACATGACCTCTAATGACCCAAAGCTGACTTGGAATACTGAAACTCATGAAATACCAGCAAGTATGATCTATAAAGTTCGTTACTTTAGGGTTAGAACTCCGCGCATGATGACCATTAGGGTTATATTGAGACTAATCATGGTTAATCACAAAATCATAAAATATTATAAGAGAAAGTGGACAACTTTATAAGTCCATAACCATATGAAGCATGAACGAAACATGACAAGTCTCTTTGGATAGTAATAACACTCTGGAATATCTCAATTGAGCCATGCATGAGAAGCGTTTAAACTATTAAGATCGGGTTCAACAATCGACATGAACCGAATATAAAAAGAGTATTTCATCAAATTGGATAACGCCAAAAATCACAGATTGTCAATGATATCTCAATCACAGCATATTCACATAACATATTCCTTATGAGACATCAAACATAGTTGTGACGACCGTAAATTTTATAGTATTTTCTTGGCTCAAAGGTATGCATTTATTTAAGTTTTCGAAAATCTTTTGAAAATTCAATTCCCGCCGGAATCGATCGAACGCCGTAAAATTTGTGATTTTTGAATTGATCTTAATCGGAGATTTTATTGGATTATATGATTCATGGTTGGCGTGGCATGTTGGTTTGGCTTCATTTGACCTAAGAATATTGGATAGGTATTTGTATGAAGTTTGTGTTATTTTTGGGAATAGAGTTAATTTGAGATTAATCAAAAATATGAATTAGATTTTACCTAAGTGGGTAAGTGGTGATTAATGGAAATTCTAAAAGAAAAACCCAAACCCAAACCCATTTGTGCTTGGGTCGGGTTAGCCTTAGTGGAGGTGGTTGAGAGATGGGTTAATGGAAGTGGTTGATGGATAACACTAATTGACCCCCATTAACTCATTCCTTGTAAACCCAAGAGTCACTTTGAAAATTGAAATTCTGGAATTTTCTGCTGAATCTAAGCCATTGGTTTAAGGATTGATCAAGGGTGGAGATTCATTTGAAAAATCTATAAATAGGCTAGTAGGGGGGTGGTTTTGCTTGAGTGTTCAAAGCATTTCAAAACTGCTTGAACATCTCTCTCTCTTTCCCTCTCTCACTTTTTCCGGCCGGTGGCAACCTCTCTCCGGTGGTGGTTCGTGGTGGTCCAAGCAAGGTCGACCGGAGTGGTGGTGGTGCGACATTGTCAGAGTCAAGAGTGCTCGGGAAGTTTCGGCATCTGCAACCAAGTAGGATGATTCTTTTCCCACCATTCTATTCTTTGTTGATGATTGATCATATGTCAAGGATGATTTCAATGAGATGAATGTTGATGTTCTTAATTGTGTAATTGTAAACTTTGATCTCTCGGTGTCGAAATCCTGAATTGGTATTCCCCATGATTTTCTTGAATTTTGATAGCGAATGAGTTACTTCTCAATCACTTCTTCATGTTGAAAAGTTAAACTTCTTTGTTAATCCTGCTTGTGTTCCCTTTGCGTGTGATAATATTATTTGTATATCCACGCTCTTTCTAGTATAACGTTTGGATCTTTGGGCACTTCGGTGCTTTTCCGTGTTTGATATTTTATATTCTATACGTAAGTTGTTATAACTATTACTACCTGTAAAATATTATAATCGTATAATGTATAATGTATGATAATTAGAAATTATTCTTCGTATGACTATTCCTCTGTGATTTCAGTCATGTTTGACACTTTGATCAGCGTATCATGAGTCTTGTAGTTGTCCGAAATTATATGTATCACTTGAATAATAAGTTAAGGAATTGACTATGCAATCGGGTTTTTAAAAGACTTTGGATAATTGAATCATAAACTGAGAATTTCAGAACCTATAAAGCTCTGTAAAAATCTTAAGAAACACAAGATTAAGGTCAGAAAAAGACCAATATGGGATTACTAAAGATAGTACAACAGCAAATAAAATATATCATAAGAAACTTGGTCTCGGCCAGGAGCAATCCTGCGCAGGTAGACTGCAGTAAAAAAATGATAACTAATTATACACTAATCAGAAAATTAAGATTTTTATCAACCTGGAAAATAGACATCAGAGGCTATACTAGATAAAAATTTTAAAGATTGAATTAAATTGTACAGAACGTGGTAACCAGAGCAAGTGAGCTGTTCTGTTTTGGACAGAACATAGTTTCTGATTTTAAAAAGACTTAAAATCATAATAAACCTAAAATGCTTAAGAATAATTGATAATTAAGACTTTAATTAAGTCTAATATGATTTATAAGACTCTAAGAACAGTAACCTTAAAAGTATTTTAAGGTCTTAGAGCCAAATGAGGTGTCTCTTAATAATAGTCCTTTTTGTTCTTCTCTTGGTCTATCTTTGACGTAAGAATAATCGAAGCTTGAATTCTTTGACGTGGACTACCTGAGACACGTCATTCTAAGACGGGAATTATCAATTCTAGGAATAGATACAACTCTGAAGAAAGTGGACTTGAACTTTTGGAAAATCTTGTGGTGTGTCTCTCTTAGTCGGGTCTCACTTGAGTTCCCAGACTAATTCATAATTTGATTTGGATTATGCTTTTCACTCCTACAAAGAGTCAGAACTTTAGAAAGTCTTGTTCTAAGCCTTTTGACAATAGGGCTAGTTGAATTGTTTCTCCGCTAAGTAGCATTTAAAGCTCTTAGTCGGAATCATAGTATGCTCACAAGCCATTGCTAGATCTTGCGAGATCTCCGATTTATTGAACCTCTGTAGTTCAGCCGATGACGGCAACCACGTGCGCTTAGATTGTATGACATTACGGAAGGTCTGCAATCTCTGCCCATTGTGCCCGTAAGCACCGATGGGGCCAACATCCCTAGACGCATGGCAAGGTTCCTCTGAAGAACCTCTAGGATGTTCTGGTATTGATGAAGATTTGAGAGCAGAAATTGTACTTTGACACTTTGGTTGTCCAATGCTTATTATCTTACCTTCACTACTTTATGAAAGTCTTTGAAGTATCTTTGACCTTAATGCGTCTTGAATGGCAGTTGGTTCCAGGTAAGTGATCTTAGTCCTTGTTGAACCTGAGTCTGTTAAACCATACATCTTTGGAGTCTTCTCTTATTTTCCAGTGTGGGTTTTATGTATCCTACTGGGTATTTCCTATGGAATACTCACGCATCCTCTGATGCAGGATTTAAGGCGGAGCAGAAGTGATGTTTTCCAGCGGCGTGGTTTGATGTTGGAGCTTAGAAGACTCGTCTCTTATGTTTTGCTATATTTTGACATTTGAACTTGCGGCCTGCGTGCCATTTGCTTATGTTAAACTCTGTTTGTAGTTGTTAAGACATTTTCAGATTTTGTAATAGATGTTTAGATTTCCTTTCTGTTATTCTACTTTTTGTAAGTAAATGTTGTTTAAGTCATGACGATCCTGCAAGTCCCATAATATTTAAATGGGATAAGCGTAGACTCGAGTATTCGGTCCGTCCCAGGTTTCCTACCCTATAACCGTCATTGGATTGACGCTTCCGCGTAAATTGGGTCTTGGAAATTTGGGGCGTGACAATAGTACCATGAATTTGTGGGAAAAAGAGCACCTAAATAAATTTCCAAAACATCTGGTGACCGGAGGTCCCTGGCGCCCAACACATCTGGTGACCGAAGCTTCTCCGACTTCTGGTGCGCGTGCAAAACTTACCAAAAATAAATTTCAAAGCTACGAAGGTCCAACTTACAGCATCAAAATTATTCGAACAAGGCCCAACACTTCGTACACACACCCTGACGCCTGGCTCTCACCCCTGGCGTCAAGTTCACACAAACCCTGGCCCCAGGCTAGCCTCAACGGGGCCCAGTGCCAGGACTAGTCCTCGCACCCTGGTAAACTGCCTAATCTGGTTTAGTGGTTCCATACTTTCATAAGCATCACAATAATAATGCAACACACCATATTATAAGATTTCATAAAAAAATCAAATAGGCAGCAAAACTTTCCTATTTTAGAACAGTTTTCTAAAATAGCAGTTTTGGTAAACTTACCGAATTTTCGGGTGTTACACTAACCAAACAAACCCTTAGTTTATTTCATTTGATTAGGACTTTATGAACATGTGAGTGCCAAGGTAATTTTATTGTAATAAGTATTAACTCATTGTGGATTATGCCTTACATTTACTCGGGATCCTCATTATTCGTTGGTTTAATCGAATCATAGTATGTAGTTTTAATTAATGACATGTTCAAAAATTGATAAGAAAGTGATGCCTTAATGTTGGTTATTATGGTTTTGAACGTTTATGGGCTAGAGTTTCGACTCAAGTATTTATGAATTTTAAATGTGATATTTAAAGTCTTATGTGGACAAAATTTTACTCCGATCTACACATAAATTGTATATTTGAATTGGGCATTCCAACCAAGGCTTCAACCAACTGAGTCGCAATGGGAAGAGGCGGGTTGGAGTCTGGGGTTGGGTTAAAGGAGATGCTGAAAAGACGCATATTGAAGGTACAGTGTAAAACATTTTTCTATACCTAAATCAGACATAGGGAATATTATTCTATTTGGACAAATACTTATGCTATGTTTTATGTGTCATTCTTTACACTTCAACTGTCACACCCCGAAATTCCCAGCTTCGTCAAAGTGAGGAAGTCGTTGATATGATGAATATATAAGGAAGCCAAAAGTTTTGGAACGCGACTGAAATACAACCTCTCCTTCAATTATACCATCATAAAAAGACGCATAATTGAAATAATACAGCTTGAAAATAAACTTTATTAATAAAATGAAACAAAAAATCCATATGTTCTAATGAGAATCCAGTAATTTAAAAGTTTGGCTTACATGCCAACATTATTACAAGTTCCAAAATAAAATTTAAAGTAAAACTAAAGCTCTTCTACTGCAGGCTTCAAACTACTTTACTTCTTGCAACTTTTCCATGCTTAATCCTTATTCATACCTGCATCACAAGATGCATGAGTATTCCAAAGAAATACCCAGTAGGATGTAAAAACCACAACATAATAGGGATACACAATATATGATAAAGAATGTGATCAATGAGATAAGAAACTGAATCATCAGCAGTTCCATAACTGAAAACACACAACTTTCATCAATTGGGAAGTATCATTATTCACCAAAACTCTAAGACAACTAAAGTGTATGGAGATACAATTTCTGCTCTCAGTCATCGCCACTCGTAAGCTGTTACTTACCCGATTACCCTAGAGGTTCTCATGCAGAAACCCGGCCATGTGCATAGGATACGAGCCCCATCTCGTAAAATCTAAGCATAGCTCTTACCAATTAATAACAGAGACTGTTAGGACTATTACGAATGGACAACAAGGTCAAGAATAGGAAAACACAATTACAAAGAAACAACAAGTGATCAGGGTTCTCACCAATTTAAACAAAATTCTAATAATCAATCAAAGTCTATTCATAAGTACAACAATAGAGCATATAATCTCGACACTTTCAAGAAATCATTCAAGAATCATAACATTAGCAAAGACATGACATTATCTGACTTCAAACAAGTATAAATCTAGGCATTAAGAAAATGAAAACCTAAAAGAAGTTATGTAAAAACCATCCTACCTTTTTGTAGAAGTTTCTTCTCACTTTAGTCAATCAATCGTCTACGAACTCCGCTCCGCCTCGCTTCACTCCAACCAGCAACAAAAAAAGGAAGATGAAGGGCGAGAGATGGCTGAGAAGGGACGTGAGAGAGGGAGAAGAAAGCATGAAGAGAGAAAGAGGAGACTGGTCGGCCAATAAGTAAGGGCCGACCAACCCTATTCATAGTTTAAATAGGATTAGGTTTTCTTAGTTCGACTAGGACTCGTTTTCACCTTTGAATTAACTTCTTTTTTATCTCCACCATCCATTCCCTACGTTCTCCTCATACCCATTTATGTCCAGTCATCATTGGCACCCAGTTGGTTGGGATACTAAATCCAATACTAACTGGGTAAACGCTTTCCAAGTCTATCACAATTCAAAAACAAGCAACTTCCCAACCAACTCAGAATTTCCTGACGCCCCTCTTGTGGGGGTGTCTCTTCCTATTGGTTACCTCTGATCTCCAGAATCTTGACACCTCTATCCTATCTGGTGCCCAACCTAAGAAGTGCCCAGTTCGGTTATGACTTTCAGCACACACTCCAGATTCACCCTTACTTTCTACAATTACTATCCTATAACTAAGAAACTCTCGTCCTTATCGTCAATCACTTCTAAACACACCAAATAACCATCCAAGGGATTTTGATTCCATCATCCATACCTGCCGCCTAGATGACCTGGCGCGCATGTAAGTCTAACGCGCAGTAATTGATTACAAATCTGAACTCCAATTGGTAACTTCCAATATTACTTCAAACTTAAGTAAGAAAGTACTTTTAATTCTAATTTGTCAATCAGCACTCTTATACGAAACGTTGCACCCCACACGAACCTACCATTGCCAGGCTATTCTAGGCTCAGCCTCAGTGCCCGGGACTCCTGAGTCAACCTAGTGTTCTATGAAACAAGTTCTAATACAACAAATAAAATAAAACACACATCAAAACAAGTTATTCATAAGATTTTAAATTGAAACTCGACTTTCCAAATTTAGGTTGAACATATAAAAGTATTTTTTTATACAAATTTTTTGGTCGTTACATAAACTTTAGCGAAACCATATATTTTACCAAACATGTATAATACTTATCCGAATCTTGCCAAATCTAATTGCGTAGACTTACCATAAATGCGACTTTGTGAGAGAGTTACGGGGATAGGCGGCGTTTAGATATTAACCAAATCTCACCGTACGGGGTAGGCTGCGTTTTGACATTCACCGTATCTCACCATAATATTCAAAGCCCGGTAACCCCGGCTCGACTTTCAGCTCAAGCTATCTATCTACTCCATGAACTACAATCAGCTCAACTCAAGCCGGTCATCTCCTGCTACAAAGGGACGATTTTATATAAATCAGCTATCATTGAACGAGAATATAAACAAAATATGCCTGGGCAAATTTTAAAAAATTGATGACCAACATAGTTCATCACCCTAGATTCTGACAACACGTTTCATATGGTTTTAAACCCCACGTGGCACTCAATAATTTCTCATCCTTTCAATTTTAGATTTTAAATTTTATATATTCACAATGCTTCGCCAAAATATATATTCAAAGCCAGCCTCACCCCGGCTCAAAATGCAATCGGCTCGACTCAAAGCCGCTTTTGACCCACCTGGGGAATGCTGCCAAAAAATGCCCGCCTAACACAAGGGGCGCTTTTATCAACCTTTTCCCTAATTTCAAAGTTTTCAACGCTTTTCCGCCATTCTAATTCCTTCTTCTTCTTCCTTCAAGATCCCTCTTCCTCAATCTGGAAGAGGGTACGAAGAAGAAGCGCAACCTAGATCCCTCCTCCTCAATCTACGGTACATGCATTTTGTAAATTTGCCGTCTTTTTCTGTTTATATGGACTCCTTGATGTGTGATTTATCGAAAAAATTGGAAAGATTGAGTATTTTTGAGCTAAAATTTGATGGGCATGGTGGTTTCTTGATCTTGCGTTTTTGTGGTGAGTTTGGGGTACAATGCATGTATGTGGAGACGTGGGAGAATGGTTTGGTTGCGTTTGACTTGTCAATCTGCAATGCTGCTGGTTGTGATCAATGTATGACTGTGTAAACGTGTTTTTATGTTGAATTTTGCGCAGGTGATGTTTATCCTTCTTGTGTGATTTGCTGAGAAATTTAGAAATGATTTAGAGAACTTGTGCTGAAATTTCGTAGGCATTATACATTTTTTATTTTAGGTTTTCGTTCTGCGTTTGGGGTACAATGCATGTTTGTGGAGACAAGGGGGAATGGTTTGGTTGTGTTTGACTTGTTAAACTGCAATGCTGCTGATTGTGTTTGACCTGTACTTGTATTTTGCTATCCTTTTCCATTTATCTGCATTCATTTTTTTGTGATCTCTTCAAAAAGTTAGGAACAATTTACAACTTGAGCTAAAATATCATGGCCATTTCCAAATATTGATCTTGAATTTCTGTTGTACGTTTGGGATACAATGCATGTATGCGGAGACATTGAAGAGTGTTAATCTGCAATGCTGCCAGTTGTGGTCAATGCATGACTGTTAAACGTGTCTTTCATATTTGAATAGCTTGCAGATGGAAGGTGGTGAGGAAGTTGATGAAAATAATGGGGTTGTGTTATCTCTGATCGACTCCCTCAAAGCAAAAGTTTCTGGTGATCGGTCCACTCTTATCAAGGTTAGTCTAGTAAAGGGTTGGTTAGATGTGTGATTCCTTTGTGTTCGTATTGTATGACGCAGATGTTGCTTATTGGCACGGCTTGTGGGTTAATTCTAGTAAGGGGTTGAGTGTTGTATATATGCAGTTTTATTTTGCAGCTTAGGATTTGATCTTGTATAACTTGGTGATCATAAACTGGGTATCTACTTGTGCGTCGCTTTTGTTTGCTGTTTTAGCCAATGGATCATGTATCTGCGGAAGATAATGTCATAGATAGCTTTTGACATGCAGTGTTACCTGCGCTACTATTTTACCATAGATTGTTGTTGAAACTGGTAGCATTTGACCTGCATTCTTATTGGTCCAGTTGTTTCACATATACACAGTGTTGGTAAGTTTAATCAAGTTTCGTCTGGTAAAAGGCTGCTTTTCATATGCATTTCTACTTATTCCAGTGTAACATTTTAATGTGGTTACAAGTACAAATTTATTAATGAAGTCTGGAGGTACTAGGATATGAGTATTTATTGTTTGGTTTTCCATGTCGTAGAAAAAGATGGAAGCAAACAAAGAGAAGCTGCGTGGCATCACAGATCATGTTTATACTTTGTCTAAACAACGAGAATATACTACAATGACTGGGAATATTTTGCAAACGAGACAAGAGGAAGCAATCTGTACACTCAAGGGTTTAGATGTGGAGAATGGAGAGAATGAAACCAGTGGTCATGAAGATAGCTTGCATGCTTCATCTGCAGTTCTTCTAGGTACCAATTTTGGTGCAAAGAATGCTGTTTGTCCAATCAAGCTCCCAGAAGTACAAAAGTTACCTCCTTACACCACCTGGATATTTTTGGATAGGTACGTGGAAGAATGATATAAATTTAATTCCAACAGCTAAAACATTGTGATCACTCTCTCTCTCCCTGTGTATTTATAGATAGGTTGACTAACTTAAGTGTAAGTTGATATTTTATAAGAGTTAACTCTACACAATGAGGTAGCACTGGACTAAAGAGGGTTGGTTCCTTGATAATGATGTTGATTTGGTGTGTTGTGGCTTTCATTGTAGTTTGTAGTTTCAGCCTCTGTTTATCTGTTGAAATTTCATGAGCCTAAATGTGTCCACATTCTAGGATTGATCCATGTTCAGTGCTACCCTTTTTTAGCCATTTTTTGTAAATCGTTATGGCCTAGACCCATCTGAAACCATGTGCTACACACTATAAAATTGTTAATAGGTAACTTCTTTATAGAAACAGACAGTTTTGGCCCCATACACTCATCACACATAAAATGCATATCAACAGTAGTCCGGTTTATATGAGGCCAGTCTCATATAAGGGGCTTGAGACCAGGCATTTTGGCCATTGGATTTTGTTCCTACGGTGCTCCTTAATATAGGGGGCAGACGTATGATAATCCAGAGCGCCGTTGGATCTCAATCCAATGGCTATGACTTAAACTGGGCTCATATAAGCACCGTTAGATCGGTCTTGTTTAAACTTTTTGCTAAATATTTTATCAGTATAATCATCATCCGCAATATCTTATTACAGCTAACAGTTGTTTGAAATATACCTTAGATATTCCCAATTTGCCTTGTAAATGTCATAAGTACTGAAATCAACATGATGTAAGAGCATCCACGTGAGAACACAGTGGCAAGATTTTAAGCTGATTACCCTTGGTGTTGGAGCCGTCTATAGCGAGACTCATGAGATGAGAATGTCATCTCCACCATAAGGCTGGCAACTGTAGAACCTGTGCAGTTGTACGAGGAAGCATGACATTATGCACACATGTTAAAGTTTTGGTGGTTCTTTGTATTACCTTTTTTGTGTTTTTTCTCCGCTGATCAATTAGACCTTTTCTTTTGGTATTTTGTTGCATCTTTTATGCATTAGTTATGATGGTTTAGTAACTATGTAAACTCTGAAATTCCAACAGCTTTTGTAAGCTTTAATATCTTCTCAAAATGTAGAAATCAAAGGATGACTGAGGATCAGTCTGTCGTTGGCCGAAGGAGAATATATTATGGTCAGACTGGTGGAGAAGCTCTTATTTGCAGTGACAGTGAGGAGGAAATTATTGATGAAGAAGACGAAAAGAAAGATTTCTGCGAGTCTGAAGATTATATCCTTTGGTTTGTATAGTAGGAAAATGTTTATGATACTTGCATGTACTTACAGTTTTTAAACTCTTTGGCCAATCTCGATATGTTATTAGATTTTGATGTTGGATCAACTGTTTTAAAACTACAAAGGTGAATATAGACAAACCCTTAAGTAAGATATTGGCTGTATGCATATTAATGCATGAAAAGATACATATTTTACACACGCACATACACACAGAAGCATGGTGTGTGTATATGTTGATTTAATTTAAACTTGTTACGTTAATGACATCATCTAATAGGATTTGTCCATCAATATCCGAGTATTGGTGTTCTTCTAACACCTACAAGAGATCTATTACTCTTCTACTTATTGATCACTTCTGCTTTATTCAATGTAAACTCTAATAGCATATTTTATTTTTCAATTATCAGGACGACCATTCAGACGATGGGTTTATCAGATTCAGTGCTTGACCTGTTGTCAAAATCATTGGAAAGAAAATCTTGTGATATTAAGGTATTTGTGCTCCATATTTAAAATGCCGGTATATATTGCCATACACTAGTTCTGTACTTTGATGTGTCAGATTCTAAAGTTTATATAGGTAAACTTGGGTTTGGCTGTTTGCCCATTTGTTTTGTGCTGGCTTTACAGAGGTATGAAACAACATCAAACATCTTATACAGGCAATATATGATAATCTTCTGAAGAGGGAAAACTCTGAGATGAATGGGAACACAAATGGGTCAGTTGAGGATGCATTTGCAGATAAAGACCTGGACGCAGCTCTTGATTCTTTTGACAATTTATTTTGTCGAAGATGCCTAGTAAGTTGACTATTTTCTGCATATGAGTAATCTGGTCGTTATGTTTATTTGAAACAATTATGTGTCTTGCTTTACTATTACAGGTCTTTGATTGCAGATTACATGGATGTTCTCAGGATCTTGTTTTTCCTGTAAGTTCTAAAAAATAATGAGTTGAATAATTTTTGGGCCATTGGAAGGTAATTTCTTCTACTTCTTTTTCCTATTTTAGGTGGAGAAACAACTTCCGTGGAACTATGTGGATGATGAAAAAAGCTTGCCTTGCAGTGCCGAATGTTATCGATTGGTTCGTCTCTTATGCTTCCAAGCTGTGGTGACCGCTTTAACTAAAGCTGTTTTTTCTGTTAATCATGTGATACACGTAAATCTCTTTGTAGGCCTTTAAGTCAGAAAATAATGCGGCAGCTACCCTTTCTGCACCTGATGTGACCACCTTTAAACTTTTGGCTTCGTCTAGTAGTCATGGGGGTCTGGTCTCCCTAAGAAAGAAGATGACTGGTTCCTTGAGAAGGCAGAAGTTGGATCAGACTGAAAGCGCCTCTTCTAATGCAAAGGTTATATCAGAAAGCAGTGAGTCAGATAGTAGACCTAGTTATTCTACATCTCCTTCGAAGGCTAAACATGTTCAGAAAAGATGCAAGGGAAGAAACAAAAGAGATACTGAGAAGGTACATGTCAATACGCAGAAAAGACAAAAGAAAGCAACTATTTCTGATTCTGATTCCGTTGTTAGTGGGTCTCATCAATGCACTAAAGACATGAAGTTACGGTCTAATTTGCGCAAGGGAAGTGAAGATGGAAGCTCATCTTCTCAGAGAAAAGCCCTGAAATCTCCTGTTACTAGGAAATCCAGGAGGAAGGAACCAGTAGTGCACCATACTTGCGATTCAGGTTCCAATGAAATTGGGGAAATGGTGAAAGACATGGTTAATGATTCATCAGTTTCTTGTGATCAAGTCCTAAGCAAGGAGTTTGATAAGGATACCACTTGCAATAATAATCAACTTAATCATGTGCGGTCATGGACAAATATTGAGAAAAGTCTTTTTGCAAAAGGAGTTGAGATCTTTGGAAGGAACAGGTTAGTGCTATATCATACTTATTGAGCTGTCTGTTATATATGTTTATTGTTCCCAGCTGACATCGTTGGCTTTATTAAAATGTTTATGGAATGTATCCAAATCCGAGGTAATTAGATCAACCTTTTTTGTCAGAAGTTGAGTTTAATGATAAGAAAGTAATGCATTTTTGCAAAATCCATTTTGCATATAAGAAGACTATCATTCCTTTCTTACCTTCAAAATATTTTGGTCTAAATGTAAAATCAATTACCGGCAAAATTCCTTTAAGTGTAAAGGAAAATCTGGTCCTTACTCTGTAGCAGATAATTAACCTTTATTTGTAAAGTTAGGAGAATCTGTTAGGAACATGTCACTTAACATGGGTTGTATCATCTACCGCTTTTTGTTATTATGTGGTTCAGGTTGGTTTTCCTCCAGTTTCTTTATTATGCACCTTAGTACTACAAGCGCATTAAGATAACAAACCCTTCGCACTAATTGTTTGATGTTCTTAAACCAATGGACTCGATCGATTTGAAGAAACTGCAGGAGATGTAAATTACAACTGACCATTGGAGATATAGAATAAATATGTACATCTGAAAGGAATTATGTACATTTAGTCGTAACGTTTGGCTGGAAAACCAAATGTTACTACAAATTCCGGACGGAGTGAGTAACGGGTGGATAAGGGCGGTTTTTCAATGCTAGTGAATGATCCACCTTTTTATTGCCTAATGTGAAGACTGGTTCTGAAATTTTTACAAGAAAGAGAGGCCTTCAATTCGTTTTTATAACAATATTGATGAAAACAAATCAGTGTTTTTCTCTCAATATGCTTTTGTATGGATATTTAGCTCACAATTTGCTTTATTTTGAGCAATTTGTGTTGGCAGGAAAGTCGCCTGGTTACAGTTGTAGTTGCCATTTTGTTTGGGTTGTTTTCTACTTAAATACGATAGAAAGAAAAGGATTTTACTGTTTGAGTATAGATGGCATTGGGTTTTGTGCTACATGTTTTTGCATTCACTTGCAATTGCTGTTTTTTTACTAGTTTGGATTATTATGCATCATAAATCAGCAGGATATGGTAAGTGAAAAAGTAGATGTTGGCTTGCTATCTTTTTCTCCTTTTCTGGCTTTTGGCGTGTGCTTTTTTTCCTCTCTTTTTTGGGTGGCTTGTTCTCTTTGGTTTGATCTGTTATTCCCTCCTATTTTGGATTAGTATATTTTTTAATGCTAGTTAAGAATGAGGGTAGCTTAGTAAATAATTGTGCTAGTTAGAGAGTTTTATCACAGTGCCTTGGAGTTTTAGTAACAAAATTGGCAAAACGACCAATCTCTGCACCATTGTATGGCTTTAGTTATGAAGGTCTCATTCCTATATTTGGTGTATGTTTAAACCTCCAGAATTTTGAATTGTAATAGCATTGAATGAGTTCTGCAGTACAAAAGCATCATTGGGATGTGCTGGATGTCCCCTTGCAAGTTGGTCCTTGTAGAGAACAATAACTAGAGTTGGGCCAGCTTGTCATTTACTGCAGAGCTGTCATCTTGCCTCACCCGTGCTGACTTTTCTCATTGTTAAGTTGAACTGTGGGTCTCTTTCTGAAGTACTCTAATGCATATGGTTTTTTGGAAGAGATGAGATGGAAAAAATTTGTCGTTTTATGGTAGAAAAATTTCTATACATAAAGTGACATTGTTGGTACATGGGAGTTGCCTTATAAAAAAAATTGGGATGGTTGGGATAAGGTATTGGTAGTGAAGACGAAGAAAATGATGAGTTCAAATTTAGCTGGGAAGTTAAGTGGTGAGTTTAGATACAGCTATGCAGAAAAGTGAGTTGTTAGTCTTGAAATTTTGAATTTGTTGGTGGTCCAAAATCCGTCAATGTCTTGTATATTGATAAATGGAAAGTCCATTCTGGTTTCTCTTTCTAATATTGTCTTTGGTAAATCATCAATATCAGTTATATTTACTAGGATGATTACTTTTTTATCATTTATGATGACACTCAATATTTTTATATTTCTTCTGATTTGTGTATCTTTCTTTTATCCCTTCAGCTGTCTTATTACTAGGAACATTTTAAGTGGCATGAAGACATGTACTGAGGTTTCACAGTACATGTTTTATGTTGAAAGCTTGGCAGCAGTTGGAACTGGTGATGGCGCCAATGTACAGGTTGAAGGTGGTTCGAATATGGATTACACTGATGCAATGGTTCGTATAACAGAAAAATAGAAAAATGTTAACTTTTTAAAAAAAAATTGATCGATGAGAAGATTTTGTACTTGAAATATTAGGGGCATGCAGTTCAAACAAGATCACGGTATGTTAGGAGGAGAGGAAGAGTTCGTCGATTAAAGTATACTTGGAAATCTGCTGGTTACCATTCTATTCGTAAGCGTATGACTGAAAAAGGAGATCAGCCATGTAAGCAGTACACTCCTTGTAGTTGTCAATCTGCTTGTAGCAAGCAATGCAGTTGTCTTCTCAGTGGAACCTGCTGTGAGAAATACTGTGGGTAAGCTTTTACCTGCTATGTGAATGGTTATAATCTTGATTTTGCATAAATAATATATTTAGGATGTAGTTTGAAGTGGTTTTTCTCATAATGTGATATAGTAGGATAAAAAATTCTTACATTTATTGTTTGACAGTTGGTGCACAACATATCAAGACCTTATCAGAATGTTCTCATGTTATATTGTAATGTGATGCTCCAGCGTACGGTAGGGTGGAATAATGGTGATAATCTTGATTGAATAGTGCGCATTAAAAGAGTGAGCAGGCAGGTGATTCAAACCAACCTGCTTCTTGAAATAGAGGAGAGGGAGGGGCAATACAGTGAGGCCCATGACTGGGGTTGAGACTATGATATCGGAGATAAATATCTTGTACATTTCTGATATATGTTTCATCATCATCTTAGATACATCTCATCATGGTTTGCAATATCTTTTATTGGACACATGTCGGTGACCTATAGATAAGATATATTGGAGATATAGTGGAGATATTTCTTAGACATTGGGGAAAAAAATATTGGTGTCCTACAAATGATGCTTGACAAATATTTAGTTAATTTACTCCTATAAAAACATCTAAATCCACTAATAGTCAAAACACAATTAATGCACTTATACTTACACAAATTCCACTCATAAAGCAGGCAACATGATTAGTAATTGAAAACAAGTGTGAAGATGGATAACTTGATGCTGTACATCCAAATAAAACTTAGAAGCTGATACTACAAGATATATAATAATAATAGCTGGAGTGACGTAGAGGTTGGAAAGTTGCCTGACCACTAAAAGGTTGAGCATGTATGGAAGCCACGTGGGCACAGTTTTGTTCCCATGTTTTTATAATCTGATAGGTACTAAAAACACATTCACATGACTCTCATACTCATGCCTAGGCAGATGATGTAAAATCCCATATGTTGGGTAGGTTGTAGTTGTACTAATAGTAGTAACGGTTGATATAGACCTGAGTCCTAGTGACTGTACCTGGATTCCTTCATGTAGAGTGAAAGTATAGAGGAGAGCCGCATGTATGTACTGTACTAGATGCGTACTTTTAGAGTGAAAGGAGAGAAGAGGAACTAAACTGGGGGCTGCTAGGTATGGGGATAATGGGTGGGAAAAAAAATCACTGGTCAGGGGGTCTAATGTATCGGAAATATCTTAGATGTTTTGCTAATAATGAAGATATATCTGAAATATTTAAAAATATCTGAGATATTGGGAAAATACGTATCTTTCCCCATATCTTGTATGGGTCAAGTGACAGATATATATATATATATATATCTTTAGACATATCTGAGATATATGTTAGATTCTAAGAGATTGCGAACCATGCAGCTCATACATCGCTGACATATTTGAGACATGGAAGAAGATTCATTCTCCCCATATCTTTTCCATGGATGCATATATTGTACATAAGAATTTCTGGCCTTCGAATCTCATGTAAGAAGAGCACCTTGAAATGTAAACCATGACATAAAAGAATGGAAAGGACTGTCATGAGGATAACACACGAGATTTATTTCACTAGATTTGTTGTGGCAAGTCGGGGCAGTGTTTGTAGGTAGGTACTAAGCTGTCAAAATTTTATGTTCAAAACCTTTCTTAAGATAACTGAGATGGCAACATCACATTACATGACATCTGCGAGATTTTCCTCTGGGCGCCCAAGAGGAGACCAAGAGCTGAGATTACAAACCATGAATAATATAGATTAGAATGCCTCCAGTTTAAAATCTTATAATTTGTGTGATTGAGTTTGTGCAGGGCTTGTTTGTACCTATGCATGCCCAATAATTATTTCTTATTTGTCTCCACTTTTCTATCTGTTTTCTGTAGATTTTTTCTATGATTTTATGTTTACTTGGGCTCAGAATATACAACTGTTTTTCAATTGAATTGATTCAATGAAACAGTTCTAGGTTCCATCTCGTCCTGTGGGTTAAGTGTTTCAGGTTTTGTACTATTAAGAAGTATCTGGTATAATCAATGTTGTGTTTGAGAGTAATTAAGGAATTGTATTTTATTTAACGGTTCAAATGAGCAAAGTCATTATAGGTAATGCTAATATTTTTAACATATTGCATGCCTATATTTAACAATTTTATAAAATTGTTTCTTGCTAGGTGTCCAAAGACGTGTAAAAACCGATTCAGAGGTTGTCATTGTGCCAAAAGTCAATGCCGAAGTCGCCAATGCCCGTGCTTTGCTGCTGGCAGAGAATGTGACCCAGATGTTTGTAGAAACTGTTGGGTTGGGTGAGTAACACCTGTTGTTTTTTTTTTGGCAGTTTCAAGTTGCAAATTAACTCATCTAGCTTCATTGGTGTTTTATTCCTTTCATTAGTATTGAGATATTGCGGAAGATTCAATATCCCCCCCTATCCTGTATTAGTCAAGTTACAGATACAGAGATATCTGAAATAAATCTCTGTTATTTCAAGCCATAAATATAAAATAACATAGCAGATTAGATCCAATACACCTTGACTTACGGCTAGCTCCACTAATGCCTCCAATTTTTGTGCACTCATTGCTTACCTTTTTTTTTAACAGATTGTCTGAATAATCGATTCTGTCAATGTTGATTATTATCTCCTTTATCAGCCAGTACTTTGTTGTGATATGAATATATGTTAGGAAAAAAGGTAGCCTCTGCTTGTGCACCAGATACTCTTTCTGCACCTGAGAGCAGGTAAGTTTTCCTGTGCACAACTGTGCTCACTTGTTGAATGATGATCCAATGGCTGCATACTCTGAAGCAACTTGTGGTAAAGGGTTGACGCCTCATGTAGCCTTGCGGCAGCAATAGTAACCTGGGCAACCGTCTCTCTAATAATTAATAATTGATTCCACATTTCAGAAGTTCACTGAATGATATAAAATACTGTTAGACCCATGTCAAAAGAAAAAAAACTGCTTAACTCGAGTGGCTGCTCTTTTTATTTTGCTTAACTTAAGTTAATGAGTTTTCATTATTGAGGGATGTTTGATTTTTATCGTTTAGCATCTAAAAAGTGGTTCGCAATGTTTCAAAGAAGCACTTACTTTGTCTGGCTACTAGCTCATTATCTTTGCGTTTATCTTCCAGTTTAAAGTTTAGATAAAATATTCTATATCTTGCTCACCATAACCACCCAAAGTGTTGCAAATATCAGCATTACCTTGCACTCTGCAAAAATAAAAAAGATTCTGGAGATCCCTAACTATCCAATCCAAATACCTTAAAAAAACGTTAAAGTTTGCAGCCCCAAGCTGTCATCCTCAGAATCTTTCTTGTAAGCTATTAACTCCTTCCAAAGACTTAATTTCTTGGATAGTTAGGTTGCAGGGTATTTGAATAAGGGTAGATAACTTACAGTATCCTGTATACGGAAAAATGTCTCAAGAGTTGCTATTAACTACCTGCTTATGTAATTCGTTGATTCTTATATTTTTTGAGGTGGAAGGGAGATGCCATTTATTACCATATAACATACCTGTCCCAATGGTTCTGCACCTCATTGTGTCACATAAAATAAAACTATTTGGCATGAGTTATTGTGTCTATTCTAATTTTGCTCTTCATTCATGTGAACCATTTGAATTTGATCCTGCAGGTGTGGTGATGGTACCCTTGGAGGCCCTTCTCAGAGAGGTGACAATTACGAGTGTAGAAATATGAAGCTGCTTCTTAAGCAACAACAGCGGGTACCTCAGCTTATTTTTCCTTTCTGTCTCAGATGTGTTTCTTTTTTTGGCCAGTTGACTTTGGTTTGGTTACTCACCGCATGAGCTTAAATTATTCTAAATAAGGCTGAGGTATGCGGCCATGAGCCAGAAGCACCAATTTGTCAAGATCTTTTTAAGTCACTAGAAGATTTAGTGTTTGATCAGTTTGAAAGAAGCTGCATCCTAATTCCTAGGAATTGCACTATCCTGATTTGGAAGGGAAGAATTTCATCTGCACCTGCTGTATTATGAAATAATTTTAAAGAGGACATGCTATAAATTTGGCATTTACACTGAACATATAGCTTAACAAAGGATTAACATATTTTAATGGTACGAATCTTGATAGCTGAATACCAACAGCAGCATACTGGCAGTTTCTCCAGATGTATATGTTACTCTGTTTTTTGCAGTGTTCACAGAAGTTTGTATAGTGAGCTTACAATAAAAGAATGACATTGTTTTTCAGCAAAATAAAGTTAAAAGTGAGACCTTTGAGCGAGCAAACTGCCGCAAAATAAAACCTTTGACTCTCACTGCTTAAGGCAGATATTACTTTTAGTGTGTGCTTGAGAGTTGTTCAGTGGCTTCTTCCCTCAAATGTTAACATCTTGCCTTGTGATATATTTTTTTTTCTCTTAGTGTTAAATGTCTGGCTTGTAAATGAGGCTACACACTTTTTTCAGCTCCAACTTATAGGAGCTTAATCAAAAGTGATTTCAAATAGAAGAAACTGGCACTGGGTGCAGGGAGGCGAACTTTTCTAACACTAGGTTTAGGGTATATTCAATTAGTCCAATAGCGACACATTTGTTGTTTTTTCTGTACAAAATACCCCTAGGATTAGCCATTCCCTACCAGGTTTCGTTTTATGTTAAAAAAACCTACAGTTTTTCCCTAATGGGCACTGCTGCTGGGCTGTGGGACCTGGTCACAGTCAGGCTATCAGTGCCTATCCAACCCTTCTGGCGTCCAAGAAGAGGCAGAAGCCAAGAGGAGGATGGTGGAGCAGGGTCAAGACGGAGATGGGAGAGGAGGTGGTGGCTGGAGGTGGCGGGCGATTAACAGGCAGTAGCCAAAGGAGGTGAAGGAGAGGTGACAAGAAATGAAGAAGAAAGAGATAAGGAAGAAGATGGGAGGAGGAAAAAGAAAGAGAAAGGTAAACAGGCAAATAGTAAAAATAGTAGAGGGGCAATTTAGTCGCCCGTGTGGACAGTTTCTTCAATTTCCTGCAGTAAATACCATGATCCCCTTGAGATATGCAGCATGAAACTGATTAGAAGAGATGTAGTTTTGCTAAGAATGTGATATAATGGCCATTAGTTGGGCATTAAAAAACTACCTTTGCAAGATCAAATTTTTTATATCTACCATAGGATCATGACTGTGGATCAGGACTGTGTGATTTGTATGGCAGCATATAAGGGGCTGGCAACTAACATTTTATTGCGAAATTCAAGGCAAAGCTTTAAAGGACAACACTCAGACTATTGGTACTTATGGGCCGTGCATAATCCATGAATGGAGTGATGCAGAAATATGGCTCAATGGGTATGAAGTTCTTGAGGTGATAGCTCAAAGGAACTTGACAATTTTTGACTGGTCACAATCTAAATTAGATTAGGAATGGCCTCACTAGGTGTTTTAATACAAAAATGCATGGTAGTGTCGTCTGTAGGTTGGACAATGAGTAGATACCTTTGGAATTTTAATTTTTATAACCTGAAGGATCAGGACTGTGTGATTGGCATGGTAGCATCTAGCGTGTTTAGTAGTGACCTTTTTTTGTCATCGGTAAATTCAAAACTTTATCAGCTTTAAAGAAGGGTCCAGAGCATAGAAGATCATAAAACCCTTTATGAAGACCAAACAACAAAACAACTTCAACAGAATCAACAACCCCTCTAGAAATAAAAGAATTTTATAAAAATAAAATGTAGAAGCATTGTTGATGGATCAATATACTCCCTCAAGGTGACATCAAATCGACTTTTGCATTTAAGTCCATGTTAACTTTGGAATAGCTTTTGATAGTTTATCAATGGAGACAAAACCTCAGCAGAAAATAGGCTTAAACAAGTCTACAACAATGTCGCAATTGTTGGAATGAGAGGCAATACAACCAGACCTTCTTGGGCCCTTCGTCTTAGAGACAGATTGCTGCTGGAATAATTCTTTTTCTGTTGGGAGTTGTGGAGGTAGGAGCAGTATTACAAGTGGGTTTAATCTCTTGGAGAAGTATTTGAATTGGCAACAAGAGAACTTGATAGTGTAAAAACAGCCTAGGGAACTTGAGGAACTTCTACAATTTCTATGAAGAATTATTTGGGGAGCACATGGGAGAGGAGCTGAAACCTAATTTTCATCACTACTGGAACTAATCTGTCATTGTAGATGAAGCAAAGAAGTTGCCTGTTGCTACCCATTCTTGTCTCGTGGAGCAAGAACTAATAACATGACCAAATATATGGCATTTTATTGCATAAAGCGGGGCTGCATTCATAAAACTCCGGCCGAGGAAAAGTAGACCCATCTGTTCTATGAACCGAAACAGAATCTTGTATAAGCAAGCCTTTAACTTGTGTCATTTTCAGGACAGCAGATTGTTGATGCTTATGGGCTGTGCATTGTCCCTGAATAGAGGTAATCGATAAAAGTGAAATAGTATTTCTTGATATCTAGGTGGTAGCATAAAATAAGGGACTTGACTACTTTTGAGTGGTCATGAATAGAATCATCTTAGGGGTGGCCTCACTAGGTGACGCAATGCAAGAAAGCCGTCAATTTGGTTCAGCCACCAATGTCCTTTAAGCAATGGAAAGATACCTTTGCAATATCAAATCTATAACGTCAACCATAGCATGTGATTGATAGGGTAGCATCTAGGATTTTTGCGACTGAAATTTCTGAGGGTCAATGAGGAAATGCAGCCATAAAATTAATTACAGGGATCCTAAGAAGCAAAGAGAAGCCAAGATACAATGTAGCAGTTTAGTGTTTGGGCCAAGAGGCAATTAAATAAGCATGATAACATTCAATTTCAGATATGATCAAGTTGTCAATATTAAAGAGAGTCTTTTCTAATGATCTTGGTCAGAGATGACAATGGAGGTACATTTCTCTTCAACTGCATGAATGGGATTCATATGTGCGTCAGTCTATGAGATACTTTTAAAGTCATCCTTTAAATTTGTCTGTTCTTATTGAAATGCTTAACATGCCTAAGAATCTCAACTTAGATTGTATATCTCACAAACATGTTTTATTTGTCTGCAGGTTTTACTTGGACGTTCAGATGTTTCTGGATGGGGGGCATTCCTTAAGGTCTATTGAGTGATTGACTTTCCTCTTTGTTTTTCATTTATTTTCTCATGCTAATTAGCATGCATCTCTTTTTCAGAATAGTGTAAACAAACATGAATACTTGGGAGAGTATACTGGTGAGATAATTTCTCATCGAGAAGCAGATAAGCGTGGAAAGATATATGACCGCGAAAATTCTTCATTTCTATTCAACTTGAATGATCAGGTGGGAATTATGTTAATCTTATATATTTTAGCGCATTATGAAGCAAAATTATACTAATTCGCATGTGGCCTGCAGTTTGTTCTTGATGCCTACAGAAAAGGTGACAAACTTAAATTTGCCAATCATTCACCTGATCCAAATTGTTATGCAAAGGTCTCTCTCTCTGTCTGTGTTGCCACCCCCCCTTCCCTCTTTGGCCCCTCTCTTGTTTTTATCTGACAATGGAATTGACAGGTAATTATGGTGGCTGGTGATCACCGAGTTGGAATATTTGCAAAAGAACGGATAAATGCAGGGGAGGAACTCTTTTATGATTATCGTTATGACGCAGATCGCGCACCTGCCTGGGCAAAGAAACCTGAAGCACTGAGCTCTAAGAGGGATGAAACACAACCTTCAAGTGGTCGGGCAAAGAAGCTTGCATAAGTTGGCAGGTTTATATCTAATTTATTCGAAACTATAGAGAAAATCATTTTTTCGCATCCATTGAAAATGAGCTACCTGATCTTCACAATAGCTGCAAAATAGCAAATCTGTAATCCAATGGCGAGATTCATTTTTTGTTTTACAATTATCCAATTTTTGAGGTGTGCCTCACTAAGCAAAATTGTTGTCAGTTTTTTTGAAGAAAAACTATTTTTTTGGAAGAGAGGTGACTATTATTTTAGGTAGAAACCTTTTTTAAATTGGCAATGAGGCACATGATAAATTTTGTTGAACATTTGGTGCTCTATAGATGTGAATTTTAGGCTGTGATGGAAGGAGTGTTGCCTCCGATTTTTATAGCGTTCTCTTGTACTTGTGAATGCTTCCATCGCTTGCCTCGGTAATTGTCACGGCCCATATTTTTAAAACCTTTATTAAATCAGAGTAGTAGCAAAAAATTAGAGGATTATTCTTCTGCGATAAATCATAAGTTGAAAATTGTCGATTAAGCATCTAGGCCATGATAATTGGAGTTTATAAATATGGATACAAAACTATATATATATATATAAGATGTAAAATCGATTAAAACAATGTAAGTCTTCTGTGTGCAAGTTTGTTATTCATCTCAAAATACATTAGAAAATAGTTGGCACTCAAGCTTTATTACAAGTCATAAAATAAATTAGAAAGTGAAGATATGGTAAGTAATTATTTGAACGTCCTCATCACCAAGTTCTAAATTCTCAAGTGCACGTGGAATCAATTTTCCATAGAAGCATTTATATCGCATAAGGATGCTGAGTATAAAAATACTCAATGGGATATTGTAACACAATTATTAGTATTAAAAACAAGATTTGTATTAACACTTTATGTAACATATTAGAGAGTTCTACTTGATTCTTTTATTAATTTTTTAAGCAAAGTCTTTTATTGTTTCTTAAGTTCAAGTTCAATAATTAAGTCTTTGTCCCATAAAGACAGATTCACTGAATGTCATTCCTACATGATAGACAGTTCGAAAAACACTGCGACTATCACTCCGGTTAATACTGATAATTACGGCACGCCTTGAATCCCTCAAGGTGACTGCCTCTGCCCAATCCTTACCTTAGAAGGTATGACCGTCGGAAGGGTCTAGCTCTACATTAGCTCCTGGGCTCGATGTGGGTTAGGAGAATGCAGCCTTCTAGGATGCTAGTACCTCTAATGTGCACAGTAAACCCCCTAGCATCAATAGCTCAGGATGAGTGCAGAGCTTCTATTAAGGGAAGATGTAAAAGCTCTCTCTAAAATTCATAGAGAATAAGCAAGCTCTCTCTCTAAAATCTATAGAGAAGAGGCAACAACTTAAGCCTAACTAATAGAATATATAATGCTCTCTCTCTAAAATCCATAGATTGATACAAATATGAGCTAAAGTAATATGTAAATGCTTTCTCTAATATTCATAGAAAGATACAACAGCTTAAGCCTGGCCAATAAAATTTGGTCCTCATCAAGTACCACTGACACAGAGCTTCCACCAATGAGAAGATGTAAATACTCTCTCTAAAATCCATAGAGAGATATAAACTAGACGGGTAGAGCTTCCACCAATGGGAAGATGCAACACAACCTCAATCAATACCTTATGATCTTTAACAGGTATCACGGTATACTAGTATGAACCTCTCCTAGAGTTATAGCATATAATTCAAAAATGTTGGCTCAATAGCTCAACAGATAGACTAACCTTTGATTTAATAGCTATTCGGTCGCTTGATCGGAAGTCACTCATACACATACACTAACTCCTAATTGCAAGGGCATTTTAGTCTTTATCTTGATTAGGTTCTTTCCAGCCTTCAAGCTTAGCCCTCAAGTCATCATTTTATTATCTTTTATAAAATAATTAAGTCTCTAAACCATCTATGTTTATTAGTCGGATTTTTCTTTATCATTCAAGTCCTCAGTTATCAGTCAGTATAAAATCAGGGACAAATGCCCTTAAATATAGTAACATCAAACACGTAAAGATAATACGCCAATTGGGGCTTGAAATCATTCATCAAATAGCCCAAAATCAATAAAATGTCCATATGTACCATAATGGCTCTGAAATACACAGTCAGTCGACTTACCGTCAGCTGTAGGCAGTTTTAACTGTTGGTGGGTGTCCACCGATAGTTCAAATCCAAATTGATTGGTGAACCGGGTCTGATAATGGACTGGTTTGGTCCGGCCTGTGCCTGAACCGGCCCTTGTTATTAAACCTATTTGGTCTAGTGGACTGGTTCGGTCCTGTCTGTACCTGAACCGGACCAGTAATCTCTCCCAACGAGACAACCAATCTTCTAGTTAAGGCAGCAGCAAGCTCTGCCGTTGGCCTTGCCGTCGTCACGGCTGGACGATGGTGGCTGCTCGCGCCCCGGTGCTCTAACTTTCCTTCTCCATCTTTCCTCCTTCTCAATCTCGATGCTAATCGCCTGACGGCTCGTGCAACAATGGTGTTTGCTGCTACAGTTTGCCGCCAAGACTCCCCCTTTTAGGTAGCGAAGGTTTTGCCGCTGCCCTAGGCGGGCTGGCCTCTCGACGAGCCGCCATCTTCTTTTCTGCCCACTCCATCATTTGCACAAGACATGGGTAGATCGAGGAAGGAAAAAGGGAGAACATGCAGCGGCCAAGGCAGTGCCTTTCGGCCGGTGCGAAAGCTTTCTCAACCTCCCATTGGCGGTGGGGTCTGGCGGATGTCCTGCCGGCTTGGTCCCCGCCGCCACCTCTTCTTCTTCGTCATAGTTCCGCCGCAGCATTGTCAGTTGGCCCATGCCGCGGGGAGCTCTACTCCTCGCTGCGGCAGTGCCACCCCTCAGCTCGCACAACTGGTGTCGCAGTTTCACCCACCGGCACCATTATCGACTCCACCAATGGAAAAGCAAAAGAAAATACAAATTAGATGAAAAGGTTACGGGATCCAATGTCACGCCCCAAAATTCCTAACCTCGATCGGAGTGCGGAAGTCTTCAAAAATACCATCTTTGGTAAGGTAGGTACTCTGGGACGCGACTCGGATAGTCGAACCAATCAACCAATTACATCATCACAAAAGGATGTGCAATCAACATTACCAGGAACTCTCATGAACAAGGAAACTCATCATCAATCTCAAAATAAAACCTTGTAAATGTGTCAAATAAATCCTACTTAGTTATTATTACAGCAAAGAACTTAAATTGTCAATTAAAAGAAATCATTAAAACTATGGCACACAACGGCCAGCAATGACATCAAGTTTATCAAACTAAGTAATTGAAAACTCTCCAATCATCCTCGAGCTTCAGCGTCACCTTCCTGCTCCTGCACCCGTCCTGTCTTAGTTATCTTTCGCGCCTGCATTAGAGGATGCATGAGTATTTCATAGAAACACTCAGTAGGATGTAAAAACCCACTGAAAATGAATCAAGCAGAAAGAAGAGAAATGAAGACAACAAAGGATTATGGATATTCAACAACATCTGGACTAAACCAAAGGTCTATACGCCTGAAAAAGAAAGGTCAGTCAACAAGGCTCCTGGCTCTCAAGTATAGAGGAAGGATGATAAACTATACGACTCCAAACAAATACCAGTGTAAGGAGATAATGGTTAAAATACCAAAGGCTCTAGGCATATGTAGTGCAAGGAGTTACAATTTCTGCTTGCTGAATTTACCAACCCCGTGTGGTAAAATATACCAGAATCATGCTAGAGGTTCTCCCTTCGGAACCCGGCCACGCGTCTAGGCATGTTGGCCCCATCCGTGCTTACGGGCACAATGGGCGGAGACTGCAGACCTTCCGTAATGTCATACAGCCTAAACGTATGTATTTGCCTCCCTTCGGGCGATAAGGAATCAAAATTCCATAAATATCGGAGGTCACGCTGGACCTAGCAATGATTCGTGAGCATACTATGATTCCACCGAACAATTAGTGGAGAAATAGGTCAATGTCAAACTGGACAATATTTCAACAATTACAGAGGTCTCAACTTTCTGAGAATAGGGTAACTCTTACTACAATGACTCACTCATAGAGTATGAATAGAATATCAAAGTCTTTTGACAATATATGACTCACTCTCTGAAGTATGAATAGAACAACAAAGACTCTCAACAACATATGACTCACTCTATGGAGTAACAAGGAAGTTCATATATCAAATAATAACAAAACTCACCACAGGACTAGAAATAAAAGAACCAATACTTTGAGACACATATGTTCATGCATAGCCTTAGATTGGAATATTCTAGAAAACAATTGGGTTTATAATATGAATACATATCCAAAGTCAAGATTTAAGGATAGGTCCTTGATGATTTGATTTCCAATTGGAATTTTAAACCGACACAAATGCTTATATGAAAAACAGAAACCTTGGCTTATTTACTCACTTAGACTTGCTCCATATGATTAGTCTTTTTACTTATCCAACTTTATTGTGATAATCCATATTAAGAAATATAGTGAATAGTAATAACATTTTTTGGTTCATATTATACAATATCAGTAGTGTTAATAAGTATTAGTGCACAGTCTTAATTATACACCACCTGTGTCCAAGAAACACTTATTCAAACTCAATATCAGAATACGGACAAATAGGGTTGAGAATTGCATACTCCAATTAGAGATTCAAATTGAATCGACACACAAACAAAGTACTAAAGACATTTGGATTCTCAAGACACCGTGAAGTATATACTCGATATTAATCCTCAACTGAGTTATGACACACTGAGTCTAGACTTCAAAGATCACTATTTTAGAAGATAAAGAATGATGATTCGAATTCCAATTGGAAAGTCGAATCGAGTCGACACTACAAGTGAAGCACACGACTTATCAAATACCAAGCCACCCCTTCATTAGCCCATGATATTAATTCTTATACATAGTCCATTCTACTGCAATAGTTACTGAAAAATCTTATATGATATATATAAAGTTCTTAATATACTTATTATAGCATATGCTATTGCTTTGATAATGTTTTCCTAATTTTTACCTTAATTACAATGTTCTGTTTTTACATAACAGTTGACTTCCGACACCTCTCAGTATTAGCACAGATTGAATTTAATCTTGAAACTTTTACTGTAGAGTCCTCTGAGTCTAGTTTCTAACCCCACTGATTTTATATTTTTCTGATTTTATTTGAATTAGTTATGAATTATTTACTACAAATTGTCAGCACAGAAACAGTTCTAGCCAAGATTAAGATTCCTAATTAAACTCGATTATCTTCCTTAATAACACTTTATATATGATAATACTTTATTAACAGACATTATTACTCCCCTCCTAGACCAATTATAGACCTTAGGATTGCCTGGAATTAATTAAGTACCCTCTTTTATCATGTCTTTTTCCATACCTAGCAGTTTTAAGTAACTATCCTTTGGAATATGGAAAATTAAATTAGGACAGCACTTGCGACTACTTGAACCAACGAAATCAAGGAACTAACAGAGAAAGATTAGAACTTTAGACCTCAATACAATTAGTAGATATCAAACATTGATAGTATTCCCATCTAAGAACATAGTATAGATATAGCATGAACATAGCGAATAACATAACCAACAATAAGATTAGTATAACTAATCATGAATCAAATTCCATCTAAATCAGTATATATATCAATAATAAGATTGAATGAATCAATATTCATAGATGAGAGAAAAAGAATAGGAATAGAATAGGGAAAAACCATCCTACTCTTAATTCACCAAAAATTCCGTTTTTTACGCGTTGTTCGTCTCCTTCGCTTCTTCCAAAGTTCCCGCTCCAAGCTTTTGCAAATCTCCCACAAGAAGAAGCTTTATAGGAGAAGGGTGAACGTAAGAGGAGAAGAAAAAGGTCTCTAGACGTTATAGGGCTAGGGTTTCAATAGCACAAGCCAATACTACAAGGGTTTATATAGAGTTTGGAGAAATCTCTTCTAAAAATATTCCTCTTAAATTATGGACTCTTTCTACCAATAAGAATCCCCCAAAATCCTCCAAAATCCTTAGGTAAACGTCATCTCTAAGTTTGGTTAAGATTGGTATCTTTTTCCCCAAGAAAATTCACTCAAAATCGCAATTTTTGTATTCAATTTACGCCGTTGCGATCGATCGCGTACCCCAATCACGTACTAAATTTCAAACTAGCATAACTTTTTGCTCCGAACTCCGAATTGAGCACCGTCGGTGGCGTTGGAAAGATCTCTTCATGCTCTTTAATACCATGTACCAAAATAAAATAAAAACAAACATCAAAATTTCATACTTTTAGATCAATATCAATTTTAATAACCATACAAATTTTTCAGGTGTTACATCCAACCTCGTGCGTGCCGTTGATGACGATCTGCCACTTGTCGGAGGTCGTCGAGGTTGCCGATGTCGCTCGAGATAGCCAGAGGTCACCTCAGCTCCAACTGGCTTCGGCAGAGGCACTGCCTTAGATATCTGAACTGAAAGGTTCTTGCTTAAAATACCCCCTCAGCTAGCTGTTGGTACTGGTGTATACCTGGCCAAAACAAGCAGCCACCTGCAAGCCACTACAAAGCACCTGGCAATTCAGGCGGCCAGGTATTACAGTAATCCTTCCATATGTGACCAACCTTCCTTGACTGTTCTTGTATGATTGAATATAGTTGGCCACATGCAAATTTGGGAAACTCAAATAAGCCTAGCGTAGATAGCGATACATGTTGCATTTGGTCGTTTAGTTTTGGATTCATTGGTAAATTGTTTTGCAGTTGGTCATTTAGTTCTAAAATAATTGGCAAAATAGTTAGGGTTTTGTAGTTTAGCTGCAAAGGTAACTTAAATGACAATCACCATTTAAGTTTGGGTCATTGGTGAATTGTTGTGATTTCCCTTTAATTTTAAATTTTCACAACTTATTTTGATATTCTGCTTTTTGTGTCAAACTTAATCAACACTTTGTGTGTCGATATGCCAATTAATTCAACAATAACTTCACTAATAGTTGTGAAAATTTTAAATTTTTATTCATTTATTGCTAATCACAGATGTTTATTTGTCTAATGATGATATTATGCTTCGATGGATTATGGATTACCAAGTATTGACAGAAGAGATAAAATACCTCAATGTGGCAGCATTTGAAACTTGTTAGTGTGAATCTTTGGGGTATAACATTGGCTTTACACTTAATAACATTGAAGGTAACGGTTTGCCACCATGTAGAAAAATTAATTTTCGTCATGATTCCAGTCCCACTCCAACGCTTTTGAAACCAATTCTATGGTACTAATTAACTGCTTAACTATCTATGGAATACAGGACAAATTAACTGTCCTGAGACACTATGCAAATGTTTAGATCAATTAAACAAGAAGCAGAGAAGATAATGGCAAACATACATGAATATTTTTCATGTAGAAATCCTAACTAGGATTTCAATCAGTCTTCCTGATGTTTCATGCAAACTCCTAACAACAGATATTTCCAATGTCGTCGGTATTTGCAATTCTGATAAACGTGGCCCATGGAATTTCAGAATTCAATTTTTTTTTATACCCTTACCTAGTTAGCTCTGCATGTTTTACTTTGTTCTCCTATTTTTTACTTTGCTAATGCTATACCTTAACCGTTGTCTGCTATTTAACATTCTTAGGGGCTGTTTGGATAGTGAAAGAGTCATGAATGTGAAATCAAATTCAGGTGAAAAAATTCATTGGCTTTCATGATGAATGTGAAATTCGTTTGGATAGTGGAATTTTTAAGATGAATATAATTGGTCATGTGTTTGGATAGTGAATGTGATACAGTAAGTAATTTTTTACATTTTGACCATTTTACCCCTGCATGACCTCTTTTCTACACTCCGTCCGACATTAGTAATACCATATAATTTTCCAAAATGGATTAATTTTAGTTTAATTTGGAAAACTAAATCTTGGTACAAATTTGGGATGGAGGGAATACTGTTCATAAATCATGATGAGGGCAGAATTGTATTTTCGTAGATGAATTGAATTCACTTTCAGGTGAAAGTTCTCATGAGGACTTTCACCTGAAAGTGCTCTTTCACCTGAATTTGTTCTTTCAGGTGAATTTTTCAATTCACCTGAAATTCACCACACAAACCTGTTTCACACTCTTTCACCTGAAAGAGGGCTGAATTGACAGTGAATTCAGCCCTCTTTCACTATCCAAACAGCCCCTTACTCTTTTAGCAGAAAATTCATCTTTTACTTCAGAGTTTCACTAGTGTTCCAACCTGATTCTATGCAAGGATTGTGGTCTCAATATTGCTAATAAGTGTAGCAAGTTCTACTGACAGATTAGTAGGATATATCATGGTTCACTTTGACTGATGTCACGCCCCAGGATCGTAGACCTCGATCGGAGTGCAGAAGCCTTCAAAGATAGTAACATCTCGAGGATAAAACCTCAGGCACGAGACCGAACAGTCGATAACAAAACCAATTACGTCATCACAAAAGGACGGGTAACCGGTCATCCCTCAATTCAGTGTAATACAACATTCAACATTATTAAAAATATAAAATGAACCACTTAGTCTTTATTACAACCATTAAATATAACAAAGTCAATAGAAATAAATTCCAAGTTTCTAGCACACAATGGACAATAGTATCGTTAAGTATTAAATCAAGCAAAACTGAAAAATACTAAAACAATCTTTATTCTCCTCTTGGCGTCATCAACACCTTCCTACTACTGTAATCCGTCTTGTCTCAGTTATCTTTCGCGTCTGCATCAGTAGGATGTAAAAACCCACTGAAAATAAATCAAGCAGGATGAAGAGAAATATAATAAATGAACAACTGATATTCAATGACATCCGGACTAAACCTAAGGTCTATTTACCTTAAAGAAAAGGTCAGTCAACAACGGTCCCCGACTCACCGGTATAGGGAAAGAATAATGAATACTCATACTCCAAACAATCAGTGTAAGGAGAAGATAACAATCATAAACAAGACTCCGAACATCACACGTGTAAGGAGAATATAAACAATCTTAATACCTCTAGGCATCTAAAGTGCAAAGAGATTCAATTTATGCTCGCTGAGTACCGACCACGTGGCTACTTACAAGAATCACCCTAGAAGTTATCCCTTCGGAACCCGCCATGCGCCTAAGATGTTGGCCCCATTAGTGCTTACGGACACAATGGGCGGAGACTGTAGACCTTTCGTAATATCATACAGCCTAAACGTATGTATGTGCCTCCCTTCGGGCAAATAAGTAATCATATTCCATAAATATCGGAGATCACCATGGATCTAGCAATGGCTAATGAGCATAATATGATTCCACCTGGAGAGATCTTCAAAAAGAACTCTTAGTGGAAAAATAGGTCAATGTCAAACTGAACAATGATTTAGTCAAAAGCAGAGATCTCAACTTTCTTAGAATAACTCTTACCACAATGACTCACTCATGGAGTATGAATAAAATATTGAAGTCTCTCATCATAACATGACTCACTCTCATGAGTAACAAGGAGATTCACATATCTCAGATGATAACACAGAACTCACTATAGGAGTAACAAGGAGGTTTACATATCTCAGACAACGAAAGGACTCATCATAGGAATATAGATCAAACATCCAATACTTTTAACACACATACGTTCATGCATAGCCCTAGATAGGAACCTTCCAGAAAATAATTGGGTTTATAATATATATGCATATATCTAAAGTTAAGATTTGAGAATAGGTCTTTGATGATTTGATTTCCAAGTGGAATTTCAAACTGACGTACGCTTGACTGAAAACAGAAATCTTGGTTCACTTGCTCAGTTAGACCCCATATGATTACTCTTTTTACTTAACCACTTTAGTGTGATAATAGTGTAATGTATAATACTGACACTTTTTAATTTATTTTATATAATATCTTATAATATTATTCAAGTATGAGTACTTTCTCTCTGATTTTAACACACTATCTGTAACACCCAGAAAATTAGTAAGTATATTAAAACCGAAATTTAACTCTCTTAATGTTTGATTTGATTATATGTTGCTTTATAGGAATTAAAGTTGGTGAAAAGAACTTTCCAACGCCACCAACTATGCGTGATTTGGAGTTCGGAGTGAAAAGATATGATAAATTGAATTTTATTAGTGCGTGTCTGCAATCGATCGGCAATAATTGCGATCGATCGGCTATAACACGGTAGTGTAGAAAAGCGCATGCGACGATCGATCGCTGTATCGCCGATCGATCGTTGGTTGCGGTTTTTCGATTTCTAGCTTATTTTTAGGGCAGATTTGTATGGAAAAGATGCCAAATCCCAACTGGACTTAAATTGCACGTCTCTATAAAGATCTTGACGCCTTCTCATTGGTGGGAAGTGTCCATGATATGAAAAATTAGTTTAAGAATGGATTCTCTCTAAACTTTATATAAACCCAAGAGAGTTGGCTTGTGCTATTGCAAAACCTAGCCCTAGAACATCTAGAGACTTTTCCCTTCTCCTTCCCACGTTCACCCACCTCCTATAAGGCTTCTTCTTTTGGGAATTTGTAAGAGCTTGGAGCGGGAGCTTTGGAAGAATCGTAAGAGACGAGCAACGCGTAGAAAGGCAGAGTCTTCGGTGAATTAAGTAGGATAGTTTTTCCCCCTTTCCTCTCTTCTATTATATGATATTTATAAGTGCTTTGATTCAGTACCCTAGAGTATTGTGTTGATTCTTGTGAGATGAATTAATTGTGTCATTATTTCTATGTGTAGTGCATCATAATCATTTATACATTCATACTACATTTCTAGATGGGAATTCACACCTAAAGTCTGATGCTTTATTAATTTTCCAGAGAATAGAAGTTCTGATATTGCTTGATTGGCCATGATCCACGTTCAATTTTGGTGTCTTAATGTGTGTCTTGATTAATGGTCTTATTTGAGAGGTATTAACAGTTAAAACTGTGTTATATGTAAAGGAACATGAGAAAGGGTGTACTTTAGTAATTTCAGATAATCCTAGGGTCTGTAATTCTTCTAGGAGGGGAGTATATGGTCTGTTAATGATATATTATCATCTATAATGTGTTATTAAGTGAGATAATCAAGTTTGATTAAGAGTCTTAATCTCGGCCAGAACTGTTTCTGTGCTGATAGTCCGTAATAAATAATTCATAACTAATTAAAATAAAATCAAAAAAATATAAAATCAGTGGGGTTAGAAACTAGACTCATGACGGTATTATCAATAAAAAGTTCCGAGATTAAGTCTTACTGTACCGAGCACAGTAGCCGTCGGAAGTGGACTGTTGTGCAGGAGGCAGTGAGCTGCTAAGTATACAAATAACATCATGAACTATGATATGATAATAATTAACGTGTCAATACCAGTAATTGGATTATATACTTATGGAATATCATAGCTTCATAACTATCTATCTAAAAAGCGTTGATGTCGGTTTGATATTCCACTTGGAATTCAAATCATTTAAGATTCTTTGGTTTCTTATCTTTGATATTTGTATTATAAAATTCTAATGTGTATGTGAAATTCCTATCTAGGGTTGAGCATGAAAGATATGTATTGATTGTATGGTACTCCTTGGATGAGTTGTTATTATTCGAAGTGTTTGGGTTGCCTTGTTATTCCTAGAGTGATTTGCATGTCTTTAGAAGCTGATTATTCTATGCTACTCTAATGAGTGAGTTATGTGTTGACCTAAGACCTTGACACTTCTATCCATACTCCGTGAGAGAGTCTATTCTGGTAAGAGATACCTTATGATCTTAGAGTGTTGTAACCTCTTTTTCTTTGAGATATTGCTCATATTGATTACATGAATATTTCTTCCACTGGAAACCTTGCGAGACTCTCCCCATGGTGGATTCATAGTATGCTCAATTAAGCCATTGCTAGATCTTGCGAGGTCACTTATATTTATGGAGTTGCGATTCCATACTGCCTGAAGGGAGGCACTATACGTACGTTAGATTGTGGACATTACGGAAGGTCCTCAGTCTCCGCCCATCGTGTCCGTAAGCACTGGTGGGGCCAGCATCCTAGACGCATGGCAGGGTTCTAAAAGAGGACCCCTAGGGTGGTTCTGGTATATTATTTAAGTCACTTGTGAGTGACCAGTTTAGCGAGTAGAAATTGTAACTCCTTTCACTTTAGATGTTTGGAGCCCTTGATATAATTGTTATTCTGTCCTTACACATATGTTTGTTCGGAGCCTTATTGATGTTTTTCCTATACTTGCGAGTTAGAATTATTGTTGACTAACCTTGCAGGTGTATCGACCTCGGTTCAGTTCAGATGTTGTGGAATGTCTATAACCTTTTGTTATTATTATTCTCCTCATACTGCTTGTTTTAATTCAGTAGGTTTTTATATCCTACTGAGTGTTTCTATGAAATACTCATGCATCCTCTGATGCAGGCGCAAATAAAAATTGAGATCAGGAAGTGCAGTAGTGGAAAGGCAGTTGCAGGAGCCGTGAAAAGTTTTAAAGACTATCTAGTTATTTGATTTACTTTTGATTGATGCTATGATATTATTGACTATTGTGTGCCATAGACTTATAGGTTTATTTTGTTTGATTTTCTTAAATGGATTATTATTAAGTAAATTCATTTTATATTATTTATTGATGTCTGTTATTTTATTACACTGATTGCGGGCATAATCGGTTACACATCCTTTTGAGATGATTGTAATCGGTTGGAAAATCGACTGTTCAGTCGCGTGCCCGGGATCTCTACCTCGAATTGTATCTTATTTGTTGGCTTCTGCACTCCGATCGAGGTATGAAATTTCGGGGTGTGACACTATCTCCTGCATATCAGTCTCCTTCCGACTGCTCCCATAGTCTGTAAGTAAAACTTAGACTCCAAAATTTTTAATGAATTCTTAGACTTCAAAATTTTTAATGAATTCTAACCCCACTGACTTTATATTTTTCTAATTTTTTTTAATTAATTATGAATTAATTACTACTGACTGTTGGCACAGAAATAGTTCTGTCCGAGATGATAAATCATACTCATATTTAAAATTTTAGTATATTCAAACCTTATTAGTGTTAATAGAGGATTATCAAGCTTAGTTACTCCCCTCCTAGGCTTATTACAGATCCTAGAATATTCTGGGATTACATATATATACTCTTTTTATCATGTCTTTTACTATATATAATAGTATTACGTAATTACCCTTTGAAATATGGATAATTAAATCAGAACAACATTTGTGACTACTTAAACCAACGAAATCGAACTAACAGACAAAGATTAGAACTTCAGGCATCAACAAAGTCAATAGATATCAAACATTTATACTCAACAATATGAATTGTATAACCAACTATGTATCAAATTCTATTCAAATCAGTATATATAGATCAATGATATGAATGAATGAATCAATACTCATAGATGAGAAGAAAATGAATAGAATAGGAAAAAACCATCCTACTCTTTGTTTCACAAAAGTCTTCGCCTTTTACGCGTCATTTGCCTCATTTGCTTCGTACCAATGCTTCCGCTCCAAGCTCTTGAAGGAAACTCACACCAAGAATAGGCTTGAGAGAAGGATGAACTTGGGAAGAAGAAAAACACAAGCTTCCTAGAGATAGGGTTTTGATATGAATAGCATAAACTATCCCCTTTCGTGTGTTTATATAGAGTTTAGGGTTTCCACCTCTTATGCAAATCTTTCCTTATCATGATCTCTTTCCTCCAATAGGAATCTTCCAAAACCTTGTTAAGAACGTCCTCTCCAAGTTTGGTTAGGATTTGGTATTCTTTTCTCATGAAAATTCTCACAAAATTCACAACAAAACGCATTTCTATACGGTGCGATCGATCACGGCGCTAGGCGATCGATCGCTTCCTTTAATCACCAAATTCCAGTAGAAACGATTGATCGGAGACAAAGGCGATTGATCGTGTACCCCCGGCGATCGATCGCGTACCAAAATTCAAATTAGCATAACTTTTTGCTCCAAATTGCGCACTATCGATGGCATTGGAAAGTTTTCTTCACATTCTTCAACCCCAAATTACAAAATATAGCAAAAATTAGCATCAAAATTTCATATTTTTAGATCAATCAGTTTTAATAAACATAACAATGTTTCCGGTGTTACAACTGAACTTGCCCATTTCCTTTTTGCTGTTCTAGTATTGCAGGATGCAGTTTGGTAATTAGGCTTTTTCTGTTCCGCCTGGATAATGTCTGCCATGATATCCTCCATTGACATGAGTCGTGGGACATCAGGATCCGACAGTGCACAGGCAAGTACTGCATGCTTCAGCAAAGGGTGATTTTTTTCTGGAGCGCTCAATACTTCCCTGCAAGCCACCAGATCAATGGCTCCCACCTGCTGCAGGGTATCCTGGCGGATGAAAATGCTTCCTGGTGGAGTGCGATTCCTGGGGCTCCCGATTCTATTGTCCCAGAGAACCAATTTTCTTGTGTCCTTAACCACAATAGCAAAAAGAAAAACGAAAATAAAAGGCTGTCTATTGGCTATGAGGAACCTTATAATGACAAACTAACTGAAAATAAAGAGCAAATGGAAGTTTTGAGTGCCGAAAAATCATTTACACAGATTCGCATGCTAAAATCAATTGTGAAATTCTACATAACATATCCCACGGCGAAGGCCTATATATGTGGAACCTGTGCATAGTGCCGAGCATGCGGCAAACAATCTTGGCTGTGAGCACATGTAGCATTACTCAAATTAATTACTATGAAGATAATAATCTAGGCCGCCCCCACATTCTCCTCCCATATGGGCAAGTTCTGAAAAAAATGAGTGATTTTTTTCTTCATGGGGGCACCCATGCTCTACAATCATGGGCCCCCAAAACTGCATCTGTAACTTGTTTCTATGGAATCTGAAAGGGCATCAAAGGATAGAAAAAGAAAGAATGAATTAAAGGAAGTCTCCTTATAAAAATGGTTCTCCTTCCCAGAGATAACCATGGCGGCTGAAGTTCTTTTTTCCCTTTTTTCTCATACTAATTTGCAGCATTTCTTTGTAATCCAAAAGTTTTCTTTGGCAATACTATCATGAAAAGTTGTTTGACATGCCGCATCTTGTATTTCTGGTGTAAGAAGATGGGTTCCATTAATGCATTTAGGATTTCGTTCAAGCAGTTTGGTTCCTAGAGGTGCACCGGGCTAAACAATGACATCCAGGCTTGCAGGTTAGACTCTTGTGAGAGGGAAGTAGCCATGAGGTCACTAGCCATTTCATCCAAAAAAACGAAAGGTGTCCCCCTGTGAGTGCAGAGAAGGGTGACTTGGCACCAGGGCAACAATATTTTCATGCAAGATTGGTAACTTTTAAGTTGCCAAAATGACGCCTCAGAAATAAAGAGATTTTTTCCCCTTCCCGAAGGTGCCCATGCAAACTTACGAATAGGACATATGGGGGAAGTCGGAGGTACCTGATTTAAAGGAAAAACTTTGAAACTCATTTTTTAGCAAAAAGCTAAGTTGTCTGCTTTTAGATAAAAACACTCAAGAAGCACTCAATAGTTGTGACATTGCCATTGATCTGCCCTTGAGAGAAGCGTGAAACATTGGTAGACACAAATTGGTTTAAGCAGAGGAACCTAATGGCCTGCACCTTTAATTGCTACAAAAGTTAAACCTTCGTACTCTTGTGTCCATCCAGCAACCTATTTCAGCATATAATAGACACAATAAGACTAGCAAATATCTTAAGATCAGTAAAGAAAATAACTGAAGTCAGAGCTCAAACTTGAACTTTGATAGGTTGGCCTTAGATGAATAATATACTTTGCTAAGATGAAGATTAGTTTAGACAAAATCAGCATACCTGTCCGTCATCATATCAAGCACGCCAAGGACCTCGCTTTGGGAGATTTAAGGCATTTAGATCATACCGGGTTGATGCAATTGGGAGAATACCATCTGCACTTCCACTGAAAAAGGGAGAAAACACAATAAAAAGCATAAATAGAAAAAGTAAGTACTGTCTATAAGACAAGTACTCCATCCATCTGATCTTAATGGATGCATTTGGTTTTCAAAGAGAATTTAAAATTTGACCAAGGAAGAAGGGAAAGAACTAATAAAAGTCTTAAAGGAGAAGAATAATAACAAACATTATTACCTAAACATCCAAATCCGGAGGCCTGCATTAATGAATTCATGATACATGGGCAGAATTGACCTTTCACTGTCCTTCCAGTTATCTTCTATTTCTTTACTGTAAAATAAAGTACAACAAAAATTACAAGCAAGCTCTAAAAATGGAACTCATCTAGGCTAGGTTGCTAATAGAAAATATATTGGACAGCATTATTATTCATAAGTTTGAATTTATGTTGAACAATGAAAGTAATTTATATAAAAATAAATCCAGCCATTGCAATTATCAAATGGGAGGAATGCAACTTTACTTGCATAGAAGCCACTCTGCTGGTGCTACCTCTGGATCAACATGAAGTGCTTTTTGAACTTCTGGCAAATTAAAATAGGCGGTAACTCGCTTCTCAATACAAGGATCATATGCAAAAGTATCATCAGAACGTCCAATCAACTGTAACCATGATAAATTTAAAGGGTAAATATTAATTGTTCAACTATAAGAGTTCTACATAAGCATATGTAAATTTTCAGAACCAAGTTCATAAAGCAGAATTAATGGGAAATTAACATCCAGATTGTTCAGTAGTCTGTTCATTGAGATACTATTGGCAATGCAAGGAGGGTTAGAAGGCTATATTCATCTATGTTCCCCATTTCTTCACTGGCCAACTCCACTATCTGTTCACATTTGGGTGATGGAGAGATAAAAGACACAAAATCACAGTGGAAATTTAGGAGCCTAAATGTTTCATCTGATATCATGCCATTAGTCCACAAATACTGGAAGACTCCGACGTGGTCAGGAAAATCATCAGTCAAAGCATTTCCAAACTGCACCATGAGTATATAAGAGTGATCAATCTCTGTAATTAGATTTTCATAAGCTAAGGCACTTAGTTCTAGTTCTTACATACCTGTACCCTTTCAGATTGATTATGTTCTCAAAGTTTTGCATCCTTCTGATTTCTCTGGCAAGCTGAGGGACATAGTGACCTATTCCAAGAATTAAGTAGCAATCAGAAAATGGTAGCTAATTTGTGACACAATGATATTCATCCCCATTAATTAAAGCCACTTATCATCTCACCTGGATCCCCACAATTAGATGAAACAACTATGTGAGGGATGGAATAAGGTAGTGTTAAAAATATTACTTTACTGCTACTGTATTAATGATGATCTGTGTGTACCTTTTGCAAAGATGACAATAAAGTAGAAGAGTTTATGATTGAATCAAGCGAAATACTTTGTCCTTAAGACAGAATTCGCCCTCCCTACGGTGCTTAGGACTCTTGGGCGTCTGCCTCCTAGGATAAGACGATCAACCACGTACTGTAGGAGCACTCCAAACAGCACGCGCAGCGAACCACGAATGTGTAATGCTTTCACAGAATGATAAGAGGAAGAAGGAGAAGTGCAGGAAAAATCCGTACAGAAAAACCCATTTTTACAAGCTTTATAGAAATCCCGTTAAAGCCCGTTGAAAATACACCGTTTCCCGTTAAAGCCCGTTGAAACCCTTTCCCGTTAAACGGACGCGTCCGTCCGTTAACGGTCATAATAAAACGGACCCGTTTTGGTTGAACCAAAATAAATTAGAAAACCAAACCATTTTGTCCCAAAATAATATTATCTTGTTGACCCAACCCAACCCAACCCGACCCGACCCGACCCGACCGGCCGCGCGTCCGAACCGAACCAAACCGAGCCGAGCCGGCCGGCCGGACGGACGGCGGCAACTGCGGCGCGCGCGCGCGTGTGGGTTAGCCCACCAAGGTGCATGGGTCCAACATCTCTCTCCCCCACAAAAGTAGGGTGGCCCTTGGGCCTAACTTCTAAGGCCAACCTTGGACCTTATATACCATCCACAACTCCTCTTTGGTGTGGATGTGAGACTATTCATCCTTCACCCAATTCACTCATTCACATCAATATAAGTGGGTTTTAAACATGGGTTAGTATACCCACTTCTAACAATCCCCCACATGAATGAGAATTGGCTGGATAACGTATGCAAAAACTATGCAAAAAACTTGTGAAAGTAAATATTGAGAAGATCATGCATGGGGGAGAGGTAGCTTTCGGCTTTGAACCTTCCCTTGTGAAGACTATCGGGTTTACTGGCTAATCAGTGAAAGTGATGTCTTGAACTGTTCAGCCGTTTGTGTAAACCTAGAAGTCACACAATCACTTCTTAGACACATTGTGGTTCTCATGACTTTGTTCATTTTGGCCCCAAACAAACCTGGTTTTCATGAGTGCTCTAGAAGATTTAGCCTTAAAATCCTCATAGAAGTGGCCCCTTCACACTCATATAGGTGATTCTCATTAGGAGTATCCTGCAATACCCCACTTGAACTAAGTCAAGCTATGAGAACCATTAAAAGTAAAGCTTATCGTGATTCATTCAGCAGGCATCACTATCTCATCATAGGAATGGGAATGAGATTTTATCTCCATAGTGATTCCCCTTGAATCCCCCACAATTCGGTTGTCCCTTTTGAACCTAGATCTTGGGATCTCCAGTCAACTAGGTTGGGTTGCCATTATGGTGATTCTTAATGTATAGGCTTCAAGCCCATTCCCCTCAATGAATTGCTCACTTATTCTTTGGTCAAACCCTTTGTTAGCGGATCCACAATATTTTCTTTTGACCGAACATACTCAATGGAAATTATTCCACTAGAGAGCAATTGTTTTATGGTATTATGCCTCCGACGTATATGTCGAGACTTACCATTATACAAGTTACTTTGTGCTCTTCCTATAGCAGATTGACTATCACAATAGATACATATAGGTGGCACAGGTTTCCCCCACATTGGAATATCTTCTAAAAAATGACGAAGCCACTCAGCTTCTTCGCCTACTTTATCAAGTGCAATGAATTCTGATTCCATTGTGGATCTTGCAATGCACGTTTGTTTAGAAGATTTCCAAGACACTGCTGCACCTCCAATAGTAAAGACATATCCACTTGTGGATTTAGAGTCTCTTGTATCAGATATCCAATTTGCATCACAGTACCCCTCTAGTACTGCTGGATACCTTGTATAGTGCAGTCCATAGTCCAAGGTATATCTTAGATATCTAAGAACCCTGACTAGAGCCTTCCAGTGGTTTTCCCCTAGATTGCTATTATATCTACTCAGTTTACTTACTGAATATGCAATGTCCCAACCAAAATAAATTAGAAAACTAAACCATTTTGTCCCAAAATAATATTATCTTGTTGACCCAACCCAACCCAACCCAACCCGACCGGCCGGACGGACGGTGGCGGCGGCGGTGCACGCGCGCGTGTGGGTTAGCCCACCTAAGTGCATGGGTCCAACATCTCTCTCCCCCACAAAAGTGGGGTGGCCTTTGGGCCTAACTTCTAAGGCCAACCTTGGACCTTATATACCATCCACAACTCCTCTTTGGTGTGGATGTGGAACTATTCATCCTTCACCCAATTCACTCATTCACATCAATATAAGTGAGTTTTAAACATGGGTTAGTATACCCACTTCTAACAGGTAGTAAGTTGGAGGTATGCTAAGAAGTTCTAATATGGAGAAATGCACAGCTAGCTCTATCCTTTGTTTAAAAATGTAATTAGCATATAGTTAATGTCTACAGACAAATTTTACTATGTAGAGCAGATTTTATAGTTTTACCATCATAGCTCTCTCCTGCCATGTAAAAATCTCTCCCTTTGGAGGAATACAAATGAATCTCTGTCAACCAAACAAAAAAATTATTAAGAAGAGAATTGCCAAGAAATGGAATAATTTAGTGAGGAAAATTACTATTACCAGTTCTTTTGTTGCCGTTGTTAGCTGCATCATTTGATACATTGGAGTAGGAAAAACCAGCACCAACAGGGGATTCAATGAATAAGATATTGGCCACTGCATTATAGATCATAAAGAACTAACATCAGAGAGGTAACTGATGACAAATTGATTGATCTGCCTTTGAGAAAACCTAGGGTCGCTGCCGGGCGGCCTGTTGTGGTTTCCACCTTGGGAATGGTATTATCTAATTTTAGTATTCATATTTTTACTAATTGTCTCAATTAAAAGTTACGGAAAGGAGTATGTGCCAAGGTGTCTTAGAGCAGTTGGATTTCGCTACTTAACAGAGGGGCAGGCGGGTGATTCAAACTTGCCTGCACCCTGATTAATGTGCATCGTCAGATAGCCCATGATGCTCCGGTGCACACCAATGAGCGCAAGCTGGATCATACTAAAGTGACTCATGTATAGTCTCTCTGTCACATACTAGTGGCTACATGTGGATGGGGAGGTCCAGAGTGTAAAACCCCACTCAGTTGGCCAAGATAGGTGGCTAGATACATTGCTTTAAGAGGCCAGTTGCCTTGCACATTTTAATCGAGTCCGTGAGACTTGGACGCCCTTTGTTATAATAATAAAAAGCTTAATTTGGAAAATAATAATTTTTATTGAATGATAATAAAGTATATACCATGGTCATACACTGGTCATGGACTGCCAGGGTGTCGTTTTGAAGAAAATGTTTAAAGGAGGGTTTCTTTAAATGGAAGGCTTTAGGGTACGTTTTGCAACCATTTTTGCTTTGTAAATAGTGGTTTATGGATAAAATCACTTTTGTTATAACAAAGCTGAAGTGTGACTTGTATAGTAACGCCCATCCCTAAAGCGATTATGTCAAAAGCCAACCTTTAAAGTTTGTTTGGATAGAGTAGATTTTGGATAAAGAATAAATATTTTATATAACAATACTACCCTTAATGAGGAAGAAGGAATAAACCTTCACCATCCATCTTATGAGGGAGGAGCAAATGAAGTTATTTCCACATTATTTCTCACACAAAAGCTGTTTTTGTACCAAATCTTCTCAAGAGAAGATTTTATAAAAAATGATTTTTGAACCAAGTTCCAAGAAAAATGCGCTTTTGTTATAAAAATGGCTTTTGTATAAAATCTTCCCGCACAAACTTAAATTCAAAATTAAAAATCTGAAATACGAAATTCTGAAGCCAAAGCTCAAGCTTATTGAGCATTCAAAAATATTTGGCTAAACATATATCATGCCCCAGGATCTCACACCTCGATCGGAGTGCGAAAGTCTTCAAAGATAGTAACATGTTGAGGCCAAGACCTCGGGCGTGCCACCGAACAGTCGATTCTACCACCAAATCCATCATCACTAAATGATGTGTAATCAATCATCCCACAATTCAGTGTATTATAGTATTCAAACATCATTAATAAATATGAAATGAACCTACTAAATTTTATTATAGCAAATAAATTTAACAAAGTCAAATAGAATAAAATCTCAAGTTTATGGCACACATCGGCCAACAATTCATAAAGTTCAAATCAAATAAACTAATAATAGAAAAATCTTTAATCCCTCCATGGCGTCATCAATACCTTCTTGCTACTGCAAACGTCCTGTATCAGTTCTTTTTTGCGCTTGCATCAGAGGATGCATGAATACTTTATAGAAATACTCAGTAGGATGTAAAAACCCATTGAAAATAAGTCAACAGGATGAAGAGAAATATAACAAATGAATAAGCTGATATTTAGCGACATCTGAACTAAACCTAAGGTTTACTTTCTTGATAGAAAAGGTCAGTCAACAATGGTTCCCGACTCGCAAGTATAGGGAAAGAATAATAAATAATCAAACTCTTAATAATCAGTGTAAGGAGAAAGTAATCATAATCAAGACTCCAAACATCCACATGTAAGGAGAAGATAAACAACCATAATACCTCAAGGTATCTAAAGTGGAAAGAGATTCAATCTCTTTTTGCTGAATATGCCAACCATGTGGCTACATACCAGAATCACCCTAGAGGTTCTCCTTTAGGTACTCGTCCATGCGACTAGGATGCTGGCCCCATCAGTGCTTATGGACACAATGGGCGGAGACTGCAGACCTTCTGTAATATCATACAGTCTAAAAGTACGTATATGCCTAAGGAAACCATGTTCCATACATATCGGAGATCACCATCAATCTAGCAATGGCTCATGAGTATACTATGATTCCACCTCGGAGAAATCCTCGCAAGGTCTCCAGTGGAGAAATAGGTCAATGTCAAACTAGACAATGATTTAATCAACAGCAAAGGTCTCAACTTTCTGAGAATCAGGGTAACTTTTACCACTACTGACTCACTCAAGGAGTACGAATAGAACATCAAGGTCTCTTATCAGAATATAACTCACTTCAGGAGTAACATAGAGATTCACGTATCTCGGATAACCAAAAGACTCACCATAGGAGTATAGGTCAACATTTCAATATCTCTGACACATACCCAGAGAATATTTGAACAGATAATTCCCAGAGAATATTTGAACTGATAATATATGTATCCAAAGTCAAGAATGAGAATAGGTTCTCAATGATTTGATTTCCAAATAGAACTTCAAACCAACACCAAACGCTTGTCCCAAAACAGAAATAGTAGTATCACTCGGCCACAAAGAATTACCCATACTATTGGTCTTGTTAGTTATCCAACTTACCGTGATAATCCATATTCAGTAGTGTAATTAATAGTAATAACACTATAATTCTTCTTATACAATATCACATAGTGTTATTCAAGTATTAGTATTTTACCCTCAATTACGACACACTGTCTTATGCGTAACAATCCCCTTCCGACTGCTCCCGTAATCTGTACAATAGAATTTATACTCTGAAAGTTTTACTGATATTAGCCTTATGTGTCTAATTTCTAACCCCATAGACGTTATATTTTTTTTAATTTTTTTTTAATTAGTTATGATTTAATTAGTACTAATTGTCAGCACAGTAACAGTTCTATCCGAGATGATAATTCTTAATCATACTTAAGTATTTTGTATACCCATACTTTATTAGTGTTAATAGAGTATTATCAACCTTAATTACTCCCCTCCTAGGTTCATTACAGATCCTAGAATCTTCTGGAACTACACACTTTTATCATGTTCCTTATCATAAATAACGGTCTTAAATATCTAACCTTTTGTAATACAAACTTTTAAAATAGGACAACAATTGTGACTACTTGAACCAACGAAATTAAGGAATAACAGAATCAATTCAGAACTTTTGGAAACAATATGATTAGTAAAGCATCAAGCTTGGACATTATTCTCATTTGTGGACTAGCAAGAAAGTATTAGAAATCACATCACAATATGAATAATATATGGAATCATATATCATCATGTTCTAATTGATCAAGTAATCTATGTAGACATAAGACTAATTGAGAGTACTCATATATCATAAGGAGAAAGAAATTAGAAGAAAAAAAATCATCCTACTCTTAGTTTCACGAAAGTCTCTCCCTTTAACACGTCGTTCACCTCCTTCGCTTTGCAACAATGCCTCCGCTCCAAGCTTTGGAAGAAGACTCAAGTCAAGAAGACGCTTGAAGTGAGGGTGAACGTGGGTAGGGAAAGAGAAAAACCACTAGCCTTCTCAAACTAGGGTTTTGGCATGAATAGCACAAACCATCCCCTTTCATGGGTTTATATAGAATTTCTAGGATTTCCTCTCTAATACAAATCCTTCCTTATCATAATCTCATTCTCCCAATAGGAATTCTCCAAAATCTCAATATGGACATCTACTCCAAGTTTGGTTAGGATTTGGTATCCTTTTTCCAGGAAAATCCTCACAAAATACGCAACTTCCGTATTGGAGTCTTGCTGGTGCAATCGCTGCTTCTTCGAGCTATCACAGTACTTATGATCGATCGTTCCCACTAAGCGATCGATCGTAACCTTAGGTGATCGATCGTATTTGCCTTTCCTCGGTTCTAAAACTGTCCTGATCGATCGCATATCCCTGTCAATCGATCTCGTTCAAATTTTCAAAAGCCCATATCTTTCTGCTTCGAACTCCAAATCGTGAACAGTCGGTGGTGTTGGAAACCTTTCTTCATGCTCTTTAATTCAGATTATGAAACACAAAAAAAATCTAAACAAACATTAAAAACTTCTATTTAGATCAATCCTTTAAAATATCAATTTTAGTAAACCTACTGATTTTTCGGGTGTTACAACATATATTCAGTGCATTATTGTGCAACAAGTTTGAGCATAATCATAATTAAAATCCATACTACTTATTTGATTTAAATCATTGATTAAACATTATCTCGAGTCGATGCAGAACATGAACAAAAAATAAACTAATATCTTATTATAATAAAGTGTTCTTGGCACAAACATGTGGCTATCATACTGAAAATAAATGTTTCTTAAAAGAAATAACTCCTATTGTAGCTAGCTTTCTCTTCTTACCGCCCATGTCCCCAAATACTCCTAGCTTACCCCTCTTCTCCGGTAGACAAAAAGGGAAGCTGAGTATGGACTAGAAAGTAGGTAAATCTATAACCAATAATCATGCAAGAATAAACTATAATAATCATTAACTCATTACCATTATTTCAACATTTCTACAATCTCTTTAAAACATACTAGTTTTAAAGTTATTCTACTTCTTCCCTCGATCTACTCTCAAGGTCTCATAAATCAGATCATTCTCTTGTGGAATTTCCATTTAGCACTTACTTTCTTCTTTCAACTCCCATTGGCCAAGCCCAACGAACGAATCCTAAAAAGAATTCATGGTTCCTCATGGTTTGGATATATGGACACCATGAACTTTGCCGTAGACTTGCATGCATTCACAATCTTTTGTAGATTCTTGGGCCCCCAAGATGGCCAATCATGGTCTGGGCCTACTTCTTGTATTGTTCAATCTTCAATATTTCCTTCTCTATTGTAGATTCACCTATCACATTAGTCTATTGTCCTAACTTTTATGATTCAGTGGCAATTCTCTAATTACAATATCATGTAACTTACTAGGTATTATAACCCTAGAATTATTCCTCATTCAAATCCTTCTATTTGCTCTATTGTTTTGTCCATTGACAACCTGCTATCGACACATCTCTATGGGTTTTGTCGATGGTGCACATAACATGAGTTCTGCATTATTTTCTGCTATACTCAGTAGTCATGAGCAATACAACCCGACTATTACTATAGTAATACAATCCATGATTCTGCTTTGGGCCATCAACACATCTTCATCGACAAAACCTGTTGTTGGTGGTGAAGTGTCTATGCCCCCGACAGATTCCAGATTTGCCATTTTCTATTCAATTCTATTTAAATGCTTTTCATGCAAAGATCATTTCTTTAACATAACAATAATCATGGACCATCATTCAATCCATTACTACATGAAATCACATTCAAGTTACCATGATTCTACTAAAAAAACACTGTCACATGAAGACATACAACAAAGCATGTAAAAAACATGATCCATTTGTAAGATTCATACTTCTCATTCCTTTTTGTCTTACCTCGTGGCCTCACGAGCCTAAGCACAATATTAGCCCTTCTTGAGACATAAATTACATACATGGCATGCAACCATCAAGCCCTAATCTCCTTTGTAAATCTTGAGACATGAAAATTATGACACTATTATGGTTATAATCCTTTTTATGGTCGACACATAACCACTGACACGCCTTCATGTCAATGTCACTTTGTTGATGGCCTACATAAATGAAAATTCAATTTTTTAACTTAAAATTAGGTTTAATCACGTTAAAATAATGTATGGACTAAACTGCCCAGAACCGTTGACACATTACCAATGATATACCTTCATGTCAATGCCATTTTGTCGATGGTTTGCAAAAATGGAAATTCAATTTCTTTTCAACTTACACTATGGATCCAATAAAAATAGTCTAGTCTATGAAAATTTCATTTCCTACATAGATAGGAAAAAAAGTAATTTATTTACCTATAAATATCTTTTAACTTTTCTTGATTTAGTTTTTTGTCTTCTTCTACCTACATGCACTTAAGTTGAGGATAAAGAGTTCACCATCCCATGATTTACCCACCCCACACTCCTTATAAATAGATGATGGAGATCCACCATTTGAAAGTGTAAAAGGGTGGGCTAGTTTAGCAAATCTTGCGTAGCCATTGATTGGAGAATGGAGCGTATGAGGAAAATTTTCTTCACATATAATAATGTAACTCCGATATTTCTTGCCAAATAAATTTGTTTCATATGTGACGACAAAAATAGTCATGTTCACTTCTAAGGGATTATATATCGGGAAAATAATTGAAAAAGGTAATGTAGTAAAGTTTTAACCCTTATGTCACCATAAGTGCATTCCCATGAAGTTATACCTCTAAATTAATATGAAAAAAATTATTGTAACCAAGTTTTCACCTCAATCTAATTCAGGTCCAATTGTTTGTTGTTAGGTGGTGTCTTGAACTTTGGCGAATGTGTCTAACGAAGACTCTTAGGTGGTTTAAAGGTGTTTGAGTCCAGGTGGAGATAATTGGAGAGAGAATTTATTCCAACGGATGTTTCTAAGTGACTTGGGAGTTCAAGTGAAGGTGGAGATTATTTGGTTTATGTCTTGAACTCCAAGGCTTGGAAGAGGCATGGAGGAAAGAGGAACCAAGATGAAGAGGAAGAACCATTGACAGAAGGTGAATACGTGGAAAAAGGAAGCAGACAGAAGCATGTCTGGCCTACTGGCCATTTTTGGCAGCAGACCGGTAGGTCATCTGGAGGTTACAGTTTGTTGTCCAGTAGACTGGTTCTATTTACAGTAGACTGGACCCCTCGAGATATGGATTCAGGTAGATCGGTTAATTTTGCGGTAGACTGGTTCCTGCGATATGTTACAGGTAGACTGGTTCTATTTAAGGTGGATTTGCTTGGGATTCTCTCTTATTAGGTTAGGGGACTTGGGGATGTCTAATGGCCTATATAGGGGGTGTTCTAGGGCTGTAGGGTTTAGAGTAGAGAGAGGGCTTAAGTATGAGACTTGTTCATCTCAAGGTTGAGGAAGGGTTTGGGTACGAGTACTTGTAATCTTAAAGGGATTTGAGAGAGCTTTATTTACTTTATGTTCTACGACACAATGAAATAAAAATCTTTTCTTGGTGGATATGTGGTTTGGCCGAACCACACCAAATTCGTGCTTGTGTTTGTTTCGTCATTTGTCTTTCCTTTGTCAGATATCTCAGGTGACCGTCTCCCGCTACACCAATCCTCTCTTTTCACAACATTTGTGTCCTTACATCAGTTCCCAAAAAGGACTTTTTATAATCTTTCGTGAAATTACCCTTAAAAATCAATAATTTTAAGTAAAAATATATCGGTTCATAACCAAAATTCAAATTCAGTTTGCCAAAAGCAACCTGGAGGTTTTTTGTCCAAATTGAGTTTGGTCATTTCATAGGAGGAAATCATGGGCATTTGCAAAATCATTGACACTTTAAGCCTCTCCTTTAGTTTAATTAACGAATTAAAACCCAACAAATTATGATTTCATTCAATTCAAACGAGCATCACATGCAGGTTGGTCAACAGGAGACCGCATGTGAAGACAGAAAGCCTATGCCCACCTTATCCGTGAAGATAAAGGAAGATGAAACAGCTGTAAAATTTTGATCACCAATAATAGGACTACTGGAAAGCTACTTGTTCAATCAATTATTGAGTTTGCTTCTATTCATAAGCTGATGAACTAGAACATGGTAAATCAGCTTGATGATAAAACAATGGTGGCACCTAATTTGGTTGATCTGGTAAAGAATGAGTTGCCTTTGGAGGAAGAACAAGCATTTCTTGTTAGCGACCATGTGAAAACAGGTCTAGTTCTCGTGGACATCATCGATGGCTTCTGCTCAGTTGGTGCGGGAAATCTGGTAGTAGAACTCAGAATATCATCAAATTGTTAATAATTTTTTCTGATTTTCTTCAATTTATTGGTTTTCTTATGATTACCTTTCTTCCCATTTGGGCATGTTAGGCTCCAAGAGAAGCAAATGAACAGATATCCCATATGGTAGAGGAAACTGCTAGGCTGGCCAAGGTGTTCTGTGAGAGGAAATGGCCTGTTCTTGCCTTTCTTGATTCTCATAAGCCCAACAAACCAGAGCCACCGTATCCAGACCATTGCATCTCCGGTTCCGGAGAAGATGAGCTTGTACCTGGTAATCACTTGCTCTTTCTAGTATGTGACAATGCCCAAATCGCCAGCATAAGGTGTTAAAATTTATTGTCTTCATCCGGGTTTAGCCTTCTTATTGTCATACTCCCTCTGTCCGGAATTATTATTAACATGAAGTTTTTCAAAATAAACCAATTTTAGTTCTTTTAGAAAAACTATATATTAATAATAATTCTGGACGGAGGGAGTATTATATGAATTTTGTATCTAGTTGAGTAAATTTGGCGTTGGCATGCAGCTCTTAAGTGGTTGGAGAAGGAGGAAAATGCGACAATCAGACGGAAGGATTGCTTTGATGGATTCATCGGTTCAATGGAGAAAGATGGCTCCAATGTATTCATTGATTGGGTTAAAGCTAATCAGATTAAAGTGGTAATTTATTATACTTCATCTGGAACCATTCCTCAACATTGTCAGTGTGACCAAATAGTGTCACTTTAATCTTGCTTTCCCTAACTTGCTCCATTATGTTGGGAAATTAGTAAGTAAAGCGTACGGGAAATTAGTGTTGAGCACGACTTTTGCGCCTACCTAATAGTTTCTCCATAATGTTAACTATCTTTATTTCAGTCGGGCCTGTTTGTTTGATCTGAACCTGAATCTGAAAAGCCTTCTGAAAATTCTAAAAAGCCATTCATCTGAAATTTTGATATCTAATCTGAAATATTAAATCTGAAAAAGATGAAGCAAAAGCAGATAAAAGGAATGACCTTCGCCACCAGATCTTAAATCCCGTCCATCGCCGCTTCAGCTGGTCGGCGTACACTAGGCAAGCTTCCAACTCCCCACGAACCGCTTCAAAGACGAGGACGGAGTGGCAGGAGACGAGCGCAGATACATAAGATGCATGTGTGAGCATTTGTAAGAGGCAGCCGGTGACCTCCTTGAGGGACTCAAAGGAAAGCGCGTGGAGGTCGATGCCCCCAGCCGCGGCGAGAGTGGAGAAGACGCGAGTGGTGTCGAAGGTCCGGAGGTCCGGGTCGGTGGGGCAGACCGCTTCATAGTAGCTGAGATCGGAGGGGGCGGGATTGAAGCCCAAATTGGTCGAAAAAGGAGGTGCTTTGATTGATTGATTTTTTAAACTATTTTACTCGCAATCGCACGAGACTCAGTATAGTCTAGTGGAAACGAGGTCGAACCCAAAGGACTTGGTTGATTAATCTAATTCTAATTTAAGATTGAATTTTTATGATTTTAATTAACTAAAGAAAATAAATTTTACTGAGAAATCAAATGATGAGAATATCAAAGCGTCGAATCCACCACTAAACATGCAATTACTACTCTCAATTATTATTTCCATAAGATGATATGATATGGTAATTCATGTTCTTTGGTCGGACACACAAATTACCAGTGAATTCACTACACGTTCTTTGGTCGGACACGAAAAGTTTATTCACTATGAATAATATATTAATTCTATCCTTTGGTCGGGCATAGAATCAATACAAACCTGTTATTATCTAGACACAGGAAATATCAATATCAAATTTCAGTCATAATCATACCAGTCTATGGTCAAGCACTAGATCGAATTATGAAACATGAAATCGCATTAAGAACAATCATATCAACTCCAAATCATTAAACAATTAAGAGTAATAATACATATTTAGGGCTTCATCTAGCCTTGATAAGAAAATTAGCCAGACATGGAATAAGAGAAAGAAATAGCCTGATTTGTCGAATTCATTGAAACACTGCTCACAAAATCACTATTCACAGTATTGTTCACAAAATACTGTCCACGGTACTATTCATCGTCTCTCCCAAAAATCCGTGTTACTGTAGCACGAAGAACAGTACTGTAGCAGTTCGAATGGTCGTGCAATTCGTCCAAAATCCGGCCTTTATCCTCTCCTATCTTCTTCTCCTCTTCCTCCGGCGAAAACCTCGTCGAAATCCGACGGAAAATAGCCGGAAAAATCTGATTTTTCCTCCTCACCGGCGCTCTGTTTTCCTTCTGTCGGCGCTCTGTTTTGCTCGAGTTCAATTACTCTGTCTGTTTGTTCTCCTTCTCTGTCGACCGGCCAAAGCTCTTTTTTTTATACTTCCTAAGAGTCACAAATCTTAGAACAATTCCAAATCCATAACTTCCATATCGAGCACGCTTCATTCCGTTTCCAAATCGAGCATGATCTTCCATTTTCAATTCCAACACGTTTCCCGTTTATGCCTTGCCGTCTTGCCGCCATTCTACAGTCGCCGTCTCGAGCACTTTCCACACCATCTCCGGCGCCGTCTCGAGCTCCGTCCGCCGCCATCCATGGCTCGGGTCCATCCTCGCCACCGTCGCCTTCAAATCGATTGAGCCCAGATACTCTGCCGTGGCCGTCTCGTCTCTCCCTCGCCGTGACCGTCGCCGTCGAGACCTAGCTGCCGAGGCCCAGCTCCTCTTTTCCGGCGAGACCATAAAAAACAGAGCATCGCTCTGTTCTGAAACAGACGAAGGCCCGAGCTTCGACTCGGGCCGGGTTTTTTTATTTTTTTCTTTTTTTTTTTTTTAACTGAACCAAACCTCTCTGCACCGGTTCAAATTTCTTTTCTTTTTTTTTCTTTTTCTTCTTTATAACCCGTTGTATCGATCTCATCCATCCAATCTCATCTTGACGGTTCTTCTCTTTAATCGTGTCTCTTTAGCGCGCGATATTTCAAATGATCATAACTTTTTGCTCAGAACTCCGAATTGCGAACAGTCAGTGGCGTTGGAAAGCTGACTTCGTGTACTTTAACATGAAGCTTAAATCAGTCCCATCAGAGATATGCAATCGAAGTTGTAAATATTCAATCATTAGAGTCGCATTTTATCCCAGTTCTGCGTTTTGCTCTTGTTTCCTACAAAAACCAAAAACTATATTAAAGTAGCAATAATTCTAAACAAACACTAGCAGAAATATAAGTTTAGGAGATAATAAAATGCATATTTCATGTACAGATCACACCCCCAAACCTAGATTTTACTAGTCCCTAGCAAAACAAAACAAAATCAAATCAAATCAAACAAACTAAGGAACTAATGCATAAAAGTAAACACCACTTTCGTAGGGAACACGATTGCATTGAGCGTATGCAACAAGCCGTTAAACCTCTAGGTGGCCCTAGTAGGACGAGTGTTGTCTCGTGAGGGTTTGCAGCCATGCTACCCACAAACATGTATTTATGAAATTAACCTAATTAACTTAAATGTAAAAACAAATCAAAACACTGCAAAACAAACAAACCTATTATCCCTTCAAATGCAGACTACAATGCTTAAGAGAATTAACCACACGTACTTGGTTTATAATCAACAGGAATATAGAAGCCCTCAAGTAAGTTGTTTTATTCCACACTTTCATCTTGGAAATTTCTGCTCAATATGATATAGCATTATACTTTAAATATTAAAAGTGTAGAACATTGTAGCAATACATTCTAAATTTCTGTCTTACACATATCCAGTGTTACCCATTAACCAAAGAACATCAGAATCTACGTAGTCATCCCAATCTTTAGGTTCATGATAGCACAGATCTGCGCGCCTCATTCGGGTCCAACATTCTAGATTTGAGAGGATAATACACCACAGACTTTTTGTTTTCTTTTTCGCTAGGACTGTGAAAGGCCTGACTTCAAGATGCTTAAGTTTAGCAATGACTCAGGCCAATGACTCCCAACCAGTTGGCTTAGGGCATTAGGTATTAAGAGACCGCTTCGGGCCTTAGCATCAGCCTAAGTTAATCCTATAAAGTCAAGCAGCCCCTTTCTTTCATTCATTTTTTTTTTATTTTTTCATTTTTATTGTCAGCATTCTTATTTTCAGCATATCTTTATTTTGTCCAGGCTGTATTATACTCTCAACCTATTTCCGGTTCCAGCCCTTGCCATAGCCAAGTAAATAGTCTATCATGATCTTTTAAGCTCAAAGGACAACCACATATCACCCAATGACTCTGACTAAAGACATCCCACTGAATATTAGAATTCAACAAATCTCTAGAGGGTATTACTTTATGTACTAGTGTGTGTGAGTGAGTTTTCTTAGCTCAAGCACCTGATCCAAGAGGACTGTAACAGAAAGATACTGCTCAGTTAAGTTCTCTATCCTCCAGTATACTTACTAACACTTCCAATGTAAATTAATCTCTTAAGAATTGTAACATGCATCATCACGGGATAAACTATCAAAACCTATAAAAATACTAACAAACAACCTAAAAACTAAATTTTTTTTATTATTATTATTTTTTTTCAAAATTTTTTTTTCATAAACAAAAAAACATATGATAAACACTTCTTTTCTACACCCCCAAACCTAAACTAAACATTGTCCTCAATGTTTACCAAAATAATACTACAATGAATAGTAAAAGAAAAGGAGTGAGGAAGGAAGTCACCTGAATGGAGAGCCTCATGGTAGATGTAAAGCATGAAACACATAAGCGAAGAATGAGGAGATAATATAAATACGAAAAAATTAAATATACCCCCAGACCTCGACTGGAGCATCCCCACATAGGTGAGAAATAACTTACAATAAAAATAAAAACAAAATAAAAAACAAACAAGAAAATAAAATTTAGGTTGCTTCCCAAGAGCGCTAAGTTTTACGTCGTCAGCTAGACGTAACCCCCAATAAGTCAACCTGGATCAACTAAATGATTACCCCACACACTCCTGTCCTTATTACCTAAGTACGGATCATATCGTGAAATGAAAGGGTGGAGTGGTGGGCGGGTAAGCTTAGGGAATAGAGGCCTGTTCATTGGCCATTGAAAGAGGTCATTAGAGAATTTCAAAATGAATGGCTCCTCTTCCACATCACCCAATTTGGCCTTAGTGGCCTCCTCTATTAACACATGTTGGAGAGGACTCTCGAATAATGGATTGAATGGGTAATCGATAGAATACTCTAAGTCACGTTCAACCATCAAAGGGGAAGGTTGGTCTAGACATTGTATGAGTGGTGCTTCGGGAACAGAAGGTTCCATTAATATTGTCGTAGACAGCGACTCCCCAAAGATTGAAGATTTAAAAATTGGTTCTAACGACTCATTCACTTCGTCTTTAATTTCTACCTCTCCTTGCTCATTTCCTGCACTATATCCAGCCTCATTTTCAAATTGCTGTGCACTCCGAAGGGTTGTAACATTTTGAACATGGTCAGGAGAAACACATATCCCCTCTTCAACAAATTGGCCCATCGGGTATTGTGGTTGGATAGGTAAAGTGTTTACTTCATTACTATCGCCCCATGCACTACGATAGATCCCCGTTATATTATCCAACATTGACAAGACATTATCTTCAAAGTCAGGGGTCCATGTGGGTTGGGCATATTGGAGTTGGGGCTGTGGTGGTGGTGAAGCAGGGCATGTCATACCTTGTAAGGGTGGATTAGTGGTTGGTTCAAACATTGCCCTATTATTGAGAGTGTGCCAAGAAAAATTAGATTGATCATCCCACCTATGATGACCTTGGGCCACATTTACATGATCGCGCACCAATTCCGGATACTCATGGGCCGAAGGAGACTCCACTAGGGTATGGGTAGGGCTTAAGCAAATGGCACATGGTTCCAAAATAAAAGGGGTCGTGGGTTGTAGGGAAGATATGTTACTCCCAAAGTTGGATTGATTCTCCCACCCATGGTTATAAGTATCAAGATATGAGTGACATGGAGGGAATGACACTTCTAAGAGAGGGGAAGTAAGTGTGTGTGAGGAATAATAATCATTAAAGTACATGTATGGGTTATTATGGCTAAATCCATAGGAAGGTGAAGTCATTTTTTCTTTCTTTCACCACGCAATCACCAACACCATAATCACACTATCACACATCCACAACACAAAACAACCCTAGATATCCACGACTAGCAATCAATAGTCCTAAATATTGACAACTAGCAAACCTAGCTATTGACAACTAGCACTGCATGCATTCACAGAAATAAAAAGAAAAATATTAAAAACACCCAAATCTATTTAAAAAGAAAGGTTGATAGATTGCAAACGAGGGGAAGGAGTGTCCTTTCCAACGTCGGCGAGTTCCAAGTGTCACTATCTGCCTCTCCAAATTGACTCCTACAAAGACAAGAAAATCAAGTATCAAAATCCTACAAAGACAAGTTTAAACTAATTAGAATTAAGTCAAACCGTTACCAAGTCCCCGGCAACGGCGCCAATTGATTGATTGATTTTTTTAACTATTTTACTCGCAATCGCACGAGACTCAGTATAGTCTTGTGGAAACGAGGTCGAACCCAAAGGACTTGGTTGATTAGTCTAATTCTAATTTAAGATTGAATTTTTATGATTTTAATTAACTAAAGAAAATAAATTTTACTGAGAAATCAAATGATGAGAATATCAAAGTGTCGAATCCACCACTAAACATGCAATTACTACTCTCAATTATTATTTCCATAAGATGATATGATATGGTAATTCATGTTCTTTGGTCGGACACACAAATTACCAGTGAATTCACTACACGTTCTTTGGTCGGACACGAAAAGTTCATTCACTATGAATAATATATTAATTCTATCCTTTGGTCGGGCATAGAATCAATACAAACCTGTTATTATCTAGACACAGGAAATATCAATATCAAATTTCAGTCATAATCATACCAGTCTATGGTCAAGCACTAGATCGAATTATGAAACATGAAATCGCATTAAGAACAATCATATCAACTCCAAATCATTAAACAATTAAGAGTAATAATACATATTTAGGGCTTCATCTAGCCTTGATAAGAAAATTAGCCAGATATGGAATAAGAGAAAGAAATAGCCTGATTTGTCGAATTCATTGAAACACTGCTCACAAAATCACTATTCACAGTATTGTTCACAGAATACTGTCCACGGTACTATTCATCGTCTCTCCCAAAAATCCGTGTTACTGTAGCACGAAGAACAGTACTGTAGCAGTTCGAATGGTCGTGCAATTCGTCCAAATTCCGGCCTTTATCCTCTCCTATCTTCTTCTCCTCTTCCTCCGGCGAAAACCTCGTCGAAATCCGACGGAAAATAGCCGGAAAAATCTGATTTTTCCTCCTCACAGACGCTCTGTTTTCCTTCTGTCGGCGCTCTGTTTTGCTCGAGTTCAATTACTCTGTCTGTCTGTTCTCCTTCTCTGTCGACCGGCCAAAGCTCTTTTTTTTTATACTTCCTAAGAGTCACAAATCTTAGAACGATTCCAAATCCATAACTTCCATATCGAGCACGCTTCATTCCGTTTCCAAATCGAGCATGATCTTCCATTTTCAATTCCAGCACGTTTCCTGTTTATGCCTTGCCGTCTTGCCGCCATTCTGCAGTCGCCGTCTCGAGCACTTTCCACACCATCTCCGGCGCCGTCTCGAGCTCCGTCCGCCGCCATCCATGGCTCGGGTCCATCCTCGCCACCGTCGCCTTCAAATCGATTGAGCCCAGATACTCTGCCGTGGCCATCTCGTCTCTCCCTCGCCGTGACCGTCGCCGTCGAGACCCAGCTGCCGAGGCCCAGCTCCTCTTTTCCGGCGAGACCATAAAAAACAGAGCATCGCTCTGTTCTGAAACAGACGAAGGCCCGAGCGCCCGAGCTTCGACTCGGGCCGGGTTTTTTTATTTTTTTCTTTCTTTTTTTTTTAACTGAACCGAACCTCTCTGAACCGGTTCAAATTTCTTTTCTTTTTTTTTCTTTTTCTTCTTTATAACCCGTTGTATCGATCTCATCCATCCAATCTCATCTTGACGGTTCTTCTCTTTAATCGTGTCTCTTTAGCGCGCGATATTTCAAATGATCATAACTTTTTGCTCAGAACTCCGAATTGCGAACAGTCAGTGGCGTTGGAAAGCTGACTTCGTGTACTTTAACATGAAGCTTAAATCAGTCCCATCAGGGATATGCAATCGAAGTTGTAAATATTCAATCATTAGAGTCGTGTTTTATCCCAGTTCTGCATTTTGCTCTTGTTTCCTACAAAAACCAAAAACTATATTAAAGTAGCAATAATTCTAAACAAACACTAGCAGAAACATAAGTTTAGGAGATAATAAAATGTATATTTCATGTACAGATCATGCTTCCACTGTAGTCTTGCTGAATTTACCTCCCATGGACAAGACAACAAATGTTACAATTATAGTTTCCGATTGTCACAAAGCAGAGCAGCTGCTGATCTCAAACTAACAATTTCTGCATTCAAAATCATCAAAAGAGGAGAAATCTGGATTGCAAAAACTGAAATGGTGAATGAGGGGCAGTCAAAAAGGGATTAGAGAAGTGCCACCCAGATGCCAGTACAATAACCCAGTCAAAATTTGGCCAAAAGACTTGACCTTTTTCCCTGGCAAGAGCTGAATCTCGAACAAAAAGTGCAAAACCTAGATACCCAGATCAGAAAAACGTCCTCTGAACTTCGAACTAACACAGAAACTGGGAGATTGAACCAAAAATAAAATTCTAAAAGAACATAAGAAGAGAAGACGGAGAAGAAAAGTCAACGAGGAGGAACAGGAAAAGACGCGGGGAGAAGGAAAGGCGGAGGTCAGAGATTCTTCAAGAAGAAGAAGGGGGGAAGATGCAAGGAAGGGGTGGTGAAGGAGAGGCCCGGCAAGGCTAGACGGAAAACCCGAACCCAAGTTGGCTGGCCCTAGCAGCAAGGAACAAGACCCACTCCTCCCTCCTCACTCTTTGAGCTCCAGCTTCGTCTCTTACATATGCTCACACATGCTTTCCTTTGGAAGCTTCCCCTTCTCCCCCGACGTCGACCCAAAGTGCACGGAGTGATAACCGGCCAGACGCCGAGCTTGGCGCTAATGTAGATAACCAGATCGATTTCCTCCTGCTCCAGGACGATGACGGTGTTGAGACAAAATTTCCAGGCTATGAGGGCCATTGAGATGTAGTCGGGGTCTTTGTAGCCATTGCAGACGAGGAAGGCGTCGGGGCTGCCCTTCGACGAGGCAGCTCATGGCGAGGAGGAGCTCCGGCTTGGAACCCGCTTCGAGGCCAAACCCTTCCGGTTTTCAGAAAATTCAGACTAATTTTTCCATCTGAATTTTTGGGCCCTTTAGCATACATGGGCTGAATTCAGGAGAAATTCAGACATCCAAACAACTGTGCTGAAAAGCCCAAAAAGTTGGGCTTTTCAGCCACTTATTCAGTTCATATCTTAATAAGAGAAAAAAAACAGCCCCTAAGTAGTACTATCTCTAAGTATAATAATATCACTAAAATATTTAACTAGTAGGAAAATACATGACTAAAATGACAAAAGTCTAGCCCATAATTATATTTGCCCAGTACATGGCCAAAATTCTCAAAGTTCAGCATTCGACCCGTAATTCTCAAAGTTCATGTTTTGGCCTGCTATCATTTGTTCGAATATACGATAATAAGCTGGAATTTGAACTTAGGTGTTTGGGGCCGAAACGCTGATGTTTGGGAATTTAGCCAACATTGACATGAACTGGGGTAAAAGACTCTGCATGAGGCCTTTAGGGCCGAGGCATGGAGCCCAAACACATATACAGAAATGTCATCATGAAAATATATTTGGAAAAACATGAAACTTGTTAATGATCAACAAAAAACAAGCTTAACAGTTTTGACAGTAATGAACCTTGTTAGTATGAACATTAAAAATCCGAAATTTGACACAATCATCTGAACTAATCAATATATATAATTGCGACATTGTGGTTGCGGACATATGAATAGAGTCAATTGCACACATCCAAATTTTTTGGACAACAAAATTTTCTCTAACATAGACATGGACATTTAATCAATGAGCTCCCCCTTTATGCAATAAGCTACACGACTACCTTTCATATAGAATTTCAGGGGTAAAAGTTATGGCCACCCAGTCCAGTGAAACCTGTCTGCATTGGAAAATGAGGTAAATTTATTAGACTCTAAGGCCTGTATAAAATTTATTACCCTCTTCCATGTTTTTGGTTGTGAGGGGGCAAAGTCAAATGGATGCGTGTTTTTTTTAATGCAGACAAGCTTGGATGTAAGGACTATGTAGAAGCTAACTTGGGCTGGTGTTTGATTGCTTGTGCAGATTGTGGTGGTAGGAATATGCACTGATATTTGCGTGCTGGACTTTGTTTGCACTACCTTATCTGCAAGGAATGCAGGTTTCCTAAACCCACTGGAAGAAGTGGTGATCCACTCGGGAGGATGTGCTACCTTTGATTTCCCTGTTCAGATCAGCAGAAGTGTCAAAGGGGCTATAGCCCATCCACAGGTATATGAGCTCAGCTTACATGGAAATTATATTAATAAGCACTTCCTGTTTGTTTATACTCCCTGTGGACACTTTTAATAGATGAAGTTGACTTTCGAATGCTTTTTAATTCATTTGAAAATCAATGGTATTTCTTTCCAAAAAGCCCGTCTGCATTAGAAAATGAGCAAAATTTATTAAACTCCGAGGCCCATACACGAAAACAGTCTCTCTCTCCCTCTCCATGTGTTTTTGGTCTCCGGAGAGCAAATCCTACCATGTAATGTTAGATCCACTTCTATTCAATCCAGACTAGCTTCGTTGGATGGAGGGAATAATATTTTTTGTTTGAGAAATTATTTTTGTTCTTTTTTGATTTGTTGTAAAAAAAGTTTCACATATTCCAAATATACATCGGTGTTAAATGCATGCCATCCGTATAAAGAGACAGGTAGGCTATAAATAATCCAGCTGTCCCCTTAATTGACAGGGGGCTCGATCACAATCGTGAACACGAGTGGGCATGCGCCAGTCGCATTTAAAGGGGTTGGATTTGGTAATTGTCAAATGATAATATGATTACCATGTTTGCACTAGAACTAGGACATATTTCCTTTGTTCCATATTAATAGTCCTGTTTGCTTTTTCAAAATGATCAGCTATAATTAGGACTAGTGATCATATCATATCATACTCTTTAAAAAGCACCAGCTGTATTTTGATTTTTTTACTTGAATTTTCAGGTAATGACTCTTTAAATTTGCTCATACTACTTTAAAAAGTATTGGTTGTATTTTTATTTTTTAACCGGAATTTCTAGTTAATAACCCTCTAAATTTGTTAAGGATTGTGATTAAGTATTAAATATGATTATATTAATTAATTTGTTTAGGGACATATATGGTATTTCATAAAGGATGGGACATTTTGCCACCCCTTGGCCAATTATGCCCTTGTTATTTTCAATGTGCAAATTAATTCGGTAAACCGGGGTAAATTCGGCAAACAAATATTTATAACATTAATTAGTGATAATTAATAGCATTATTTCCACCCATTCTCCATAATAAAAGTGGCTTTTATGGCTATAAATGAGCTTCTGAGTTTCATGTATTCCACTACCACCATGTTAAAATTCCATTTATGTCATATCTATTGTCTTGTAATGGACTAACCCTTGATTTCTGCATGGGCAAAACTCCTAGTATGGATATAAAAGAAAACAATGAATTAAGAGAACATATTGGTGTTGTACTATCATGATCAGTTATGATATGTGCATGTTTATGGTTCTTTTGCGTAGGCACTGATGCATCATGTTGGCCTCTACATGGCCAAAGCTCGAGGAGCCAAGGTTGTCCGAGAAGTTCAATTTGCTTCATCCAATGAGATATGAAACTGGAGAAATAAATAAGCTTGGGATATGCTAGTTTGTCATTCTGTTGATGTAATATTACTCTTGAGCTACTATATGAGATATGATGCTAGCATAAAATATGGACTTTGCACATTTTATTAAGTAGTTTTGTTGGAATGTTCCGACATTGGACACTTCCAATGTCCAATAAAAAACAGGGTGTGTGGGTTCGATGTACAGATTGATCTGCACAGTTGTATTCTTTTTCTTTTGTTTAATAGGTAAGACTCAGCACACACTATACACACTGTATGGCAAAGGGATTTGATCCTTTACCCTCTCATATAGCACACACTATACACACTATACCATCAAGCGTTTCCTCACTTTAGGAGCCAACCCCACTCCTGAGGAGAGTTAAGTGGGAAAGGCCCTTTAAGCCATTCTCTTCAATCATAAAGCGGTGCCAAACAACTTAAAGGCTGGATTGGGCACATTTAGTGTACATTTATCAGCTTCCCCAACCGTTTACTTATAGTGTCTCCATAAAAGATACTCCCTCCAATCATTTTTAATGGATATGGACGGTTCATTTGTATATGGAATGACCGGAGGGAGTAAAACAATCTTGTCAGTGGTGTTTTAAATGATCTTTCCCATGGAAAGTTGTATCGGTGATATATTGCTGATATATCGATATTGGACGCCGATAAAACGATAGTGTAATCTCGATTTCGAAGTTTTTTAATAATATTGCCGCCAGGCTTCAATCGGTTTCGGCCTGATACATCGGTATTTAAAAAAAATTAAAAAAAAAAGAAGAAAAAAATCAACTTTCTCGTTTGTTTCCCATCCTATGCCAAGTGGAAGGTTACGGGTTTAAAACATAAACACATATTTTGAATTATATACTCATTTTTATGAATATTTTAAAATTTATGCTTGTCTAAATTAGTATCACTCATTTTAGAAGTTATATTGTGAAAATTTATGGTAAAAACTAGTTTTAGACCACCGATATTTTTTTATACAATATCTCCAATATTTTGTCTCTTTGGTCAACCGATATCCGATACGACATTCCTTGATCTTCTCTTTGTATTTGGATATATAATTGAATATCTTCAAAAAAATTATACTCCCTCCAATCACTTTTAATAGATACATTTTTTTTCAAATAAATTGATTTTTTGGTTCATATGGAAAAAAAATTCTCCTCTTTAAAGGGTTGCGTCAGGAAGGGCACCTAGCGTAAAAACTTGCCACTATGTTTTTTTGTATGAATTTTGTACTATTTTGATTTCGACAAGAATCAAATGCTGAATATAATCCATGATACGGACCCCGCTAGGATAAAGTGTAAGATCATGATGGTGATGATCCCGAAAAAACCTGTATATATTAAAAGTGACTGGCGGGAGCAAGATTTTTTACATGTATTAGCTCTTCTATTCTTATCATGAACATAATTTATTTCTTGCTTATATGAGCTTCCCCTCATGTTCAGATGTACTCCTTCTGTCCCCGTATTAATAACCATTCAGAAAAATGTGTTCCACATAAAGAGTTCCATTCGGCTCAATTTAAGGGGATATTGAACGGAGGTATTGTGATGCAACATTTGTAGAAAAAAATTATTGATATTTTTACTTGAATCAGCCCTTCTACTCAGATCATGTGCATAATCTATTTCTAGTCTAAATCAATCGAGATATATTTGGAAAGGTCCAATCTGCCCAGTTGAGTGTGGAAGCTCTTCTCGCGAGGGTCGTTCCTTAAATGGATCATGATACACATCATGTTCCTAACGCTGTATATAACTAAGTATTATATCTAAGTAAACAAAACTTCTTAACGCAAGATATTACACGATAGACTGATTACTTGAGATAAAATTGTGTTTTGCAATTCGCTTCCTCATAAATTATAAGGTAGCACATCGTTTTATATGAGGCATCATTTATGTGAAAATTCCTTGCATTACTTCACGAATTAACCTGTTTCTCCAGTGGATGTTGCAGGGATGCCAACTGCTCATAATTAAGAAGTAAGCGTGGCTTAATCATCATTAAGAAATAGCATGTTGCCTCATTTTCCGCACTCCACTTTGCCCCCCCTTTTTACCGCTAGCCCCCATTTCCTTTGTTGGCACCTCACCTGGCAGCGAAGGCCATCTGCAGCGCAAAAATAGTTAGATTGCACAATTATTTATGTCCTGCAAAGTTATTTTGGCTGACCCTGGTCGGAAATAGAATGGAGCCTTCTGAAACATAAAATAGAATTCTTAACTAGAACATATTGTCCATCAATTACACAAGTGACTGCCTCAGATTATTTGGAACATCAAATATCTAACTGTGGAAATCTTCTAAACTCTACCCTTGGTTCACCTAAGTGATTACAGCACGTACAGCTGATTACTCTTGAGATACACCTAAACCACAACTACAGAAGGTAAATGTATTGACCTGACTAACCGTCCTAGCTTTAACAAAGGAAATTGTTTGACAATTCAGTGTTGGAAGCCCCAGATGCGTAAACTGATAATTGCCTTCACTTTTTCTTGTTCCAAGATAACTGATAATTGCCTTTCCTTTTTCCCGTTCCTAGATGTACACCAGAGTAGAAATTTAAACAGAATTGCTTGACTGGAAGCGAGCAGTTGGGATTGGAAGAATCATTTCACATTTTGGAACAATGTAGAGCCTGTAAATAACAATTGATATTTACAAAGAATGTTAATAGTCCACTCTCAATCTCTCACAACATTGACCTAATTACATGATCTGGAACCAGCTTTTTCAATTTTCATCATGTACATTTCATCAACAGAATGGGCCATAGCTTTTAAATTACCCTCCCAAATAGAAAGTGGCGACACTCTATTTTTACTCAGCTTCTGCAAGTCTCACATGAATAGCCTCCTGCGTATATCCCTTGCTGATACTGCAAAAATAGAACAAAATTTTCAAATGTTGAAGGATGATTTGTTATCTGAATTGATTCAGTTAATTCAATGTTAGCTCAGTCCTATGACCTGAGAACCACTTCCACAAACAAAGATTTCACAGAAGCTAAACCATGGGAAAGTAGATTACCAAACAACACGGTCTCCACTCGATATTGTCTTCTCACAAATCCAGTCAGGTAAAATTTCCTGAAGCAGTTTTAGCTGTTCTTCAACTGCATCTGCAAAATCAAAGCATAAATATTAGATTTCCCTTAAAGATTCAAATGATTTTGTGTCCAAAAAGGAAAAAGATCTTACTGCTATCAACTACATCAATATGGTAAGAGATTATTTTGTGCAAAAGCTCTTGCTTAGTCATGATAGATTTCTTTGCTGACTGAAACTGCAGGTAAATCATGTCAAAGAGCTTTGGCAAACAGGCAATCATCTTTCTTCTCCTCTTTGCTTCAGTTAAACCAAGATCTCTCTCCTCTAGAGCCTTCTCTTCTTTGTCTTTTACCTGCAAGGTTAGTACTATGAGAAATTGAAGAGAAATAAAATATCTTCAGCGTACTATTAACCAAATAGGAAACCACTGCTTGATAAATGAAAGTACAGATTTTCGAGGCCCAATCTAGAAATACATGGCTTCTTAAATGAACATTGTGAAGTGTTTGTAATGAAGACTCATGCACTCTTCACTATGTGCCACAGGGTTTTAACCCAAGGACCTCTACCCCAACTGAGGGAGATCCAACCAGCACAAATAATGCTGGATAGAAGAGCATTAAGTATTTTAGAGGACTAATCTAGAAATATATTGCTCCTTATCATATTAAAAACTGGAAGAGTGTATCTACTATGTATCAAAACAACTGTATAAAAGAAACATGACATGCTAACAAAGATTATGGAGAATTTGTACACAATTATTCTTAAAGTACTTCCTCTTTTGCATGTAAAAAATTTTTATCCCTACACTTGGAGGGTTCATCCATGATAAATATTGCAAAATAACTTGAGTTAAGAGCATAACTTGGTATCTGGCTTAGAGCCAATATGGAGGCAAAAGCTATAAATTGAAAGTATTAAATTTGCACACTGGGGGCAAGCCTCTAATATCCTGGAGATGCTACAACCCAAGACTACGGGTATTATCATAAATACGTACTACTGCAACACATTCTAATTAAACACCGAAAGCACAGGAGGAATGTAAGCACAGAATTTACCGTTTGGACTAGTGTTGGTGGAAGAAACTTCAGAATGTCTTTATCTGACACTGAGATTTTTGTCCTCTTTCTGCTAGCCATGTCTTTTACGGTTTTGACGGGAGAAAGAAATTTAAGTGAACGGACCCTTGTCAAATGCCTGACTGTCTTGGCTGGGGACTCATTTGGACTCAGACAACATCTCTTTGGTGACAGCAAGTCAGGTGTGTCGTTCATCAGTCTCAATGGAGTTGAGGATACTCTGGCTGGAGATCCAAAGAGTTCTGCCTTTTCATAACCTCCATTATTTGAAGTTGGAGTCTTCTCATCAAAACTTGATGCTGAATCAACGAGAACCGAAGTGGAAAACTTATTAGGAGATTCAAGCATATCTTTACATGGTGGTGACACTGCAGGAGTTGAGGAATCTAAGGCAGCAGTTGGAGAAATCTCTGGTGTGATTTTGGATAGGATGGTAGCTCTTTGGGAAAATCTCCTCAGGAAAGATTGAGGGATGTGGGAGAGTACCACTGAAGGTTCAGGCCAAACAGGTTTAGCTGCTGAGTCTTCAGATGGGTTGGTAAGTTTGCAAGATTTTGAGTGGTTAAATGGCTCTGGCAGTTCTCCCACTGGAACCTGATCAGCCTTCAAAAAAAAGGAAGACGAAAGTCAAAATATGGAGTCATTTAGCAGTATTTTACCAGAATTAGCCAAATGTAAAATAGTTGATGGTATCCGTGCAAGTACCATTTTATTACTGTATATCTACAACATAACTGTTTCTATTATGAAATAACAAGTTCCATTAATTATGTTTCCTTATTGCAGACAGCTAGTAAAGGGCATCATCTTTGTTATCCTCCTATTAAAAATTACTTCATCTTGCTTCTAGAAGTGTAAGTTGTGATTGCAAACCAAATAAGATTGGACTAGACTACTATGTAAAAAAAGTAGTACTTAATCTCAAAGATTGCACAGAAAATACCTCAGGATGACCTTTGTGAAAATCTAATAGACGGGCCCGAAATTCCTTCCTCAGCTCCATATGCTTTGCTTCTTTTCCCATACTTTCATTTCCAAATCCATCAACTTGCAAACTAACCTGAAGCTCATGCTTCATACAACATGTGCTTTTATCATATACAACATCTTTCCTTATATCAATTAACTCTCGCAATATATACTTCAGTTGTGCCAAATGCACATAAGTAAATTCCCTAATGTAGAAAAGAACAAAAGAAGACATTTCTCGTCACCAAAACCTAGAGCAATGAAGAAACATTTCGCAAGCAAAAAAAATTTAGATAAAAGATGTTACCTGTCCAATAACGATTTCATCGATCCACAAATATTCGTAAATGTTGGCGTAGTTTCCCTCATTTGAAATAAACGAAGCGAACTCCCCAAAGCGTCAAAATAGCTCACCAGAATTTCAAACCTGATAAAGAAACAAAAATGTGACTTTCATACACATCAAACCAAACTTATCAAAAGATTGCACACCATAACCAAAATTACCTTCCTACTTCGTAAGAAAAGACCTACTCTACTAAGTTCTCATTTAGTTCAATTGAAAATGTACACATGGTCTGATGGGTTGGTACCACTAAAAATGAAATTGGTCATTGCATATGCCTTTTATCTAAACCAATGTTGGCTTGTTGAAAATCATAACACTACAAATCTTGGTCTGCTCATCTTTAACAGATCACCTTGATGCGCTATGAAGCCCACCACGCTTAATTCGAAAACTTACCAATAAAAATTACTGATCAATTAAGCCTAATCAAGTAAACATATCATCAAAAGCAAGATCTCAGATAGCTCATGCGATTAAAGGCCAAACACATGAACCATAAAGCAGGGCAAAGCGATCTCTTTTCAAATGTGGAATCGTCTAATACGCGAACACACCAAATCCAAAAGAAACTGAAATTTCGTAAACTATAGAAACCAAAATGGGCATCATAAATTACTTTTCTGGAAGCATTTCATCTAGCATTGCAGTCCTCCGCTTCCGCTTCCGTAGCACCATTTTCGCGCTGGTCCCGGCTCGGATATCCCGCCGAACCTCATCCGCCCCTTGCATGCGTCCACCTCCGCGCTCCATCACGACCCTCTTCAACTCCGCCACTGAGAACACGAGGCGGCGGCTTCGGAGGGCGCGGGGCGGAGTCTGGGCCGCCTTCTGGGGGGTTTCCATGCTCGGCAAGTCCGGATCGGAGGGCGACGGCTTGGCGGATTTGGAGGTGGAAAGAGGGGATTTGAACGGGGAGGAGATGGGCGCTTTCATCTTTTCCAGCCGGAGATTAGCCGGATGAAAGGAGGCGTAGGAGGCCGCAGCGGATGAGAGAAATGGCGGGAGATGGAGAGGCGGGTAATGGAGTATATAGGGTTGTGGGTTGGCGGGAGATTTTTGGCGGGAGTTGACATTGGCGCCACGAGGGTGGAGAGAGCTATCAGGGAACCGTTGATCTCAGCACATGCGCTTTATGAGGAGTATGTATAAAGTGTGCATCGATCCTGGAGATCGACGGCTCCTTGGTGCCGTGGCATAAAAGTGACGTATCAGGCTATTATATTCAATAGTCTCTTAAATAATGTAACACCCCGAAAAAAAAAATTGGTATGTTTATTAAAGCTGATTGATGTAAAATAAAAAGTTTTTTATGCTTCTTTAAATTATGATTTGTTATCTCTTGTATTATGGTGTTCAAGAGCGCAAAGAGAGCTTTCCAACTCTACGGTACGTAATTCGGAGTTCGGAACAAAAAGTTATGCTAGTTTGATGCGATTGATTGTCGGGGTAAGCGATCGATCGCCGGGGTACGCAATTGAATCCAAAAAGTGTTGTTTTTAGGAAACCTAGTTAAAGTAGATATCAAACCCTAATTAATTAAAGAGGATTAAGTTTAGGATGTCCCTTCTATCTGTGAGAAACTTCTAATAAGAAGATTCAGAGATTAGATTGGGAATAAATCCTAAAGAAAAAATATCATAGTTGGTATAGGCATAAAGTCTATATAAACACCAATAAGGGGGTTAACTTGTGTTTTATCACACTAGAGAATTTGTGAACGCCCCCGACTTTGTTTTTCTCTCCTTCTCCTTTGTTCTAGCAACCCTTTCACCATTCTTCTTCATTAAAACCTCGTCATATACGAAAGAGCGAAGGTCTCGTACGTAGAGAAAAAGATGAGCTACGTTGGATGTGCAGTTTTCATTCTACAAATGGGGTAGGATAGTTTTCCTACTGAATTTCTTCTAAAACTCTTTTTCATCTATTCTATGATGAGTTATTTAATTCCATCTCAAGTAGTGGAGATTATATAAATACTTGATTTGTTGAGAGATTCCATTTTAATTATGATTATGAGTATGATTGTTGATCTTCTTTAGGTGATATATCTTCTAATGCTTGTATAATGGTTTTAGATGGGAACATTATACATCTCTTGACCGTATTGGATGTCAGCAACTTCTATTTTGTTTCTGTAAATGTTCGGGTTTAATTGTACCATATGATTATAGGTTGGGATTTTTGTGTTAAAGTCTTTATTATACAAAGGGAAGTGACTTAAATCAGTTTATGTAATGAAAGATGTATTAAATCATGCGATAATCATATTCTATAACATATAAGGACGTGTAATAATCATAGGAGGGGAGTATTTAAGGTTATTAATATTTTGTTAGCATGATTAAGGGTTAATAAACTATAATTAATATGTATGATTAGGACTTAGGGATCTCGGCCAAAACTATTCCTCCGCCGATGACTTACAGTATAAAATCATAACTAATTGTAAAAAAATCAGAAAAATATGCCGTATATTGGGTTGGAAACTAGACTCATAGAAATATCTATAGTAAAAATACTCATAGAAACATGACACTGGGAAGCATCGGAATTCAATTGATATGCAAAAACAGAACACTGTAAATAGGGTAAGAGTGGGGAAAACTTTATCAAAGCACTAGCCTATGCTAGGAAAAGTATACTAGGAAAATAATATGTATTATACAAGACCTTCCATAAATAATTATAGTAGAATGAACTAAGTATAATACTTTAATATCAGGGGCTAATGGTGGGTAGTTTGGCGTTCAACAAGTCTTATATGTTTCACTGTTGATATTGACTAAATTACATTTTCAATTGAAAGCTGAACCATCATTCTCTTTGACTAAAGTCCTAAACATTGAAGTTTGGACCAATGTTTTTATGACCGAGTTGAGTAATGGAATTGTTCCATCTATGGCAAAGTAATGTGTGACACTACTGTTGTTGAGACTTTATTTTGATACTCCTATGGTGAGTTGTGTTATAATAGAGATAAAGTAATCTCCTTTGATACTTCTATGGTGAGTTGTGTAGTGATAGAGATAAAGTCATCTCATTGGTACTCCCTTAATGAGTTAGACATTGGAAAAAGTATTGAAATCCTTGTTGTACTCTTTTTGTGAATTGGTTATCAGAATGAATATGTTATTCATAGAGGATATATTTCATTTGAGTGAACATTTGCTCAAGAGATTCTTTATAAGGATGTTGTGAGGTTTTGCCCAAGAGAGGCAATTAAATAAGTTTTCTAGGATGAGAGATGAGAAGTTTCAAAAGTACCTTAGTGAAGACGTTGGTAGTATGACTGGTAAAAGCCATAATAGACTTCGTCCAGTTGAGAGTTAAAGAATACTCAAAAGCAATTGGATTAGGAAAGACTCCGTCTAGCTGAGAGTGGTATGATACTCAAAAGTACTTAGATTATGAGAGTCGTATGATACTCAAAAGTACTTGGATTATTAGGTTCTCGCCCAAAAAGAGAGGCATTCCGTAAGCACTGATAGAGGCAATATTCTAGGCATGACAGAGAGTTCCAAGGAGAGAACCTCTAGGGCAGTCTGGCAAGAAACCACAAGAGAGTGGTGACAACTGAGAGTAGAAATTGTAGCTCCATACACTTTTGATAGTTGGAGTCTTGATGAATGATGTTCTTCCAATGTACTTCTAATGTTTGGATTATTGATTACAGATATTCTCTTCATACATTATAGCTGTTTTGGAGTCTTTGCAAATGATGATGTTTTATGGTAATGCAATCCTTATGTATAGTATGAATATTGCAGACCTATCAGTTGTGGTTTAAAGTTGATTTATTGTTATATATGTTATATCTACTGTGCTTGTGTGGGTTTTGTATCCTACTAGGTATTTCTTAGGAATACTCATGTATCCTATGATGCATGCTTGGATAAAGAGTAGATTTAAAGAATGTTGCAGTCGAAGGAAAATCTTGAGGATTGCAGTCGGAAAGTTATGAAGTTTATGTTGCTTTTTAATTAAATAGCTATGACTCTTTTGGCCTGTGTGCCAATAGACTAGTGATTTTGAAAGAGATTTTAATGAATTTTATTTTTTTTGGATAACTTGAGAATATAAATTTTTATTTCATATGGTTTAATGATGTTGATTCATAAGACTGAGTGGTTTCAATTACGCATCCTTTTGAGATGTTGTAGTTGACTGGTGATTGGGTATTCGGTTGCGTGCTCGAATTTCAGCTTCAAGAATTTCTCGCTTAAGGGTCAACTTCCGCACTTCGTCGAGGCTTGAAATTTCGGGGCGTGTCAAATAATGAAGAGTATTTCTTTTTAGGGCAAAAGTTAGCATGCCTGAACTCACGTGTGTTGATGTGTAGCGGGGCAGTGTGAGTCATTGGATCAGGATCTAACAATAATAAAAGGGATAGAGGTCCAAATTTTAGAATATTTACTTCCTAATTCTTATGATAATAAAATCAATTTTTTCTTTGTAAAACCATCAATATTAAAAAAAACATATTCCTACATCATGTTCAACATTTAAGTTGTTATCTATAATTTATAAAAATATTTATAGTTCATAAAAATATGTTTTTATATATAAAAAGTTAACAGGTCTGTAGACATAGACAATAGTTTATTCGTTGTACGTGGCACCATATTAGAACGGCATATAAGTCAGATCCGTTTCTGATCTGTTGTCGTATAGATGGTCCGTCAAACTACAGACGGACACGAACACAAACGACTAACGGACAAGGATGAACTAAAGTACCTTACTCACGGCCACTACAGTGTGAGGTCTAATAAGAGACAAATATGAAACTCAAACTGCCTATTTCAAGAAGCATTTTAAATGTGCATGATAGTTCTCCTCACACAGTCGCGATTGTGGTGGCCTCACAGCTCATAGAGGATCTGAAGACGCACACCAATGTGCTTAATGAAAAAAAAGTAAGATAAAACATTTTTTTTGGTGCTGAATTGGTCTCATAATTAGGAGTTGAAAAAAAAAGTTGTTTGCATTGGGCGTAATTAGGAGTTCTCCATTTTATTCCAATTTCACTTATCCAATCAAACACACACATTTGTCCACCCTCTCCAAACAATGGAAAAATCCAGCGTGCACTGTAGGGCTGGCAGCCGTTAGATCAGTGGGCCCTGTACAGTGCACTGTGCTGCAGAGCTGGCAAGACCGATTCCAAAACAATAGTGGTTGGGTATATTGACCGATTATTGTAGTCTGTTCCCGTTGACAGATATCTTTAAGTGCGCAAGCCAAGAAATAAGCGTTTGACATTTGGGGCGATGAACTTCCCTTTCTTTTATTCATCCAACAGCACAAGTGCACAAGCTTTCTTTTCCTCTAAAAAAAGCTCAAGTACACAAGCTCGGAAATATCTGCTGCAGCTTCATCTCCTTGCAGCATCTTTTTTTCTTTTCAGCCACTGTAAAGACATCTCCGTGCACATCAACTGTTAATAAGTTCTTCATTGTTTAACGTAAGCAAACTCCGTTTTCCTAATGATTCTTATTGTCTTTATATTGTTTCTGCAAAATTTCCATATTTCCTTGGCCGTCTTCAGCAGTCATTTAAATTTTCAATCCTCAACCTTTTCAGCTCATAGTCCTTTAAAAGTTTTAACTGTTACACTGCAACATATCTTGAGAAATTATGACTTAGTAGATTTTTATTTAAATAGCTTGCACACCCTTTCATTTCCAAATCAGGATGTCTTGCTTATTCAGAAAACCCAAAAATGGACAGAAAGATCCTGATCGTATCCCCAATTTGGTTGATATGATAAACAACATGAGAATCATATCTCAAGCTTAGTTATCCAAAAAAATCATATCTCAAGCTTCTCATACAACATCCCACTCAAGGACGCAACAACTGCACTAGGTCAAATTCAAATGGATGCAATAATGCCCTCTGCTCCTCAAGACTTGATGAATCCTGCTACATCCACTGCACCTGACCAGATGCGAGTAGATATTGTCACGACGGGACAATCTTCTGTTACTCTTCTAAAGTTGATGAACCCACTATGTCAAGTGTACATCATCAAATACAGGTGCCTCGACCATCATTTTGCATTCCTCAAGATTCAGTGATAGTGAGGAGTTCAACTGAACAAGAATATCTGCAAGAGAATGTTAGGCTAGTTCTTCCACAACGAGGAAGAAGAAACTGGAATTCAACCACAGCTTCCATTGGGCAAGATCAAATTGTTTAAAAGCGGGTGCAAACGAACTATACTAATTAAGGTTAAAGACAACCCAAAAAACATACAGTTATCTGATCTTCTTTTGCGTGGGAGGTGGGAGGAAATTATATAATTCATGTTGATCAACCTTAATTCTACTCAGTCAGCACTGCAGTCAGCCTTCAAAGATCTCAAAAAGAAGACCAGAGCCTTTCATAAATCACAATAAGTAGGTGAAAGAACAATTAAAGTACAATACAAACTCATGTATGAAATAACCTTGTCATTTGAAATTCAAGATATGGCTGTGACTGTGTGACAGTGTAACAGAGCATAGAAGTAGAGAAGATTAATTTCCAAATATAAGACTCCTAGTTAATCAAATTATGAATAAATATAGATATAAAACTTCTCCAAATCCGTTTATAGACTGGGCCCACTTTTGCCCCGGATCATTATGCCCGATAAATTGAAAGGTAAATTTAAAAGAGCAACTTACTAAAAACATTATGTACTATGTACTGTAGAATTTGCTAGACAAGGGCATTTCAGTGTGTGAACTAAGACACACACTATATATGGGCCTCATTTGGCTTATATGAGGCCAATTCAATTCTTAGCCATTGGATCTTGATCTGACCTACCCACTTATCAATTCTTAGCAGTTGGAACCATGGTTTTAAAAACCGGACCGAACCGGCCGGTCGGACCTGGTTCGACCAGAGCCGGCCTCTTTTTTGGTCCAGGTCGGCCGGGTTGGTTGACCCAGTCGGGTCAGTTCAACTTGGCCGATCGAACCGCCGACCTGGCCGACCGGTTCGGTCCGGGATTTATATCAAAACCCCCTCCTACCGGCCCTCTTCGGCTCTACCTCCCGGCCCCCTTTTTCCCCCTGGTGGCCATTGCCCTGTGCCGCTGCCGCCGTCGCCACTCACCCTCCCCCTCTTCCCATCAACCCCCTTTCCCCCCCCCCCCCCCCCCCCCCCCCTGGTGGCCTCGCCCTGTGCTGCCACCGCCGCGTCGCCTCACGCCACCACCTTCCGTCGCCTCGCCCCGCACCTTCGCCGCTCACCCTCCCCCCGGTCTTCCCCTCCTCCCCCTCTTCCCATCACCCCCATTTTCCCCCCGGTCGCCTCGCCCTGAGCTTCCTTGAGATGTCCGAAACCATCTCCCGTGCTCTGAGAGACGGAGCCCTGGACGGGGAGCTCGCCCCGGCTCTCACCATCGCCGATTCCCTACAAATCCCTCTTGGGCCTCCAGTCTTCGACCACTTCCTTCACTCGCTTCCAACATTTCCGCCAGGAAATCGCAGTCTCGGTGAGCCAACTATGCCTCTCTCCTCTCTCTACTTTCCCCTTCCAATTAATAGTTCACTGAAATTTCAAGAGTTTCTGGTAGCAGTTTAGTACTCGTAGCTCTCGATCGGAGTCCCGCCTTCTATTTCGGCCTGTTTAGGCGTCGGGGAATCGATCTCAGCGCAGCCAATAAATGGTGAGAATCCTACTCTCTTTTTTTGTTGTTTTTTGCTGTTTTCGTTGTTTTGTGTCATTTTGGAATTGATTTCAGTAAGTAATTGTGGCTACGCCGTGATGTGTGGTGGAGGAGGTGGATAGGTTCGAATGCGAAGATTGCTTTTTTCAAATTTAAACGTTGATTGAGTGTTCGTTGGGTTATAATGTTGTTAGCTATGCAGGCTTCGGATTTTGGATTGCTATTCGGACCCACTTGGATGGGAGGTCCAGTTGCTGGCTCCTAAGAATTGCAGCGGGCTCTCGCAAGAGGATGACAAAGTTATTTTATTTAGAGATGTGAAGGATGTGAATAAGTTGTTTAATGTTGTCTTAGATTTAGGAAAAGGTAGGTTTCAATTGTTTTTATGTGCTATGTATGTGTGTTTTAAACTTTATATGCTCCCCCTTTTCCTCTCCCTCTTCCCAGACACCCTCGCTGTGCAAAGGGATCTTTTAGATGTGATTGAGAAACTACAACGTGGGGATTTAGAGGCACAAAAGAAATTGTAAATGAGCTTCTTTTGTTTAAGGATGAATAAAAAGGGTTCTCGCGTGACATGACAAAAGTTACACGTACTAGTATGAAGCCCGGTAAATTATCATTCTATAATAGTTCATTATCTTATTAATTCATATTTATTGATTATATGATTAACATTCATAAAAAGGGTTCTCGCGTGACATGGATTGTTACAGGTATCTGCTTGATAGTGATGAATTTTTATTATACAAAATAAAACTTTGATTATCATTGTGGAATGTGGAATATTGATTTTTAGATTTGAATATTTCGTTATAGAATGTGTAACTTTGATTAGTGAAATTGAAAATTTATAGGTGAAAAAAGAGTTAGGAATTTTTTTTAGAATATGGATTATAATTTTTCATTAAATTACTATATAGGGATCATTGGATTAGGTAGAAGTTTTTGTGTCAGGAGGGGATTTTTTTACATTATTTTGTATTGATGACATCAGCAACCGGGTCAACACGGGTTGACCCCTGGTTCGACCTACTCCGTAAGATTTTTGGATCGATGGCCGGTTCAGTTTTTAAAACCTTGGATGGAACTTGATGTGATGGCTATAAACGGCTACAAGGAACTCACCTACCCGTTGATTTAACACACTCACCTACCCATTCTCATATCGTTCTCATATAATCTTTTGGGTCGTTGGATTCTTGGATAGGTGAGTGTGTCACATTAGTGGGTAGGTGAGTTCTTTGTAGCCTTCAGATCAAGATCCAACGGCTAGAAATTAATCCACGGGTAGGTAAGTTCCTTGTATAAGATTGCAGCTTGACCATGGTTAGTTGCAAGGTTGAATGTCAAAATCAATTGATTTTGAAAATGACACAGCTCGTCATCCGACGGTTTATAATCATTTTCATATAAGCTATATGAGAACGGTCTCATATAAACCATTGTATATATATATATATATATATATATAGGGATGAGTTTACATGAGATCGTTCTCATATAAGGAGCATGAGGCCAATCTTTATTGCCATTAGATTCTGATCGGAGGGTGGATATCAAATCAGTAGGTAGGTGAGTGTGTCACATCAAGGAGTGAGTGAGATCATTATGGATATTTATAGCTGTCAGATCAAGATCCAACGGCTACGATTCAAAGTGGCCTCATATAAGCAATATGAGAGCGATCTCATTTAAACTTTTCTCATATATATATATATATATATATATATATATATATATATATATATATATATATATATATATATATATATATATATATATATATATATATATATATATATATATATATATAGAGGGCTGATATAGTGAGCCACACTTTTGATGAGCCAGATGAGCCCCATTGATTTGGGCCGCTCGATTTTGATCTCGCGGTTTTGAATTTGATAGCACGAATTAAACCAATTTTAACCTCTCCTCCCTCTCCCTCTCCCTCTCCCTCTGCCCCATCCTCACCTCCCGCTCTGCCCCTTCCTCCTCCGACCGTCGCCCTCTTCTCTGCCCCTTCCTCCTTCGCCCTCGCCCTCGCCCGCGACCACCTCCACCGCCGAAAGCTCGTCCCTTTCACCATCCTCACCTTCCTCCGCTCCCGCTCTGCCCCTTCCTCCTCCGACCACGCCCTCGCCCTCGCCCGCGACCACCTCCACTGCCCCTCGCCGTCGCCGCTCTGCCCCTTCCTCCTCCGACCTCGCCCTCGCCCTCGCCCTCGCCCTCGCCCTCGCCCGCGACCACCTCCACCGCCAGACGAGCCGTCGCCCCGAAAGCTCTGGGTTTAATTCATCTTTGGCTGTATCTTTTGTTATCTTATAGGGTCGGTGGTTCTGGCATGGACCTTAGGAGCAAGGCCAGGGTAAAAAAATTTCTTTTATACTGTATATTTTAGTTTTGTCATGGATTTGTAGTGTGGTATGTTGTTCTGTGATGTTTAATGGTTTGTTTTGATCGGCAGACTATCTCTGGTCCAGTGGATGATCCATCAAAGCTTCCCAAGTGGAATTATGATGGTTCTAGCACTGGCCAAGCCTCTGGTGACGACAGTGAAGTGATTCTGTAGTAAGTATCTGTTAGAAGATGTTCTGCTATGTTTTTCCCTGTTTTCTAATTATTGTTGAGATTCTTTTTTTTTTGTGTTTTTGGCTACATATTGATTTCTCGTTACTGTGATTGGCCTATAACAGTCGTCAGGCTATCTTCAAGGACCCTTTTAGAAGAGGCAACGACATCCTTGTAAGTTCCTTTCTTTTTTGAAAAAAAAATTATTTTACTTTTCTTTTAGCAGCATGATCCTGGGGTTTAATCTACTAGTGTAAATTAGTGATTTTGTTTTCTAAATTTTAACATAATGATTGTGTTATCTATAGGTGATGTGCGATGCTTATACGCCTGCTGGAGAGCCGATTCCCACCAACAAAAGGCATGATGCTGCAAAAATCTTCAGCCACCCTGATTGTTGTTGCTGAAGTGCCATGGTAATAGTCTTTTCACATCCATATATCTTTGATTTTATTTTATTCTATTAATTTCTTGTTGTGTTTTTCTTCTTTTACCTATGATCGACAATTTTGATGTGGTATGTGTTTTTGTGTGACATGAAAAGGTACGGAATTGAGCAAGAATACACCCTCCTGCAAAAGGATGTCAAATGGCCTATTGGGTGGCCCGTTGGTGGTTACCCTGGTCCCCAGGTAAATCAATAGTCTTCTTTTTTTAAAAGAAAAACTAATCTATTTCTTCAGTATTCATCCCATGACCAACCTCTACTTGCGCTTTTTTAGTTGTATATGTTATAAAAAATGTCAATCTATATATGTAGATTTTGGTTGTGTGGCATCCTTTGGGTTTCTCGTATCTGTTGTGTAGGCCCTACTACATTGAATGGGCGAATTATCCATGCTAGCGTACCTTTGGACCCTTTTTTTATATCTTTTTGCATCATCCACTTAATTCTTTTCTATATTAGTTTTATAGGTGTTGAATCGTTTCTATTTTAGTTTTGTAGGTTCAGTTCTAGTAGTTGAAAATTCTTGTAGATCTCTCTCTTATTAATTTCTGCTAGTGAGCTGTTTTGCCATATAAAGCTGTTATGTTTCTATATGTGCTAAGCACTTGTTACTTCATTCCTACCATCATGTAAAACATGAGTCCGCGGATATCAACACCTTCAAATGGGTATCTCCTGTGACTAAATAACCCGCTTTCTATGAGAAACTACTAAAGATTATTTGTCATACTCATCTCTCCCTGGTGTCTTGTAGGGAGTCGCGAACCGTGGTGCCTCAATCAGGGTTGGCCGGGACACCGAGAAGGCAGGCAAAGGTGAGCATCTTTCAAAGTTATAGGCATCTGTTTCTACAATTGTGGTTCTAACAGTCCAGGATTTGAAAAATGAGTTTGTTCAATTTTGCAGGATACTTTGAGGACAGGAGGCCTGCGTCAAACATGGACCCTTATGTGGTCACTTCCATGATTGCTGAGACAACCATCCTGTGGAAGCCATGATGCTCTTACTCTTGATGGGCGATTCTTGGGTGTATGGTTGCTGCTATATTTTAGGGGGTTCTCTTCCATTCACTCTTTGCTTTGCATTTCACAGCCAAGGTAGGTGGTGGTGTTTCTAAAATGTCTCATTGTATTTTACTGGGCAATTGCTTTGGTATGCCCTCATTGTTGAATAACTCAATAATGTAATGACATTGAAGGTCGGTAGCAAGGTTTTTCTCATTTTTCATGGCTCAATCCTGCTTTGGTTGATACAATTTACTATGATTTTTGCCTTCTTTTTATGCTTTATATCTGGAACTATTTTTCTTCATCATGGAATGCTCGTATGCGCATTGTTAAGTGGCGTTGTTTGGGAATCTGCAAGTGTTCCAATGGTCAAATGAGCAAGATAAATGGAGTAATTTGTTTATAGGAAAATATTATAAATTGAGTATTTGTTTAAGGTTACCGTGCTTCGATTGATTCATATAAACTTTGGGTGATGTAAAATTTGAAACTGACAAAATCCCAACTTGAGATGGGGATGCGGCGGATCTAGCAACATTGCACCCCAATATATTGCTACTTATGCAAGTTTGCATTTGTGAGAACTCAGAAAATTGGCAAGGAACCACGGTTGAAAAAAAAAAGAATGGTCCAGCATAGAATTCGATATAAAATCAGTCAGACTCTACATGTGTGAATTCACTGAATTGTAGAAGGAAAAATCGAGAATAGTGCATCCAGCTCCTACATTTCTGAAAAGTAAATAACTTTGATTTGTAACACAAAAATCAGATTAGCTTGAATTTCTTGACCTCCATTACAAGGAAATATACAGCACAAAGCTGCTATAGTTTTATGTCATACAATAGTCCTTTTAAAAAAAGCCAACATCAGAAATGACCAACATGCTCAAGCCTGCGGGATTGGAAAAACTTGCAGCGGCCTTTGCCACTAGATTCAATCTCCTCTGATTTTTTCTTATATCCTTTAAAACCAACGCTACTTAGTTTCAGTTGTTTTTGCCCAATTATACCGTTTGAAGCATTCCACAAACTTGGCGAGCTAGGAAATATGAACAAATCACCTGATGATGAAGAGTAGGAACGCTGATTTCCAAAACATAAGTATAAAAGAAAAGGACAATCTTTGCAAACTGTGGACAGCATGTTAGGGTTGCAGTCATTTCCTCTATCAAATGAAGTTCCCTCTAACTTTAGTCAGCAAAGATGGAAAAATCACATAAAAAAACATAAATCTTGTTTCTAACTTGCTATAAACATTAAAAAAGCAAAAAGAAAACCACTCTGGATAAAGCTTTCGAGCTATTTTTACATCATATGATTTCATATAATTGGAGAGTAATTGTTTCATCAACATTTGCTCTCAGTAGAGAAACAACTGAAACAATAAGATTTTTAATACGAAAAATAGGTTACAACAGAACAGATCAATCTTTAGATGCAGATTGGAATATAAAGATGGCTGTCAAAACTCCCACCAGCCCTGTAACTGCTAGAGCAACTGTAGGTAAAGGGGATATAAGACCAAAATTCTGCAAAGAAAGCAACAAAAATTATGTAATCACAGTGTAAACTCACAGGCAGATTCTATAGGATATATGAAAACAAAATACGGTCTGCAGTGTAAACTTATATGAAAGATCTGACACAGATTTTTCTCTGTCATTCAGCTCTATTATAACATCATCTGAAAAGTAGACTAAATAGAGCTGTTGCCAGAATGGGGTATGTTTAGTGAAGGATGTCGAGATAAACCTATAATCAGATAACAAAAACCGACCAAGCCATACATCCAATCCACTGCTTTCGAGCGTACTCTGTTCACATCTTATGGTCAATGACAAAGCTTTAACTTGACATCTCCTTTGAGTCATAATTCTTGAACCCACTGGATGTCAAAGATTGTAAAAGATGAAACAAGAGGAAAAATGGCCAAAACTGCAGTATTTCTCCCATCAACAATTTGGCAACAGCAGTACAGCTGTTTACCACCAGGTGTCATAAACGAATTGTAGTTAAAAGCATATTTGACTTACGGTCTATAAAGACCAACCCATACCTTAGTTACTGATGTTCGAGCTGGAATAAAAAGAAATAGAGAAAAAGACACAATTGCCACGAAATGAGTGAAGTAACCCATACTTTAGTTACTGATGTCAACCAAAATCTGAATGAGTGAAGTAAGTTCAATTACACGTCACAATTGCCACGAATCATTAATTTCATCCAAAGAGCTGACTTCTTCTTTCCTGCATGCAAATACACTTTCATTAATAGTAAATATGCATATATATGCATGAAAATAAGTAAATTATGTAATTTATTACCTTGATGCAATAACCACAGGACAATTTCGTATGTCATGTCCTTGCCCACGAAGAAGACAACCTTTACATAGCCTTCCACCTTTAGTAGCAATTTCCATGGCTACCTCTTTTCCACTTTTAAGGCGCTTTCCTGAACCCTTGGTTTTTGAAATGTTAGGGGGATAAACATTGATTTCTTTGACCATTGTCTTAGAATTGGGCTGAGGATCATTACTATTCTCTTCTGGGGTGCTCTCTTTCAAATACTTGCCAATATTCATAATCATATCCTCCACATTTTTAAGTCGTTCGTCACTTAAAACACATGCCATGTCCATCCACTGATATACAAGAGATTGAAGCCTTCTTTTTGTACGCAAAACTTTGGGTACTTGTTCTAAATCTGCATAAAATTCCAATCCATCTCTATCTTCCGCAACTTCTTTTGTTATGTCCATGGTCCATCTTCTTAATAACAATTCATTAGGTAAACTATCAATACCATTATTCCTTAGGACAAGCAAAATATGTCTACATGGAATGCCTTTTGTCTCAAACAGCTTACAAGAACATAGTGCATATCCTTGAGCCCTTAAAAACTCAACCTCCCTTGTGGAATTCACATCCCCGGGCCTTATGACTTCATAAAAACTTGACGGTCCATCATAATTTTTTAATATTGAAAGATAAAATGCACTCTCTTTCAATTCGGGTTGAAACCATTTAGTAAAGATATCACGACTATAGAGGTCACCCATTTGCCTCTCAAGATTAAAAGGAGTCATTAGAGCTGGCTTTGTAGTTTGAGACTTAAAATCTGCCGTCAATTCATTATGCCTAAGTCTTTTCACACCCCTCTCAAACCGTTGAATGAATTCCATCAATGTATTTTTCTTATTCACATATTTATCTATGAAAGAATTAACACTCTCACTACGCTGAGTGCTCCTAATACCCGCCATGAAAATACCTTTCAAGAAAGCAGGAACCCATTTTTCTCTAATATCATACAACGAGCGAAGCCAACCATTGTCTTCTAATTCATTCTCGATCATAATCCTAGTCCATTCTTCCTCAAAATCATCTTTCGTTTCAGAATTCCATACACAAGAATGAAATGGGTCCTTAAATGAATTTTTATATGCAATTGCCCCTAGCTTCTTAGTTACCTTCTCTAAAATGTGCCACATGCAAAACCTATGAACGGCTTGGGGAAAGACCGTCTTAATCGCACTCTCCATGGCAGCATCCTGATCTGTAATAATTGCTCTTGGTTGTTTTTGATACATGCAATCTAAGAATTTTTCAAACAACCACTGAAAAGCTTCAATTTTTTCATCCCTCATAAATGCACACCCAAAACTAATTGACTGAAAGTGGTGATTGACACTGGTGAATGGAGCAAAAATCAAACAATATTTATTAGTGCCATATGTAGTGTCAAAAACAAGGACATCCCCAAATAGATGATAATCACGCCTACAACGACCATCCGCCCAAAAACAACAAACTAATTTATGATCTTCATCAACTTCATAAGCATAATAAAATGATTCATTCATCTCCTTCAACTCATCAAAATGTGCTAAAAGGTCATGGGCATCAACTTCTTTGTTTTCATTTCTAATTTGGGACACATAATTTCTAATGTCCCTCTCTATAAAACAAATATTAGAAGGACCACCGGCTTCAATTTCAAGCATACTCATGAATTGTGAAGTTGGTATATTTGCCTCACTACAAGTTTGGAATAAAGCTTTCTGTGTTGTGGATACTTCTCGTTGTGATCTCAAATGATGAACTTTCTTGGGCGATGTACATAAATGACTATGCTCCTCTACAAACCTAGAGATTTTATATTTTCCATCTTCTACTTTACAAACCCTCAAGTAGGCAGGACATTGTTCTCTCATAATTGAATGGTGTTTCCTTTTCCCCTTTTCCTTCAAAAATAAACCCTCCTCATTTGACTGTTTCAAGACACTAATCCCTTGATTATAACAACACCACTTCCGTCCAACTATTTCATGGGATCCATTTCTATCCAAGTGTGTACTGCTCTTACGGATACTAAACCCTGTGCTTTTAGCATATCTGTTATAAAATCTATGAACATCATCCAATGAATTGAAAATCATTCCAATCACAGGTCTTAGTTCATTTTCAATTGGAGGGACATATAAATTGTTTCCCTTTGTAGGAGACTTGTTTGTGATCAGTTGGGCATTTGATTCCTCCATTTTTATGTGAGCCTAGTTAAAGACATACTCATTTTAGCCATATTATCTTCTACAACAAGAAATCCACACATACATAAAAGAAGCTGCTTTTGAACTGTGGGTAAGAGTTTAGGAGTCTAATACCTGTGGACCGAGGGTACAACAGTGAGGGAGGAGAGATGAAGACTGAGGCGAGGTCGGGAGAGTGGTTGTCCTGGGCGTGGTCGATTATACTAAAAAAACCACACGAGATCAGACCCATATGCTGGATTTGAAAGAAAAATGAAAAGAACACACACAAAGCATATAGTAAAAAATCATCCAAATAACAATCTGTTACACAGAGAAATAGAATCAGAAGAAACCGAAAATCATAAGCTTGAAATTTCTTTAATAACCTAACAGATTTTCTATTCTGCAAGAAATTTCACAGTCTTAGAATAGCTGTACTGTTATAAAAATCTATTGTTTGGGCAAGATTACCAGAACGGAAGATGTCAGGGCAGTGGCAGTGGTGGAAGCAGCAGCGACAGCGGCGTCTATTTTTTTGCGTTGAAGAGCGAGGAGGCATCCTAAACAGATGCAAGGGGCGGTGGAGGTGGTCGCGGGCGAGGGCAAGGGCGAGGACGCGGTCGGAGGAGGAAGGGGCAGAGCGGGAGAGGAGGGAGGTGAGGATGGGCGATGAAAGGGACAAGCTTTCGGGGCGACGGCTCATCTGGCGGTGGAGGTGGTCGTGGGCGAGGGCGAGGGCGAGGGTGAGGTCGAGGTCGAGGTCGAAGGAGGAAGGGCGAGGGCGAGGGCGAGGGCGAGGTCGAGGTCGAAGGAGGAAGGGCGAGGGCGAGGTCGAAGGAGGGAGGTCGCGGGCGAGGGCGAGGGCGAGGTCGAGGTCGAAGGAGGAAGGTCGCGGGCGAGGGTGAGGGCGAGCTTTCGGGGCGATGAAAGGGGCGAGGGCGAAGGAGGAAGGGTCAGAGAAGAGGGCGACGGTCGGAGGAGGAAGGGGCAGAGCGGGAGGTGAGGATGGGGCAGAGGGAGAGGGAGAGGGAGAGGGAGAGGGAGGAGAGGTTAAAATTGGTTTAATTCGCGCTATCAAATTCAAAACCGCGAGATCAAAATCGAGCGGCCCAAATCAATGAGGCTCATCTGGCTCATCAAAAGTGTGGCTGACTATATCAACCCTATATATATATATATATATAGGAAAAAGTTAAATGAGATCGCTCTCATATAGCTTATTTGATGTCAATTCAATTCGTAACTGTTGGATCTTGATCTGACGGCTACAGACGGCTATAAGAACTTACCTATCCATTGATTTGATATCTACCCTTGGATCAAAATTCAACGACCCAAAAAATTAGCATCATGCTCCTTATATGAGAACGATCTCATGTAAACTGTTATATGGGAAATGTTGGAATAAGATCTCTCTCATTTGGCTTATATCAGGCCAGTTTGAATTGCAGCCATTGGATCTTGATCTAACGGTTACAAAGAACTCACTTACCCACTAATTTGATACCCACTCTTGGATCGGAATCCAACGACCTAAAAGATTGGCTTCATATTTCTTATATGAGAACGATTTCATGTAAACCGTTCTCTCTCTCTCTCTCTACTTCATATATATATATATGGAAAAAGTTTAAATGAGATCGCTCTTATATAGATTATATGAGGCCAATTTAATTCGTAACTATTGGATCCTGATCTGACGGCTACAAACAGCTACAAGGAATTCACCTATCCACTTGTCACACTCACCTACCCATTGATTTGATACCCATCATTAACGACCCAAAAGATTGACCTCATACTTCTTATATAAGAACGATCTCATGTAAACGTTATATATATATATATATATATATATAGAAAAAAGTTTAAATGAGATCGCTCTCATATAGCTTATATGAGGCCACTTTAAATCATAGCCCTTGTATCTTGATCTAACGACTACAAATAGTCATATTGATCTCACCAACTCCCTGATGTGACACACTCAGCTACCCACTGATTTAATATCCATCCTTTGATCGGAATCCAACGGCTAAAAAGATTGGCCTCATGCTCCTTATATGAGAATGATCTCTTATAAATATATATATATATAGATGAGTTTACATGAGATCGTTCTTATATAAGGAGCATGAGGCCAATCTTTATTACCGTTAGATTCTGATCGGAGGGTGGATATCAAAGCAGTGGGTAGGTGAGTGTGTCACATCAAGGAGTGGGTGAGATCATTATGGATATTTGTAGCCGTCAGATCAAGATCCAACGGCTACAATTCAAAGTGGTCTCATATAAGCAATATGAGAGCGATCTCTTATAAACTTTTCCCATATATATATATATATATATATATAACAAGGGAAAAATTTAAATGAGACTTGTCTCATGGTGCTTGCATGAGTGTGAGTGATATCGAATCATCCAACCTTGATCTAACGGCTCCTGAGGTAGGTGATGATTCTCACTCACCTACCCATTGAACTGTTGAAAAGCTGCTGTATGCATCATAAAAGATAATATAGAGCTACTACTGTATGTTAATTTGGGTTCATAGATCAACCATAAAAGGCAATATAGAGCTCTGTTGATCAACCTTGACTCTAATTAATCGCTAATCTAAAGACTAGGTAATCATACTCTCTATTCCATATTAATTGTCTGGATTGGAAATCAGAGATGAACTATTTCTGATCAACTTGATTTCTAATCCAGACAATTAATTTGGTTCAGAATGACCATTTCAGAGCCTGGCGCCAAGTATGATACTCTCATATTACCTGATTTTTTTTGTAATTTCTCATATGACATTGAATCGGCACCTAGAGTACCGAAAATGCCCTTCTTTTATATTTTCTATACATTTTGTACCCGAAATGCTTCATTCTTCCCAAAATTAGCGATTTACAAGATCATCAAGTTGGGGAAGAAGACATTTCGGCAAAGATCCATCCATAATTGAGGTTCAAACCATTTCATGCCGAAAAATTGTAAAAACATCGGGAAAGATGAAAAAAAATCTGTGATGAAGGGATTTTGATGTAAGAGCAGCGGGAAAGCCCTCCCAACTATAAAAATTAAGATCTACATGTAAAGAAACATAAATAAAGATCACCCATTAGTGTTCGACCGCTCCTGGACATGAAATAAAAGGATAAAAATGGGCAAAAACGTGAAATACTCGTCGGCGAGCGACAAGTTCAATGTATATATTTTTCTGTGATCCTAATGAAGTAGAAGAGAAGGAAAAATAAGGAAGAACGCAAAAAAAAAATGGCAAAAACGGATGAAAAATGAGCGAGTTATGACATTTTAAAAATTGTCATTTATCGTATTATCGATGACATGACTTGATTCAAGTCGTTTATTATGTGACACGACTTGAATCAAGTCGTGTTGTCGACAATACGATAAATGGGCAATTTTAAAAATGTAATAACTTGCTCATTTTTTATCCATTTTTGCCCATTTTTTTTTCATTCTTCCTTATTTTTCCCTCTCTTCCACCTCAATAAGATATATGATGAAAAAGAAGAAAAAATAAGAAGAAAGAAGAAAGTAAAATGATAAAAATGGGCAAAAGCGTAGAATACTAATCGGCGAGCGACAAGTTCAATTTATATATCTTTCTGTGATAGTAATAAGGTGGAAGAGGAGGAAAAATAAGAAAGAACGAAAAAAATGGGAAAAAAACGGATGAAAAATGAGCAAGTCATGACATTTTTAAAATTGTTATTTTATCGTGTTATATGCAACACGATAAATGCTCAAGTCGTGTAGTCGACAACACTATAAAAGGGCAATTTTAAAAATGTCATAACTTGCTCATTTTTTATCTGTTTTTGCCCATTTTTTTCGTTCTTCATTATTTTTTCTCCTCTTATACCTTATTAGTATCACAGAAAGATATATAAATTTAACTTCTCGCTCGCCGACGAGTATTTTACGCTTTTGCCCATTTTTATCATTTCACTTATATTCTTTCTTCTTATTTTTTCTTCTTTTTCATCTTATATCTTATTGAGGTTGAAGAGAAGGAAAAATAAGGAAGAACGAAAAAAAAAGGGCAAAAACGGATAAAAAATGAGCAAGTTATGACATTTTTAAAATTGTCCATTTATCGTGTTGTCGACAACACGACTTGAGCATTTATCGTGTTGCATATAACACGATAAAATGACAATTTTAAAAATGTGATAACTTGCTCATTTTTTATCCGTTTTTGCCCATTTTTTTTTGTTCTTTCTTATTTTTCCTCCTCTTCAACCTTATTAGTATTACAGAAAGTTATATAAATTGAACTTGTCGCTCGCCGATGAGTATTTTACGCTTTTGCCCATTTTTATCATTTCACTTTCTTATTTCTTCTTATTTTTTCTTCTTTTTCTATCCTATATCTTATTGAGGTGGAAGATAAGGAAAAATAAGGAAGAGCGAAAAAAAAAAAGGCAAAAACGGATAAAAAATGAGCAAGTTATAACATTTTTAAAATTGCCCATTTATAGTGTTGTCGACGACACGACTTAAGCATTTATCGTGTTGCATATAGCACGATAAAATGACAATTTTAAAAATGTCATAACTTGCTCATTTTTCATCCGTTTTTGCCCATTTTTTTTCGTTCTTTCTTATTTTTCCTCCTCTTCCACCTTATTACTATCACAGAAAGATATATAAATTAAACTTGTCGCTCGCCGACGAGTATTTTACGCTTTTAACCATTTTTATCATTTTACTTTCTTCTTTCTTCTTTTTTTCTATCCTATATCTTATTGAGGTAGAAGAGAAGGAAAAATAAGGAAGAACGAAAAAAAATAGGCAAAAACGGAAAAAAAATGAGCAAGTTATGACATTTTTAAAATTACCCATTTATCTTGTTGTCGACAACACGACTTGATGCAAGTCTTATACTATGTGACACGACTTGAATCCAAGTCGTGCTGCATATAACACGACTTAAATCCAAGTCGTGTTATATGCAGCACGACTTGGATTCAACTCGTGTTATATGCAACACGACTTAAATCAAGTAGTGTCGTCGACAACACGATAAATGATAATTTTTAAAATATCATAACTCGCTTATTTTTCATCCATTTTGCCCTTTTTTTTGCGTTCTTCCTTATTTTTCCTCCTCCTCTACTTCATTAGGATCACAGAAAGATATATACATTGAACTTATCGCTCGCCGATGAGTATTTCACGTTTTTGCCCATTTTTATCCTTTTATTTCATGTCCAGGAGCGGTCGAACACTAATGGGTGATCTTTATTTGTGTTTCTTTACATGTAGATCTTAATTTTTATAGTTTGGAGGGCTTTCCCGCTGCTCTTACATCAAAATCCCTTCATCACAGATTTATTTTCATCTTTTCCACTGTTTTTACAATTTTTCGGCATGAAATGGTTTGAACCTCGATTATTGATGGATCTTTACCGAAATGTCTTCTTCCCCAACTTGATGATCTTGTAAATCGCTAATTTTGGGAAGAATGAAGCATTTCGGGTACAAAATGCATAGAAAATGTAAGAGAAGGGCATTTTCAGTACTCTAGGTGCCGATTCCAGGTCATATGAGAAGTCACGAAAAAAACCAGGTAATATGAGAATATCATACTTGGCGCCAGGTAATTTGTAAAAAGCCCAGCTGCCCAGGACCGAGGCATATAGTTATTGCAACATAAAAGAACTTGCGAAATAAATCTACCAAGGGAACTCCAATAAAAAGCTTATATCAACCAAAAAAAAAAACTTGCCCAGCAGAAACAAAAAAAATAGCCTTCCGGGAAAAAAAATAGAAAAATAAAGAGACCGAAAACAGCCTTCCATATAGCACAAGAATTAGGATGAAATTACAGTTAAAGGAAAATACAAAGTATAATACTCCCTCTGTGCCAAAATATTATGTACATTTGGAAATATTATTATTCCAAAATACTGTATGCATTTTGCCAAATCACGTGACTTCCTCCTTCCAAAATTGGAGGAGACTTGGAAGGATTGGCTAGAACTTTGTTCATGAACGATCATATGAATTGGACGGGATACAAGGGAGAAAAAGTCATGTGAATTCTTTGTGGGTTTTTTGGTCCAATAAAAATGGAAATTTTCTTAAATGTACACAGTATTTTAGAACGGAGGGAGTAGTAAACAACCATGTTCATGGAAATTGAAATTGAATACGGCTCTGACAGTGCGAATAGCTTACCTGGGCGTTCTTTTGTATACACTTCAATGAACTTGAGCAGTTGACGAGATACTAAGCATCAAGTAGGGAAAATTCATGACTATTTCCCACATCAAAGAAATTTCTTAAGTTGTTTGCCTAAAGTGGAAGGTCCATTAGTAGAGGCGACCGATGTCAAAACCTTGGCTGCTGTGATGGCTATTCTTTATTGCCAAGCAGCATGGACATCATAAAACTCCTGTTCGAATTTAATAGATTCATTTGGTTTTCCAAAATGAACCAAATTTGTATACTACTTCCTGACATTTTGGAAAACCAAATGTATATCTACTAATTCCGGATGGAGAAGTATCATTGTTTAGGGTGACTGTTTACTTGTAGTGAGAAGGTTTCAAGCTAGAGACGTGTCTAAATCCTCTATTGGGGCTGTTGGTAGGAAATGCTTTTGAGGTCTTGAATTCTTTCATTCACCTTCATTCATCCATGTTCTTAAAGAGGCAATGGATTCATGCACAGCATACAGACTTCATTTCTGGCCAAGAGGCTTTTACATGGGTTTACCCTTCTTTATTGTAGCTAGCTGTGGAATATGATAGAGTTCATGTTTGATCCTTATGTTTTGCTGAGAAAAATAAAACCAAAAAAAAGATCTCAATGGTTATATACCAGCTAAATAGAAGACAAACTTAAAAGAGAAACAAATTCAGCTAAAAACACAAACAAATAAGGACAATTGATCGAGTAAGCAAGGAGTTAATAAATAAGAATAGTACCAATATATTGAGAACTTTTGTTCAGTTACGGGAAAGTCTACACAATCACAACTCTAAAAATCTCTGTTATCCTGTTTATGTTACTAAAGCATGCTGCAACAAGTGTCATCATCATTATCATACGCCTTATGGTCGGCAGCATAGATTATATACCACATTTGACTCTTATCAGAATCAAAATGGTACAAAATCCATACAAAGAAACGTAGTGGTAAATTTTTACGCTGGTGCAACAAATGTATTAATATTTTTATTTTTGGTAAACATTGCACTATAAATTTTTGTAAATCAGGAGCACATGTATTAATCACACATCCTTGCGGCTTGCACATGTATGCCAATGCAGCTCGATCCTTCGACTACTCCCACAACCGGGGGAAATCCAAACAGCCTTACTAAAGATGGATTGCACTGGATTAGAAAATACATTTGAGTTCCCACATTATCATCTTTATTTTTGGTATCTTCTATGCTTCTTCCATTTTACTCCCTCAAATAGTACTCCATCCGTCCAAAAATTACCTGCCCGGATTAGAAAACCAAAATGGACTGATTTTAGTTATTTTGGTTTTCTAATCCAGACTGCATTTCTCATTCCCATGTCCAGAAAAAGTAGGCACGGTTAAGCTTATTTCTCAGAGAACTTTACCTACTACTAGAGGGGGTTTTCTGTGGCTTAAACTATTCAATTCCCCATACTGTGCATATCTTTGTTGGACAGAGGTAATATCATCTCTGTGCCATTAGAGACTGCCGCACGAGCTTCCAGCCTTCAGAAAACCCAAAAATAAACAGAAAGATCCTGATCATATCCCCAATTTGGTTGATATGATAAACAACATGAGTAACATATCTCAAGCTTAGTTATCCAAAAAAATCATATCTCAAGCTTCTCATACAACAGCCCACTCAAGGACGCAACAACTGCACTAGGTCAAATTCAAATGGATGCAATAATGCCCTCTGCTCCTCAAGACTTGATGAATCCTGCTACATCCACTGCACCTGACCAGATGCGAGTAGATATTGTCACGACGGGACAATCTTCTGTTACTCTTTGATGAACCCACTATGTCAAGTGTAAATCATCAAATACAGGTGCCTCGACCATCATTTTGAATTCCTCAAGATTCAGTGATAGTGAGGAGTTCAACTGCACAAGAATATCTGCAAGAGAATGTTAGGCTAGTTCTTCCACAACGAGGAAGAAGAAATTGGAATTCAACCACAGCTTCCATTGGGCAAGATCAAATTGTTTAAAAGCTGGTGCAAACGAACTATACTAATTAAGGTTAAAGACAACCCAAAAACATACAGTTATCTGATCTTTTTTTGCGGGGGAGGTTGGAGGAAATTATATAATTCATGTTGATCAACCTTAATTCTACTCAGTCAGCACTGCAGTCAGCCTTCAAAGATTTCAAAAAGAAAACCAGACAGCCTTTCATAAATCACAATAAGTAGGTGAAAGAACAATTAAAGTATAATACAAACTCATGTATGAAATAACCTTGTCATTTGAAATTCAAGATATGGCTGTGACAGTGTAACAGAGCATAGAAGTAGAGAAGATTAATTTCCAAATATAAGACTCCTAATTAATCAAATTATGAATAAATATAGAACTAAAACTTCTCCAAATCCGTTTATAGACTGGGCCCACTTTTGCTCGTGATCATTATACCAGATAAATTGAAAGGTAAATTTAAAAGAGGAACTTACTAAAAACATTATGTACTGTAGAATTTGCTAGAGAAGGGCATTTCAGTGTGTGAGGCCTTTGGGGCGTGATTAAAAGCAAAACAGTGGATGTTTTGCTACACTGTAGCATCCATGTTTTTTTCATATCCAGCTGAAACACCTCAGGTCGTGTTTCACACTGGATATGGAAAAAACATGGATGCTACAGTCGATCTGCAAAATCCACTGTGGATATTTGCTTATAATCACGCCCCAAACGGCCCCTAAGACACACTATACATGGGAAAAGTTTAAATAAGATCTCTCTCATGTGGCTTATATGAGGCCAATTCAATTCTTAGCCATTGGATCTTGATCTGACCTACCCACTGATCAATTCTTAGCAGTTGGAACTTGATGCTACAAGGAACTCACCTACCCGTTGATTTGACACACTCACCTACCCATTCTCGTATCGTTCTCATATAAAGAGCATGATTGGATTTTTGGGTAGGTGAGTGTCAAATCAGTGGGTAGGTAAGTTCTTTGTAGCCTTCAGATCAAGATCCAACGGCTAAGAATTGATCCACGGGTAGGTAAGTTTCTTGTATAAGATTGCAGCTTGACCATGGTTAGTTGCAAGGTTAGATGTCAAGACCAATTGATTTTGAAAATGACATTGATCGTCATCTGACGGTTTATAATCATTTTCATATAAGTCTATATGAGAACGATCTCATATAAACCATTATGTGTATATATATATATATATATATATATATATATATATATATATATAGGGAAAAGTTAAATGAGATCGCTCTCATATAGCTTATTTGATGTCAATTCAATTCGTAACTGTTGGATCTTGATCTGACGGCTACAAACGGCTATATAAGGAACTTACCTATCCATTGATTTGATACCCACCCTTGGATCGAAATTCAACGACCCAAAAAATTAGCATCATGCTCCTTATATGAGAACGATCTCATGTAAACTGTTATATGGGAAATGTTGGAATGAGATCTCTCTCATTTGGCTTATATCAGGCCAGTTTGAATTACAGCCATTGGATCTTAATCTAACGGTTACAAAGAACTCACCTACCTGCTAATTTGATATCCATCCTCGGATCGGAACCCAACGACCCAAAAGATTGGCTTCATGTTTCTTATATGAGAACGATTTCATATAAACCGTTTTCTCTCTCTCTCTCTATGGGAAAAGTTTAAATGAGATCGCTCTCATATAGCTTATATGAGGCCAATTTAATTCGTAGCCGTTGGATCTTGATCTGACGGCTACAAACAGCTACAAGAAATTCACCTATCCATTTGTCACACTCACCTACCCATTGATTTGATACCCACCATTAACGACTAAAAGATTGACCTCATACTTCTTATATAAAAACGATCTCATGTAAACCGTTATATATATAAGAAGGGAAAAGTTTAAAAGAGACTTGTCTCATGGTGCTTGCATGAGTCTGAGTGATCTCAAATCATCCAACCTTGATCTAACGGCTCCAGAGGTAAGTGATGATTCACACTCACCTACCCACTGAATATAGAAATATGCATAATTCTGAAAAGATTAATTGAACTGTTGTAAAGCTGCTGTATGCATCATAAAAGATAATATAGAGCTACTACTGTATGTTAATTTGGGTTCATAGATCAACCATAAAAGACAATATAGAGCTCTGTTGATCAACCTTGACTCTAATTAATCGCTAATCTAAAGTCTAGGTAATCATACTCTCTATTCCATATTAATTGTCTGGATTGGAAATCAGAGATGAACTAATTTCTGATGAACTTGATTTCTAATCCAGACAATTAATTTGGTTCAGAATGACCATTTCAGAGGCTGCCCAGGACCGAGGCATATAGTTATTGCAACATAAAAGAACTTGAAAATAAATCTACCAAGGGGACTCCAATAAAAAGCTTATATCAACCAAAAAACAAAAACTTGCCCAGCAAAAACAAAAAAAATAGCCTTCCAGAAAAAAAAATTTAGAAAAATAAAGAGACCGAAAACAGCCTTCCATATAGCACAAGAATTAGGATGAAATTACAGTTAAAGGAAAATACAAAGTAAAATAGTAAACAACCATGTTCATGGAAATTGAAATTGAATACGGCTCTGACAGTGCGAATAGCTTACCTGGACGTTCTTTTGTAGACACTTCAATGAACTTGAGCAGTTGACGAGATACTAAGCATCAAGTAGGGAAAATTCATGACTATTTCCCACATCAAAGAAATTTCTTAAGTTGTTTGCCTAAAGTGGAAGGTCCATTAGTAGAGGCGAACGATGTCAAAACCATGGCTGCTGTGATGGCTATTCTTTATTGCCAAGCAGCATGGACATCATAAAACTCCTGTTCGAATTTAATAGATTCATTTGGTTTTCCAAAATGAACCAAATCTGTATACTACTTCCTGACATTTTGGAAAACCAAATGTATATCTACTAATTCCGGACGGAGGAGTATCATTGTTTAGGGTGACTGTTTACTTGAAGTGAGAAGGTTTCAAGCTAGAGACGTGTCTAAATCCTCTATTGGGGCTGTTGGTAGGAAATGCTTTTGAGGTCTTGAAGTCTTTCATTCACCTTCATTCATCCATGTTCTTAAAGAGGCAATGGATTCATGCACAGCATACAGACTTCATTTCTGGCCAAGAGGCTTTTACATGGGTTTACCCTTCTTTATTGTAGCTAGCTGTGGAATATGATAGAGTTCATGTTTGATCCTTGTGTTTTGCTGAGAAAAATAAAACCAAAAAAAGATCTCAATGGTTATATACCAGCTAAATAGAAGACAAACTTATAAGAGAAACAAATTCAGCTAAAAACACAAACAAATAAGGACAATTGATCAAGTAAGCAAGGAGTTAATAAATAAGAATAGTACCAATATATTGAGAACTTTTGTTCAGTTACGGGAAGGTCTACACAATCACAACTCTAAAAATCTCTGTTATCCTGTTTATATTACTAAAGCATGCTGCAACAAGTGTCATCATCATTATCATACGCCTTATCCCAACTATCTGGGGTTGGCGGCATAGATTATATACCACATTTGACTCTTATCGGAATCAAAATGGTACAAAATCCATACAAAGAAACATAATGGCAAATTTTTATGCCGGATGCCCTTCCTGACGCAACCCTGCAACAAGTGTATTAATATTTTTATTTTTGGTAAACATTGTACTATAAATTTTTGTAAATCAGGAGCACATGTATTAATCACACATCCTTGTGGCTTGCACATGTATGCCAATGCAGCTCGATCCATCGACTTCTCCCACAACCGGGAGAAATCCAAACAGCCTTACTAAAGATGGATTGCACTGGATTAGAAAATACATTTGAGTTCCTACATTATCATCTTTATTTTTGGCATCTTCTATGCTTCTTCCATTTTACTCCCTCAAATAGTACTCCATCCGTCCAAAGATTACCTGTCCGGATTAGAAAACCAAAATGGACTGATTTTAGTTCATTTTGGTTTTCTAATCCAGACTACATTTCTCATTCCCATGTCCAGAAAAGTAGGCACGGTTAAGCTTATTTCTCAGAGAACTTTACCTACTACTAGAGGGGGTTTGCTGTAGCTTAAACTATTCAATTCCCCATACTGTGCATATCTTTTTTGGACAGAGGTAATATCATCTTTGTGCCATTAGAGACTGCCGCACGAGCTTCCAGCCTTCCACTGAAGTGAAAAGATCCGAATTTCCTGTCGCCCATTGAATCTCCGGTGGTCGCTCATTACTTCCTCCTTACCGGCGGTAGACTTCCCTCCTCTGCCGTACCAGATTTCTGATTCTCTCGGCGATTACGTCACCACCATCGGCTTCTCCTCAACCGTCTCCGGCGATTTTCTTCCGTCAACGGGACGACCGTGGCTTCTTGTCCGTCTTACTCTCCGGCGTTGGATGACGTCTCCACTGCCGTCGCCGTTTAGCCTCGTCGTCGGCCGGGATCCACCGTCGCCGACATGCGGCGAACTTCATTTCGGGGTCTGTTCGGTTCCTGAACGCGGACCAAAAATTCGGTTGGTTTGAGACTCAGTCACACTTAAAAATTCATTTTTTTGGGTAAATTGCACGCTCCCTTGAACTATAACGGAAAAACCCTTAACTCCTATATATTATCAAAACCCCCCCACATAATGCATATATCTTAACTTTTTTTAACTGAAAATAATGATATCATCAAGTTTAAAACTTTTTCAAATATCTCTACCCTTATATAATTTAGGTACCTAACCCCTATGAATCATTTATAAATGATAGTTAACACATATATTATTTATAAATTACACTTAATCCTTATGTATTATTTATAAATTGCACATAACAATTGTTTAATATATTAAATGATAAACCTAAATGAATTAGATTTGTGAAGGAGGAAGGAAAATGGGAAGCAAGGTGCAAGATGGAAAAGTTTGAGACTTTTTAGAGTAGGAGGGAGGAGAAAATGGAATATGGTTTTTTTATTAGAAAGGAGACAATAAGTGAAAAGGGTAATCCTAAAATTCAGATTTTTAATCGTTAAATTCTACCATTATGGCATGAGAGTTATGTAGGGGTTTTATTAATATATAAGGGTTAAGTGTTTTTTTTTGTATAATTAATAAGGGCTATGTGCAATTTACATCTTTTTTTTTAAAAAAAAAATTCCCCGTCTTCCTCATTGATCTTGTCTAGCTACTTTTCCCTTCAAGGGTCTTCAAATATCCTGTTGAATAAATAGTCCTCTAGATCTTTTACAAAACAAAATTCTTTTCTACAAGGTTTATTTTAACCTTCTTGTCATTTCTAACACCCCTCACACGAAAATAGTCCCTAATTGAGGCTTTTGATCGTATAATGTAACCATGGCACATACCCTAGATCTCAAATAAATAGTTTTGTTGTAAAATAGAAGTTCTACCGATACAATGCAGACACCAAAAGTTTAAACATAGATGGGAATTGGGATAACATGACCTGCTAGACCACCTAGTAACAAATAGTATGAACAACATTAGCGATTGAAAAAAAAAGTATGTGGAGTGAGTAGACCAAGTAAAACAAGAAATTTCAATGTCAAAAAACTTATAGGACCAACAAAGATTACGCAGTTTGGTGGTGTGCCTACATAAACATGCAATCCCTCAGAGAATTCATTATGATCAAGAGTCAGTACATTCGGTGTATACTAATTGCTCACATAAATTCCTCACGAAATCCTCAAGAATATACACCTTAAACATAAGAGCCTTGAAACTTCTCTACAATAGACTCAAGGCTTAATATCCGTTGTTTATACTAGGAAGAGCGTAAGTCTGGTGTATATATAACATAGGCTATGTGGAAAAAGTTTAAATGAGACTGGTTTCATGCAGCTTGCATGAGCCCAATCAAGCTATCAGATCATCCTTTGTTTACACTAGGAAAAAAAAAGTCTCCAAATATAAACATATGATGGTGCTCCAGAATTTTGGCAGGGTATGCACAACTCGTAGAAGATTTTTACTTATTTGTTATGTATGGTGTAGCTCCCATTGGGGGATTTTGAATATATTATTCTTATAAAAAAACGTCTGAATAAGAAATCGAGGGGCATGTTACACATGTAACTCCATGATTAAAACCTAGTTTGTTTCTATAAAGAAAGTGATTCATGCTTAGCTTAGGGCTCTCCAAATCTAGTTTGATTTTCTTATTTTTATAATCTATATAAAAATCCAATTTGATTGTCAAAAAAAGGGAGCTAATGCAAGTTCAGACATGCAAAAGAGGGCCCCATGCATCAGTGATCGACATTACTTAGGAATGTTATACTTGGCAATCTTCGAATCAAGTTATGTTCGATACCTCTTCATGCCCTGTTTGCGTGTTAATCATGAGCTTTTCCATCGGTTGAGTGTCGGGCAAAGTGTACAAACGCGCCTACTTCCGTAAGTAAAAAACTCATGTTCCTATCTGATGTGTCCTCACCCAATTGGCCAAAATCCTCCGTATGCCACGCAGCGTATTACCTTCCTTTCCAGGGAATTCTATTTCAAGTTTTCAACTACAATAACCCACCCGGTTCTCTTGGTCCGATCCGGTTCCATTAAATACCTACAAACTGGTTGGTTTTGTCTTCTCTAACTCTCTACTCACTGTGTATAAATATAATTATCTGGATTAGAAAAATAAAATAAACTGATTTTGGTTTATTTGGGTTTTACAATCCAGACTTGTAATGTTATACGTATGGAGAAAAAAACCAGCCCGGATTTTAAATATTAAACCGTGCCCGGTTCAAATAAACCGGACCAGGGCTGTAGTTTATAATCCGTGGGGTAGCCGGAGCCCATTCCCTTCCCGTCTGCTCCTTGTCCAGTATTCTCGTACCAGGAAGCTTGACCCTGAAGCGACCACCGGCGGCGGCGGCTAAATTGGTGAATCCGGCGGCGGAGGCGGTGGAGAGGAGCGATTGAGATCAACGTCTTTCTTGCCTGTTGTGGTATGAGGGTCTGGACATGGCTGATTGGTGTTTTTTTTCGTATTTAGCTGATTGGTGGTTATGGATATAGAATTGTGGGTTTGTTCTCTTTTGATGGTTTTTGTTAGAAATAAATTTGATTTGGTGGATTTTGTGGTTTGTTGATGTGGTATTTGTGTTTTGGTTGGTTGTTTCATGGTGGTGGACTTGGAATTTGTGATTTTTTTTGAATTTTGATGATGAAAATGGGCTTAATTTATGTTTGTGAAGTCTGAGTCCAGTCGAAAGTTTGATTCTTTGGATGGTTTTTGACCTGAGGGAAGCACATGTTGAGGGGGAAGCTTGAGCAGGGTTAGTCGGATTAATGTGCTTTTAATTCAATATAAGGAAATTTTTATAGGAAGAAAATTTAGGATTTTTATTAGTTTTCGGTGATTTTCATTTGATTATTCCACTCAATTTGTTTGATAGTAGTGATGATATCATTAACAAAGATGCTTGAGTAGGGTTAGTCAGACCAATGTACCCTGAATTCTGTGGAAGAAAATTTAAAAAAATTATGGGTTTTTGCTTCAGTGGATAAATTTAATTTTTTTTCTAGTTTTTGGTGATTTTTAATTGGACTGCACTCAATTTGCGTAGGAGTAATGATTTTCACTGAAGAAGATGCTTATCTATTGTGCAGGACAATATCATTGCAAAAACTACAGAGTTTAACATTGGTGAAGAACTACTGTTCTTGATTATGTGTGGAGGTTTCAAGATTCATGGTAATTAGGTACGCTTTATACTTAGTTTTCGTGTTGAGCATAAGGGTCTATTAATATTTCTAATAACACATGTACGTGTTACTTTACTTTTAAATCCAAGAAACAATTCTGCCATAATTTACAGTTATTTAACTAGTAAAAATATGATACTTGCATGATGTGTATTACTGGAGGTGATCATTCTTGTAGTTGACTTACAATCTACCAAATTGTTGGATGAGCTGGAACTGGTCTTTAGATTGAATGGCTTTGGAAGAAATGAATTTTAGTTGGAAGGCAGACGCTACTTTGAGTTACAGTGGGAGTGATTAGCAAAAAACTATTTATTTGGTGATGGTTGGTCACCTTTTGGTACAATGCTGGAGTGCAACCAATTCTTAGATTGTATTACCACAAGACAATCTATTAACTCAACTAGCCACAAGTAGAAGATGTTGCAAATATGTGATCTAGGAGCCTCTTACATCTTTCCTGGAAAACACGGTTAAATACTAGTGAAACACATCCCATTTTGACCAATTTTCTTGTTGCTCTGGTTTTCCTATAGGCTTGCAATTTTGTTGTGGTAGTGAAACGTTGTCTTGGTTTTGAATTGAATTGAATTTTATTATTTCAAGTATATTCATTGAAGTGGTACTCTTCCATCTTTTTCTTTTTCAGCTTCATACCATGGTCAAAGAAATGACTTTCTTGTGAAATGGAATGGCTTCATATCAGAGGCCGAAGCCCTTATGAACAATGTCTGATACCTGGAAGGGCTTAAATGGTCTTGCTGCATTCAAATGGCCATGGCGTTCAAAGTCTTCACTAAACACTAAATTACTGCATGACGTGGATCCTGAGATAGAGCTTTCTGATTATCGTCAAATTGCAAGTCCTGGTAGTGAAAGCCCTTCTGGCTTTCTCAATGGAGAAAGCTTAAATCTTGAGCCGATATCTGATCTTGACTTGTTCTTTGAGAGAGTTTACAGTTACTATTGTGGGAAAGGCCTTTGGTGCATTGTCACCAAGTGGATATTTGAACTTTTGAGCCTCGGTTTTATGATATTCTTTTCTGGGTTTTTCTTGTTATTTGTTGATTGGAGGGGCCTGAGCAATGCAAAATGTGGAATAGATGCAGTTGGGTCAGGAATTAAGCCCTGTGATTTGGCTAAAGAAGCTATTCGTCCACACCCTTTAGTTCCTTTTACCTTTATTAAAGGAATAGTTGTTGGGTATCTTGGAATATTATCTATTATTTGGATCTTTTTCTTCGTCAGATTCTTCGTGCAACTGAAGAACACATTGGAAATTCGTCATTTTTACTATAACAGGTAAAGTTGAAAATTTAATTCTAGCTAGTAATGTAATTTAGAGTTGGATCTTTTTACTTATTTTTACTAATAAGTGTATTGCAGTACTTATTTCTATTCTTTGCTTTTCGCTGTGTTGGCCAACTTGTTTACTTGTCGTCATATGGTGAAGTTTGCTATCGATGTGAAGAAGTGGGGTGTAGTTACACAGGATTTTACATGTTAGAAGTAATTTTTTCAATCTGCTAGCAATGTAAGAATAACTGATAACCTAGAATTCAATGTTTGATGCGAAGCTACAAACTATGAGATATATAGAAGTGGAAAATATAACTTTTTTTATTATATTTGTCCTTCAATGCAAGTGAGGATAATGAAAGTCAAAGTCATTACTGTGGTTACCTGCCACGTTGCAGTAAAGAGAAATGGAATGAGACATTGCAATGGGGGATCACTAATGTGTGTGTGTTTTTTTCTAACTGGTGATTTTTAGTGACAATGAATATCGGTTATCAGTTATTAAAATGAAAGCGAGCAGATGAATGAGACTTATAAAGTTTAATGGGATGAAACTTAGTAGGCTTCTTGCTCTAATGGCCCCTTCGATTGGAATATAGGTTGAAATTTGTCACCTGTAGTGTATTTTTAGGAATTTTTTTGTTCATTTCCTAATTTTCAGTGAGTAGTACTTATATTTTCAAATAGGTAATCCTTGTTTTTGGCTTTTTATTTCAGCCTTAATGTCACAGATCATGAAGTGCAAACTACCCCTTGGGAGGCAATTTTAGATAGGATAGTTCAAGTTCAGAGGTTCCGACAGTTGTGTGTGGTCAAGGATCTCTCAGCCCATGATGTAGTGATGAGAATAATGCGCAAGGAAAATTATTTGATTGGCATGATCAACAAAAGCGTGCTTGCTTTTCCTATCCCTTGGTGGGTTCCAGGTGCTGGTCCAACTGTTGTTACTAGGCTGAGTGGCCAACGTCACTGTTTGGTTCTAACTAAGACTTTTCAGTGGATCTTGAAGTGGTTTTTCTTGCAAAGCATGTTTGACAGGTAATAGAACTTTGCTGATTGGATGCTATAATAGTTCTATTTGTTACATTATGTGCTGTGCTTTGTTTTGCTTATTTTGCTAATTTTATTTTTTCTTTGCATGCTTTTTCTCCTTTAGCGCCAAATTATATATATCTATCAGCTCTTCCAATTATATGGGTGATTCTTATGCACAGCAGTTTGGAAGAAGTTAGTAGGCTATGGGCTTGTAAAACCATATGGAGTAATGCTCTCTTTGGTCGTGAAAGTTGGCAAGTAGCCACAAGGAACGAAGGCTCTGAATAAGGGGCTATGGAAGTAGTTTAGTTGATGATAAGTATGTAATATAGGTTATACCTGTTGAGTAACTGCTGAAACTCTCTAATATTTTTTTTTCCCACAGGAACTTTTGCATCAGAAGAGACTTCATCAGTAATCCTACTACATTAAAGAGGAGGCTCATAATTGTGGGGTTGGGGATGTTTCTTCTCTCCCCATGTCTTGTTATTTCAATGGTAGTTTATCTCTTCTTGAGTCATGCTGAGCAGTTCTATCATCACCCAAGCCTTGCTTGTTCTCGAAGGTGGTCAAATTTATCAAAGTGGATATTTAGGGAATTCAATGAGGTATTGGTCTCTGTTTTGGCATATATATCGTTCTTCCTCTGTCCGGAAGTATGTGACTTTGGTTTCCAAAATGAATTGATTTTAGTTCATTTTGGAAAACCAAATGTATCTACTAATTCTGGATGGAGGGAGTGCAATTTTTTGTGCTTTCTTTTGCTGAATATCAAATTAATGGATGATCCTGGCGCTCTTCTCAATCTAATTATTATGAGTTTTTTTTCTCTTATTGCATTAAATCATGAAGAACTTCCTTTAGATGTTTACTTGTTGGTGGGATGGTTGATTGTTCAATTATGCATAGAAGTTGAAACCTAACTGTCAAATTGCATGCAAACGGTCTCTTTATCTTAGTGCTAGGACTTGAATTTTTAACTTATCCAGTTTTAGATGTTATTATGATTTTGGGATGCACATTCTGTAAATATTTAGATTCTTATATTTTGGTAGACATTACTTTCGTAATGCTTTTTTGGAAGAAAAAAGTACAGCCCACAAAGATTTATATTTCTTCTTGTGATCCAGGTTGACCATCTCTTCACACACCGTATTAACAATAGTGTTGAACATGGGGCAAATTATTTGAAGCAATTTCCATCCCCGATTATTAATGTGATTGCAAAATTTGTCTCCTTTGTTGCCGGTGGGTTTGCTGCCGTGCTGATAATCATTGCATTTTTGGAAGAATCTCTGCTGGAGGGTCATGTAAGTGCTTAGTGGCTTTTACTTTATTTATCCATTCCAAAAGTTCCAAACCGCATGCTTTTACTGGGAGAAATGGTTTCGTTGTGCAGATATTTGGTCGCAATTTATTTTGGTATGCAGCAGTTTTTGGAACTGTCACAGCTATTAGTCGAGCTGCTATTTCAGACGAGCTTCAGGTTCTGGATCCAGAGGGGGGCCATGTCTCTTGTTGTTCAGTCACACTCATTATATGCCTAAGAGGTGGAGGGGTAAAGAAAATACCGATAAAGTACGGAAGGAGTTTGAAACCTTGTACCAGGTATGATTCGATGATATATTCTTTAATAATTTTTGAAATGCATGGCAGGACCTGCTTTTGAGATTAGCTACTTTAGCTATCCCTATTTCATACAGAAGTTTTGCATCCTTTCCACCATGAGTCACATTGGTAGAAGTAAGTGATTTGTGGGCTTGTGCTTATCTATTTTCATTCAAGATGTCGAAGTCAATGGCCTTAAAGAGCTTCTGGTTACTCATATGCTTAGTAATAGCGGCATATAATTGATTGCATGTGCTTATTGTGGATGATGTAAAATATTTATTAGAGGAAGTCTTGTACAGGTAACAAGGTCTTTCTCTTCACAGAAAAAATCTGGTCCTTAATGAGTGGGACTTGTGGACTGACTGTAATACCTGATCACTTGTATAGTTCTGAAGAGATGCATGTACTTGATTACATGTGGAATATTGAAAAATGAGAACCATAAACAGAGCGTCTTAAAACCACTGAACAATCTGGTTCATGGTTAACACTGAACATTAATTCCAGTCTAGAAATGCGTAAAAGTTGAGCTCTTTGATTTGTTTTTGAGGTTTGTGGAACACTCAATTAGTAAATAAGTGAATTTCTTTGATCACAAACCTCATTTTTTTGGTTGAGCATTACCACATAGGTTAGAACTCAAAGTTTGAGTGTATGACACATAAAGCTTTATTGTGGTCATTTTTTATGTGACAGTATACTGGAATGCTCCTGCTTGAAGAGATGGTCTCAATTCTCCTAACACCATACTTGCTTATACTTGTTGTGCCAAAGGTGAGAATTTCAGCCTATGCTTTTTTCTTTGACTCGTTAGGTGATGTTTGGCTCTGATCGGGAATGTATGATTTGACAAGATTTTGTGTACTATACAGCGCGTGGAAGACATTTTGCAGTTTATTTCAGAGTTTACTGTGGCTGTTGAAGGTGTCGGTGATGTCTGCAGGTTAGTTGATATCTTAAATATCCTTTATATTGGTTGTTGTTTTCTCTATTTCACGATTATCTTCTTATGTTTTAGGACCTATGAGAACGCCAACTTAATTTATGTTTCTCCTTCTCCTTCTCCTTCTCCTTCTCCTTCTCATCCTCACGAGATTAAGTCCAGCTAGCTGGAGTTAACTAAGTCATTTTTGCCTTTTGCATCAACAATGAGAATATAAATTATGTGAGATAGTCTTGCGAGAATATAATGGGCAATGTTTCTCCTGTCGTCTTTCATGAGGAAAGGTTTAGATGGATGTGTATCATTGCTATCAGCATCATGTAATCTGTTGGATGAGCGAGAATGTTATGTTCATATTCAGACACAAAGCTGGCATGAAAATATGTGTTCTGTTTTTCACATGTAAAATTGCCATGTAACTACTTGTCTCATTACGCAGGTAAAGTTTACTTATTTTGTTCATTTCTACTTTGTACTGCAGTTTAAGCGTGTTTGATTTCCAGCGCCATGGAAATAAATATTATGCATCACCATTTAATGCACCACGTGCCCAAAGGAGCTCTCAGGGAAAAATGGAGAAGTCATTCTTAAGGTATGCCTTGAGTTTCAAATAGTGGGGTCTTTTGCAGGACATATAGATTGTCAAGTCGTTCAGTTGTGAACTGAAAATTGTGCCATGTCTGCTCACTGCACGCATGTCACAATGCCTTCCTTAGGTGCCTATGGGGCTTGGCCATGCTGAGGTCCGCATACTTTGCGCGCATGGCACATGCAGATGGTGCCACGAGCATACATAGATTAGTGTTTGTGAAAAGATTTGAATCTGTACTACTTATTTAATAAGATGGCAGTCAAAATTAAAAAAAATGATCTCCTGCAAGCACTTGCTTGGGGAGATCTTTCTTTCTATTTGCGGGCTGTTCAGGGATACCTTAGGCTGCGACCAAGGGGTGGTTGAAATGGATTTTAGAATAGAGGCATAGGAGTTTGGCCCATGTTCTGGCGTGTGGCTTCTCTCAATCTGACCTGTCAATGGTCAGTTGTTGCTCCAGGTGGGCTGAAATTTTCTGACTGTTTGGTGGAAGCAGCAATGGCCTACATTTCTCACTTTAGAAATAAAATTTCTGGATCTTTTATCAACTGCTGACCTCATTTACTTTCACTAGTATTTGGTCTCACTTGGGCTCTGACCTAGAGACTTGTTAGAGCTTTATGCAGTTGCTTTTGGTTGAAATTCTTCACCACAGTTGTACAAGTGAATAGTGTTCATAGTGATTCTTCTAGAACTTCTTTCGAGTCTAATTTGTTTGCAAATATTTGTAATTGTAAATATAATCAAGAAATGCCGATTCCCAACTTTTTGTTTCGCAATTTAATCAGCAAGAAATTGCATCTATGTTTGTCTTTCTGCAGCTTCCAAAGCAGCTATCCTTCTTGGGAATCAAGTGATCAAGGGAAACAATTGTTATCATCTCTCCAAATCTTTTGGGAGGAGCAGATGAGAAACGAGAGAACCTACATCCATCCACAAGCCCGCCAATGCCCGTTGAATACAAACATAAGACTGCAAGGTGAGTACCATGGCGCTGTGGCAAGGGACATGTTTAATAGAGTCATTCCCCAAGGAACAGGGTACTTCTTAAATTGCTTGTGGCCATTAAATATTGATCACAAGAACCCCCCTTACTTATTGGATTGGTACTATACATCCCATAAATCACATTCGGATGGCAGAAGGGCTGCCACAAATTACCCAGTGAACACAAGTTACCCAGTGAATTCAGTTGAGGAGTCATCTAGAGACTTTTGGTTTGGATCATCTAACAATGAAGATGTTGGAGTCAGACCAATGTGTGAAGAACAGCCATCTTGGGGCTTTTTGGTTGATGAAGATCGCAATGGAAGTCATTTGGAAGCTTCCACATCACGCTCTTTCTTTCGTGATAGTGTTTTACGTCACCAAGAGGGCAGTCACATGGAGCATGCTGCTCAGAGCCACTGGTGGGCTCGAAGCAGCCGAAAGTCTAATGCTCCCGAGGCCAGTTTTCTTGAACCTCCTAGCTTTGGTGTTCATAATGTTGGCCATCCATTCAACAGTTTCTCAGATAGATGCGAAGAAGAGCAGGAGAGAGGGGACTGGAGGGGTTCATCTGGAGTAGAACGTTCTTTGAGGAATTCCCATTCATTATCCCGTACTGGCTACTTGAATGATTGCGACGAAGATGAACTCCGGCTAAATCTTCCGTTTAATGATGTTTTTGGTGGGCCATTGAGGAATCTTCCTATAAAAAGTGTGACACTCTATGATGACCACGATCAGGAGTAGTGCCCTTGCAAGATTCTATGAATTGTTGTGTCTGCTCTGGTTCAAGGAGACGGGCTATGTCTAATGTTGTTGGTACAGAAGTGACCAAGTCAGTTAAGCCGGGGGAATGTGAAGCTCACAAAGTGCCATAGATTATTATGGTGCCGGTGCTGTGGACGGGCTATGTCTAATGTTGTTGGTACAGAAGTGACTAATTGAATATGTAAAATGCTTACAAAATATCATTGATTATGGCGCCGAGACCTGCAAGTGTAGATAACATTATTTCCAGTGCCATTTATCTTGTATAAAATTATGGCTTCGAAAATAGGCTCAAGCTTCCTAGATCTCTAGTTGCCATGGCGTTTGGGGCCATGTTGATCACATGCCCAGCCTTATCTTAGCATCTGTGGACAGACTAGAATTGTTGAAGGTTGAGGCTAGCATTGCCGACAGTAACCGTTTAACCATTGTATTGTCCGAAGCATAACCAGTAAACACTAAATGGGTTGGCTAAGATAAGAATGGGAAATCAGTAAACACTAAATGGGTCGGCTAAGATAAGAATGGGAAATTTTATGATTTTCATCTAGCGATTTGGTATGAAGTCATTATTTTTCTGACGAAAGTTTGGTAAGTCCTTAGTTTTAGAATTTATGTGCCTAGTTTGACCGACCTTTCTAAACTGCTCACCTCAAACATAAACCAACCCCTTGATCCGATATTTTTTCCGCCTAAACTAATGTCTTGTGAAGCTGTTAACTTGATTTACCATGTAAAGGAGATATTACTTTATATGTAATGTTAGGCATTTAAAACAAGAGGATCTTAGTATAATTTTATTTCTTCCATTGTGATGCATGTGCAAAGGATTATAATGTTCATAACGAATAATAGACTTTAAAATTCAATTAGAATTGGGGGTTTCAATTAAGTTTTAATCTCCTAGTAGAACTTGTGTAACTTTAGAAGCTAATATTATAGTTTACTAAACACACTGCTTCAAAATTGTACTCCCTCCATTCAATATTTCCTGTCTGGATTAGCAATACTATCACTCAATTATGTGTAAAAATCGAGTCTTATGGTCTTCATGCATGCATAAGACCAACCCCTGTCTCATCAACCAGTTTCACCGTTCCAATCCATGGTCATGATCAGATAGAGGTTGAAACAGAGAAGCAAATTGAGAAATTACAAAATAGGTTCAAGGAATGTTTGCATTTACTAGAAACGCAACCGCCACCAAGTCTTAGCCAAGTTTGATATAACACATACAGAACAACACATAAAATTCGCGAATTATCAGAGGAATAACCACTACAAGACTACCCTAAACAAGAATTCGACAGGCCATAGGTGTGGAGTATATGAGAGAGGATATAACTAGGAAGATGTAAAATTTTTCCAACCGGGAGAGGTTGAAACCACTGAGCCAAAGGGTTTAATTCGATATTCAAGCATGTTCAAACGAGATAATTTGTACGACATCCATATTCTGGTCATAGCATACTATACCAACATTGAAATCAATCAGGAAAGAGATTTTTTTTGATTCAAATCATATGGAATACAGATCAATACAAACTCATATTACACTAAACGCGATCGATCCACACTCCATCGCAGGAAAGAAATTTGACATCACACCTTGTATAATCAAAATCGAACCGTTGCACAAGAGGGATGTGCTTCACTTTGGCCCCTTCTTCACCTTGTTTATCCGATACCTTCTGATAGAAGTCTTTTGGCATGTTAAAGAAAGAGTTTTCTCATTGCCTTGAGGTTCTCTATCCCAGATGGAACCACCACCTCCAACCTGCAACACTCCTCAATTTCCATCACTGCCAATTTCGGCATGGCTCCCTTGCCAATATGCACAAACCTCAACGAATTAAAATATCTGATTGTGATTTCCTTGAGCCTTTGATAGCCATCTTCTCCACAGGCCATCCCTTCACCATTGAAAGCTTTGATAAGTGTGAGTACCATTAACATGGGAAGATGCTGCAAAGATTTGAAAGGATCCTCACCTAGACCAGAAAATTCCAGTGCTAAAGTTTACAAGACTGAGAAATGGCCTAGTTAATCTTGGCAACATCTGCAATCGACCAGCGAAGAGTATACTCAACATATAAGGGGGCAGGGTTGACATGAACTGTATGTCGAATGACTCTTCCTGATCACCAGAATGTGTTGCTATGTGAAGGTGCTTGAGCTGCCTCATTTTCTTGATGGAATCACATATCACATCCCATTCTGCTCTCTGCAATTTAGTAATGAATAGAGTTTTCAATTCTGACAATTGCCCCAACTCCATGGCAGATTTCTTTGCATCCCTATCCATCCGAGCGATCCATAACTCACGTAGACATTTCAATTTTCCTAGTCTTGTTGGCATCCTCACACCCTACGAAGACAAACATTTATTGGAAACCTGCAGATGGCGAATAGCATGGAGATGAAGGATCTCATCGGGCAACTCGGTTACATTCGTATTTTCTAGATGTAGAGTCTGCAACTTGCGCAACTTCCTGATGGATTTGGGAATCATGCCAACACCAGTATGGCTCAAATTCAGGTATATAAGGTGGTACAGCTTGACAATTTCATTAGGAAATGCTTGGATTTGTGCTCCACTCAGATACAGTACTCGCAACATTCGGAAGCTTGCCAATGCAGGAATTTCATTTGCCTGAAACATACTCAAGGAACGAAGTCGACATAAGTTTCCGTGGCGCAGAACATCATTGCTGCTATTGATGGCCCGACGATGGACTTCCGCCTTGAGCTCTATATCCTCTGCTGCTAAGGTAAAGAAAATTTTCTCTTTCATTTTTTGAAGGATTAGAAAGTGCATTAAGTCATGAACCCTGCAAGACTTAATGCTTCCATCATAAGCATATTGCACGACCTCAACAAAACTCCGATTAATGAGTTCATGGAGGTGGTCATGTGCAAGATATTCGTGCGTTTGTTTATAACTCTGAGGCTTATACAAAACCTTCAGCAATCCATTGTTGAATAAGTACAGAGCCCTCAATCTCAAAGTCTTCAGGATATTGACCCAAAGTACAAAAAACAATATTTAACATGTTGGGGAAGATCATCATAGCTAAGCCAAATCACTTGGTTCATAAAATTGGCAGTTTCACAATTTCCATGTGGCACATTCAGATTTTCAAATGCCCTATTCCATTCAACTGGACTGGGTGTCTCTTGTCTATAAAAGACTACCCATAGTCACAATTGCTAATGGCAATCCTCTGCATATTTTGAGGATATTCTCTGCTGGGACTTTTAATTCAGGTGGACAACTTCCACCATGACAATGACCTTTTTACAGAACAGTGTCCATGCCTCATTTTGAGGCAGAGGTTCCATTGTGTGAACATTTTCTTGGGACCCTGAGCATTGGAGTGCAACCTCATGGGTTACGAGTAGTTATTAGTATTCTACTCTGGAGTCCATTTTTAGGGAAGGCGTACTTCAATTCATCCCATGCCGTCGTAGCCCATACATCATCTAAAACAACTACATACCTTTTCTCCATGAAACCATCATAACTTTTTTTTCAAGAGCTCACTTGTGGAGAATGACTGAGACACTGTGATCATGAGCAGCTGAATCTTGTCTTAAATGCCTCATTTTGGTACACTTTTCGGACAAGGGTCGTCTTGCCAAGACCCCCCCATTCCAGACACAGAGATCACAACAAGGCTCAATTCTTCTCCTAGCAATTTCTCCATCAGCTCTTCCTTGGCCTTGTCAATCCCGACAATGTCCCGAATCATCGATGAACTGTGGCTCGGTCACTCGTCGAACATTGTCATCTGATACTGCACTAGATCTGGCAACTCTACGAAGTAATGATATAGAAGAAAAACATGTTTTTTCCGCTCTTCGATACCGCGAAGCCGGCTCTTGATCATTTTGATCTCTCTACCGACTTGGTGCCGTGCTCCCAGCTCTTGATGATGCCCCGTGTGAGGCTGTTTTCCATCCTACGTGAACTTGGAATTCGTCTATCATATTCTCAATATCATATGCCACATTTGTCACTTTGTCTCAGCCATTCTTATACAGCTTCTCCACGGCCTTGCTCTTGCATGCCTCTCTTCATCCTTCAATAGGGCCATTATGCTTTCTAGGCTTCTTTTAATTTCAGCCACTTCATCGTGTACTCCACCCAAACAACTCCAAAAAAATCTTAGCTGCCATTGATGGCTCATCTTTATCATTTCTCCCCATCTTTATCAATTCCACGGAGCCATCAATGGCAGCTAAGAATTTTTTGTGGTGAGTGCATCAATGCCAGCTAAATCCAGTAACGGTGGGATCATAAACGTGAAGTGGTCATATTCACAGAATAATTACATTTGGGAAAAATGTGCCTCATATTAGCTGCCACATTTGACTTAATTTAAGTGGCTGTGTACTTGAACTACTCTCTGCAACCCAGTCTCAACTTCTCCCACGTCTCACATATAACCACATACACCCCTCATCTTCTGCGTGGAGTACATACTCCCCGTGAATTCAGCCTCATTTGACTGGATTTTAGTGGCTAGGGCACTTTAAAAAAAATGACAATTTTTTCAATTATGGCAGTTCGCATGGGATGGAGGGATTTCATCACAAGCCCCTATGGCCTGATACTCATGTATCAGTTTGAACCGTGCTACACTGACATTGAATTGCCAACGGGACGAAGCTACGGATTAAGCAGAACCGTACATGATGCCCTTTCTTCAAACAACAGGTGACGATCACTTTCCCGAGGAAGCTTTTGTTCATTATACGAAGGAAAAGCATACATAAAAGATAAAGTGTCGGGTTGACACCAAGTTAGAAAAAGTTTGTGTGTTTAAGGAGGTCTTGGTGTCGACTCCAACTTCCATGCCCTGATCCATTCAATGTACGCATTCATGCATCCACATGAAGATCTAGAATATGTTGTGTAGGGAGTAGGGCTATCAATAGTCAGGTTAATGGTGTTCGTTAAGACCATTTATCCAATCTTTAACCATAACCTTTTTCACTAACAAACGGAATAACCTCTTCCTAACCATTCCATTACCCATTAATTATAACTCCCCAAATGTTCAAAACTCATTTTACACGGAGGAAAGCGAAGGCTTCGATAAAACACTTTTATTCTCAAATACATATTTATAATTTTACAATTACCAAATTGTTAATGATTATGGACATAATTTTCCCATATCCGCACCACTTACGATACATTTAGTAAAAACCAACCGCATTTCTATCCAAAGGACAATTTTAACCCCCACATTTAACATGTAGCGGTTATGATTCGGATGGTAGAATGATTAAACGGTTGTCATTGGTAGCCCTATTCAGTAGGAGGTCCTTTCCATTCAAAAAGTGAACGACTATTCACTAGAAGACTATTGGAGAAAATTAGGTAAATATGTTGAGCTTTTATTTAGTACGTAAGTAGGTATCTTAGCCGAGGTGATTTCACGTGAAGGTAAATGTGTTACCTAGCCAAATAATTATTCTAGTTAGCACGATTTGATTTGTGAAGTGCCCTTTTGTTCACCTTTGTCATATTATTTCCTGCTATCGTTCATTCTAATCGTCATTTATTGTAAAATCTCAGATTATTAACTATGGATTTGGATGATTATTAAGTATGTGTCTCACCCATTGGACATAAAATAATAAATGTTTACATATTATTGGGCCTTATTAGAAAAGTAATAACATGAGCCAAGCCACAAAATGAATTGAGAATGCCCTTAGTACACAAAGAGAACCGTAACCTTGATTTTGTAATATCTCCCAATCTACTCGGAATTTATATATGCAATAATATATCAATTTAAAACCCTCATAGTGAAGGTTCAAATGGAACTAAGAACATAAGATTCGAAGTATAAAAAGATATAGCCATCGCAAGATTTTCCTATGATAATGGTATTTTGGTAATTTTTGCCACCCACGGTTTGCGTTTCCTTAGGAGAATATAAACAGGGTCTTCCTACGGTTTTGTGAATGAAAATTAGGAGGCTTTTGATAGCAAGAAGGAGATGGTGGTTGGGGCTTGACAAATCAACAAAGAAAGCTTTGATTGTTGGTTTCAACTCGTTGGAATTGATGTAGGTTGCAAATAGAACCATCTTTGCATGAATTGGAATTAAGTAGAATTGAATTGAATATGACAGAGCTGTATTCTGTCGGGGGCATCGACACATCACCACCGACACTAGGATGTGTTGATGGAATAGTGTTGATGGCCTCAAACAACAAAAGAATATGTAATTGGATATGATCGCTTTACTAAAACTATGATAAAGACTAAGATGCCCTAATAGATTGGATCTCGTCCTTGTCATACGGACATGGGTCCCGATCCGTACACCTACCTAGCTATTGAGAAAGGGATGGTCTTAGGAGTTGGTTCTTGACTCGAGGTAATTTAGTTAGAAACTGGTTTGATCCATGGATGGGGATAGGAATCTCTCGGACCCATGCTCACAGGATGAGCTTTAAAATTCGATCACGATGGACGCATCTCCCTGGTAAGTAGGAGATCTGCCGTACCTCCCCTGGTAAGTGGGAGCTATGCTCTTATCAGATGATATCTTATTGTGCATATTTGAAGGCATTAGCATCCTGAAAGGTTACATTCTCCCAATCCACATTGAGTCTAGGAGCTGATGTGTTGTGTCTCTGTATGGGACACGAACATGGCCAGGTATCATGGCCGGAAAAGGGGAAGAAGATGAGAGAAAGAGAAATAAAATAACTGGTTTCTTATTGCATCCCCAAGAAGGAGAAAAAAGACCTCCTTATAAAGAAAGAGAGGGCGCGTCTTCCTAGCTTGATTACAAGATATGGTGCGTCTTCCTAGCCTGATTACAAGATATGGTTTACTAGCCTGATTACAAGATATGGTTCTGCGTGCTGATGTTTCAGTTACCAAAATGGGAAGGATTACAAGATATGGTTATGCGTGCTGACATTTCAGTTACCAAAATGGGAAGGATTACAAGATGTGGTTCCTCATGCGCTGACGAACACAACACTCCACCACGCTTCCTCTATCGCCTTGTTCGCAAGGCGAGACAAGCTAGTATTCCCAACAAACCTCGACATTGGCAAAGTTCACCAAGCTGCCGGACTGGCCTCCCTCATAGGAGGATGGCCCCTGGGAAATGAAGTCATAGTAGATCATGGTGGGAGCGATAATGTAAGTCACCTCGGAGGCCTTGCATATGGGCCCAAAGGAGCAATCATAGTAGGCGTACATGGCGCATGCTATGAGAAGCCCACAATGAATGGCAGTTGCATTCTCCACCTTCTGTTTTTCCTTCTCAACCTCAAACTTAGACTTCCATGCAGTCTGCTTGTAAGATTTGACAGTCTTCTCATCACTTGCAATCAAGGCAGGCACTGCCAAGCCGAGTATTGAAGTCACAGTTTGAAGCTGCTTTGGAGGTCTCAATGGAGATAAGGTGGCCTCAATCAAACCATATGCCAAAGCAGGCGAAATGAGCCAAACAAGAGCTATATAAGCAGATCCAACCTTATAATAGGCCAAAATGATCATAACAATAAGCCACTGAACAAAACCAGCTTTAAAAAACCACCTTTCAGCTTCCAACTTGATTATATCAGCTCGAATGGCTGGAGACTGTCCAGGCACATGTGACAAGTACTGATGGAGCATGATGTAACCTATATGTTGCCCAACCAATGTCCCAAGGACTGCAGGCGCACCAAATAAACCAACAACCAACCATGGGTTTGCAACATATGGGATTGGTGAGTAAAAACATAAGGGTAAAAGAAACTCAACTACGGCTGACAGGCTTAGTGAAATGATCCACATGAGAAGAATACTTAAGCATGATAGCCCCAGTGAAATTGCTGCTGGGTAACCCCCCATCAACAATGATGTGATCCATAACAGAAGTACCTGTAATATGACAGAGTTGTGAAGCATGCTTGCCAAACGCTGCCGATAGACGACCATGTAACTACCCAAAATATCAATGAAAATAGATTGTTCCCTATAGTCTTCAGCTTTTGCAGATGTTCCTTCTTGTGATGGAGAGAAAACTGCAGTTTGATGCAGAAATGCAAGCATATTTTCACCAAGATGCTGAAGAGAGCCGGTTTTCAAAAGCTGTAATTTGTCATTCTTTGTGTGATAGACTGCAGTAGCATCCACATATGCAAAATCAAGGCCAGAAAGACCAACCACTTCTTTGTACACTTGGAAATTAGTCTCAAATTTTATTGCCCCAAAAAGAAAAAGATCATGTGCAATGATACTTCCAGAGGGATACTTGGCCACCTTGGAAAAATTATCAATAGCCAGCGAACCTAGGCCACTATGAAATATGACAAATTTTCCTCCAATTCCCATAGCCTCCAAATCAATGGCCATATGAATTGTATTGCTCCATGGATGCTGTGTGATAAAGCTATGAGCACCATTGAGGCCTTCCTCTTCACCAGTATTAAATAGAAAAATCACTGCATTTTTGAATCCATGCACCCACTGAACAAACTTGCAACTAAGGATAGCACCCCTTGCTGTTTGAAGCTTGCATTTTTCTGATTCTACCTCTTCCATTCTGCAGCTCAGGTCATTCAGCTGTGTTTCCAGTTCAATTTGTAGAAGTCTAATTACTTCACTTGCAGAAGCTCCCTCAGCGATTCGGCTCTTTAGTTGACTCAACATCTCCATAGCCAAAATTTGCACCTCATTCGTTATGTTTCTGGTTGTCATATGTCCATCTTCATACTCTTCTGATAAAAGCATAACCCGTTCCTCTGGCTCCTTTATTTCCATACGAAGTTGTGCATCAACTTCCTCATCCTTTCGTGCAAAACTATGCTGGAAGCAATCATAAATCACCTGTGGTGTTGTTGGGGCATTTTGTCTAACATGCAACGGCCTAGGATGCCCATGAAAATGCTGAGGCTATTGAGGTTGCAGCGTAGCCCGGAGAGAGCGATGATCCTTCGGTAGAAAGAGACGGCGGCATCGATTCGGCATGGGTCGAGTTGGGCGGCATCGTGGTGATCGTAGCCTTTGGAAAAATCCCATCTTTAGGCAGTGTAGAGGGGAACAATGGTAGCTTTGAAATCGGCGAGGTTACTGTGGCCAGAGAGGTTGCAGTGGTCAGCGGGGTTGCATGTCGGGGGTGTCAACTAGGGCGGCGATGGAGGAACCAGGGTGGCAGTTGATGTGGGCGGTGAGGATGGTGTCTGCTATGGCTAATGGCGGCATCTTCTCATCGAGGATGGCGGCACCGTCTCCAAAAGTGGAAGCTTTGGTCTCGATGGCATGAAAAAAGGACTCCGGGGTCGGGGCAGCTCGGTCTCGAGGTGACGGCGGAAGGCTCAACTTCACTGGGAAGTGGACCACGGAGGTCGTGGCGGCAACTGGGACTGTTGGAGGTGACTAGGATGCCGACCACACAGAATATGTGGGCGACGTTCTTGGCGGCAGTCGGGAGTAAACCGGTGGGAAAGAACGATTTGGCCAGGGCCTGATGCTGAGACGTGTGTGGTCCAGCATGGAGGAGGAGGAGGATGATGATAAGGTGCAGCTGGCGGAGTGGCGAATCGACTGTAAAGGGGTTCGTCTAATGGCAGCGGTGGCTGTGGGTAGCCGCACTGCGGCTTGGCCTGGTACTGGTACAGAGCGGGGGCAGAGTGATCCGGATATGGTTTGAAGGGGCTGGAATCGGGGTTTGGCGAAGCGGAGGGGGAGACAACCATGAAAGGCGCCCTGGCGGAAGGATGAGGATGATGATGTGGGTCCCATTGGGCCGGGCGGGGTACCAGGCGGCGGTGTCGATGGCGGCGGAGCCGTTGGTGACCTGGCCGGTGGCTGAACGGTTGTGGCCCTTTGGATTTCCTCGAGTCATTGAATCTGCCTCAGTATGGCAGATCAAAACGGGTTTGTTACCAATGTTGTGTCCCCATATGGGACACGAATAAGGTCAGGTATCATGGCCGGAAAAGGGGAAGAAGATGAGAGAAAGAGAAATAAAATAACTGGTTTCTTATTGCATCCAGAAGACCTCCTTATAAAGAAAGAGAGGGCGCGTCTTCCTAGCCTGATTACAAGATATGGGTCTTCATAGCCTGGTTACAAGATATGGTTTACTAGCCTGATTACAAGATATGGTTGTGTGCTGATGTTTCAATTACCAAAATGGGAAGGATTACAAGATATGGTTCTACGTGCTGACATTTCAGTTACCAAAATGGGTAGGATTATAAGATGTGGTTCCGCATGCGCGCTGACGAACACAACATGATGTGGATCAAAACCTTTCTGCATTGGTCATGTCCTAGAGAGTTATGATTGGTTGAAGCATTTCTTTGGTTGTAATTTAGGGTAGGGGCTTACCATGATCACAAATGGTAATTTGGAGTGCTGGTCTTAGTTATTTGTTAGCGGCTTGTCAATTAGGTTGACATCGGTGTCTCTGTCAAGATTGGGCAAGACTTAACTGTGGAAGAGTGAACATGGGAAAGCAATAAATGACTTTGCTTGAAAGATGAATAAAAGAATCAAGTGGAAGAATCTAAAAGGCTGCATAAAAATGTTGAAGCACGTGCTTATTGGATAATAGTTGTGCTATATTATCCAATTGATTATTTTTATACTCAGCATCTCTTGTGCTGTAGTTCTTCAGGAGAAGATTAGCTTCAGTGGGAGGTGATGCCTTGGTGTGAGGACAACATAGAGTTTTCGTGTAGGCTTCCAGTTACATTTGTATTAGCTATGTATGATGTATATTGGAGTGAGTGCCAACTCTTTTTACTTGTATTTTGAGATGGATGAGGACTTGCACGTGGACTTGCAAAATGTTTTACGAGATTTCATAACCATTATTATTATATGCATGATATGTTTTTATCTATATTTATGAACCACCATTTATCATGACCCTAGATGTTTAATCGTTGACTTGATTTGGTCATCCTTGTGTATAGAGGAGAATCTCTTATTTTATTGTTGATACTTTTATTTAGTAAATGATTTGAAATTCAGGTTGTGACATAGTGAGTTTAGTTTTCTATTGATACATGCACTGTTAATTATTTAGGATGGTGCCTGGCAACCTTGATTTGGATTTAAAGTGTGGATTTATAAAATCACGTCCTTTTTAAATCACAATGTAGATGAGGTTTGCATTTTAGATCACAAGTCACATGTAGTGTTTGGATTAGTGTGATTTTTATAAGTGGGATTCAAATATTTTGTCTTTGGGAGATGTGATTTTGTAAATGACAAGGTCCAGACGTGTGATTGCATGGAGTTTTGGTCAAACTCAAATCCCACCCAAGGATATGTTGGAAAACGTCAGATTTGGATCAAATGACGCAATTTTATGAATCACTGGGTCCAAGTCCTTTTTGCCAAGCTCAACCTCAAGGAGTTCCCTTCTTAGGAGGAAACTCAGGATTGTTAGTTGTACGCATGGTGAAGGAGTATTACGAAGTTAGGGTTTGTGCAAGGAGAAGTTAACCCTTACAAATTACAAGTGTGAGTGGGTTGAGGATGAGTCTAAATATCATGAAACCTGCTATGACTCTTTTGGTAGTAGGATTACCCTCATAAAGTAGAGTACTCTGAGTTCTTGGTAATCTCCTTGAGAAATTAAGCATGAGCTTATAAGGAAGGAGCAAGTGTTAGAAGATACGAACGTTCTATTTTATAATATCTTGAATATTAAAGTAGGGAAATTTATCAAATAATATATATTAAAATAAAAAATTACTGATCGGGAAAGTGGGAAACTAATTTCCCGATCCGGTTATCTGACATGCCATGCAGGTGCCATCGTGGCGCTGGACCTACAGAGTCTTTTTTTTACAACAAAATGAAAGGCATCACTTGAAGCGACGTCTCCTTCTTGTGAAGAGGAAATATGTCGTTTCAACTGATGCCTTGCATTTTGTTAAGCATTTTCGGGAAGGCATCACTTGAAGCGACGCCTTCCTCTTGTAAAGAGGAAAGAAGTCATTTCAACTGGCGCCTTAATTTTGTTAGGCATTTCTGGAAAGACGTCAATTGAAGTGACACCTTCCTCTTGTAAAGACGAAAGATGTCGTTTCAACTGATGCCTTACATTTTGTTTGGAAGGCGTCATCTGGAATGACGCCTTCATTTTAGATTTCTTTTTAAACCCTCACTTCCCCCTCTTGGGCTTGGCCGAAAAATGCAAACTAAGCTCTTTCTCCACCGCGTCTTTCTTCTCCGGCTCCTAGACCCCGCTCGCCTCCTCTCTTTTCTCCAGCTCCGTCGCCCCACCCACCTCCTCTTTTTCTTCTGCTCCTTTGCCCCGCCTACAACCTCTCTCTTCTCTGCTCCATTGCCCTGTGCACCTCCTCTCTCTTCTCAGGGTTTATCACCCCACCCTTCCTCCACTTCCCTCAACACCAACTCGCCCTCACCATCCAACTCGCCCTCTTCCCCCAGTCTGCATCCAATTCCATCTACCGCTACGTGACTGCGCCTCCAACCTCCTTCTGCCTCCTGTGGCCGCAGGTAATAAACTCTCAATCTCTTAATCACAGTTCAAATGCATACATTTTAGTAAATAGTTGATCGTTTGTGATTGATTTGGCTCTAGCATTTCATCAAATAGTCAATTGTTTACTGAAATGGTTACATTTTGTTGATTAGTGCATGTTGTCATTTTTTATGTGCGTAGTTTATTAGAGATCATGTAGTATGCATTCGTTATTATTAAAAAATTAAGTCAATTTGAGTAGTATATTTTAGGTTTATTAAAGGTTTTGTGAGTAGAGATGGGGGGAAAATAATTTCGTTTGTGCTAAGGCATAGTGGGAGAATTGTGAAGGTGGTGAAATTGTAGGATTGTTTATTAGTAAGCCAAACATTTATGAGGAATTAGAGGTACAAGTGACAACGAAAATGGGATGGGACCAAAGAATTTGAAAAATTCGTATTAAGTGTAAGATGCCTCTTTTTGGAATAACGACCACTATACTACCAATTGATAATGACAACTCTACGCAACAAATGCTCTATCTTGTTAAAAAAGATGGTGAAGGCGGAAGTAGGAGTTCTCAAAGAAATATGTCAAGTGGAAAATTGAAGGGAATGCTTGTGATTGATAATGAAGAAAATGATTTGTCCATCACACTTGTGTGCAACGAACCCTAACTCTCTCCTAATTGGAAGTAAGTTTATTATGAAAATGTAGTTTACATTCAATTTATATTTTGTTAGTTTTTTGGAATAAATTAGGTACACATTGCTCATGAAGCTATGAATCTATGCATGACACAAGGTGGTGAATGGTTTGGTATACAAATCTCATTTCATAACCCCTATACGTACACAGGTCTAAGCGGTTGGGAAGATAGTGAAATGAATAATGAGGAAGATGATTGGGTGATATTGATGAAGAGCCTAATTCAACGATTAATGATATTGAAGGCATACGAGGAGAGGAGAGTGTGCAAGAGATGGTGATAATGAGGGAGATGATTTGGTGGACAACGCAGTTGCGACGGATAACTTGGATGACTTTGAGGAGGAGTTGCCATATGAGGAGGAGCCGCCATATGTGCGAATCACAAATGAGTAAATAGATGAGGAAATTAATCTGGGTTTGTATGAGGAGGCGCGCTATGACGAATGAATATATGTGAGATAAATATTCCTCGATAAAGATGAATTTGTCAACGCAATGAGTTTATTTTTAATTACGCATGATGTTCGCTACAAAGTGTTACGTACAAATCCAACACAGTACACAGCAAGGTGCCAATACCCCATGGAGATTACATGCATCAATGAGGAAGGGGATTAATAATTTTAAAGTGAAGTCGTATGGTGGCAAACACACTTGTAGAAATGCTGAGCTCAACACTGGTTATAGACAATGTACCGTAGCATTTGTTTGTCGGCACATATTACCCTCCATTAGAGCAGAAGTACATATCCCACCACTCGCTATTCAAGAGAGGATTAAGGAGATTTTTCACATGGATATTTTATACAAACAATATGGATTGTACTCTGAGGCAATAGTTAATGCCAATCCGGGAACCATTTGTAAGTTGGTGACGAACCAAATAGAAGATGCCGGGTGTTAACAGTTTGACAAAGCATTTTGGGCCTTTGTGCCATGTATTGAGGGTTTTAAATATTGTCCCCCCCCAATCATAAGTGTTGATGCTACTTTCCTATCTAGCAAGTATACTAGAGCCCTCATAGTGGCAACGGCTAATGACAGGCACAAGGGTTTGTTTTCACTTGCATTTGGCCTTATTTTGGGTGAGGATTACCCTAATTAGAGATGATTTTTACGTATGTTGAAGGCTCATGTTGTCCTTGATAGGACATGTATCATTATCATATCTGATTGTCATAAAGGGTTGCAAAAAGCCTTATCGGAGGTGTTTCCACCTCCAATTTTTTTTCACCGATATTGTATGTGACACATGAAAACAAACTTTCATAAAAAGTTCAAAAATGATGCATTGACAATATTGATAGGGGAAGCTGCAATGGTGCTTACTGTAGAAAAGTTTATTGACAAGATGAAATTGATCGGTGTAGAAAGTCAAGAAGAAAAAAGGCTACTCAGTGAGGAAGGCGGATTATCCCCTCAATTATGGTCTCTTGCTCATGATGGTTTCACAAGATTTAGAATGACCACAACAAAATTGGCTAAAAGTTTAAATAGCGTGTTGAAGGGGGCTTGATCATTACCCATGCAAGCCTTAGTGTCAGCCACATTCTACCGGATTGTCAAATTCGTTGTGAGCGACATTCAGTCGGGTTGACCATGTCAACCCCATACACCCTGAGTATTGAGTTGAAGATTAAACAACAAACACGCCTTATTGGTAGTAGTTGGGTTGATCAAATCAATTCCCACGTGTATGAAGTGAAAACATTGGCTGGTAGAAAATATGATGTGGATGCCCGCCATCAGACATGTTCTTACAATTATCCTTAGGTGTACAAACATCCCTGTCGCCATCTAATTGTTGTCCAGGCGAACAGCCTATTGGCGATTTAGTTGGATATTGGTATACATCTAATACACATAGAAATGTGTATGCTAAGGAATTCTTTCCTCCTCCTGATCAACGATTTTGGGAGATAGAGTCACTGATATTTGTGGAGAAGCCCCCAACAGGAACACGAAATGTAATACCCGGAATTTTTTATTAAAATGGGATAGGTTACGTCAACTAATATGGAGAGTCAATTAGAGTTTAATAAAGAGGTTACCCAAGATTTACTAGCCAATTTTGGACGAGATGATCAAGGCAATTGGGCATCCATTGGAATTGGGAAACTGCTAGAAGCAGTGATGGCATTCAAGAGGGAGATCGTGCCTTGATTTGGGGTAGATCGTGGCCTTAGATTAGGTAGCCATCAATGGTGGAAGGTTGAATTCAAATTGGGAAAAATTGTCTTAAGTATGTGTAACCGAATTAGAGTTTTGAAACTCCTTAATTAAAGAAAATCCTAACTAAATGAGGAATTAATTTGGGGGAACGTCTTGGGCAAGTGGAAGGCTTGTTTTTGGTGATCATTCGTGGCCTTTGGATTAGGAGAAAATCGACGGTGGAGATGTGTCCTAGGAGAATAGGACACTTGCTATTTAAACTCGCAAAGTGAGAGACCGCCATCCCTTTGAGACTTTGAGAGACGTGCAAACCAGCAAAGGGGGTCTCGTCCATTCTCCTTTCAGCCTTCTACAGTGACCTAAGGGGTGGTAGTGCGAGCCGTAGTGCTTGGATCGTGAAAGCAAGAGAAGTGATTCGAAGGAGACAACTCGCGTAAAAGAAAAATCGGATTTTTTTGTCTTGCGAGGTAGGTGCTCTTTTTTCCACAATTCCATACTATAAATTGTGATATTTCGTAATGAATATGATACTTGAGCACTGATGTGAATACCTATATGAATGATGATCCGTTTGATATTGGTGTCGTTCAATTCAATGGTTTACCATTTATTATTTTGAACATGATGGCTATTGCACCCGATCCTAATAAATTAAATACTTCTCATGCATGGCTCCACTTAGATCTCACCGTATGCTTGTTGCTTTGGTCGAGATGAGTACATTCTGTTGGACGTTGTACAATTGTATGTCCTTATATGGATGTCTTCTTTCCTTAGTTTCGTTGTTATATGATCATGTGGGTTGTACCAGATTCCAGATTTCAATCATATGCTGTGAATAATTCTTAAAGTTTGAAACTTGTGGTTAATGCGTACTGGTATTCAGATGTTTCAGCCTCCAAGATTAGCTTTGGGTCGTCAGTTTTCCTGTCTCACATTAATTGTCTATTTTGGGTCATATCGGCCAATAAAGGGAAGTATTTGTACAAAACTGTTTTGGCATAATGATACATACCTTATGATACTAATTATTAAAGTAACAATTTTTGTGAAAAAGAGTTACTGGAGTTTGAGATTTATTGTACCCTAATTATCTCATGATTTAGTATGGGTATGTCCTGAATTAATAGTCCTAATTACAGTCTACATGTCTAAACCGTATGAATATGTACAATCAGTTTTGGGATTAACAATGTAGTTAAGAATCTAATTAATTGCAGAACAATTGGGAGTTAGTAAATGCCCAGGAGAATAATGTAATAAGTCTAGAATGCATTAATAAGTGTTTAATTGAGTAATAGACTGTATTGATTAAGTAAGTTTATAATTAATGATCTCGGCCAGACTTAGTCTTGTGCCGACAGACTGTGATATAAAAATTATAATTAAATGTAGAAAACTCGAAAAATTATGCCGTCAATTGGATTAGAAACTAGAGACATGTAGCTGTCTGTCATAAAAATTTCAGACTAGAATATGTTCTGTGTAGACCGTGGTGAGCCAGAGAATGGAGCTGTTGTGCAGATAACAGTATATTTCCGGGTTGTTTAAACTATACTTTATATTAAAACCTATGTGATATACCTAATGATAAATTGTAGTAACTATATAAAATCCAGAGAGATGAAGTTAGTAACTTCTCGTAATTAATCCAATCCAGAGAGTGAGTCATGTCAGACCGAGTCATTCCTTCGTGGGGCATTATTCTACCAATATAATATCTTTGGCGTCGAACTTGAAATCTTAGATTCTTGGTTAGGGTTTAGTTTCTTAGACCCTACCATCTTGTACCAACGTCATATAATCCTCAATATTGTCAAAATCGATGATGTCTTGATTGGAACTATGCATGGTGAAGGTGTTTAAGGAGTTATTTCTGATGAGTTTCAGTCTTGAGTCATCCTGTGATTGAACATTGAGAATTCTTCGATTACTCCTATTTGAGTCAATTCAGATTGTATTTCTTGAGTACTCCTATGTGAGTCAATTCAGATTGCATTAATGAGATTGTTACTTTACTCCTCTGTGAGTCAAATTTTGGAAGATTGATGTTCGAGTCTCTAGATGAGAGAGCTCTTGATATTTCTAGATTGATTCAGTTCTATGTAAACTATTTCTCCACAAAGAGTTTCGATGAACGCTCTTAGATTGGAATCATAGTATACTCACGAGCCATTGCTAGATCCTCTGTGATCTCAGATTATATTATTGAACCTCTGTAGTTCAGTCGATGACGACAACGCGTGCGCTTTAGACTGTATGATATTACGGAAGGTCTGCAGTCTCAGCCCATTGTGCCCGTAAGCACCGATGGGGCCAGCATCACTAGACGCATGGCCGGGTTCCTCTGTAGAACCTCTAGGATGATCTGGTATTGATGTCCATAGGGGAAGTGGACTGAACAGAGAGCAGAAATTGTTATCTCCGACACTCTGTATGTTTGGAGTCAGTATTCATTATTATTTCCTCCCGATGCTTTGTACGTTTGGGATCTGAGTTAATGTTTATTTATTCTCGATCGTTGATGGTCTTTGATGATGATTATAGTCCAGGTAAGTGAACTCCGTATTTGCTCAACCTGATCTTTCTAAACGTGTCTTTATACCATATTATCAGCATTTCCTTTATTATTATTATGTTGTGAGTTTTTCTTGGCTCCTACTGGGTATTTCTTTCGAAATACTCATGCATCTCTCGATGCAGGACTCAAAGTGGAAAGGAACTAACAAGGTACGTGCAAAGGAGCTCGATGGTGGAAAGTTGATAGCAGTGGATTTATTTATCGTTTTAATTTCTTGTTCATGGAGAACTTATCAGCCTGTGTGCTGAATTTATTTTGATGGTTTAATTAATTGTTGACTGGATTATTGTAATAGTATAGTTTGTTTATTTTTATTTAAGATTTTTGTATAACGGATATTGGTTAAGCATTCTGGAATGAGAAGACGATGTGATCGAGTATTCGGTCGCGGCCCGGGTTTCAGCCTCATGACCTTAACCGAGTTAGTGCTTCCGCGCTTTATTTGAGGTCTTGAAATTTGGGGCGTGACACGAAAACCCGGTCGTCCACGAAGAATAATGAATGCGATGGACAGTGTAGCCATGACAAAAGATGGTCGATCACAATACCATTGTAGGAATTATAACAAAGTTGGACATAGCATACTAACTTGTGAGAATTGCATTCCTATGAGAGTTTGCTAGTGGCATGTCAGACGATATGTGAGAACAGTGCACATGTTCTTGTGAGTTTACCATTGCTTCAGTCAACTATGAAAGAGATTCCGGGACCATAGGGTTCTCATGTTTTTGAGGCTTCTCAACCTATATCAGATTCATCCAATGTTGTTACATCATCGGCCGACATGACTTTTTTGACTCCACCACCAGTAGCTCTAGATGCCACACTCATTCCAGTTGAGACGCCCCCTTATTTGAAAGTATATACTAGGCAACAACGTGAACTTCATGTTGTTTTACATCAGACACCTTCGTCTTCAGTTGCATGTTTAGATCCTCTACTTGATGTCGAGCCTGACCAGTTTGAGCACAAGGACGAGGATGGGATATGAGTAGGGGGAGGAGAGTTGACTGCACATTTGTATTATCTTATGTATATATATTTTGTTTAAACTTGGAAGAGACGCCTTAATTTATTTGTGTTATTATTTCACTTGGAAGAGTTTACTGAGCAAATAGATGGTTTAAACTTGTGTATTATTCATAATCTATTTTTCGTTTACATTGATTCTATTATGTTATCAAATTTTTAAAAAATCTGCAAGTTACATCGTTGTCTTTGAAGTACAAAAGATGAAAGCGCCACTTTAAACGATGCCATTTCAAACAACATCTTCAACCTATTCGCTTTTTGGATGAGTTTTTTGCATGAAGGTATGTTAAAACGTCATTCCGGATGACGCCTTTCCAAAATAGCTAATGAGGAAAGGCATGGAAAGGCGTCATTTCAGGTGGTGCCTTTCCAAAAGAGCTACAAAATGTAAGGCGTCATTTGAAATGACTCCTTTCCTCACTTCAAGAGGAAAATGTCGGTTCCAATGATGCCTTTCCAAAAAGCTTACAAAATGTAAGGTGTCAGTTGAAACGCCTTCTTTCATTAAAAGGGGAAGGTGTCAGTTCCAGCGACGTCTTTCTGGTCAGGGTGAAAGCGCCACGCTGGTGCCTGCATGGCATATCATATAACCGAATAGGGAAATAACTTTTCCTCTTTCCCGATCGATAATTTTTATTTTAATATATATTATTTGGTAAATTTCCAATTAAAGTATCAATAACCAGTGTGTGAGAAGTGGTATTGGTGTGAACGAACTGGTCAATTCTGAAGTGCCTGAAACCGGTGGACGATGGGTGCTCAACCCAAGGAGACTATGGTCACCCGACAGGAGGTTAACCCAATGAGAGGTTTCCTCAGAAACAGCCCTTACAAGGCTAGATTTGTGAAGTTGTGGAGGCATAGCAAAGGCCAAGATGAGCATGTGTGGCCCTCTAATGGTAGAATGGTTTGCTTACATTACTTTGTTATGTATGTGGTTCATCTTATTGGATTTTAGTTGGATTAGAGTGCATATCGCACTTAACTCTTATTATGATGCTTTGCTAATTTACAATATGCTAAGTACTATTCTTGTAAAATCCCAAATTATTAACTATGGATTTCGATGGTTATTTGGTATGAGACTCACTTATTGGACTTAGAAGAATGGATATTTACAGTTTATTGGGCCTTACTGGCGAAATAATTACATGGGCAAAGAGTTGAAGCAAATTGAGAATGCCCTTAGTACACAAAGAGAATTATAACTTTTTTCATATCTCCTAATATACTTAAATTTGTATTGGATTATATTTTTTAAAGGTCTCGAAAATCTGGTCGTAACGGTACCAAGTTTGTGCAATTCCGAGTTTGAGATCAAACGTTATGGCAATTACAAGATTTTTCAGTGGTAGTGGGATTTTTATAATTTGAACCACCTGCGGTTGGGGTTTCCTTTGAAAACTATAAAAGGGGTCATTCTAAGGTTTTGTGCATGAAAATTAGATTTTTTTAGAGGCTTTTGATAGCAAAAACAAAATTGTGGATAGGGTGTGACGAATCAACGAAGAAAACTGGTATACACTTTAACTCATTAGAATTAAGGTAGGATTTGCTCAACCTAAAGTGAATCTAGTGTAACACCCGTAAAAATCGGTATGTTTACTAAAACTCTATGTAGGAAGAATTTCGTGGCCTAATGTGAGTATTGATCATATGGTGTGAATTGGAAATTCCGTAGGAAAATCGCATGAAAAAAAAATGGTACGCGATCGATCGTCAGACCATACACGATCGATTGGGCTAGTTTCATAAATGAAGAGTAAAACAGACGCGATCGATCACCTGATAGATCGATCGATCGCAAATACTGTAAAAAATGTATACGTGAGCAGACGATCGATCACCTTGGGAGCAACCGATCGTAAATACTATGATTTCGCGATTTGAGCAGAACGATCGATCGGCTTAAGCCGCGATCGATCGCACGGGCAGAAACTGAATCCGGAAAATGTTATTTTTGAAAAACCTAATCAAAGAAGATATCTAATCCTAACTAATCAAGGAAGATTAGGTTTATGACGTCCCTTCTAACTATGGAGAGCTCGTAATTGGAGGGTTGAGAGATTGAATTGGGAAGGAATCCTAAAGGGAAGATATCCTAGTTGGAATACACATGTGGGTTATATAAACACAAGAAAGGGGGCTCACCAGTATTTTCTCACACTAAAAAGCTTGTGGATGCCCCATCCTTGTTTCTCTCTCCTTCTCTCTTGTTCCAACAACCCTTTCACCCTTTTTCTTCATTCAAACCTTGTCATATTCAAAGGAGTGTGTCTCGTTGCATAGAGAAGAAGAGGAGCTACGCTCGGACGTACAATTTTCGTACTACAAAAGGGGGTAGGATGGTTTTCCCACTAAATTGATTCTAAACTCTTTTTAATCTATTCTATGACAAATTATTTAATCCTATCTCAGTAATAGAGATTGTGAGAATTATTGATTTGTTGAAAGATTCCATATTGATTATGATTATGAGTATAATTATTGATATTCTTTGAGTGACATATCTTATAATGCTTGCATGATAGTTTTAGATGGGAACAACATACATCTCTTGATCGTTTGGATGTCAGAAAGTTCTATTTTGATTATGTAAAAGTTCTGGTTTAGTTGTACAATATGACTATAGGTGGTGATTCTTGTGTTAAGGTCTTCATTATACAAAAAGGATTATCTTAAATTGGTTTATGTACTGAAAGGTGTATAAAAACATGTGATAACTAAATTCCAGAACATGTAAGGATCTATAATAATCCAAGGAGGGGAGTACTTAAGGTTAATAAGATTCTATTATCATAATTAAGGGTTAATAACATGTAATTAGTATGTATGATTAAGACTTAAGGGTCTCGGCCAAGACTGTTTCCTGTGCAGACAACCTGAAGTATAAAAATCATAACTAATTACAAACAAATCAGAAAAATAAACCGTCAGTGGGGTTTGAAACTAGACTCATAGGGCTATCTACTGTGAAAATTTGAGACTTATATTCATACTGTGTCGATTGTGGTACAGTCAGAAGTGGGCTATTATCAACAAAATAGTTTACTGTAATTAAGGTTTAAGTCACTAGTGCATACTAATACTTAATGATGCAATTTAATCTGATTAATGTATCACTAATATATGTTGTAAGACACGATATGGACTACTACTATAAGACTAGTTGGTCTAAAAGATTAATATTATGGATAAGTCAATATAACCTAGAGTCTTATTGTACTAAAAATCTAATTACAACTTAGTGTCGGTTTGAGTTCCAGTTGGAGATCAAACCATTTCAATCATTCTTTCATCTTGAATTCAGTCTCATAAATAGTAGAACCTAAATTTTAGAGATGTTCCTACCTAAGGCTGGGCATGGAACATGTTGTTTGAATTATGAGTGAGATCTATTATTACTCTTTTGGCGAGTTATTTGTTGATCAAGACGTTGGAATCTCAGCTGTGTTCTTGCGAGGAATTCTATTCTATTGAGATATTGATGATTTAATTGTACTCCGGAGAGTGAGTCTATTTCGATAAAAGATACTTAAAATCTCAGAATGTTGCGACCTCTGATTCTTTGTGATATTGCTCAGTATAATTATTTTTCCACTAAGAGATTTTACTAGGATCTCTCCGAGGTAGAATCATAGTATGCTCAGAGAGCCATTGCTAGATCTTGCGAGATCTCCGATATTTAGGGAACCTTGCGAGGCTCCCGCCCAAAGAGAGGCAATATACATATGTTTAGACTGTGGACATTATGGAAGGTTATCAGTCTCCTCCCATCGTGTCCGTAAGCACTGGTGTGGCCATCATCCTAGACGCATGGCTGGGTTATGAAGGGAGAACCTCTAGGGTGGTTCTGGTATTATTTAGCCACTCGAGAGTGGTAAGTTTAGCGAGCAGAAATTGTAATTCCTTGCACTATAGATGTCTGGAACCATAGTAAAATTATTATTCTCTCCTTACACATATGATGGTTCAGAGTCTTATTGATGTTTTTCCTATACTTGAGAGTTGAGATTATTGTTGACTGACCTTTCTGTTCAGGTGAAATAAACCCTGTGATCAATCCTTCAGATATTATATATTCTTGTTCTTATTGAGTAAACTTTTCTTCACGCTATTTATTGTGTCTCCGGTGAGTTTTTACATCCTACTGAGTATTTCTATGGAATACTCATGTATCATCTGATGTAGACGTGAAAGAGCATTGATTCAGAACGATTGCAGGACAGGAAGGTGACGCAGAAGCTCGAAGATGATAAGAGAATTTTCAATTACTTGCTTAGTTTGATAAACTTGATTATATTGATGGTCGTTGTGTGCCATAGATTTGATGATTTCTTTTGATTGCCAATTTATGTTTTGGCTGTAATAAAAGCTAAGTAGGAGTCATATGATACATTTACAATGTTTTATTTTAAGATTGGATGATGAGTTCCCACGTTCATGAGAGTTCCTGGTAATGTTGATTGCACATCCTTTTGAGATGATGTAATTGGCCGATTGGATCGACTATCCGAGTCACGTCCCAGAGTTCCTACCTCACCAAAGATGGTATTTACGAAGACTTCCGCACTCCAATCAAGGTCAGAAATTTTGGGGGGTGACATCTAGTAATTGAGCATGAAAGCTTTCTGTTTGAGATGAAGTATGATTGTTGAATGCATCTCTAGAAGTTCATGCATGCATAAGATATTGAGTAGCATGATATAATAATTTTTATGCTATATTTTAATGAATTGGTCCATAGAAGGATATGTATGTCAGTTATGATGATCAATTGAGCAAAACCATGTTGTGTATGTGGTAGGACGAGATAAGTGTTGTTTGAATGAAAGATATGAACTTGATCATAGTTGTGATCGTTGGATGCATGTTTTTCGTGTGATGTCCAGGGTATAAAAGGATTTTAACCCTAATTGAACCATTCTTTGCACGTCCCATGATCAGGAGGAGGCAAGGATGCTAGGATTTGAGGCTAGGAAAAGGAGAAGATGATCACAACTTCAGACTATTAGAATACAAATAGGAAAGCCAATGATCATATAGAGATCCATATTTCTTTATGATCAAATAATGAGATTCACATTAGTTTTGTTGTGTTGTGTTTTGAATGATGTAATACTTGATTCTTCGAAGATTAATTGAATGATTGAATAATCTGTCATGATTTAATGAGTTGAATGGTTATCTAGCATGTTATAGTTGCATAATATATCTCTAGAAAGACTGATGTATGTTTGGCTCTTGAGGCTACGTGGCTTTACAAAGAATGATCGAATGAATGAGTTGTATGATGAAAAATATGATTTTTCATATGTTGATAGCATGATGTGATGTTAATGTGTTTATGATGAGAAAACATGATGGTTTGAATGTAGAATCATACTGCAATGGAATGAATAATGAGTAATAGATAATGCCATGTTAAAGTGATGATCTTTGCATGAAAAGAATGAAATTTTAATAGATTGGAAAACGACAGATTTGCATATGTTGGGGGCACCGACACATCTCACCGTCACCAAAATGTGTCGATGGCCCAAAACAGTAGCAGAGACGTGGTTGATATGTATTTGTTTTCTATAGGCATAGTAGGGCCATAATACTCATGAATTTTTAGTATAGCATAAAAAGGAATAGAATTTCTATTATGTGAACCATCGACACAGTTCACCAACACAAAAAGGTGTCGATGACTAGTTGTCATAGGTAAAACAACAGAACAAACGTAGGTATTACAGAACAACGATTTGATCTAGGGTTGTAACACATTGTGACTGATGTGGCACTGTAATTAGGGATTTATTTTGAAACCATAAGAGATAGGACAATTAACTAATGTGTTAGGCATGGATAATATGTCATAGATCTCCACTCTAGAGGAAACAGTGAGATGAGAAGGATTCTGGTTCTAAATAGAGAAAAATTGAAAAGTATCCACGATGCTAGAAAATAAAAATGAGAAGAAAGGTCTAAACCATGATTTGCCAACATGGGGGCCAAAGAATCCACAAGAGATTATGAATGCATGCAGGTTTGTGACGAAGTTCATGGTGCCCACACACCCAAACCGTGAGGAACCATGAATTCCTTTTGGGACTTGTCTGTTGGACGTGGCAATGAGAGTAAAAAAGAAGAAAGTAAGTGCTAAAGGAAATTCCAAAAGTGAGTGATCCTAAGCATTAAACCTTGATAGTAGATCGAGGTTAAGTGATAGAATAACTCTATTAATAAAATATTTTAGAGGGAATGCAGAAAGTGCATAAATTATTATGAATGAGTTTATTCTTGTTGTAGCTTACTATTGTATGATTGACATGATGTTGCATGTATGTCTTAGACTTTCCTACTGAGTAGTCCATACTTAGCTTTACTTCATCCACATGAGTAGAAGAATAAGCTAGGAGGAACTGGGACAAAGGCGATAGCACAAGAAGCTCGTTGCAGTACAAGTCTTTATTTTTAGAATTATTTATGTTCAAAATTGATAGGCACCTATGTGTGTCAGAAACCATTTGTTGTAATAAGTTATTAGTTGATTATGGAACATGACTCGCATCGACCCGGGGTCATGTTTTAATCGATGATTTAAATTGAATAAGTAGTATTGATTTTAAATATGAATTATGTTCTAATAGCCGAATGGTAATGCTCTGATTATATGTTTTGCCAAACGATTTTGAATGTTTGATGGGCTTGAACTTCAGCTATGAATTTTGAATTTGAATGTGTTTTTAAGTCTTTTGTGCAGATGTTTTACTTTGATGATTTACACGCAAATGTGTTTAAAAATTAGGGTGTTACAATCTCTAAGGCTGTGAAGACCAAATCCACCTTCACCAGTAGGTCTGCATAGGTTGAATACTTGATCCAATGCTTTATGCTGCCATACTCGGAATCACCAAAGAGTTTTTCCATTTTATTTATAATAGATAACGGATGGTCAAGGGCAGAGAAGATATGAATGAGAATACTAGATAAAACACTTTGTATATGAGTGATTCTCTCAGCCATGCTCAGCAATTTACCCTTCCAACCTGAAACTTTTTTCTTTATAGTCGAGAGTAAAAAGATTAGGGTGCATTTGGATACTGAAAATAAGAAAATTTTCAGGCTGAAAGGGGGTGAAAATGTTGAAATTTGTTTGGATATTGATTGAGGTGATAGGAGATAATAACGGAGAAAGGTGAAAATTTTCACCTATCAGGGTCGAGTGCGTTTGGAAACTAAAAGGGGTAATTTTTACTCCTGACGGTGATAAATGATAAAAAAAATAGCAAATCACCCCTGAAAAGGGTGAAAATGCTCGATGAGACTCAGGCTGATGAGAAAAAAAGTCAGGAATCAGGATGACGAGAAAAAGCTGAAAATATGATTAATTGCAGGTTCCCAAATGGGTTTTCACCAATCAGAAAAAATCACCTTGATTATTTTCAGGTTGACATTTTTTTTTTCACATTTGAATATCAGTATCCAAATGCAGCCTAGATCTGAGGCAACTACTATAGAGAGGGACTCCAAGATTTGTCAACAGCAATATCTGTCTAGAATAACGTAAATAAGCATCATTGATGGCAGCTCAAGAAGGAGAGATCTTACCAACTACAAAACAACTTTTACTTTTGTTAAGAAGCTACCCAGAGACCTTTTCATAATCACTAACCACCTTGAAAAAAAATTTGATAGAAGAAACCCTTCCATTACAAAACAAGATTGTGCCATCCGCATATAAAATGTGGGAAACACACCTCACTTTAGGAATATGAAAACCAACATTAGGTTCATACCGAATTAATCCTGACAAAGCTCTACTAAGGACTTCTTCAACAATGATGAATAGAGAAGGTGCAAGTGGGTCTCCTTGTCAGACTCCTCTCAATGATTTAAAATAACCAACAGGGGTGCAATTAAGCAAAATAGAAAACAAACAATTGGATATCTACTTACCAACCAAATTTATGAACCTGTGAGAAAAGCGAAAACGTTCCATAATATCATACAAGAAGCTCCATTCCAATCTATCATAGGCTTTAGCCATATCCAATTTTATAAGAACATTGCCACCCCTGCATTTGGAATTTATAATCTGCAAAATTTCCTGAGATAGAAGAACACTATCCAAAATAGTCTGCCCCATAACAAAAGCATTTTGCTCCTTTGAAATGATCTTAGGGAGAACCATAGCAAGACGGGAATTAATCAACTTAGAAATGACTTTCATATTGAAATGACAAAGACTAATAGGTGTGAAGTCTGCAACATTATTAACACTATCAGATTTAGGGATAAGAGCTATAAAAGCAGAGGAATAAGCCCTTGGCAAGCAAGTACCTGAGAAGAAGGCTTTCACAGAAGCAATGACATCCACATGAATAATATCAAAACATGATTTATAAAAGGACCCACCAAAACCATCCGGACAAGGAGCACTATCACAGTCCATAGAGAAAACTATGAGTAAATTTCCTCATCTGGAATTTTAAACAAGTTCTCATTATGATCCCTTGTGAGGATGGTAGGAATATGATCTAATATTGAGGAAGAACTGATATTCTCTGAGGCAGAGGCACTACAAAAATGATCAACAGATGCACGAGCAATAGCATCTTGATCATGAATCATAATACCATCTTTATTCTTAACTTTTTGAATTGTCGACTTAACCCACCTGGCTTTAAGCATAGCATATGTAAAGTTTCTATCACCTGCTTGCAGCCACTTAATACGAAATTTTTGTTTCCAAAAACTTCTTGCTGGTAAAGGGTTCTATTCAGCTGAAAAGTTGCCTTGGCCAGCATTTTAAAATTTGAAGGTGAAGGATCTATATCAAAATTAACTTGAGTTTCAAGAACTTCATCCTCAGCCTTATCAACGGACTGATGAGTGTCTCCAAAAGATTCCCTATTCCAAACTTTCAAAGAAGTTTTTAGTATCTTCTGTTTTGTGAAAAAAGTCTATAATGGGTCAACTGTCATGGAAATAACAAAATAGATGTTACAATAGAATATTGTAGAACATGTAAAGACATATTAAGGTGAATGTGAGAGTTAATCATCCATGGTTCAAGACATGAACCTTAAATTAAAAATGCATAAGTATGACTTTCTCTCTGAGTATTAATATAGAATGTGAAGAATGAAACCACGATTGCTACTAGAGCAATATATGAAGAAAACTCAGACCATGATGACGGCGAAATTCATGGTTCCCGTTTTTCAAACCGGAGGGGACCATGAATTCCCTTCGGAACAACATGTCAAAGCGTGGATGAAAATGTGTCGAATGCAAGATATAGAAATAGTAATCTTGCTTCCACAAGAGAGTTGGACCTATATAGAATACCTTGAGTAGAATTAGAAGTATAGGGTAGAACACCTTTAAAATATGAAGTATGTGAGTAAGAGGTAGTGAAAGAGTTTCAAGAACCTCGTGAAGTAATAGAACACCGATAGTTCCTAAGAAGGATCTAGGTGCCACTTAATTGTATTTGGTGTTATGGTTGTTCTAAGAATTGAATGCATTAAATAGTAATGTGGCGTTATTAATAATAGTATCACTTGCAGTGAACTATTGTATTACTTTGGCTAATTCTACTCGGTATGAAAATACTTAACCAAACTATTTTGAATAGTTTGCAAGTAACTTGGGAATTGGAGTTGTGAGAAGCGAGAATGTTTGATAGATTTGTAGAATATAATTTAGTTTTGATTATTTAATGTAAGCTCGTGAGAGCCTTTGTAACTTTATTTATTATGATTCTAGTTGAGACACTGTGGATGTGTACATGAACCAGATCTGAGCTGACTATTTTGTTTGTCCGAATTTACAATATATTATGAACTCTAATGTATTTTGAAATGATTGAAAAATGGAGTTGAATATTGAGCACTTGAAGGAGGAGACAAGACTTCTGAGGGAGGTGATATATAGACCGGCTAAATATGGAGTGTCATCCGCCGAGCCTACTGGAGACTAGGTTATGTGGGTTATGTAGGTGTTTTGTGGATATTGTGAATATCTAGGGTTGCCAATGTTGAGGTTACGGTGCAATTAAGACTTGTTCCATCACTATAATCATTTATATAATCTTTATCCACAACCTTTTCAATAACAAAGAGAATAACTTCTTCCATAACCTTTCCATTAATCATTATCTGGCGGTTAACCGCAATTAACCTTACCTCTTCATCTCATATTTTTAGTTTTTTTTTTCAATTCCTGTTATCAATCATTTTTATTTTTTCTATACCATAATCTAATTTTACCTTGCAAAAGAAAATTGTCCAACAATGTTTCATTGAGAGTTGTCAAAGTCCTATACATAATTATGGAGAGAATAGGGTTTGCATAGTCCTTCATTACATACATATACTCCCTAGTATATTTTAAAAGACATGAAATACTATGTTTCAAAAGAGGACATAAACCGTCCATTTCCTTCTTGGAAAGTGCTTCTTCTCCGACTTATTTATCACGGCCAATCTCACGGGCCTCTCTTAGAAATGTTCTGGGCCCCAGCTGGCCCCCGTGGCGCCCACAACATTTCCATGAGAGGCCGGCGAAGGTGACCATGATAAATAAGCGGGAGGAACGGTGTTTTTATTCTGAAAATACATTGGGAACTGGTGGAGGACAGAAAGTACTTCTGCTTCTGCTACCCACTTATGGCACGAACTCGCCAGGAAAAGTTGGCTTGCCAAAGAGGTTATTTTTCAATTCTAGAGAACAATTAAAATATACCAAACAAGTTAAAATACTTGATGGAGCAAATTTGAAAACTAAGATGAAAAGTCATGATGATTTCTGTTGTGGGGACAAAGCCATCTTAGACACAAAAACACTCCCAAACAGGGTGTTAATAGACTAATAGAAAATTGCCTCACCAATTTCATTATGTATGCATACTCCGATCCCTGCTGCATTCGGATTTGAAAACAATGCCCCATTTACATTACTTTAACATGTTCTTGGTCGGGAGGCTGTCATTTAGATTGCTCCACCACTTCTTAAATTGGTTTGTGTCAGTCAACCTAAAACATTTAAAAATCTGCTCAGCATACCTGTGATGTACATTCCACAAGAGAAACTCCCACTCTTGCTAAAGGAGCATGAGGCCAATCTTTTAGGTCGTTGGATTCTAATATGGGGGAGGGTATCAAATTGGTGGGTAAGTGAGTTCTTTATAGCTGTTTGTAGCTATCAGATCAAGATCCAACTGTTAAGACTTCAACTGGCCTCATATAAGCCAAATGAAAGCGATCTCATTTAAATTTTTTCCATATATATATATACATACTATCAATAACACTAATATATTAACAAAACTTGAATCTAGTGCATGATGTGGAAGGATGTTGTCAAGTTTATCATATTGCCACCATTTTCTGGTTAGAAGAACCATTGGGACATTTGGTCGAACACTTAGCAGACGTTGATATACCCATCCATGCTTCACAAAATAATGTGACCATAGATGTCCAAGATTGTATGTCCTTATTGGCAAACTCGTCGAACAATATATGGACCTCATCACCATTGCCATTTTGAGCATATACGCTGATCATAGAGTTCCAAAATACTCCATCCGTTCCAAAATACTGTATACATTTGAGAAGATTCTCATTTTTAGTGGACCATAAAGCCCACAAGGAAGTCACGTGACTCCTTCTCCCTGATATCCCGTCCAACTCGTATACTCGTTTACAAACCAAGTTCAAGTCAATCCTTCTAAGTCTCCTCCAATTTTGAAAAGAGGAAGTCACCTGATTTGGCAAAATGTACACAATATTTTGGAACAGTGAATATTTCTAAATGTACATAATATTTTGGAACGGAGAGAGTAGTACAAAGTCGTTCGGACCATTTCATCGAACACGGCTGACGCGAGAAAGTTGGCAGGCGAGTTGGGTCTCTAAGCTATTTGGAGGCAGTGGTGGAGCAGACCTGGACAATGGTGATGACAGGTGGCCGCCGGCAGGAGGAAAGTAAAGAGGGGTTGACAGTGGAGGCTGTTGTCTGCCGGAGAGGAGACTCCTCTGTCCATGAGAGAGAGAGAGAGAGCCATGGGATATGCAGATGTAACATGAACATAAATACAGAATATATGAACAATAATTAACCAGATGAACAATCTATTTGTCTTGAGATCATCTAGCTATAACATGAACTCAAGGCATTTAACATGAATTTGGGTAAAGATCATCATCTCCCATAAATCCTACTTCAACATGACAAGATCTCATGGACAGGAACTGACATCTCTTTGGCATTGCAGAAGATAGTACGAAATCATTGTGCGCTAAAGCAATGACATCTCCCTAACTCGATTAATCCAATAACATGCATTTAATTCCACAAATCAACAACTAACACATGAATTATACACTTCCAGAACCTCACATGCATGGTAATGCAGGCCCGTTGCAAGAATAGACCATAAGAGTGACATTCAATGTTTTCCTACCTCGAAACAGAAGCTGACACTTGCAAATATTCAAGCTTTGGCTATCAAAACTACAAGACCTTAATCCAAAGCACCTACAGACGTTTCTACCAGTCCCAAGGTTGTGTATAACAGTTTTGGTTAGTGATATAATGGTTACAAAATTTACCGGCCGAGAAACGAAAAAAGCACAAAATGTCAACGGTTGTGTCGACAGTTGGTCGGAAATCAATTTAAACTAACAAATTAAATACCTTGGAATTTAGGTTATCATATGTGTCCATGTGTGATCTTCAGCAACCATTGAATAGAAACATTTCAAATTGAGTCCAATACGCTAATTCCTTCCCGTCATTTGGTTTATAAGAAAACGGATGAGTGCAAATTACATGCCTGGCCCCGTTATTCACACGATCGCACTCTCAAACACTAAATATTAGAATCTCACTTATAAAATCACACTATTCTCAAATACTAAATTTTTCAAATACAAATCTCATCTACTTGTGATTTAAAAGGATGTGATATTATGAATCGTACATTTAAATCCAAATCAAAGTTGTCAAACGCACCCTAATGGATATTGGCTACATAATATAACTCTATCTATTCCATGTTAAGAGTCCCAAATGGTTCTTCAATATGAACTGATTTTCCTTCATTTTAGAAACCAAACACTCCCTTCATCTAGAATATTACTAACTGATGTTTAGTTCATTGATAAAACAAATATTAAAAATAATTCTGGACGAAGGGAGCAGTACTATATACTCTTGTGAGATGGAGAGAGTATTAATACTGTCTTCTCTCTTCTTCTTTTCCTCAATAAAAAACTTAGTTGAAAAAAAGTGTGTCAAGACTTCACGCTTTTTGCTACTAAATCTCTCAAGGCTTGTTCTCCATTGACAAAAACACACCAGTCACAAAACATTCTTGTTCATAACATTCCTATGTGAGGCCCACTTTCCTTTTCCACCACTTATCTTAATCCAACCAAAACCCGACACCTCAAGGTTCAAAGGTTTTGAATTTTGATAACAATTTATTAGTTTTCAATTTATGCGAGGTTTATGGTGCCATGTGGATCAAACACCAAATCACCCAATATAATAAGAAAGATGAGTAGTTCACCACTCCAGGTTTTAGCGAGTCCACCCCATTACACGAGTCGGTGGATATCCACCGACCATGACACGGGGAACATCCACCGATCATGTGTAAGCGGGGGGTGGGTTGGCTAGACCGAGGGCAGGTGAACTACTCATCCTAATAACAGTTTACTATACTTCTCCAGTTACTCATGTTAATGCCCCGAATGTCATATTAATCATCTTTCCTCCTCAACAAAACCTAATCAAAGATGGAAACCCGACATCAGTGCTAGAACCCAATTAAGGAGATGCTCATACTTTCTTTTTTTTTGGTAACTACGAGATGCTCATTCAGATTAGTAAGGGTTCAAGTCATGCCCAAAATCAGAACCCGAATCTTGTCATACCTTATTTTTGGTAAGTAGGAGATGCTCATTCCTATTGCATTCCGGGTTCAAGTCATGCACCAAAAAGGTCATGTCTCTAATTGGACCTTTCCTAAGTGTAAAAGTCGTCTATTCAGGAAAGATGTCTCACCTAGTCTACGATGACGTGTCATACCACACTTTCCTATTTCTTATCAGACAAACATGCCACAAGGCTCTATAAATACCATGCACGACAGATTCAAATTTCCTATCTTTTTTAGTTTTTGAGGTTGAAAGTTAGTAGATTTAAACTTCCATACTCTGCAAAGTAAGTATTGTGCTTACACTACGTGCATGGCAATGAGAGCTAGCACGGCTATGAAGAAGAAGAGGTCGAGGAGGAGCCTGCACAAGGGCGTGACAAACCTGCAGAAGAAGCTTGACGAGCTCAGCGGCTTATGTGGGATTGATGCCTTTCTTATTTACAATTATTCGCCCTCGGATAAGTTACAGTCATGGCCTGCAGATCCGAACACCCTGCCGGACCTCCTTGACAGGTTTGGATCGACGTTGGCGAGGGTGGACAGGACTGAGAAGGCAAGGCTGGCATCGGCAGGCGAAGAGAAGGGTGTTGAGGAGGAGATGGTGGCGATGGAAGACTCAGACGAAGGAAGCTGTTCTGTCGACGACGATGATCGGAAAATCCAAGGTATGGAACATGAGGAGTTGATGGTAACTTTGCACAAGCTTAACAGGCTGCAGAAATCTTTCGAGGAGGAGGTTTATGCGAGGAGCGAATGGAATTATGTGGAAGAAGATCAAGAACAAGAAGATGAAGGAAGAGAAGAAGAACGAGAAAGGTGGCTTGATCTGACGCTTAGCCGGCCTGCGATGGATTACTACTACGGAGGTGACGTAGGAGAATTAGTTAACACAAGTTTACGTTTGGCCTAAGCATAGTTTTGTTCTAATTAGATCGAATTACCATACTCCCTCGAACTAGTCACTTTTAATAGACAAATTTTTTTTAGGAGGTAGTAGTTATGATTATTTTTTATTTATTTATTATTGACAGTGTACAATAAAATTGTACATGTCTTAATGAAAAGGTGATTCAATTAAATTATTATTGTAGAACATGTTTTGGTTTCAACATAGCATAGTCTCGTGTGGGCTTTCTACGTAAAAAAACAAGAAGAAGGGGCTCCCACCAGCCCCCTCATTTAGAGCCCGCCATGCAACCGAAATCGCGTGGCTGAAAAGCCCTTGTTGCTCTATATATATAACTGGAAGTCAGCAATGGGGAACCCAAAAAATCTGGCCATGCTCTATAGTACATAGATATTACCTTCATCTAGCACCAAGATATAAACTCTCTAAACCTAAGGAAAAGGACAATAATTTTTGAATATTTTTTCTCATTTCAAAAAGCAAAAAGAAAATCCAAGATGCCACCAAGGATCGAAATTCTCACAAAAATAGTCTGCAATCCATTATTACTACATGAAACAAGCCATAGTACTCTTTGTAATCCAATTGTAGGTTTCACCAAGTAGTGAAAGTTGTGTATGCATGCAAAGGTTATGGGCCAAGTATTTGATTGTACTTGAAATTCCGACTCCATGAGCTCAGGAAAAAATTAAACAAATAAAAAAAGGTCTGACTTTATGGGCTCAATGGGATGGACAAATTGGGGCAAGATAGTCATACCTTTTTTTTTATAATTTTTCCATCTTACTTGGCCAATGAGCCTAGAATACCATATTAACTGGTTTTTCAGGGCTCATGCCATATAACCAGGTTTTAGGAGCAAGTCTTCCCATTTTACCCTCCTACCCAATACTTCATGGTTCACTCGCCCTGAGCCATGCCCCATTTCACTCAAGCTTCCTCCGCAGTAATCATACGATGAGGAAGTTCTCCATCGGAGACAGAGACTTACCGGTGGAGAGACGGTACTCTGCGGCAAACAACCATTTTCGGTAGCTTTCTTGAGTCATACGACCTCTTCTACCCACGAATAAGCAGAAAAAGCTAGTCAATGCAGCCTAAAGAATCACTTTCACAACCTCCTCATTCTATTATGAAGAAAGTTGAAATTTTTCTTCGAGAAGTACTTGTGGCTGAGTGGCGAATTATTATTTGCAAATTCATCATCTCTGCAAGATGTCTCAAGGAATTTAAGGCATCCTCATAGGAAGAAAGATGAGAAAAAATACCATTCTAAAAAAATATCATTATCATCTTTATTTTCTGAGCCGTCGTGCTACTTCTGCAATAGAATGAGGAGGTTGTGAAAGTGCTTCTTCAGGCCGCTTTAGTGAGCTTTTTTTGCCTGCTCGCAGGTAGAAGAGGTCGTTTGACCAGATAAAGCTGCTGAAAATATTTGTGCCTGTCACACAGCGCCATCTCAAAGCCACTGCCTCTTATAGAGAACTTCAACATAGTATGATCAATGCGGGAAAGCTTGTGTGAAATGAACCGCGGCTTAAGGCGTGCAAAACATGAAGTATTAGGCGAGAGGGCAAAATGAAAGACCAAGCCACGAAACTAGGTTATATGGCATTAGCCCGAAAAAATAAAGGTAATATAGCATTCCGGGCACATTGGCCAAGAGATATGGAAAAGTCTCTATAAAGATAGAGTCATATGAAGATATGCTTATACTTTGTGTAGGGTACAAATTGAATCCAACGTGCTACTAAAAATTAATTTGGAGTTATTGTGATGCGCCAAATTGTCGCTTCTTTATTTATGAAAGAATCAACAAACTACTTACAGAACCCCCTAGCAAGTGTGCTTAGATACAACCAACTACTTGTTGAGACTTCATCCATGACCGAGCTTCCCTTACGAAGAACTCAAGCTGCCCAACATGGGGCTCATTCATAAGCCAAGGAGTTGTATTTTAGCTTCACAAATAATGATCCAACGATCGCACCCTTTCATGAACTTGACTCACTTTCCCGAAAGTTCGTGGCTGGTGCTTTATGAATATTCAACGGGGGAAGTTCAGGGTGATACTTTTTAACTCCCAAAATTTCTCAATAACACCCACTTTCACAAGTAGGGTTGAAAAAATATCATCTTTTTAGCATGCTACATTTTGACAGCAAATGTTGACCGATAAAAATCTCGCTCTTTGACACATTCTATTGACAATAAATGATAATTAATGTTAACTATTTCATTGTGTTCAATCAGGTGGTAGGGATCCACTTTTGTATATTTGAGGGTAGGGTCCGATCATCAGGATCCCAATATCCAGCCACATATTTCTACAACAAGATCGTGAATATAAATAATGTAAGTGTAGTATTATTCAATAAGAGTAAAAAAAATGGGTTCTACGAGCATGTGGTGTTAGTGAGGGGGGTGCTCAAAAGTCTCACCCAAAGTTTATTGCTCCCTTGCCCTGTGAAAAAAACACAGGTCTATCATTAATGGCTGACTTTGCTCTCACGTGATAAAAAACTCGAAAGATGGGCAAAACTCTGTTTTTTTTGTACGGAAAAGTCTAGTCTCATATATGAGTTTAATTTATTTTCATCCGCTAGATTTGATCCAACGGCTACCACCGTACTTGAGCTAACTCACACAAAACCCAACCCTTTTTCACGTCACGTTTTCCCTCCATAATCATCCCCCTTCATTTTGCCCTCCACCTGAGCCTTGTTGGACGCAACCTCAATCTCCGTCCTCCATGCAGCTCACCTTCGCCTCGGCCTCCTTGTCCATGTTGGCTGGACTTCCCATCCAGCCTCATCTACTACGGGTCACCTTCATTTTCGGCCTCCCACCACCTCTGCCGGCGAGCATAGATCTGGTTTCGCAGCCATTGGTCACTTCTCTCATATGAAAGGTACTAGCTTGACACTCCCAACACCACACACACATAGCTTTTGTTTTGGTATTTCTCCGGTTGTTTGTTAAATCGTATACTTGCTCTTACCTCTCGAGTCCTGAGGGCTAGTCACTTTTTTCGGTGGATAACTCCCAGGTTTCTCTGCATCTCTACACTTCACATTGTACTAGTCGGATCCCATCTACTCCTTCAAAACTTCATCTAAAAGGACAATGTCGCCCTTCTTTGGTAAAAGTCCTATCTTGCTATGTGATTCTCACGCCATCTTTAAATCTCTTCCGCCATGTTTTTCCTAATGATAGATAAATGTTCTTTATCAAGCTCAAATTTTTCACACTACTCTCCCCACCAAACTCATTTCAACGAACACATATAATTAAACTTATCCTTCAATATTTGAACATTTTTCTTTTTGCACTAAGTGCGCACAAATTTTCTTCTTCGACAAGAAAATATAATAAAATCTACGATACAAGCAAAAATTACCAGTTCACTTCAGTGGGTAGCTCAGCTAAGTTCAGCTCAGTTTAAGTGACTCCTGTAACAGAGTAGTCAGATAGACCTCCCCATGCATACATAGAATCCCTGTTGCTCCCCGTCGTCCACTTAATGAGCGTCCAGTACCCGTACACTTCCTAATTCATAACTCGTTACCAAACATGCTTTTTAACGCTCCTGTTACTGATCTTAATGCTCTGAATGACATATTAATCTCTCCTTAGCAGAGCCTAATCAAAGATGGAAAACTGAAATCAGAGCCCCAACGTAGTTCAAGAGATGCTCATACTTCGTGTTTGGTAACTAGAGATGTTCATTCATATTCGCTTCCCGGTTCAAGTCATTCCCCAAAAAGGACGTCCCTAATTGGACCTTTCCTAATTGTAAAAGTTGTCTAATCAGGAAAGATGTCTCACCTAGTCCCATGACCATAACAGGAAACTCCCACGTGTCGTCGTGTACATACCTTTCCTATTTCGTATCCGTCAAAACATGCACAAGCCTGTATAAATACCATACACGGCAGATTCAAACTTCCCTACTATTCAAACTACGCATTGTGCTTAGAATACGTGCATGGCAATGGAAGCTGTCACGGCTTTGAAGAATAAGAAGAGGTCGAGGAGGATCCAGCACAAGAGCGTGACAAATCTGCAGAAGAAGCTCGACGAGCTCCGCTTCTTATCATGTGGGATTGAAGCCTTTCGCACCTACAATAATTCTCCGTCGGATCAGCTACAGACGTGGCATGCAGATCCAAACATCATGCCAGTCCTCCTCAACAGGTTTCAATCGATGTTGGCGAGGCTGGGCTCTAAGAGGGCAATGCTGGCAGCGGCAGGCAAAGAGAAGGATGTTGAAGAGTATGACGAGGAGGGAGATAGTGGCAATGGAAGAATTGGACGAAGGAAGCCGTTCTGTCGACAACTATGATCGGAAAATCCAAGATATGGACCATGAGGAGTCGATGATAACTTTGTACAAGCTTAACAGGCTGCAGTAAGCTTTCGAGGAGGCGGCTTATGCGACGAGCGAATGTGATGCAAGGAGAAAAGTAGAACACGTTGTCAATGTATCCGGCTAAGGGTTAAAACGACCTTCATGACGAACACTCTCTTTCTCACAAGAGAAAATTGTGAATTAGAGGGAAATAACTTGAGAAAACTCTTGTCTTCCATTACTTTAGCAAATAATCAAAATACAAAAGACCACTTATAATAATGCCTACAGTGGGCTTTTATAAGTGGAGTAGATTGATACGAAAGAAACTAACAAATTGAGAACCATCTTGTGATCTAAGTGACAAAGTACGGGTACGGCAATAAAACGGCGAGGTAAGCGTACGGAACAAAACGGCAGAAAACAGAATATACGGGAAAATAACGTGAAAAAAACAGAAAAATAATAAAAATAAAAAATTAATATAATAGGTATAAATGTTAAATAATAATATATTGCAAAGTTGCACATTTAAAAAAGGAGTTGCACTTTAAATAAAAAACGTGTTTAAACGCGTTTATCGGGATAAAACACGTTTATTTCGGGAAAAACACGTTTTTCCGTTTTAAACGGGGAGTTTTACGGCTGAGTGGCTGAAACGCGCAAAACGCGTTTTATACGCGTTTTAAACGCGTTTCTGGTCACAGAGCTTGTGATTGGCTATATCATATCTTATTATAATAACCAAATCACCTACTTGATAAAGACAAAAATATATATAATAAACTACTAAAGATAAATGATTGATTTGCAGATTTCATCTTATTCTTAGCTTACATGAATCATGGTTTTGAAAAATATATAATCAAGAAGAATTGTACTTTACCCGACTATGTTAAATTATATTGCAATTGAACTTGAAATTGTAAATTGAAATCGTCTGAGGCACAGTGATTTTACACTGCTGACTTTGAAATAGATATTAGATATTGCCGCCTTTTTCGTGCAAAGGCTTTCTTTGGCAATCTGTCCCAAAGATACAACGGACTGCTGGTCGACGAGCGGTGCACTCCAACAAATCTAACCCCGAACTTAGTGATGGCCTGTTAGCAGTTGTACTCCGTCCACATATGAATGGATCATTTCATCCTAGGAGGAAAGACACCTCGATTTCCTGAAGCATGAGAGAGAGGGAAAATCTTTCTTAAGGAGATAGCGCTATCGGTAAACTCAGATCTCCTCATAGTAGCTGTTCAGATTTCTGATTTCAGGTTCCGGAAGGTTACATGCAAGATTCTGGACTAACACATCCATCCTAAATGAATTGGGAATCCAAGAAAGAATGAGGAGATGCGGTTTGTGAAAGTGTAAGTATGGAGACCATCCTTTAATACTATTCATATTGCAAACCGGTAGATCAAAATGTAGCATATGTCACCGAAATATCTAGGGATAAAAAGTATGATCCATGTATCTTATTTATTAACAATGGTTACAACATGCATTTGTAAAGAAAAAAACTGATTTCAACATGTAGCAAGTGTGACCAAAATAAATAAGGATGAAGAAGCATGGCCAAAACAGATAGGTAGCACATATGAGGCAATCTACCTCTAGTTTAGTGACATGGAATTAAACTGGAACCAGTGTGGCAATCAGGTTACGGGGGATGAAGGGGCATGCCAGTGTGGCATGAGGTCAGGCTCATGAGCAACTGTGTGAGTCTTGACACAACCTGGACCATCAGATTTTGATTCAGCGGTGGGATTTAATACAAGGAGCAGGCAGGTTTGAATCATTACCTGCCCTGCGCACCATTTGATCTCAGTTTGATGGTGCATATCTTATTGGTTTATGTAGACGCGCTTGAGTCCTGGCTCATATACACTTTTTTTCTAAATTATAATTAGCAAGTAAACCTAACTCTCTCAACTCTGTGGTCAATTTTGGCTGGAGATTTGGTGTCTAAACGAGCTGGAAGGATGCACCACAGTAGCACGTTTAGCCGTTTAGGAACTTAGGCATGCAATGTGAGTCAATGTCAAATTTCTAATCAATTTTATTGCTTAGGATGGGTTAGGGGTTAATGAAAATTAGAAATGGAAAACATTTTATATGAAAATAGTTTTTTCAGGGGTAAAAGAAAAGTAGGGCCTGAAAATTTGCTTTTCCGGTGGGCCCGAAAATGGCCCCCCCAAAATGGCCCTAAAAATGGCCCCAAATTTTCAGACCTCAAAGGGTTTCCGGAGTCATGGCATTTCATCTTGGTCTGTTCATGGCCAATGCTCTGTTTCTGCACAAGGCTTGCAGGAATGGCAGCTGTTTGAAGGTTTTCCGGTGAGTTCAATTTTTCGAGGTTTTTATTTTCTGCTGGATTTCATCGCTTTTGAGGTGGGTTTTCCGATTCATGACGTTTTCTGTTTCTGGCAATGTGCTGAAGTGCTATGTTTCCACAGAAAGCCTACAGAAATTAGAGGTGTTCGAAGGTTCTGTCGAATTTCCAGTTTTTTCATTTTTCTGCCGGTTTTCATCGATTTGGAGGTGGGTTTTTGTTCTTGATTGATTTGAATGAGTTGGGGATGATGCTCTGTTTTTGCAGAAAGCTTTAGGTGAGTTGAATTTTATGCCTCCTTTTGTTGTTCATTTGCATGTTGAGCAATACACTAGACTAGTATCTAGTTGCTTGTTATTCTCATCATCTAAAAGACTTGACCATTGAGTCATCGTCTGTAAGATGTTTGCCTGTTACTGAGCTAGTGGATTTATGTGTGCTCTCTAATTTCGGTTCGCAACTCAGTCTAAGATCTACTGATTAGTAGTTTAGTTATGAATAGAAAGTAGGACCTGGAAAAGAACTACCATTTGATGATAGTAATGAATGTTCTTGTACTTGTGAAATCCATGACCTTTTCTTTTCATGTTAAACTCTCTTATGTTTTAGTCAGCAATTTAGAGACACCATTCTTTTGCTTGATTCTCAATATCTTTATAATTGTGAAACTTCTGAGGTCAAGTTAGAGAATGATTTCTTAAAGGCTTGCACCTGGGGTGATGAGACTTGTAGTTTTAAGTTTTCTGCTGGCTCAACAGTGAAATTCCGGATTCTGTTTCTTCAGCTTTTGAGCATCTTGAGCAACTTCCTACTAACAGAATCATTGTTGAAACCCGATTGTTTCCATGGGTCAGAAAAAAGTTGTTCTTAATTTAGACATGTTTGAGCCTTTATGCAAATAGTGTGTGCTCCTTGTTTATTTGAATTAAGATCGCCCTTTACATGCTTGAGAGAAATCTTCTATATGCAGAAGAACGGATTGAGCACAAAATTCTCCTCACTTATGCAAATTTTAACACCTTGACTAACAATGTTTAATTGATTTACCAAATAACAAATGAAGGTGTCAAGCATTGTTGAAGCCTGAAGGTGTATGAAATGTGTGTAGATAAGAACACAGTAATTAAAAAAAATTATTACAACTAAAGTTTTTAAGTTCAGAAAAGCAGACTGCTGCATTTTATATCCAGTCTTGAAGTTTGTTAACTTTATATTGTTTAAATATTACAAGCCTATTGCTCAAAGCAGGGGGTAAAGTATCTAATATTGTATACTGACATAGGAATTATCAATTAAGTTTTTAGGCCAGCATATAGTTCACAATTTCCATCATTGATATGAAGCCAGACAAATCGCATGGGTGGCCAGAAAATCTTTTTTTTTTTTATAGATATTTTCTCTGAAAAAAATATATTTCAATCTTGCAGGCTGATCAATCATCTATTCTTGTTTCTACATCTGCATCAGGAGAATATAGGCTCATCCATGCATTTGAAGGAGATAAACTTAAATTCTATCGCCAGAAGGCTTCAAATATTGGATATAAATATGGAAATCAGTGGAGTTTTGTTGTAGGATCAACACTTGTCATCCTGATAGAGGTTGTGAAACTACCGGTGTACAGGAAAAGATTAGTTCCATCTGCTTCATGTAATTCTTCTATTCCTCAAGCAATTACTTGGATGGTGTAGATCTATATCTTGATTTTATTAGAACAATGATGAACCTGAGTCCATATATCTATGTAATAATCCAAGGGTTAGTCCTTGTACAAAGATCTTGTTTTTCATTGCATTCTCACGCTTTTGGGAACCCTCAGACTAGGTGATTAGAACTTCATACATGCCAGGGGGAAAATCAGTAGTTTGTGCATCGTGGTAGTTAGTAATTCAACACACATGTTTCAGTTGAAATATGACTAATGGCAAAATAACATAAGCATCAGTGGGAAATCCAGGTCCTCGATGTTTCAGTCAGTTTTTAACCCACTCAGCAATTGATTTTTTTTATTATTTGCCTTATTGCGTATTGATGCAGGCAACATAGCTCATTGGCACATTTGTTGAAACATTTTGTGCAGTTTCATTTGGCAAATGTATTTTGGACAATTATGAATTGGGATATGAATGTTTTTTGAAATGGGTTAATAATACAGGATATATAATTTTGGTCATTTTGGAACATAGCGGTCCTTTGATTTATTTTTCCATTAAAATTCATTTTTCTGGAGAAAAGTATTTTCATGAAAAAAATTTAGTTTCTAGAAACCCTAACCCACCCTTAGTTTTTTACCTTAGGGCCCTAAATTCTATGAATGGATTACAAAATGAGTGAAATTGATTGGACTTTAGGGCTGGTATGAAAAAACTGCTTTTTTTTATTAGTGGAATATTCATAGTTTATTAATAGTAATTATTACTCCCTCAAACTCATCTGGATTACAAAATGACTGAAAATTTTCCTCCTCTTCCGGTGATAACAGCGCAAATCCAGCCATTTAATGTTGAACCCATAGTTTTTCAAATCAAGAAGAGCTTCGTTGGATGGAGGAAGTACAATATTTCGAACTTGAGAAGTGGAACAAACCAAGGGAGTGTCGCTTTTTTCTTGGACTATTTATAGTGTTGCCAAAAACAATAAAGATATAGACATTGCCTAATCTACCTCTTATTCACTTTCAATATTTCTTTTCATGGCCAACCTCCAGAAGAAGTTTGCCTAGGCGGGACGAGAGTAAAAAGTCGAGGCGGGCGGCAGCGGGCGAGCAGATGAGTGATGAAGTGGAGGATGAAGAGGAGGAGATGGTAGACATGGAAGAATCGGGCAATGGTGGTCTGGACCATGAGGGATTCAGTGCGATTGATCAATTCCAGGAACAGGCTGTGAGTAGTCGATTGAATTCTGTGAACAGAGATGATGGGTTTCTTGATCTGAGCCTTGATCAAATTCCAGGAACAGGCTCTGCCTAATGTTGTAATTGAAAAGGAGAGAGCAAATTTGGCTGATACAACTTTATGTTTGGCTTAAGCATTATTTTTGCTTTATGTAATTATAAGTAGAGAAATAAAATTTGTATTAGTTCATTATGTTATAGCTTACAAGTTATGCTCGTCTTGTAGCTTATAAGCACGTTCAAAATCTTGTCACTTGGTTTATTTAGTAATAAGACCACCATTACAGAATTTTAATCTTACGAAAATTCATTAGGTGTTCAAAGGGTGCTAAAATCAGACTCCAACCCAAATTTGGAGTCTCCTGATTGGAGATTGACTGGAGGATAAGAATATATAGAAATAAATATAAACACAAAATTTATCCTTCCGAGTTTCTATAATGGTTTCCTCTTCCCACCCCTTGTACGACTATATATACTTTCTCCCAACAACAGCTCCCATAGACAATGCCATAATAACTTGATCATGAGGGAACAGTTTCTCTGCGAGTATCCGGATAAATGGGTCTTACATTTGGGGTTGCCACCAAGGCGAGGGATGGAATCGTGATGTTCACTACAACAAAACAGGTCAGTAGCAACGCTTTTTTTTTCAACGCTAAAAAAAAGTGTGGCACGTAACTATCAATTGCAACAGAAAAGATTAAAGTTCCTATTGCATTGAACATTAGCAATGCATAATAAAAGAACGTCGCTGTTCTTGAAGTAATTGCAACACATGAGGTGAAAGCCAACACTCAAGCTATTGCGACACTAATGGAAAATCATGGCAACTGGCACTCATAATTGCTATAGATACTATATGTGTCCCAATTGCGCAAGTAATAGCAACGCTTTATGTTGAACACCCTTTAATCACTCATCCCTAATGTCCACCATCTTATCACAATCCGTCGGCTCTTGGCACCTAGCACTCTAACAGTACCTTTTTGGGGGAAACTACTCTAATAGCAGTTGACTGTGGCGATCTGGTGTGCAATATCAAATGCTAACAGTCCCAAAATTAGAGTTGCTACTAGCCCCAATTCATTCCTCGCATGCTATTTTTTCGACCTCGTGCCAAAACTCCTTAACGACCACGTATCTCATGCCAACTCTCTCTAGAGTATCTCCTGCGAGAGCATGAACCTTAATCTAGTTTCACGACGGTCTGTTCTCCTCCCTTCTTTCCGGTGGCATACCATCACTGCTAATCGGCGAGAAAGCTTCGCCCACCACACAGGTAAATAAGATTTCCCCTTTCTATATTTACCAAAAAGAAAAGATTTCCCCTTTGTATTGTTGCTGCTATGATTTTTAGTTTCAAGGAAATATTTTTTGGGATATTAATTTGGCTATACTCCAACTTGATTATCACTATGTTTTGGATTTGTGGCCCCATTAATTAATGGCTTTGAAACAACATGTAGCCTCTTCCTGTATGTTTGCTAGTGTCAAAGTAGCATGATTCCTGATTAAAAAAAATGCTTACTTTAGCTAAGGTTGAGAAATTCACCAGACAACGTTTCAAACCAACCCAACCCTTCACTCTTGCCTTCTCTTAGTAAGAGTGACTTACGATATATACAAGTGGGTTGGTTGAAAATTCAGTCTATGAATTTATCCTGTGGGAGCATGAAATCATGGAGAAAGGGATGTAATAAACAATGCCCCACGCCCAAGTTGTTAGGCATAAACCCAAGTTGTTAGGCATTCCCATTTGATATCATGACACAATGGGGAATCCGAGATATGCACATCACACCCATACAAATTGCAAACTGCGTAAGAATTTTGTATCTCAATTTAATTCAACAGGAATATTATGTTATTTTTGGGAAATTCAACAGGTATATACCTATATTTTAATATACTGACCCATGTACAGGGCTACACTTCAAAATTTAAGCAAATTTTGTCACTTAGCCCTTCCATAGTTTTTAGTTATTGTCTTTTTCCTATTTTTTTGTGAGGTTTACCTTTACTCTATTTTTTAGGGATTAAGTTTGTATTTTATTGTAAGGTTTGGGAGGGATTAAGTTTGTGATTTCTCGGCACAAGGAAATTCAAGTGTGTAGGCAAACGTGAGAACTCTTGTAGCTAGTTTTAATTCATAATTCATATATGTTATCAGCATGTATTTTTGATATTGTACCCTTGTGATTAAATTTGACGACTTCTACAACTATGCTGGTTTCTAAATTTATTGTTTGTGACATGTATGTACTAATCAGACAATTATATGCTATGCTATGTCTCTTTGAATTGTCTACTAAGATACTTGTGTAAACAATATTATGATGATTAATTTAGTTCAGAAATTGTACACAATTAGTTTTTTTATACATGATTATGCAATCAATTTCACAATGTTCATAGTAACTCATTTTGGATATGAGAACGATTAGTCACTTGAAAGAAAGATTGATGCATATTTTACTCCAAGTATTGAACTTGTAAATTTTGATTCTTGTGTGATTGATAGATGAACATTAATAAAGGTTGGATAGATCTACCAAATAGGTATTGGCCATAATATATTGAAAGAATTAGGACATTTATCAAATTAGCATGTCAACATATAGATAGTGCCAATAGATGTAGATGTCCTTGTCAGAAATGTATGAATAGATATTACAAGGATATAAATGAGGATGAAGAAGATTTACTTGAAAACGGAATGTGCAAATTTTATTCATATTGGGTGTATCATGGTGAACCTAGATTTGGAATGATAGGCAAAAATGAACGTCATGGTAGTAGTGATGAGGAATGTCTTGATGGGGTGCAAGAAATGTTATAGGATATACAAGCCAAAAAATATGTAGATGTCCATACTACAGATGTTGCCCAAAGTGAAGATACTACTGATAGTGATCCTGATGCCTCAAAAAGTGACAATCTAGGAGAATTTGGTAAACTATTGAGTGATACACAATGTCCGCTTTATCCAGATTGTAAGAAATATTATAGGTTGAATTATTTAGTGAGGTTGCTTCATGTAAAGATTATTAATCATTGGACCAACAAATATTTCAACATGAACCTCGAGTAGATTAAAGATGCATTGCTTGATGGGGAGACAATGCTTGCCTCCTATTATGAACTTAAGGAATTGACGAGAGACTTAAGACTCGGCTATACGACAATTGATGCATGTATAAATGATTATATATTGTATAGAGAAATTTATGAACATATTAGTGAGTGTCCAATATGTCATCAACCAAGGTACAAGGTAAGAGTAGGAAAGGGTAAAAATGTTCCTAAAAAAAGGGGCTCCAGTACTTCTCATTGAAACCGAGGTTACAAAGATGTTTTTTGTCATCAAAGATGATTACAGACATGAGATGGCATAGCGATAAGCGAGATAAGAAAAAGGGTGTATTGAGGCATTCGGCAAATTCTCAAGCTTGGAAGGATTTTGACCAACAACATGAATGGTTTGCTTGTGATCCTCGTAATGTCTTCCTTGGCCTCGCAACATATGGCTTTAATCCCTTTTGAAATTGATATGTTCCAGTAGGCCCAAGTTGTCTCTTATGTTTTATTAGTCTATTTGTAATGCTGGTCTTAGGCCCAACCTAGGAGGAATAGCCCAATCTATTGAATATCATGTAATAAGGCCCTCAGGCCCAGTTAGGGGATTAGCCCAAGCCCATAACGAGATAGTATGTAAAGGGCTTATGCCCTCTTGATTCATTATGAAGAATTAAACCATAATCTCCTTCTTCCTCTAGCCTCACCCCCCTTCGTCTCCTCTCGCATTGACTCTCCCTCTTCTCTCCTCTTTTCCTCCTTTATTCCCTCTCTATCTCTATCCTCTTTTCCTTCAATTCCCCAATGCCCTCAACCATTATTGTCTCAGATTTCTGGGACATAACATTGGTATCAGAGCAACGGTCCATGGGAGATCTTCACGAGATGATGGCACAACAGAACCCAATTCCTCATGAAACCATTAGACGTGGACAACAGCAATTTCAAAGCAAGCTCCCGGTCGGACCGCGATCAGGTTCACAGCAATATCGTTGGCCAGCCCAATACTCGACATCACCTTCACAGGTTCCTTCTCGGGCTTATTCTCCGCCACCACCGACATCAACACAGGGCGCCGCAGCCTGGTATCCTCCACACCCGCCATGGACTCCACCTCTGCAACAGCCGCCATCGTCCGAACACACTGTCGATTTTTTTTCAAAATCATCGTGCCGCCGGCCAAGGGGCAACCTTCTTTCCCGTATGGGACTGCGCAAGCCACAGCCTCATACACCGACTATTCATAATGCAGAGGGGCTAGTATGTTTGAAGATTTGCCGTCACCCACATCTGGCTGGAGAAAGGGCTCTCAAGCCGTACAGTGGTCGGACTCCATTCCCGATGCCTCACTGGCCAAGGCGAGGACCCCACCAGCTGCCCTTCAAGCAAAGCACCCAGCTTTGCCACTCTGACGGCCACGAACCCCTCACCAGGGTCACGCACCTGGGCTGCGACTGCCCCAACTGGGTTCTCAACTGGCTTGGCGACGCCGTTGGGGACCACCACCGACGCGACCCACATCAGGCCATTGCCGACACCGATTCCGCCACTGTCAAATGGCCGTCCGACACCTTCTTCTTCAGTTGCTCCCCACTTATTCGAGGAAATGTCAGAGTGGCAAACGATACATCCCTCTCTGGGCCACCGAATGTTTAAGGAAATGCCTGAGTGGCAAGCAGATGCTTTTTCTTTGTCTCTTTCGCCTACAGTTTCCGTCTATACGCAAGAGGTTTGCGAAATCTTTATTGATCAGTATTATTCAATTCTTTACACCAATCCGGAGGAAGTTTTCTGGTTCTACCATGATTCAAGCAGGCTCAGCCGACCTAAGCCCAATGGTGCAACGAGTTGCGTCATGACTTTGCAAGCAATCTCTAAGAAAATTCAGTCTTTCCACCATGACCGCATGAGCACTGAAAAATTATTGCCATTTCTGAATGCCTTCGTGAGCTTTTACTGCGCTTCACTGCTGCCCCTGAACTCTGTGTGACGAAGGATGCAACTCGTGCTTTGGCAATTCTTAGAGAGAATGAAAATCGGAGATGGGTTGAATTTGAGCCAGCGGCTGGAGTTTTGTTAAAATTGCGTCCATTGTGTCTCTAGGAAATGCATTGGGACCCCTAAATCATTCTCTTGTTCAGCATACCCTTCTACACTATAGCGACCACGATGTTAGATTATTCATGGGTTTCTGCCTCATTCAAGTCCTGCGTGTGCTTGCTCCTACTCCGCCATATAGTGACGAAGAATTACAGGTTCTGGAAATGTTCAAAGTTTCCTTCTCTATCATCAGAGCAGATCCTCGGCAGAGTTTGTACCAGGCACTGTTAAACACTATGACACACATCATGGAGGAACAAATTGCTGAACCTCTTTTGGACATGGTTTTATTAAATCTTCTGAAGGAAGAAAAGGGTGTGACTCCTTTTAAACTTGCAGTGTCGGTTGTCCAAAATTGTTCTGAACCGCTCGCACCCTGTATTTGGGGTTTCTTAACATCTATTTCGGGCAGAAACGGCACAGGCAGACAATTAAACAACTCTTACTGTAAAATTATGCTTGACATAGCTCAGGGTGCACCTCAGATGCTTCGTTTCATCATTCCAAAGCTGATTCAGGCATTATTAATTGACCAGGTTGATGTGTGCATTAAAGCAGTTCACTTGCTTGGGATTTTTTTTGCATTGCATGGATGTTCTCTTGCAAAGGCTTATCACAAACTCCTTGCAGAGTTTATAAAAAGGCTCAATGATCAATCTGTAATTGTCAGAGTTGGTGCTATAGCCTGTGCTCCAGCTGGCTAATTGGCCAGTCCGGCAGACATGGAAGCAGCTGAACTACTCACCGCCTTGGAAGGAAAACTTTTAGCTTATGATGATCAAAGGAAACTGCAGGCTGTACATGTTGTTTGCGATCTAGCCAATGTTAGACCCAAACACATTCAACCTGACATAATCTTGCCTGTGTCAGAACGACTACGGGACAAAAAGGTTTCAGTAAGGAATGTTGCTATGCAAAAGTTGTTGGGGTTATATCGATCTTATTGTATGAAGTGTGTAGAGACTGAGATCACCCTTGCAAACCAGTTTGAACAAATCCCGAGTAGAATTTTGGTACTTTGCTATGACAAGGACTGTAAGGATTTCAGGCCTCAGTCCGTGGAACATGTTTTGGCTGACGACTTATTTCCTGCTCCATTCTTTGTTGACGATAGATGTCCCCATTGGCTCTCATTTTATTCATTTTTCTCTTCACCTCCTATAAAGGCTTTGCAATCTATCTTCTCTCCGAAACAACGGCTACAGATGGCCCTGCAAGAATCTTTGGCAATTCGAAAGACAGAAAAGGCAAATGGTTCAGAAAATGTACAACAACAATTTTTGCCTTTCTTTACGGAAATGTCAAATGCTTTTGTTGATCCGTCTACCGCAGCAGTGAACTTCCACAAACTGCACCAGTCGACAGATAACACCATTTTTAATACATTGCTGCTATTGGTTGGCAAAGCTACAACTTTTTTAACTAGTCACACCATCAGAGATGAGTTTCTAGAAAGGATTGACAAGAAGCACCCTCTTTATGAGTTTTTGAAAGTACTTTCTGCAACATGCTTGTATACTATATTTAGTGCCGATCAATTAAAATGTCTTCTGTGTACTCTTTATCAATATCGAGGGTTGGAAAATTGCCGTTGGGTTGACATCAGGAACAAGGTTCATGCGTTGGGGCCGTGTCTGTTTTGTACCTCCTCAGTTACCCCAAGGACGCTAATATTGATGTCATACTCCACGCTCGCGTACAAGGTGGACGCGCTTGGCAGCCTTGAGACTAATTTCACTGTCGGACAGTTGGTTCCCGTGCATACCATACCAGAGCACAATTTATGTCAGCATCCATGGGTCGCCTTGAGGTCAAGGCTAACAGCGGAGCGTAGTGGAATGATATGTTCCAGTAGGCCCAAGTTGTCTCTTATGTTTTATTAGTCTATTTGTAATGCTGGTCTTAGGCCCAACCTAGGGGGAATAGCCCAATCTATTGAATATCATGTAATAAGGCCCTCAAGCCCAGTTAGGAGATTAGCCCAGGCCCATGACCAAATAGTATGTAAAGGACTTATGCCCTCTTGATTCATTATGAAGAATTAAGCCATAATCTCCTTCTTCCTCTATCCTCCTTCCTCTAGCCTCACCCCCCTTCGTCTCCTCTCTCGTCTCCTCTCCCTCTTGTCTCCTCTTTTCCTCCTTTATTCCCTCTCTATCCTCTTTTCCTTTAATTCCCCAATTCCCTCAACCATTATTGTCTCAAATTTCTGGGACATAACAGAAATATGAGCAATCAATATAGCATGTGGCTTGTAATGTTCGTCCCATATAATTTGCCTCCATGGAAATGCATGAAAGATCCATTATTTTTCATGTCACTGCTTATTCCTGGACCTAAAGCTCCTAGAAATGATATTGATGTATATTTGTGACCATTAGTGGATGAATTGAAAGAGTTGTGGAAAATTGGGATTGAGACATATGATGCCATGAAAAAACATAAGTTCCAAATGCATGCAGTTGTTGTATGGACTATAAATGACTTTCTTGCCTATAGAAACTTATCTAGATAGAGCAATAAAGGTTTCTTAGCATGTCCAAATTGTAATAATGATGCAAGTTATCAAAGATTGAAGCATGGAAAGAAGACTTCCTACATGGGCCATTGTCGTTTCTTGCCACCCAAGCACTCATGGAGAATTAGGTATAAAGAAAGATTTGATGGCAAGGCGGAGCGGAGGCATCCACCAATAAGGTTGTCTGGAGAGGACATGTTAGCCCAATTGAAACTTGTTAAAGATGTTATATTTGGGAGGGGTCCAAATAAGAAGAAAAGTAAACGTAATGAGGAGTTGAATTGGACAAAAAGTAGCATATTTTTTTAGAGAACACCCAAGTTGGGGCACAATTTGGATGTGATGCACATTGAGAAGAACATTTGCGATAACGTGGTGGGAACATTATTGAACCTAGATGGGGAAACAAAAGACACAATCAATTCCCGCTTGGACCTGGAGTATATGGGTTTAAGGCATGAGCTACACCTACGGAAAAGAGGCAATAAGTATGTGATGCCACTTGCCTGTTATATGTTATCAAAATATGAGAAAAAGAACTTTTGCGAATGGTTGAAATCGATGAAATTTACAGACGCATATGCATCAAATATATATCGGTGTGTTAATGTTAATGATTGTAAGATATTAGGAATGAAAAGTCATGATTGTCATGTCTTCGTACAAAGGCTTCTTCCAATTGTGTTGCGTGGATATTTAAATGACAGTGTCTCTACAACATTGATTGAGTTGGGTGCTTTCTTCAAAGAGTTGTGTAACAAAACCCTACAATTGACAGTATTGGAGAGTATGGAAAATGATATTGTCTCAATATTTTGTAAGTTTAAGCAAATATTTCCACCATCGTTCTTTGATGTCATGGTCCACTTGGCTGTTCATTTACCACATGAGGCGATATTATGTGGACTTGTGCAGTATCGTACGATGTACCAAATTGAACGGTAATATATTTATGACATACATTTGTTTATGCTTCTAACACACAAAGACAGGTTTCTCCACACATTAAACCAATATGTGTGCAATAAAGCAGGACTAGAGGAATCGATTGCTGAAGCATATATTGACAATGAATGCTTCACCTTTTGCTCCATGTATCTTGATGGTATTGAGACTAGATTTAATCATGAGCAACATAACAATGATGGTAAAATATTTTCGGGCAAAATGTACGACTTTAGGTTCAAGGAGATTTCAACATCTTGATATAACGGAGCTCACTAAGGCTATTACATTTTGAATAATTGTGATGAAATAATTCCTTATTTCGAGTAAGTTAATATGTACTAGCACATAAAATATTTAAATTTTATCATAGTTAAAGTAGTATATGCATTCATATTTTTCATTTCGAGTGAGCATAAGGCAGAATTATTGAGGCAAAATCCTTATAATTGGCAACAGAGGCAAGAAAGCAGTTTGTTGGTTGGCAGGCAAGAAAAATAGTTTACTCGTTGGTTTGCAAAACGTGTAAGTTGTAGGAGTGTTGATTGGTAGAAGTGCAAATGTAAATTCTAATTTTTTAAATGCACTCTACTTTTTGTGCATTTTAAGGGTTAATGCTTCCATGATCTGATGGTAATACAGTTGAAATTTTTACTCTCTTTAGTCTAATTATGAATTGCCTTCCTTTTATTTCTAATAGTCTCAAGAATATTTAGTAGCAAATGGTTGAAACCCGATGAGAATTGCCTTTATAACATATTCAATTTGAGTGTTTTGAGGAGATTATGGAGCCACTTGGTGGAAACTGGAACACAGTAGTTGGTGGTATCGGACTTGCTAAACTATACTCTAGGCATCTTAGGTATTAATGCTTCATGAACTGATGATAATAAAGCTGAAATTTTATATCTCTTGTGTCTAACTATGAATTACTTCCTTTTGTTTCCAATAATTTCAAATATATTTTGTAGCAAAAGCTTGAGACCTAGGTGAGAATTGCCTTTATAACATGTTCAATTTGAGTGCTTTGATGAGTTTAGTTAAACACTTGAGTGGAGAGCTTTAGTTGGTGGTATCTAAGTATATATTACTCCCACCTTTCAAAAAATCCTGACAGCATTTGAAAAATTATTGATCAACTTTTAGGTGACTGGATTTGCCCTAGAGGCCAATAGATCCTCATGCACCTGCATGTGCAGTGGGTAAGTGGAGGCTTGAATTCTGCGGGCCTTACACGTCAATAAATTTAACTCATTTTTTTGGATGGAGGGAGTAGTATTTTAGTTTTTTTGTCATCTTGCTTCTAATATGAATTAACAGAATTAGATTTTTATAATGGACTTACTGGCTCATTCAGTCGAATATTCATAGATGTTAACCTCTTACTTTCACATTAGCATTAGGTTGTGAAAGCCCAATATCTGGTAAGCACGCCTATGAGGGGTAGAGGATCAATCCTTTATGTTTCTACTTATTTGTTTTATAATTTCTAAATTTAACAGTATTTAGAGAGCACAAGGACCTAAGGAACTGAAGTTTACTAAGACAACCAGGCCTAATACTACCTATTCTGGTTTTGGACTATTTGTCCCATGTTTTAATCATTTGAGGCTTACACTAAGTAGCAAAACAGTATTTGGAGATGGTTTAGTATTCGTATTAGATGCTTGATTATGCCATAGTTGAGTGCATAGTATTAGTATTAGATATTTAACCTTCAAAATTCAATCTAGCAGAGTGAGGTATAGTTGCTGAATCTGATTGTGAAACTGTGTGGAAAAATTGAAGAGACTACTCTTCATTCAATATTTTCTCATGAAAAAGTGGCTCCAGCTTGGGCAAAGGATATATGGTTTCACCAAGCTGATTTCCCGCAGATTAATAGTCCTTTTGCAATAGTTGAATACATTCTTAATGAATTTGGTAAAGTTGATATGGAATTTATGTTTGCCATTGTGTGGGCTTTGTGGAATGATCAAAATACTTGCAGGACAAGACATTTTGCCAAAGAGTATTTTTAGGTGTACTGGGCAAGTGCTAGAATGAAATCTCAAAATGGAGAAATGGTGGAAAATGGAGCTATTAATAGTTTATGGAAACCACCAGATGCTGGTTTTGTGTATATCATCTTTGACCTAAGTATTTTAAAAGCAAATCAATGTTCGGTGTTGTCTGGCGTGTTCGTGATGAAAATGGTTCTATTGTTGAATGTCATAGCAGACCTTATATATATTCTTATAAGCTATATATTCTTATAAGCTACTAGGTTAATATTATACCACCATTGTACTTTACTATTTTTTTCTTATAATTTGAATATAATGTCTATATTCCTAATATCTTTAAACTATTACTTTTGTGTAGGATTGAAGATCAAGTGGTAGAATGATAGTCGAAAGTCGGTGGTGGTGTCTATTTTACTTCGGGTCATTGAATCAATGTTAGTTTATTTACTTTTAATTATGTAGACTTATTTTTTTACTATAATAATCAACTTCTTACTTGATGCAATTACATGATTTAGTGCGGACAAATTTGACTCAGTTGTTTTTTAATGAAATATTAGGCAAGCAATTAAGTTATATGTGCACTTTCCAATTAATTGATATTTTGTGCTATTGGTTAATCGTCTTAAATAAGGAATATCAACATTTTTTTGGTGTCCTAAATAAGCAAAATTGACAGTCTCAGGTGTCATGATTAAGCAATAGCAACGAAAATAAAGAATTGTAGGCATGCCCATCAATAAAGACTATTAGTGCTTGCGACACTTTTTAATATATTATTTTATGTTGCTAATAAATACTTGTGACACTATTTGTCAGCCACTAGTACTTATTCTACATGTTCGGTCAAATTCCATGGATGTCTTTTTTAACACTTAAATGGTGTTGCTAAAAGTAAAAAAGTGTTGTCATATCACAATAGGGACGAACCCAATAACCAATGCTATTATCCAGTCTCAACATTTCAACAACCATGGGAAACAAGTTTTTGCGACGATCTAACTGTTTTGCCGAAATTGAGCATTTGCTACGCTTTAACCGTTCCACCGGAATTGAGAAATTGCGTTGGCAGCAACAACAATGCATGTAGAGACACACAAAAAGGGTACTTTTTGCGACGCTATTGTGCGTTGCTATTGACAATATTTTTTATAGTGGTTCAAACGTTTCTTCAGTTTTCTCTAATATCTCCACCTTAATAATTGTATGATTTGCATCTCTGTAGAAAGGAAGAATGAAAGACATAATAAATTAAAAATCCAAGACCAAATGTGGAGATGTAGTTGGTTAACCTATAAATATGGAGATAGAATTCTTATTATATTGCGAACAATAGTGTTAGATCAGCATGTAGCAAATTTTACCGAACTATCTAGGATTAAAAAGTGTGGCCCATAAATTTTACTGTAAACAATGGTTACAACAAGCATTTATCAATAAAAAAATGGTTACAGCATGTAGCGAGTGCGACCAAAATAACTAAGGTAAAAAGGTGGCTGATAGAGAGAGAGAGAGAGTGCAGACGAGGTAGTCTGCTCTATAACTTAACGAACTTGAACTAGTATGGACATTGGACAATCACGAGTATGTAAGATGAAGGGGCACGCCAGTTTGCAACATAAAATAACTATTGACATGTTGGATGGAGGGAATGCAATCTTTTAGACAATTGAAGTGGAACGAACAAAGGGAATATCACTTTTTACTTGGACTATTGGCATTGTTGCCAAAAGAAAAAGCCTAAAGATGCGTAGCATAAAGAAAAAAGTAAAGATATAGACATTGCCTAGTTCAAGTCTTATTCCCTTTCCGGATGTTCTTTCACGAAATCCCTTTCCGAGCTTTCCTTTTTGACGTAATCCCTTTCCGGATTCAAGTAATTCCAAACAATAACTTGTCATACTTTCTATAAGTTGACCTTTCCCAATCAGCCAATTCCAAAAGTCATCTAACTAGGAAGAGTTTCCCTCTTGTCTCATCTCCACAATTGGAAAGTTATGCTAGTCTTGTTTTTATGTTAAAAATAAGACTAATATAGTAGAACGAATGAAGGGTGTTATTTCCTATATGTGTTACCTTAATTCCCCAGATTAAAAACTTTCCTACTCTCCATAAGCAGACCTTTCCAAATTAAAAAAACTCTAAATCGAAGACTTTCCCTCTTTGTCTCATGACCATAGTTGGAAACTTCCATGTGCTTGTCGTGTCGGCCAAGGACGATCGTATTTGGAAAGTTTCCCGCCCCAAACTTTCCAAATCTGCTTGTCGTCTCACTGCTTCTACCTCTATAAATAACGTACAAATTAAAAACTTCTCCAACTTGCACTACACTACCTGTGCTAAACCAAACTATGGGTGTCGCGGCGATGGGATTGACGGGGAGGAAGAAGAAGAGGTCGAAGAGGAGCCTGCTGAAGGGCATGGCCAACATCCAGAAGAAGCTCGGCCAGCTCTGCGTGTTGTGTGGAATTGAAGCCTTTCTTATCTACTCTTCTTCTCCTTCTGATAAGCTACAAACATGGCCTGCAGATCCGAATGCCATGGAGCTTCTTATTGAGAAGTTCAAACCTTTGCCTAGGCGGGATGAGAGTGAGAAGGCGAGGCGCGCGGTGGCAGGCGAGGAGGTGGAGGACGATGAGGAGGAGGAGATGGTGGTCACGGATGAATCCGGCGATGGTGGTCTGGCCCATGAGGTTTTGAGAGTGGTTGATCAATTCCAGGAACAGGCGGTGAGTAGCGAATTGAATTATGTGAATGGAGATGATGGATTTCTTGATCTGAGCCTTGCTCTGCCTAATGTTGTAACTGAAAAAGGAGACAAAACAGATTTGGCTAATACAACTTTTTGTTTGGCCCAAGAGTTGTAATTTTATTTCATTTTATTTTATTTTTTTGATATCGATTTTTCATTACTTCATAATGCAAAAGTTTTTGTTTTTCATTACTCATCCTCTGTTGTCCATGTTGTGGTTTTTTTCCTCCGGCCGTGTATTTAATAGCACTACAAAATTTGAACTGAATGAGACAATATAAAGCCAATTAGAGCACGTATAACTTGATCAAGCTATCGGAGTTGTAACTGAGAAATTAACAAATAAGCTTCCACAACAAGGACTCAAATTCTGGATCTAAAAGTGGTGTTTTACTCAAATTTGAAGGCCTTTATTTGGAATGTTATACCTGATTTTGGTTTTTCGAAATCAAGCAAATCCGGAGCTTTGGCTGATGATGGAAATGAATTATATTTTTGTATTCAGCATGATGGTGTGACATATTAGGAAGGTTTATCAGAGGTGTGGCTCATGCATGTGGCCCTCTGCGTGCTGTGCATTAGAGAGTGGTCATAAATGGCAAATCAATAAACCCGTTATGAACCAAACATTAATAGGTAGCGTGATCAAAGTCAATTTTTCAAAATTTGGACTTGAAAATTTTGAAACAATTGGTAAAAGCCCAAATTTTGAAACAAACTTATAGCATAAATGAAAGTATGGTAACATTAAGTAAAGGGTGTCCGAGTCCTTAGGACCCGACTAAATGGGGCAGGGCAACCGGCCTCTGTCAATCCCTTCCGACATAAATGGCAAATCAATAAACCCGTTATGAACCAAACATTAATAGGTAGCGTGATCAAAGTCAATTTTTCAAAATTTGGACTTGAAAATTTTGAAACAATTGGTAAAAGCCCAAATTTTGAAACAAACTTATAGCATAAATGAAAGTATGGTAACATTAAGTAAAGGGTGTCCGAGTCCTTAGGACCCGACTAAATGGGGCAGGGCAACCGGCCTCTGTCAATCCCTTCCGACCTGTACAAGGCCCACGTATCATACGCCTAGGTAAATGGCCAACAGAGTGGTGTTCAAATCAGGACCTTTGCTTCATGAAGCATGTCTTGACCATCCCGGCCTAGTGGTTCAAGGCGTAGACTTTTGTTTACCAAGGGTCCGAATCCCTCTCTTTGCGAACGTTTCCCAAATTAAACAACGTTATCAACCACAATGTATATAACAACAATGGATGCCATTATCGCATTGTAAGATCTTTCTTTTCTAGAAATTCTCTATTTATTTCCTAAGAATTTTGTACGGAAAACAATGCCCCCATGGTCAATATAGGAAGATTTGTTTGTAAGAACGTTTAACTTGCGGGGACTTTGTTAATCATACCATCTAATCAAATGGCCAAGACAGAAGGAAATTTCTATAATAGGGATTGATCGAGTCCAGAATTGCCCTATGTTGTTTCCTTTGGGTGAAAATCCCATTTTCTTCTTTACGTATTTCCCTTGGGAACACTGCCCTCCTCTCTAGTCATTTTGCCTTTGCCTTTAGTTCCTCACTATTCAATCGTAATTGATGTTCACTTGCATATCAATTTTGTTGGCAATGTTACACAACTCTTCTGGCATCCATTTATAAGCAGAAATAATCGAGTATGTATGGATAAATCAACAGAAACTCAAATGATACAAGTAACACAAGACGCTTCGTATCTCACTTATTCAAGTGTTTGCCAATATGTTGCTTTATTTATACAATGAAATAGTTCACACACAAATATGCGGCGAGCTATACAAGTATTAATGTTTAGAGTAATATATACACAAGAATGGGGAAGCTTTACAAGAACTCATGAAGTTCAAACAACACTATGCAGCAGGCCAAAGTGAAACAGTTCCAATGCTGAGACGCGTTCCTCCTTGCTTAATCTGAAGGGCTGGGCTGATTGCGAGCAAACTGAGAAAGCAGTCCACGGGAACCCTCATCCCCCATACATTAATTGATTCAAGCTTCAGACATTTATTTACAAGTGTAACAAGCCCAGCCCCATTTACATGGCGACAGCTCCAAAGACCAATTGTCTGTGAAACAACAAATTAATTAATCATAAATGATCCAACAATTCTATCTCAGAAGACTATAAACCAGATATTGTATAGAAGTCTTGAACATGCCTTGACATATGCTAATTCACGAAATACAGCAGTTGGCAATCACTAATAGATCGTAAGAGCAGTCTCCACAATCATTAAAAACAAATCTTTGACTGCAAGAGGAACAGATAAGGATCTGGAATCTACAAAAGGGGGTTAAAACTAGCAATATGTCTTAAAAACGGCCAGTTATTGACCAGAAGAACAGTCCTATACCATTTCCCTATTGTCGTGATTTGAGCACTTACAAAAGCAAGCTCAACTATTAGGTTGTACATGACGTAGTAACGTTGAAAACAATTAAAAAAAAGGTTGTCATGTTAAAAACTCAAGGAAGATTAGCTATTACATATTCATCCTAGACAGAACACTCATGAGATTCCCAAAGTTGTTCTTGCTATGCAAAAATGTTTTTAGTTTAATTCTACACAAAAGAAAATTAAATAACAATGAAGACATTCATCAAGAAAATGATTACAACATCCAATGAACAGGATTATGAGAAAGTAGAGTAGACTCTAGGAGTTAGAATTTGCGTAAACTATAGGCAGTATTGTTGTTGTTAGGGACATTATTGTATACTAAATCGTAACTTTTACCTAAAGAGTCCTCATCTGTCATGTTCTTAATAAATAGTCTAAAGAGTATCACAAAAGGGACTTGGGAGGCAGGTAAGCGATCAGTCTCATCTCTCATTAATAAATCCTAATTGGCATTGTGGCTTTTTATCTACTGTGGACCTCCGGCCCTGGCAATTCCATGCAGAGACCACAGTGATTAAGTACCTCATTGATGCTTCCTCCAAAACCTGGAATCTATTCCTTCAAAACCAGGATTTTCACTTCAATGGGTACATTTTCTGTCTGCTCTGCTTAAAGAGTAATTTGGTTTGAAACCTTTCATAGTAGGCAATTTCTCTGCCAAAAGGTTCCTTTGAAACTCCTCTGCATATATTTCTATGATGCCCCTTTACTGGAGCAATATGGTTTGATACCTTCCATAGTAGGCTGTCAACGAATTTTGGATCCCTCATATTATGGTTAAAAGCAGTTTTTCAATCAAAAGGAGCTCCTAGCTTTACCTGTTGCAATAGAAATTTATGTGGCATCTGGACTATCAGAAACAAATGTCTTTTTGAATCATTAAAGCCTTCAGTAGATTATGGTAAACAACAGCTTTTCTTATTGCAATTGGCAATGTAAGAGTTAATCTGTCCTACATTTCGTATGAGAGAATGTTCGCAATTTTTGTCCTGCCCTCTCCACCTGGATACTAAAAGATGAATTTTGATGGTGCTAATTGAGGTAATCCTGGCAATGCAGCTATTGGATTTACGTGCAGATACTCCCACGGTTGTCTCCTTGCTGCAACTTCCTTTCAAATTGTTTTCTTCCTCCGGATGAAGCTATGACTTGTTTAGAATGTCTCCACATGGCACACTCGGTACATATCACTCATCTTTATACCGAAAATGATCTTATTATTCTTATTATCTAGATGTATTTAAAAGGTTCCCTTAGCCTCCTATTCTAGATGAGATCCTTGACTTGCTTGATGAGTTCCAAGTTTGTGTAGTGAATCATGTTTTCTGAGAATCCATCGTGTTGCCGATGCAAAAGGCTAATTTAGCCTTTAAGAGGGGGTTGTGTTTATGGAAGTGTTCTCCACCACAAGCTGTGCAAGATGTTCTATCAGGATGCTATAGGAACTGGTAGGGTCAGTTTGGACATAGCTTCTCCTCTTCTGTATCTAGCTCTGTATGTGCTCTATATAAACAAACTTGGCTCTGGAATCTGGAACTTCTTATTATAACAATAAAATGAAGTACTCCCTCCGGTCACTTTTAATAGATACCATTTTTTCAAATGAACTTAAATATAAGTTCATTTGAAAGAAACTGTATCTATTAAAAGTGACAGGAGGGTGTAAAAAGTATTAAAAGAAGACCTCAGACCTCAAGCTGCCCTTAATCCCTTAATGAGATAGAGCACCATCGTGAAGTTCTCATTTATACTTGGTAGTGTGAATCCTTCTCTACAAGATAGTGCAGAACCTCTTTTTCTCTTCCGTTAGGAAATTCTCAGAGTTTTCCAGGGGTGGCACTAGTTATGATGGTGTGACTCCAAATACGATACAGTGCAATTCCTTGAACCCTCAATGCAATGCTTAGGTGATGCAGAAAGAGAAGCTAATAAGCATTATTTGAGTAGTATTTTTATTTATAATAAATATATTATGGTTAGTTTGGTTTTTTTGTCATGTTTGATTTTCTAAGTATTTTCATGTAAATCAGGCTCTGCTATATAAGGCCGAAAGCTATTGTAATGGGGAGTTTTGGAGAAGATGAATTGAAGGGTTGTTCATGTTCATCTTCCCGGCCTTTGGCCTCCCCTTACTCGAGCTTCGGCTCCCCCTTCCACGGCTACGCCCCCCCCCCCCCCCTTCTTCTTCCTTTTGCTCTTCTTTATTGCTAATTTTTTATTAAGCATAGCCACTCCATCACATAGCAACTCCATCATTAGGTTATCCTTAGTGTGACATCTAGGAGTTAGTTCTCCTCTAACTTATAGATATAATGTTAAGATATGTTTCCTACCAGTTAAAAAGGTCACATGCCTACACCAGATAATAGCAGTCAAATACTAACATAAAGCTTGACAGAGTATTCAGGAAACTCACCTTTAGTTGTGGGCAGTTTTCTGCAATTGCATATAAGGATTGATCAGTAACGAAGGTGCCACCAATGTTAAGGTGTTGCAAAGAAATTGCTTTGGACACCTGCAGGGACAAAGCTATCATGATGACTAAAGAAACTAGAGAAACAGATCATGAGGAACTAGTCACTTTCTGTAAATTATATTCTAATATTGACCATAGATATGCTAAAATCTGAATAATTGCAAAGAATTCAAACTTATACTGTATCCATCAAAAGGAAAATTTGGCAGTTTGATAGTTGATTCTACAACAAGAGAATAAGATAGAAACTTTCCAATGTATGACGGTTAACTAGATTGTAAGACACAGGATCAAAAGGGACTGTTCATTACCAGCACATTCCGTTGAATAAAGAAGCATGGCCATTATGTAATAAACCAATCCATGAACACTATAATCAGCCCTTCAAATTGGTCAATCAGACTCTCTATACATTTTTATACCATGATCTGCAATCTACCGGCCTTTCATATTAGTCACTCTGTTACAATGTTACTTCTAACCCATATCTATTTTGTTACTTTCTAATATACAAATACGTATTGTGAGTATATTCAAGCTGATCCAAATCAGAGCTTTATTCATAGGCCAGTTACAGTCATAGAAAAATCTACTTCATCTTTAGTAATTGTGTAATCGCAATAAGGCAAGGCACAACTGGTAAGATTCTATGCAGCCCATCGGCATAGAAGTCAGTACTTGTTGGCAAGACAAATCTGGCAATGTAACTCTGGTCCTAGGCAATTCAGCAAATTTGGAAGTTGTAGAAGTCCAGACAATTTTATAAAATTTAAGCCACTCTTTACCCCATAAAACTCTTAGCCATTAAATGCTTAATTGTTTCTTCTTCTCAACACAAAATAATTTGCATATAAATTAAAAGATTGTAAAAACAAAGAAACATTAATTAAGGAGTAAGTGCTCTATCAAATTGAATTAATAACCAAAAAAAAGAGAGAGACAAACTAAACCTAAAAAAGAGCCCAAAAAACTAAACAATCACTACAGACTATCAAGAACTACTATCATTAATTGACGCAGGGCACTATTTCAAACATCTAAAATAGATATCTACAAATATAAATGGACAAACATCATCACTCAAAAACCTACTATGAATTATGGAACTGTAATGATTTTACAATATATTTCAATAAAGTGGTAGCTGCCTGCTGCATCATTGAGCATTAATAAAAGACACTAACCAGCATAATTACACCCTTGTCTGTGATTCCCGTCATACCCCAAAGGGATATGGATGTCAAGTTACTGAGACACTTCGCCAATGATATTTTGTACAAACCATCATCAGTTATCTGGCAGCCCCAACAACTACGAGAACTAAGAAAAAGGAAAGCAACACAACAAATGACCATAAGTCTCTAATAATTTAAGCATAACTCTTTAGAGTGACATCACTTAAAAATGCAAATAAAAAAGGATAAATAAAAAACCACTATGTAGAACGTGAAATACAGTCACTAACGTAAATACATAATTCCAAGTGCACGGTTTGTTCAAATATAAAAAGTCTCTGTGATACGTTATAATTTACATTTGATATCTAGACCTGAGATTGGAAAGAGATCGAGATGATTATTCACAATATTTCGGTTTTCTTATTGACCACATGTATGTACAACGTTGCAAGCAATGTCAAGAAATCCACAGTTTATTATTCTCATATCAAAATGGCCATACTTAATTTAAGATTTATGACAGCACTATAAACAACTAACAACATGATTTTCATCAATTTTCAATTGTGTAAATTAACTAGAAGCAGACTGTAGACCTATATCCCATTGTAATCTGAACCTTTCATTTCAACAACCAACTATAGCATATAAGAAATTGGTATAGGTGAGGGAATCAAGTCACAAATCAGCTCTAGCGTTGCTTAATTCTTCAGATAGTTTATTCAAAACTTAAGTGAAGCATTCGGACCTTTTTTTTGGAAGTCATTCAGACCTTTTTTCTAATACAGTCAAATCACAGAAAATAATGGGAGGCCATCCATTACATTGTTTTCTATGCATCAGCTAATGATATATCTCAAACAACAACCTCTGAAGAAGATTTATAAAAAAACTAAGCACAGACTCTATAGGCAAAGCCTAAGTGCAAACGTTTTACATGTATGAATCGTTTTTTAAAGAACCATATCTCTGTTTTAGCTGCATTTTCCAAATGAAAAACAAAGAGAATGCAACTTCAAATCCTAATCTTGATTATTTATAACAGCAAGTTGAGATAGAAAGAGCACAAAATTTTATCCTAAAATCATTTCATTATCGTCACTGGGACTCAGCTCATTCAGCTGCATCATAAAGAGGAAGAAATTATTTTTATGTTACAACCTCAAGGATTCATGAATGCTTTGTTTTTAACACAGAAGAGCTAATTACCGATAAGAAAACGGAAAAAATTAAAAGTATATTACTCGTTATGTCGTAGAACAAATAAAATGTTTTGGAAACTCACGATCTAGGTTCTAGAAACCAACTCAAATTATATTCTCAAGCGTCCACATCAATTTCTAACCTGACTTTTATGCCCTTTAAGTTTATTATGCTCAATGATTCCCTTGAGTTCTCCAATAGTAAGGGCTTATTTACATACGAATTTATTTTAGACAAGTGAGAGTTCTGACACTCCTAGAGGGACAAGAACATTCATACAAATTATTTAAACCGAAAGAGAGAGGGAGAGATTATTCACATGTCTAGCTCCTTCAGGCTATATGCTATGCCAACTAGCCGGGCAGTGGACTCATCATCCATATTCCAGCCCGCAAAGCTGAGCCTCTCTTTCCTTGCTAGGGACCGGTCCACTCCTTGTCTCCATTTTTGGCACACGCGACTAGACCTGGAACCATGTGAAAGCATGATAGGAAAGAAGTTAGTAGAGACCTAGCAAAAGAAATAAAGAATGAAACGAGCTCGTACAGGCAACAAGTACAATCCAATCTACAGTCCAAAACTTCAAATCAGAGAATCAATTGCAACAAACAGCTTTTGCGAGGTTTGCTTTGAAACCAAGAATGAAAATTACTGAGTAATAATTGTAATTTTGGATTACTAGAAGGATTTGGTCTTCTAATGAACGCAAATAGCTAAAAACATTCAGTAAGCAAGCAAACTCCAATGGCTTGATCGTACCATAGAGCAAAATTTGCTGATAACAATATAATCTAAAATCAAATACTCATAAGTTTCTACCTACACACAATGAATCATAGCAATATAACATAGAAGAACTACCAATCACTAAGAACAGATGCCCAACTTGAGTTAGATGCCAAATCATAAATCCAATTATGAGTTCGCAGTTCAAACAGGAAATTGTATACAGAAAGCACAAAACCATCAAAACAGAAGAAATATTTGCTGTAATATAATCTGGAATCAAACATCATAAGTGTTTAGCTGGAGACAATGAATCCAAACCATATAACATAGAACAAGAACCAACAACTAAGAACACAAACCCAACTTAAGTCCAAAGTTCAAACATCAGATTGTGTTGCTCCCTTCGTCCAACATTACCTGTCCGCATTCATTTTGATTTTTTAATGCAGACAGGTAATGTTGGACGGATGGAGTACTAAAAAAACATCAAATTGTAATCAGAAAACATGCAAAACCATCGAACAGCAATCAGCAAGCATATAAAACCATAAAAAAAGACAATCAAACAGAAGAAAGATAAGAAAGCCAACAACACTCAGTACAACAAAACAGAATAAGAAACAAGAAAAACCATGAAGTTCAAAATAGAAGCCAACTCACTGGGCCAAATCCCTGAAGGAGGAGAGCAGGGAGAAGATGGAGGCAAGAAGGTCGACAGGCAGCCGATCAATTTCAGCCTCCCCTTCCTCCACACCCATTCTGACTCCTCTCCCTGACAAAACAAGCAGCAATATAAAAGTGGTTGCTTGTTTGCAAGAAAGAAGTAGTAAGTTACTTTTACACGTTGGTTTTGTTTGAGAAATGGGAAATAGGTGAGACGGAAGAAGCAAGATGAGGAGCAGATGTGGTCATCTGACTATCATCCTGTCAACATCAGCAATTCATGAGAATTGAATAAGCTGATTGAGACTTTTTTTTGCTATTCCCTCCGTCCAATAAAGACTGTCTGTATTTGAAAATAAGTTCGTCCAATGAAGCCTGTCTGAAAATGAGCTCGAATCCTGTCTGTATGTGTAAATGAGCTCGTCCAACGAAGCCTGTCTGTATTTAAAAATGAGTTCGTCCAATGAAGCCTGTCTGTATTTTTAAAATTTGCTTAATTTATTAGATTGAGGGTCCGCTGGAGGATGTCAGCCTGGATATCCTTCATTAACCAGAGCCCTTGATCGTCAGGATTGATAGCATGTACTGATGCACTCGTGTTTTTTCAAATGCAGACAGGTTATGGTGGACGGAGGGAGTATTAATACAAACAGAACAGAGAGAGGGGATTCGGAATCAGTGGCAACATTGGGGAATCTTGAAGAAGTTTCTGGGGGCCCTGTCCTTCGGCCACTTGGCAATATTGGGGAATCATGTGGTTAGCATGGTCTGTGTTTTTCTCTTATTGTTTGGTGGTCCTATTTGGAGTGTGCAAGGATATTCGCCGTCGATCATAAGAATCAAGGGTGCAGATATTAGTGCAGGGCTAAGTGACAAAGTATGGGTACGGCAATAAAACGGCGAGGTAAGCGTACAGAACAAAACGGCAAAAAACGGAATATACGGAAAAATAATGTGAAAAAATAGAAAAATAATAAAAATAAAAAATTAATATAGTAGGTATAAATGTTAAAGAATAATATATTGTAAAGTTGCGCATTTAAAAAAAGAGTTTCACTTTAAATAAAAAACGTGTTTTACGTGTTTAAATGCGTTTATCGGGATAAAACATATTTATTTCGGGAAAAACACATTTTCCCGTTTTAAACACTTTTAAACACACAGCTGAGTGGCTGAAACGCGTAAAACGCGTTTTAAACGCGTTCACATAGGTGCAGGGTAGTGCATGTACTATAATGTATTGCTTGTGGTAGCGCGCTTGTGCATTCATCGTCCATCTTGATGATTGACGGCTTCCATTGATTGATATCAGGGGAGGCAATACTCCAAGAGGACCAAAGTTTTCCGGAAGGTTATTCCCACAAGCGAAGCATTGTGGAATAATTGGATGTGTAAATAGAAAAGGAGCAAATAGAGGCATTGAGATGAGAATCTTTTGTCTTCTAGTAACTGAACAGACACCGAAGCATTGTGGATCTTAGGGGCTGGGGCATGATTATAAGCAAATATTCAGATCCACTGTAGCATCCATGTTTTTTTCCCATCCAGCTTAAACACGTAGACATGTTGGATGGGAAAAAAACATGGATGCTACAGTGCTTTGCTTTTAATCAGGCCCAAACGGCCCCTTGGTCTTGGTTCGCCAACGAGAAGAGATCTCGGAGAGATTTCCAAGAAATCTTCCAGATAATCTTTGCGACTTAATTTTAACACATCTCAACATATATGTCAACATGCAGAAAATAAGTGGAACATAATGAGACTAAAATTGCATTAAGGGTGTATTCGGTTGCACATAAAGTCACTTTCGTCACACTTTCTCCATAATTAATTTTCTTTACAGACTAATGCGTTTGGTTGAGTTGATTTTTGGAGAAGCGGAAAGTTGAAAAGGAGGGAAAAGTTGACTTTCCGCATGACTAAAAATCAGCTCGTGGCAATTTATGCAATTGGAGAAACTCAAGAAGAGAATGTGTTTTCTAGAGAATCATGATATAAACAAATATAGGGACAACGTGTTTTTTCCAAATGTTTTTGCCCTTGTCAATTTTAAATAATTATGTAAACTACCACAGCTTCTCCTACTAGCAAAATCTGAGAACCCTACACCGATATTTCAAAGAGAAATTAGAATTCTAATATTTTCCTAGATTTTGATTCTGCTACTAATAAAATTGGCAACCAAATGCACCTTGAGTAGAAATTACAACGATTCACAACTCTAGTAGGATTTATGACGGCTAGGAGGCAAAGTCCGCAGTCCAAAATTGGAAGAAATCAAGTCATGTTCGTCTTCTTCTTCTCCTCTATATTAATTGCAACAGCTTCAAATTTCAGCCTTAAAATAATAGTTTGTGTTTTTCATCTAAATGGGGGAGAAAAAGGTGAATCTGGCGAGATCTCGGTGAGACCCGTGTAGACAGGCTAAAATGCCTGATTACATGGTTCTGCCTTTATTTTCCTATCGAGACTGATCGCTGAGATCTTGCAAGATAATGAACCATGCATGCATGTATAGGAGGGGACGCCATATGTTGATGATGAGGAGAGACACAATCCTTGGGACTTGGGAGTCTGCTCAGGCCCAATTGATAGGCCCAAAAATCTTGGCTTCTCTTTTTTTTTTTGATTGATTAGGATGCCATCTCTCATTTTAATCTAGATATTGATTTAATTTTGGTAGACAATCTCCTTTCAAAATGAATAGTATGTATCAGTCTATTCTGTAAAGGTAATCGTTTGTATAGTTCTGATTTAGGGGCCGTTTGGGGCGTGATTATTGCAAAAATATCCAGACTGGATATTGGATATATACTGTAGCATCCATATGAATTTTTACATCTAGCTGAAACACCTCAGGAGAAGTTTCAGCTGGATATATAAAATATCCAGATGCTACAGTGTAGCAAAACATCTCATCTGGATGTTTTTCTTTTAATCACGCCCCAAACGGCCCCTTAGTCATACCAAGTTGCAAGTTGTGATGAAACATCATGAAATTGAGTGTTCTTTTCATAAATGACACTCCCTCCATCTCTTATTAAGTTCATTTCCTACCACGTCCTTGTTGAGGGAGAGTCCCAGGTCGTGCCTATGGCATTTTAGGGGGGTTGGTTCAGGGAGGAATGTTTCAAGATTTACCAAAAGTTTACTTATGAAAACCAATCCAGCAACCTTTGTACTCCATCTACTAACCCTTTCTATTCCATCCACTAATTGCTATTAGAAAGAAACTGGGAAGGATGACCTAGTAGTTCCATTTGATTGAATAGGTGGATTTAGACTATGTGTATATAAAATACATACATATATGGGAAAAGTTTAAATGAGATTGCTCTCATATAGCTTATATGAGGCTACTTTGAATCGTAGCCCTTCGATCTTGATCTAATAGCTACATATGTAGTCATAATGATCTCACCTACTCCCTGATGTGACACACTCACCTACCCACTGATTTAATATCCATCCTCCGATTGGAATCCAACGAGTATAAGAATTGACCTCATGCTCCTTATATGAGAACGATCTCATGTAAACCCCTCTCTACATATATATATATATATATATATATAGACACACGTAGAGTTTAATAAATTGCTTATATAAAACAGAGTAGTCTTATAAAACTGATCTTTTTAATGTGTCTGACTCTAGCAGTCATCTTTCCAGTTGACCGCCTTCGTCACAGCTCTAATATCATAAAATTCAGACCCCATCAATGGGTTGTTGTAGCGGTAGACCGCTGGTGCAATGTTTCAAAAATCACTTTACATAAAACTATATTGGTTGATCCGCAGTGTCAATTGATGATGCAACTGATCATGACTGATCTGTGAGCTTAAATCAATGGGCAAAACAATGCCTACCCTTTTAGAATGTTTTACCCCAGTTCAGGTCAATGTTCTAACACCCGATTACATGCCAAAAGCTGAAAATTATGGGTAAACACTGACGAGAATTTCACCAACATTAACCTTAACCGGGATAAAAAAACTCCTACCATTCCACAAGATCCAGTAAATAACTTCTCAATTAAACACTGCAACTTAAAATATATGCATTATATTCACCAACATGGGCATGTTGTGGAGACTTGCGCCGCACTGGAAGAAAGCAGAGATAGGGTGAACGAAATGTTGCGATTCAAGTTCAAGATCTACTTATTCATAAAAAAAAAGTTCAAGATCTACTAAGTTTTTTTAGTAAAGGTCTAATTACAAGTTAACTAGCCGGTGGAGGGTGGACCAGCCAAATTGCCAAGGCTGTGTACATGCACAACGAATGGAGAGCCTTGTAGGAAGATAGTTTATTTAGTCACACATAAATTTAGGAAGCGGAGAAGACCATGTTCTAAGTCAGATATATACATATATATATATATATATATATACATATATATATATATATATAGAGAGAGAGAGAGAGATGAGTTTACATGAGATGTTCTCATATAAGGAGTATGAGGCCAATCTTTATTACCGTTAGATTCCGATCGGAGAGTGGATATCAAATCAGTGGGTTGGTGAGTGTGTCACATCAAGGAGTGGGTGAGATCATTATGGATATTTGTAGCCGTCAGATCAAGATCCAACGGCTACGATTCAAAGTGGCCTCATATAAGCAATATGAGAGCGATTTCATTTAAACTTTTCCCATATATATATATATATATATATATAGATCTTTTTTATATAAAGAGGGGTTTACATGAGATCATTCTCATATAAGGAGCATGAGGCCAATTCTTATAGCCATTGGATTCCAATCGGATGATGGATATTAAATCAGTGGGTAGGTGAGTGTGTCACATCAAGGAGTGGGTGAGATCATTATGGCTATATGTAGCCGTTAGATCAAGATCAAAGGGCTACGATTCAAAGTGGCCTCATATAAGCTATATGAGAGCGATCTCATTTAAACTTTTCCCTTTTATATAAGGGCTATGAGAATAGTCTTTTGGGTCGTTGGATTATGACTCGACGGTGGGTCTCAAATCAGTGGATAAATGAGTATGAACCATCAATCACCCTTGATCCGTTAGATCAAGATCCAACGACTATAACTTGATCTAGCCTCATATAAGTAAAATAAGAGTGATCTCATTTAAACTTTATATATATATATATATAGGGAGAGAGAGAGAGAGAGAGAGAGATCGGTTTATATGAGATCATTCTCGTATAAGGAGCATGAGGCCTATCTTTTGGGTCATCGGATTCTTATTCGAGGGTGGGTATCAAATCAATGGGTAGGTGAGTCTGAACAATCACTCACCCTTGTAGCTGTCGGATCAAGATTGCATGGCTACGACACGAACTGGCCTCATATAAGCTATATGAGAGCGATCTCATTTAAACTTTCACCCAAATAGGCCGTACAAGTTTTATAATGATTAGAGTGCTAATACTGACTTCAGCATTAGAAGAGGATGGCAATGGAAAAGCAGTTGTATGGTTAGGATGTACAACCAGCCTTTGTTTCAGAACGAGGATTCTTGACCACTCTTATCTCTTTTATCTTGACCTCTTTTGAGCAACAGAAGTTCATATGGTTATCAAGCTTATAGGTGATAAGTTTCAAGTCACAAATTTTGAGTCAAACCATAACGAGGCAATCATGACTCCAATGAAGGTTCCATTCTTAAAGTCACGGACTCATGAGTAATTAGTCTCAGGCTGTGTTGATGATTCAGCAACAAACGTGTTCCACCAAAACATAAAATTGCAAGCCAACCAAGCTGGTGGACAACAAAATGTGGAGTGTCGTGGTCTAAAAAATTATGTGTAGTCTAACGATGATGGAAAAAGGAGTTGCAACTTTTTTAAAATATTTCAAAAGAAAAAAAATGGAATCATCATTCTTATCCTCAATGCAGCTGGATGAAGAAAGTCTAATAACCATTATTTTTCGGGCTGATGCAAGAATGATAATGGGCTACGAGTATTTTGATGTGATCAACTTTGATACCATATACAAAACTATTAACTAAATTGGTCATGTGTGTTATTTACCGGAGTAAATCACCAGCGACAAAATGTTATTTTTGGAGTTGTCTTACACTATGATGAGATTGCTGAATCTTTTATTGGTTATTTGAGACTTTTCTTGTGGCAATGTCTGGAAGCTCTACAAGTTCTTATGCTTAAAACTCACCATTTCTTGTGTGCATGGCATATTTACCAAAATGCAGTATAACATCCCAGCCATGTTTTCAACAAATTCTAGTCATTTGGAAGGGATATGAGATATGTATGAGTATGAAACAGATGAGGAGTTCTTAGAGGATGGGATAAAATGCTTCAAAAGTATAAACTTTGTGAACATCCTTGGTTCAGTCAGTTATTGGAGAAAGAGAATATTGAGGTATCGCATATGGACGTCATATTTTTGTGCGGTATGAAGTCTGCACAACACAAGGTATCTATGAACTTATTCTATTGGTGCAGTACATAAATTCTCAAATAAACCCCCTTGCGTCCTTTTGTCGTTCTGATGGATTAGTAGAGGATGATTTGATGAATTACAAGCTGATTTTAAGGGTTGGATATAATCTCTATGTTGCCAATTTTTTTCAGAAATGATAGAACGAGTATCAAAAGTGTACAGTCCAGCAACTTTTGAAACTTTTCAAATTGAATATCAAATCACTTGCATTGTGAAATTCAGGGGCCGTTTGGGGTGTAAAAAGCCAAAATATCCACAGTGGATTTTCCATGTCCACTGTGGCATTCCAATTTTTTCAATATCCAGCGTGAAACATAACCTGAGGTGTTTTAGCTGAAAGTGAAAAAAACATGAAAGTTACAGTATAACAAAACATCCACCAAAAAATCATGCCCCAGTGGATGTTTTGCTTTTATTAATCACGCCTCAAACGGCCAGTCAGGAATTCCGAGATAAAGGAACAACATTGGACTTCAAAGTAATAGGATAATACAATGATGAACTCAAAATCATTTTTGACTCATAAGATCAAAAAGTTGTTTGTAGTTTCGAGAAGTATCAATTTTCAGGAATACCATGCAATCATTCCTTGGAATTGCTTTGTCATAGACATGTGAAGATGCTCCCTCCCTCCCAATACATACTTAGAAGGTGGACAAGAAATTCAAAAATTCAGGTTATAAGGAATGTTACTTCAACAAGTGATGTTGTCCCACATAAGGCTATTGGAACACATTTCGTAGAGTTGTCTTGGTGCTGAATCCCAAGTAGCATAATGGAAATAACTACTCGAGCCAAAATGATGTCTGAATAAGTAAAAAAAAAGAATTAAAGCAAATGCCTCAAATCGAACACCAATTCAGTGTATCAAATGAGCATGCAACTCAAGAACAAAATGATATCAATACAAATAATCTCAAGTTGGTTGCATCAGGAACTAAAAAAGGGAGAGATGTGCTCGTGGTAGAAAAGTTTTGAAAGGAAACAAGTATTTTCATAATATGCCATGAGTCATGGTAGATTTTATTGAGAAGTGCCACTATTCGTGATAACGGTAATCAGTTACACCTCAGGCAATTCTAAAATTAAGCGTAAATCCCTACCCCCGATGCCGCCTCAAGCATGTTGTTATACAGACCCTGTGGGATATTAGAAATATGTCCCCAAACCTGGTGCCTCCTACACAATCTGAAGGATCAACAGGCATGTTTTTATTTAATGGAAATGCTATGTCCATTAAAAACAAGATAAAAGGAAACAAAAGCTCTGTCCATTAAAAACGAAAATTTAAAGTCATTTTTATAACATGACTATGAGCATCCCGGGCAGTAGAACCAATAATAACTTTTTCTCTACAAAAAAAGACATGGTTTTTCTTCATCCACCTCTAGCATTGTACAAAAAGGAAATACTCTCAACAAACTCTCCTTGCATCAGAAAAAAAAAATTCCTGAATTCCAGGATGTGTAAGAAAAGAAAAATATATTCCTGTAAATCTCATTGATTTTGTCAGCATGTTTGCAACTTTACACTGTCTTCATCCATTTCAGCTTGAGTTTCTTGATCTTTTGAGCACATGTGAGGTTCAATTTTGATGCCATGGGTCAACAAAAGGGGACATTTTGAATTTGTTATGTTTGCCTCAACAGTAATATTTTAGTAAGCGCTTGAATGTGTAATCTAATTTGAAATCTTCGAGGACACTCCAATTTCAATATCAGTATTCTGCATCAGCAGGTGATTCATTTAATTCAAGCAGCATAGAAACCATTAGTGAACACAAAATTGAACTGTTTTTACCCATCATCAGGGACGGACCTACGTGCAAGGACATGGATCAGGTTTTTTTTTACTACCATGCAATATTAAAGTTCATGTTGGGTTTCAATTTCTCGAATCAGCTTTCGGTATTTCTTCCACAACATAATTCAGCAGCTTCTTGCTTTCTGCAAAATCAGTTATTGAAACTATGTTTAAACTCATAAAAACCTCTACCCATCCATTATCCAAAGTGGGTTTCACTGGAATGGCAAATTACCTCTCCTTTCACACCAGAAAACAAGTTCTGCAATTCGAAGCATGTTGTTGGACAAAGGTGGGCAAGAGTTAGGTCTGGTTGCTCCGATGCTGGCATCTATGCCCGAGCTGGGAGGGCTAGCAGATATAGGGAGATGTTGGTTCGGAGAAGAGGAAGTGATGTGGGTTGGTTAAGTTTGTAGGTTTGGGGCTTTGACGGGTTTTTTTAAACTAACTTTCTGGTTTACCTGGAGAATTTCCCTGATTTTGAGACCTAGAGTCTCAGCCAGACCTTTTCCGCTAATGAGTGTGATCTCCAAAGATATAGTTTAGTTTGTGCACCTTAATGCTCAAATTACAATAATCAGAAACCCCAATTCCCCTTGTATGTGGTTTTTTTTTGGATAATTAAAAAATTGTATTAAAGAAAACAAGTGAGTACAACCTCACCTCAACACGACGACTCAAGAGTCATGAACAACCCCCAAGAAAATAAAGGACAATACAAAGTATTAAGCAGTCTAGCTAAACTAGGAAAGGCGAGCTCAAAACAGAACAAATCAAAAGATAACAGAATGGTTCGATCGATCGCTAAATATGGGCCGATCGATCGCATGGTGATCGATCAAAGTGACTGTGGTCGATCGAGAGCCGATCTATCATAACCTCAGCTGATGCGATCAATCGGGAAGGGTGCCGATCGATCGCCTGAATCACCAAATGCCAAAAAGAGGGTCAAAAGTAGCCAGTCCCACTAGGTCTCGAGATCCCACCAGTCCCTTTGTTCAAGGGTTGTGCTCATCCCAAAAGGTATGTAAGAAAGGGCAATGTGTGAGGTAAATATCCTGGAGATGGAAGACGTTAAGGATCTCCTTTACTATGTGGATAAGATTTTGGCCCAGTATATATGTCTCAAGCTTTTGGTCCTCAAAGATTCGCCTATTCCACTCTTCCCAAATCATAGTAATAAAGCTTGTGAAACTAGCTTTGATTATATGCCCTGTGTGTTTATTGTTCCTAATCAACTGAGTCAGCCATTCCAATTCCGTAGAGCACACCCCAATTGTATGATGAATATTGCGCTTACGAAGGAATATACACCATACCACCTTAGCATATAGGCATTCAAACATTAGGTGCCTAGTTGATTCTTCATTTTTCTTGCACAGAACACACCTGTTAACTAAGGATATCCCTCTTCTCTTCAGGTTATCTAAAGTGAGTAGCCCTTCATTCAGAGCCATCCAGGCGCAAAAGGAGTATCGGTTCACCTGATGTTTGAACCAAATAAGGTCATGCCACGGCACCTTCCCAGATTTCACTCTAAATGCATCCCAGACACTCTTAAAGGTGAACTTTCCAGATTGGTTGAGCCACCCATAAGAATCCTCCGAATCAGTAAACACCGGCAGTTTTTCTAGGATTTCTTTCTTGGCAAGATCACATTTTCTTGAGAGTATGTAGTCATTTTGGAGTTTGCCAGACTTAAGATAATCCGCCATTGTTTCATTTGTGTTACCTCCCAACTCCAGAATGGTTCTGTTACCAAATTTCCTGGCGAGAGCTAAGGGGTCACTCCATAGGTCCACCCACATCTTTACTTGCACCCATTTCCAATGTTGACAGCAACTCTCTCCTGCATAAAAGTTTGCAATTGAAGGATGGATTGCCAGGCATAAGAGCAATTGTGAGCTCTAGTCGTCCAGATAGAGTTGGTGCTAAGATACACCCCATGAACCCATAGACACCAGAGAGATTCTTTACAGGTGAGACATCTCCAAAAAAGTTTGGCAAGATTTGCGTTGTTGATGTCTTGAATGCGTCTGACCCCAAGACCTTCTTTCAAAGGACGACAAAGTTTTTGCCAGGAACTATTGTGAAATCCATTGGATTGGGTGGTACCTTTCCATAGGAACGTGGCCATGATGCTCTCCACTTTGTGACAGACTTTTTGCCATGATGCTCTCCACTTTGTGACAGACTTTTTTCGGTAGTTTGAAGCAAGATGTCCAATAAACATTCAATCCACCAATAACTGATTTAATCAATTGTAGCCTCCCAGCATATGATAGGAGTGCAGTTTTCCACCCAATTTACTCATCCAGATATCCTGTCAAGAAGAGGCTTACAGGCTGAATGGGATATACACTTAGAGGAGAGAGGCATACCTAAATAGGTAATCGGAAAGCACCCTTCTTGAAATCCAAGCATTTCTAGGATGGTTGACTTGTGTTGGCACCCTGCGGAGAAAAATATAGAGCTCTTGCTAATGTTTGCCTGGAGGCCCGACATATCTGCAAAATCTTAACTTCTATAATTTTTATTGTAATACTTTCGTGAGTCTAGTTTCTAACCCCACTAATTTTATATTTTTTTGATTTTATTTGAATTAGTTATAAATTATTTACTACCGACTGTCAGCACAGAAACAGTTCTGGCCGAGATTAAGACTCTTAATTAAATTTGATTATCTCACTTAATAACACATTATAGATGATAATATATTATTAACAAACCATATACTCCCCTCCTAGACCAATTACCGACCCTAGGATTATCTAGAATTAGTAAAGTTCACTCCTTTCTTATGTTCTTTTACATATAACATAGTTTTAACTATTAATACCTCTCAAATAAGACCTGTAATGCAAGACACACCTTAAGGCACAAAACTCGACGTGGATCATGATCAACCAAGCAATATCGGAACTTCTAGTCTCTGGAAAATTAATAAAGCATTAGACTTTAGGTGCGAATTCCCATCTAGAAACGGAACATGAATGCACATATGATTATGATGCACTACGCATAGAAATAATGACACAATTCATTCATCTCACAAGAATCTACACAATACTCTAAGGTAATGAATCAAAACACTTATCAATATCATATAATCAGAAGAGTGGAAAGAGGAAAAACCATCCTACTTAATTCACCAAAGATTCCACCTTTTTACGCGTTGCTCGTCTCCTCCGCTTTCTCCAAAGCTCCAGCTCCAAGCTCTTGTAAACTCCCACAAGAAGAAGCCTTAAAGGAGGTGGGTGAACGTGAGAAGGAGAAGGGGAAAGGTCTCTGGATGTTTTAGGGCTAGCACAAGCCAACTCTCTATGGTTTATATAGAGTTGGGGGAGAATCCATTCTTAAACTAATTTTCCAAATCATGGACACTTCCAACCAATGGGAAGGCCTCAAGATCCCTCTAGAGACATGGAAATCAAGTCCAATTGGGATTTGATATCTTTCCCATGCAAATCCACCCCAAAAATAAGCTAGAAATCGCAAAACCGCAACCGGTGATCGATCGGCTATACGGCGATCGATCGTCGTATGCGTTGTTCTATACTACCGCATTACAGCCGACCGATTGCAATTATTGCTGATCGATTGCTTTACGCGAAACAAAAAAAATAAAAAATTACAGTAACTACGATCGATCATTTTGATAAGGCGTCGATCGATTCAATCTGCCGATCGATCGTTTCTTATGGCGATCGATCGCAGTCACACTCAAACAAAATTCAATTTCTCATATCTTTTTACTCCGAACTCCAAATTGCGCATAGTTGGTGGTGTTGGAAAGCTCTTCTCACCAACTTTAATTTCATACAGTAAAATACGACCAAAACATTAAGAGGGTCAAATTTCGGTTTTAAAATACTTACTAATTTTTCGGATGTTACATATCAAATCAGAGGGTAAGTGAGTGTGATCTACATGAGAATTCATAGAGAAAGACATCTATAGCTAAGAAAGTAAAACATATAAAATAAACTAATTCTTCATTGATTCTAGGATAGACCCTAAGGTATAGTCCTAATTGACATAGGAGTAGGCTAATCCTAATAGACATAGGTTCATAACATTCCACCAATGCTTCTGCATCACCTCGTCCTCGAGGTGCTCTTGTCTTTTTCAGCGAAGGCAGGAATGCGAAAACTCAACTTCATCGAAATACGTGAAGACCCATGAAAGCTCTTGTAGAAGAATCGCTAAGAATTCGCTTACGGAAAAAGCTTCAAATCAGGAAACATGGCACACAATATATGGCCTTTCATGAAGCTGCTGAACCGACCGATGGCTAGAACTTGAACCAAATTTGAACTAGTAGGGAGGAACCAACCCGAGTGTAAGCAGTTGAACCAGCATTTGAACCAACCCAATGGGTAAGTTGGTGAACCAGCCCAAGTGTAGATCATCCTGGTCCACTTTGGATCAACCCACGAAGGGCGCTGTTTCATCCTCCTGAAACTATTCCTCAAACCAGAGAAGGGAAGGCCGGGGTGGGATGGGTGGTCTCTCGAGGAAGAGAAGAGGCAGCGATGGTCTGAGGGCTTCGTCGTCCACAGAAGCTCAGGCGATTGGGGCTATGGTAGAGGCTGCTTTGGCGGAGGCGAAGGTCCAGGCGACGGTGGAAGTGTCGATTTGGGCATCGCACAGGAGGTGGCTCCGGTGAAGGTAGCGGAATCATAGAAGCCAATGTCGGTATCGCGGCTAGTAGATGCAGCGGAGAGTACCACGGCTGCGATGACGACAGCACAACAGCGGTGGTGGTGTGAGCAGATGAAGGTGGCTTTGGTGGTGGTGGCGACAGATCAGGCCTGACAGAGGGTGGAGGAATCGAAAAAGTGCCACCTTGGCGATCGTGGCAACGGAGATGACATGGCGGCGGAGATGGCGATGAAGTAGCGCCAAGCGAAGAAGGTTCCGGCGGGCAAGGTGGTGGCGATGGATTCAACGTCAAAGGCCACGGCGTTGGGAGAGTCGGTGGCAAAATCTCAGGCGGAGGAGAGGAAGCTGGCGGGTACGTTGGTGGCTGCGTAGAGTGGAGAAGAAAGCACTTGTCGGCGGTGGGCACGGTCGTGGGGCCGGAGCGCATAGGAGGTTGCGATGCTAGTGGGTATGGCGCTGGTGGCGGGAGCTGCGGTGGCAACGGAAGGTCCACTGAAGCTTCGACAGTGGCAAGGGAAGCGGCTTGAGGCATGGGTGGTGGTTCGGCGAAAAATTGAGAGGTTCTTGGGTCCAGAAAGCCACCACTTCGGGTGGATTGGGAAGCAGTCAACGGACCTGGCAGAGACGTCGTCGGAAAAGATGTGGCCGCCACAGTGCCGGTGAATTGCAGGAGTGGCACGGCATGGATTGGCGGTGCCAGCGAGCCGAAAGCAGGTGAACCCCGACACTGTGAGTCCGCCGTGAAGGTTCCCAACGGTGTGACGCCCAGCCAAGGCGCCGCGCGATGCAAGGACAGGCGATGCAAGTACAATTGGATCTTCTCAAAGCGATGATCGTTCGCCTATTGGATTGCGTGCTTCAAATCGGTAAATTTTCTATCTTGCGCTTCCAATTTTGTTTCTAATTGGGTAATGCGGGTAGTAAGGGTGGGCTGGGTGGGAACCGAGGGTCGACTGCTCTGATACCAATGATGTAGACCGTAATCTACATGAGAATCCATAGAGAAAGACATCTATAACTAAGAAAGTCGTAATCATAATCATAACTAAGAAAGTAAAACACATAAAATAAACTAATTCTTCATTGATTCTAGGATAGACCCTAAGCTATAGTCCTAATTGATATAGAAGTAGGCTAATCCTAATAGACATACGATCATAACGATTAAACGGCTACAACTTGAACTGGCCTCATATAAGCAAAATGAACTTAACCTGCGGGTACCCGCTAGTACTTTTCCTGCGGGTGAGTTTTCTAATGATGGTTGGATCAAAATCTCGCAACCCATCTTCTCTAACTGGGTCAAAACCTTACCTTACCCCCACTGATATTAATACCCACCCCATCTTCTCTAACTGGGTCAAAACCTTACCCAACCCCATTGTGTCTTTTGAGTCGTGACTCTCATCAACACCACCCCCCCCCCAAAGAGAAGCCGCTTTCTGCCCCAGCCGTCCAACAGCTTGAGTGTCGCCATGGCGATGGTGGTCTTTTTGCACGCGCAGATGGTCTACCCCAACCAGCGGAGATCCCATGATGGTTCGTAAAATACTGAGATTGTAAAGGGTATGTCTCCTCTGGCCCTAAAAAGACGCCCTTTTTAGCCGATGCTGTCTAGTAGCCTCGTCCCCACCATCGCCGATGACATGATGTCAAGGCTGTTTTTGCTCACGCTAATGGTCTACCGCAGCAAGTAGAGATCTTGATGAGGAGAAATTTATGCTGATGGAGCTTTAATTCATTTTTCTTTATCTCTCTATATTGCTTGATGTTTAATTCCAAGTTCTTCTCGCTGAAAGGTGGTACTTTGAGTAAGACTCCCTGTGTTCGGAATTAGTTGATAATTTGGGTTGCCAAAATGAGCTAAAAATGATTGGTTTGGGATTTACAGTGGGAAATTTATAAATGAAATAAAGAAAAGAGCTGACCTATAGTTGGAAATAGTGAGTTTATGATGAGACCCACTGGAAAGTTAATCCAAGCCTGACGTTCTTTGGTGTCAAATAGGCTAGATATAACTACTGTAAAATGTTATCCACTCTAGCTGATGCTAGCATATGTTATGTAATTAATAATAGGCAAAAACAAAATATCTGGATGATGTGGCTCTTTAGCTCAACTAGAAGAGCACTTGTTTTTTTTAATCACCTACTACCAAGAAGATGGTGGTTCGCTTCCACAAGAGCCAAGAAAAGCAATAAATTATGTGGTTATTTTAATATGGTTCAGCTTGGAGAAATCTTAAAGGACATACTTTCATATTTCTCAGGTAGGAAGGTTCTTTGTTTGATCATGGGACCATTGGTGTTAGAGTTTCCACATTCGAGCAACATATGTTATGTATGAGAGTGGCTTTCTTGAAGAGGCGAGGTGGTAAAGAAGCTTTGATTTACTTAGCTGGGGAGGCAAAGGAATTTGGGGTGGCAAAGAGTTGCACATGAAAGATCTTGGACATGAAGTGTCCTTAATATTCATAGGGCACAAGTCCACCTTTGCTGCCATCTGAAATGCAGATTTAATGCTTTACAACACACAAAATTGTGACAAATTGCATGGTAATTGAAAATGTTGTCTTATAGATAACCTGAAAAGTAGAATGCATGTCACTAAGATATTCATTTAGTTGTCATAATCCAGCATCTCTTGTCCAATAATCCTGGACTTTCTTCATCCTTCCCATGTAATTTTGACTCTCTACACATTGGATCATAGTCTTAGCATCTCATCAGTTCTTTCAGTATAGCTTGTCAGCATCTCATCGGGTCTTAGCAACAGCAACAGCATGAGTAGCTGTTTTTACAATTGAGGCAGCCTTATGGTTATGAAAACAGCACTTCACAGTATAGCTTGTCAGCATCTCATATCCACATCCACCTACATTTAAGGGCTCAAATGTTTGAACCATCAGAATTTTCCTTTATTGATACATTTGTAAGAGTATTACCATAGTTCCAAATGCTTATCATCACACACACAAAATCAACAGAGAGCAGCAAGTAGCATGACAACTAGTTTACACTTTACACCATTGTAAGTAAAACATCTATAAACATTTTTTTTGGATAATTAAAACATCTATAAACTTGTACTCCTGCTTGATAGAATTGCTAGTGATCTTTATACAAAGCTAAAAGTATGGTTTTATACAAATATAATTTGAAAGAGAGGAAAAGGCATTCATGCCTATCGTATATTGCTTATCATAAAATACAACCTTTCATTAAATAGTACTCAAGTTCTTGGTGGAGTTGAACTACCATCTTCTTAGGGAAAAGGATATATCCATTTTCCTAAGTGCTCTACCCATTGAGCTAAAGAGCTATTGAAAACTGTATGAAGAGACATGTTCCTTAGATCATGATGCTATAAAATTGTCTCAGGCTGATTGACAAGTCATTTTCAATCATCCTTCTATCATAGTTTCCTTGCTTTCAGAAACAAATGAGCTACAATGGAAAGACTCACTTAAAAATCCTCAATCAAATCCTAAACCACCTCAAAGTTTAGAGTGAACCTTCTTCTACTGAAAGATGTAGCTTTAGAATTAAGATCATATTACATCCCTGCATTAAGGAGAACATGAGTGTTTCGTCCAAACACAAACACATCGTTTTCATTTAATGAGTCAATAGCATTTTCACAAACATTTACTGTGCACAAACTCAAACAACAATTTTTCATACTGCAAAATGGAAAAATATAAACCAAGAAAGCCCCTTTTTGTAGAGTTTAAGCAAATACTAATCTGCATTTGTATGAACAAGAACACATAACTATGTACATATAACTATGTGCAATTTTGCTTCTACAAATCCATTTTAACATAAAGTTAAAGTTTATGTAAAATGTTAAATTGTTTTCGAAGTTTCTGGCACCAGCCCTAAAGCAGCTACTTTGTGAAGTGATTTTTAGTTCCAAAACTGTATAAATAAGCCTCAAACAATCTTAATCTATTTTGATTCCAAAGCGGTCTAGTTCATATTCCTGATTCAGAACCAATTTTCCTTCTTGTACAAACACCACAAGCAGTGTAAATGCAAGCAGAAAATGAAAAGCCCAACCTTGTGGAGAAGGGGGGAGAGGGAGAGATGAGCCATGATAGCCATGGCGGTGTAAATAAGAGCCTCAATGCCAATTCTTTGGGTTGTGAGCACGCCTCTGCCGGCCGACCCGACGAGCAAAATTCGGATCGGAGGGGGCAGTTGAGTAGAACCAATGGCTTCTACGGTGGTCGAGTAGGCGGCCGCGGGAGCGTGGAGGGTGGGCGGAGAGGGGATTTGGTGGATCCGGCGTTGCGAGTATCCGCTGGCTAAATTTTTCCTATATAAGATAGAGATATAGATATACCAGCCAAATAGGCATGGCAGTGCACAAGTTTTATAATTATTAGAGTGCTAAAACTGACTTTAGCATTAGAAGAGGATGGCAATGGAAAAGCAGTGGTATGGTTAGGATGTACAGCCCGTCCTTGTTTCAGAACGAGGATTCTTAACCACTCTCTCTCTTTTATCTTGACCTTTTTTTAGCAACAGAAGTTCATATTGTTATCAAGCTTATAGGTGATAAGTTTGAAGTCACATAATTTGATTCAAATCACAACGAGGCGATCATGACTCCAATGAAGGTTCCATTCTTAAAGTCACATAAATTCATGAGTAAGTCTCAGGCTGTGTTGATGATTCAGCAACAAATGTGTTCCACCAAAACATAAAGATTGCAAGCCAATCAAGCTAGTGGACAACAAAATGTGGAGTGTCATGGTCTATTAAATTATTTATGTATTGTCTAACGGTGATGGAAAAAGGAGAAGTTGCAACTATTTTAAAATATTTCAAAAGAAAAAAAATAGAATCATCATTCTTATCTTCAATGCAGCTGGATGAAGAAAGTCTAATAACCATTATTTTTCGGGCTGATGCAAGAATGATAATGGACTACGAGTATTTTGATGTGATCAACTTTGATACCATATACAAAACTATTAACTAAATTGGTCATGTGCTTTATTTACCGGAGTAAATCACCAGCGACAAAATGTTATTTTTGGAGTTGTCTTACACTATGATGAGATTGCTGAATCTTTTATTGGTTATTTGAGACTTTTCTTGTGGCAATGTCTGGAAGCTCTACAAGTTCTTATGCTTAAAACTCACCATCTCTTGTGTGCATGGCATATTTACCAAAATGCAGTATAAGATCCCAGCCATGTTTTCAACAAATTCTAGTCATTTGGAAGGGATATGAGATATTTATGAGTATGAAACAGATGAGGAGTTCTTAGAGGATGGGATAAAATGCTTCAAAAGTATAAACTTTGTGAACATCCTTGGTTGAGTCAGTTATTAAAGAAAGAGAATATTGAGGTATCGCATATGGACGTCATATTTTTGTGCGGTATGAAGTCCGCACAACACAAGGTATCTATGAACTTATTCTATTGGCGCAGTACATAAATTCTCAAATAAACCCCCTTGCGTCCTTTTGTCGTTCTGATGGATTAGTAGAGGATTCACGATTTGATGAATTACAAGCTGATTTTAAAGGTTGGATATAATCTCTATGTTGCCAATTTTTTTCAAAAATGATAGAATGAGTATCAAAAGTGTACACTCCAGCAACTTTTGAAACTTTTCAAATTGAGTATGAAATCACTTGCATTGTGAAATTCAGGAATACTGAGAGATAGGAACAACATTGAACTTCACATGATGAATTCAAAATCATTTTTGACTCATAAGATAAAAAAGTTTTGTAGTTTCGAGAAGTTTCAATTTATATGAATACCATGCAATCATTCCTTGGAATTGCTTTATCATAGACATGTGAAGATGCTCCCTCCCTCCCAATACATATTTAGAAGGTGGACAAGAAATTCAAAAGTTCAGGTTATAAGGAATGTTACTTCAACAAGTGATGTTGTCCCACTTAAGGCTATTGGAACACATTTCGTAGAGTTGTCTTGGTGCTGAATCCCAAGCAGCATAATGGAAATAACTACTCGAGCCAAAATGATGTCTGAATAAGTAAAAAAAAAAAGAATTAAAGCAAATACCTCAAATCGAACACCTATCAAATGAGCATGCAACTCAAGAATAAAATGATATCAATACAAATAATCTCAAGTTGGTTGCATCAGAAACTAAAAAAGGGAGAGACGTGCACGTGGTAGAAAAGTTCATAATATGCCATGAGTGGTCATGGTAGATTTTATTGAGAAGTGCCACTATTCGTGATAACGGTAATCAGTTACACCTCGAGCAATTCTAAAATTCACTACTAATTTTTTTCTTTTAAGAGGGGGTTTAAAACCCGCGCTACAGCCCTCCAAACCGCCCCTAAAGAGTTTTGGCGGCAGTCCAAACTTTGCCTATGGAAGTGCTGTCGTAAAAGGTTTTAACGACGTTTTTTATGTTACCGCAAAAAATTGAACTTCCGGAGGGAGTTTGTAACCCCCGCAAAAGCAAGCCAATTTTTTGAAAGGAATAATAAAGTTCTAGCAGCAGTTACAAACCGCCGCTAAAAGTCGAAAACTATTAACGACGGATTGTATACTTTTAGCGACGAATTCCAACCGCCAAATAATAATATATATCCATATTCTTCAGATTTTTCAAAATTTTCACTATGCTCTAATTGTCCACAAATAGCATTACTTTCAACACACTATATGACAAGAAAAATCCATTCATACCACCACTAACAAGATAAAAAAATTTAAATGTAACGACATTCATACCACTACTAACAAGATCAACAAATTTAAATGTAACGACATTCATACCACCACTAACAAGATCAACAAATTTAAATGTGATCGTTACTAAGATCAATGCTGAATTTCCCACATTTAAATTCAAATATGAGAACACAACTTCATCTATTTTAATAACTTAAAATAACAATACTAAGAGAATCTTTATGAATAGGTTATGATCACTACATCAACTTAAAGAAAACAATAAATCTTACAACAAAATTAATGAGTTCTAATTACTACATCAACTTAAAGACAACATTAAATCCTACAACATTAAGGAATCCTAATTTGCTATTAGTAGCTAATGACAACACAATTAAAATTTTTGAATCTTTAACCATCCTTGCAGCCAACAACCACAGGTTATGTACCACCATCTTACAAAATTAGAAAATAAAAAAGAAGTTACTCAACAAATGCACAACTACATATTTTAAAATATTTATACTATACTATTCAAAGAGTGTGCACTTTATGTGCTAACATCCCCAAGATTGTATATGTAACACCCCAAGTTTCAACTTTACTAAGCTGATATACGAACAATATAAGCACCCATCATAATAACACATATACTCCAACAAGATGAATATTTAGACCAAATATGGAATCAAATTGCTGAAGTAAATCAATTATAATGTCACAAGGAAACTAATTTGTTGTTATGAACCAATAACATACAGTTGAAAACGTGATGAGGGCCGAATACACACTATTCAATCAACAAGTTTGGCATAATGAGAACTCTAATTTTCTCACAGATTTAATTTAGAAGCATTGAAAGAGAATTTCAGAAGTGATCAAAGCAAATTTAAGAGGAATGGACCCAGAGACAAAAGTGTATTTTTAATGAGTTAAACAAGTGTGTAAAAGCATCTTACCTAAAAGAAATGTACTAATTCCCCTTGCTCCAATTTTGTACCCTCAATCTGTTCCTCCTCCAAGCACTGCCATGGCCAAACAACAGAGAGATTGTGTAACACCCGAAAAATTGGTACGTTAACTAAAGGTTTCTGTTTTAGGAAACTGTTCTAAAATAGGAAAGTTCGTTGCCTGATTCGATTTCTGGTTGTGCAATGTGCTTTGATGTGTTATTTGATGTTTATGATGTGGTATGATTCGTTAATCGCATGACTATTAGTAGTAGAAAACCAGGACACGAGGGTTGGTCCTAGCGCTGGGCACAACCTGGCGCTGAGGCCAGCCTGGCGCCAGGGTCTGAGAACACCTGACGCCAGGAGTGGGGCCAAGTGCCAGGGCATGTGTTCAAGTGGATGAGACCCATTTGAATTTCATAATTAGTCAGTTAATTTTGGTTTTATACGTGGTCCGTGGTCTACACGAGATAGTATAACGAGTAGTACAACCGCGGGACACCAGAGTCATGTGTGCGCAGGACTCTAGCTTTAGACACACAGACCTGGGTGCAGGGCCATGTGGCACAGGCCCAAGGAGTCATGTGAACGTGGGTTGAGATCTTTAGACGATTGGAGTGAATCTTGGAGCAAAATCTACGATTTGACCTAATAGTGGTAAATATGGTAAGTATCGCGGAGGATCGGGAAGTATCAGTTCGGTTGAGATAATTAGGGAAGATAAATCTTAATTAAAAAGAGATAAATATTTCACTTTTAATCAACCAATAGGAAGGGGATGTCTAGTTGGTTGGCTTAGATTTGGCAGTTTCGTAGTTTGGAACGAGATATGTAAAGTATGATTAAGATTGTAAGTTCGGCCAGTACTATTTTTGTGTCGATAGTATGTAGTAAATAAATCATAAATAATTCAGGAAAAACCAGAAAAATATAAAATTAGTGTGGTTAGAAACTAGACTCATATGGCTAACTCCAATAAAAATTTCAGAGTCTAAGTCTAAATGGACTGACCGTGGGAAGAGTCGGAAGCAAACTGTTATGCATATGACAATGTGCTGTAATTAGGATTAAGATAGTGAACGAATCTTATTAGAGATTTGAAATCCTAATTAAATGAGGAAAACCCAATGGATTAACATGGTTGAACGTCCCTTACTAATGAGGGAGACCTTTTAATTGGTTAATTGGGATTTGGGATTAGGAAGGATCTAATTAGGAGATATCCTAGTTGGAGGAGGCTTTGGCTATAAAAGCCAAAGAGGAGGACGCCCATATGCTTCACGCCAAAAGCTTTGGACGCCCTGTGCTAAACCCTAGCTCTTCTCCCTTTCCTTGACACCAATTCCAGCAACCTTCTACCTCTTCCCTCGACCTCTTTTCTCGTGCGATCGAAGGAGTGGAGGCGTCGTTGTGAAGAAGAAAGAACGAGCTACGCGTGGAGGTGTATTTCGCATACATCTAAGTGGTAGGATGGTTTTTCCTAATCAATTCGGTTTGCACTTCTTTGGTCCTTTCACATTGTGATTAATTTATGATCCTATTAATATTATCTCAGAGATAAGAGTGCCTAATGTTTGATTCATGAGAGATTTCTTGTTGTTTGATGAATAAGAGTGCTCATAATGTCATACCTTGTTTAATACTTCATGTTGATGCACATATGCCTACTTTTGATGGGAATATCTATAGGTCATATCTCTTGAACGTGGATGGTCATGAAAGTTATCTTCTTTATTCTGTTATGTCCTAAGTTAATAATCCAATATGATTAAGGGATGTATTAATAATGTTAAAAGCTTAATTAGATCAAGGTTGATGCCTTGAATCTAGTTTAAGGTATTATCATCAATTAGAATCATTATAATTATTAAGTTCCAGAATATACCAGAGTCTAAAATTACTCTAGGAGGGGAGTAGTTAAGGGTATTAATGTTATATTATCATGGTTAATGGGTATTAGTACGTGATTACCTAGTATAAGTAAGTAATGTGCTCTCGGCCAGAACTGTTTCTGCACCAACAGTGCTCAGTATCAAAATTATAATTAAATATATAAAAATCATAAAAATATGCCGTCAGTGGGGTTATAAACTAGACTCATAGGGATATCTTCTGTTAAACTTTTAAAGTCAAAGTCCTTCTGTGTTGATGGTGGGGTCAGTCGTAAGTGGGCTGTACAGTATAAGACAGTTTACTGGAATTAGAGTTTTAAACCACTAGTAATTATTATTACTCATAATATGATATAATCTGATTAAAATAATATTAATACAGTAAGATAAAACTACTTATGAGTCACTATAATAGGTGAATAAGTTTAAAAGACTAAGACTTTGGGACGATTCAACGTGCACAAGAGTCAATTTGGTCTTATTTCTATGGTTCATCATGGTGTCGGTTTGAGTATCCAATTGGAGATCAAACTTTCTTAGAAAGGTATCTTGAGATTAAAAGTAATACAATTCCATACTTAGAGATATCCCTATCAAAGGTAAGACATGATGCATGACGTGTAATCTAAGAGTGAAATTCATTATTCCTCAGATTATGAGTCTTCATTATTCTCTTCATTATGCGAGATATGTGAATCTTTTTGTTGCTCCCTGAGAGAGAGCTATATATGTTGTTGAGAAACCTTGATTATTTGTTTCATACTCCATGAGGGAGTCATTGCGGTAAGAGTTACCCTATTCTCATAAAGGTGAGACTTGTTCTTTTGTTGAATCATTGTCCGGTTTGACATTGACCTATTTCTCCACTTATTAAAAGGTGGAATCATAGTATGCTCACGAGCCATTGCTAGGTCATGAGTGACTTCCGATATTTATGGAACATGGTTTCCCTATTGTCCGAAAGGAGGCAAATACGTACGTCTTAGACTGGTTGACATTACGGAAGGTCTTCAGTCTCCGCTCATTGTGCCCGTAAGCACAGATGGGGCCAGCATGCCTAGACGCGTGGCCGGGTTCCAAAAAGAGAACCTCTAGGATGTTCTGGTATATTTTACCTTTCGAGATCGGTAAATTCAGTGAGCAGAAATTGTAACTCCTTGCACCATCGATGCCTGGAGTCTTGAGTGTCTTGACCATTCTCTCCTTACACCGATATTTGTTTGGAGTCATATTGAGATTATTCTTTCCGATACTTTTCCATTGGAACTGTTATCATCTGACCTTGCTATTCTTGCAACATAAACCTATGAGTGGTCTTTCAGAGAGTGTTTATTCCTGTTTATCTGAGTGATCTATTCTTCAAAACCTATTTTATCTTCCTGGTGGGTTTTTTTTACATCCTACTGGGTATTTCTATGAAATACTCACGCATCCTCTGATGCAGGGCTCAAAGATCAGTAAGTCAGGATTTTGCAGTTCAGAAAGGCGTAGCAGATGCGTGGGAGATGTCTTGAAGAATTACTTTATTTACTCTATTGCATTTTGTTAGAACTTCTTTAGTGTTGGCCAGTGTGTACCTGAATTCGATGTTTGCTTTATTTGATAGTTTTTATTTAATCTGCTATAATAATCTCAGTAGGATCCATTTGCTACATTGACAATGTTATTTAAAATTTGATGAAGAAGTTTTTAGTTCTCAATTTCTAAGTTTCGTTATGAGTTCCTGGTGATGTCGATTACACATTCTTTTTGTAATGATGTAATTGACCTGAGTGATCGAGTATTCGGTCGCGTCCCAAGGTTCCTATCTCAGCTTTTATTTGTCTTACTTGAAGGCTTCCGCACTCCGATCGAGGTCAGGAATTTTGAGGCGTGACAGATTGTTCCAGGAGTTCACGAAGAAAATGATGGGGAAGCAGAATAACTAAGATGATAATGGTGTAGTAATTTTCTACAAAGATACAATTTAAGTTACTAAGATGTTCTGTTATTTAAGCCACAATAAACAAAGCTTTGGAAAGGCCTAATGAAGAAAACCAAACATAGTTTTAACCATCTAACACTTATTTAGGGGTTTTACCTTTGTAGCACAATTATAAAGTAATTAAATCAGTAGGTAAAATTAAATGGCATAACAATGTCTCATTACGAGCAAATTTAGCAACTGAATCATGTTTATGGGCCTGTATGCAGAACAGTGAAACTGAGCAAATTTTGCAGCCCAGCCATCCTCATAATGAAACATGATAATAGACAATTTCCTAATGAATTGGGTTCTAAAGATACATTTGGTAAGGAAAATTCTTTTAGCATAACTGATTAAAATCAAAATAAAGGAGATTCGAGATGAGTTTTGCTTAGAATCTTATGGACTTCTACAAACTGGTTAGTTGGTTCAAACAGAAAAAAAAATGCTGATTTAGAACTCAAGAACTATTTTGGAACCAAATTTGAAGTAAGTTTGAGTTGAAGTGGTCAGCGCAATTAACAGCTCCACAAAGTGGTTAATGATTTAACTACTCCACAAACAAAAATTTGCTTAGACTAATGTTTCAAATCACAGAGAAGTCAACTTAAATAGTAGAAACTGTTTTAAAAAATATCAAAGTTTAGCACCAAAACTGTAATAACTTAACTGTCAACTGAATATGATCCTGCAAAAGATCTTACCTAATGTTTTTAGTAATTGTTTTTATGCACTTTATGGTTTTAAAAAAAAACTAACTAGCCTGTCCACAACCATCTTGTCAATTCGATTTCAAATTTATTTTATAATACTTGTTGCAAGCTCTGTTTAAATTTGCTTTGATAGGGAAATTTCAGAAAAAGTATACTATCTGTTTAGAACTCTCTTTAGACCAAACCATCATCCCTATTTTATTTTTGGATTTTGTTGTTAATCTGTGTTTGAATGCTGGTTTTGTATGCTTCTTTATGTTTAATTTATTCAGAGATGCATGCTTTTTAAATGGTGTTTGACTCAACTTTCAAATCTGCTTGCACTTTCAAATATGATCCTGCAAAAGATCTTACCTAAAGTTTTTAGTAAATGTTTTTATGCACTTTATGGTTTTCACGAACCCCCACCAGACCGTGGTCGCTAGAAACTAAAAATTTGTTGTGTGATTAGAACTAAAGAAGTGCAAGATGATACTTGTCCTTTGGCAGATATTAGATTCAAAATATATATTGGATTATATGTGCAAAGCCTATCGACAGCAAACAGTAAACCCACACATTAGAGGATGCTTCCAGTGGTATAACAAACCCAACAGAATATCCTCACACAGTAATAAGCATAGTCTATCAACAACACCATAGTGCTAATATTTCACAGTAATAAAGAAAAAATGATATGGATCAAGTCGTAAGGGATATGCACTTAAATCTAAAACATACCTTGACCATAGAAGTATGTATGGGATTGTAAAGGCACAGTGACTCCAAGGACAGTCTTGATACATGCAATAATTACAACCATATATTTGAAGCCTTATTGAGCTGCTGCAGCTATTCCATTTCTATGTGCCAACAATTCATCAAGCTTTCCGTAGTTTGGCACACCAGTTTCATTCAAATTGTCCGGTGGCAATTTCCGAATACAAGAAAGAATGTGCTGAATATCTCAGAGAAATCTGCCAACATCATATATCCGAAGAAATTCACATACAGACAAGAATGAAAAACGAGAAAATGTTACACAAATAAAAAAAATCAAAGACACTACTCACCTATTATTTGCTCGGGGCATATTTATCTCTAGAACAGAAAAGGCTTCTGAAATCTGTGAATGGAGGATTTGAACAACTTGTCTGCATGTTGCACAAAATTTGACTCATAAATGCTTCTTCCCTCCCATATTAATTGCCTCGATTGAAAATCCGCAATGAACCAAGATTAGTTCATTTCTCATTTCTAATCCAGAAAATTAATATGGGATATAGAGAATTTATTTTACAGTTTTTCCTTTCTCATAGAGAATAGCAAGTGTGCCCAATCTAAATGAAAAAATAAACATTTTCCCTTTTCTGCTAGCATGATCTATGACAAATGGCTAATAAGAACAAAAAGGGAAGAAGTAATTGACAATACTATCCGGAAATGGTTGGGCTTCTCGCTTTTCTTGGTGAAACTGGGAACAAGCCCCCACTTCATGACCGTCAACCCATCGGAGGGCTCCTCTTCCCTTTGCAGCACCGGCAGGTAGGACTCTCGCAAAACATTGTATGACGGCCTATACCGGCTTGCCGTGGAAGAGAAAACCCGGAGTCTACAGTTTGCAACAACCGAAGCTGGAAATCCGGATCATGGGATCCATTGGCGGGAGGGGAAAAATTTTGGGGCAAAGATCTTCCGCAGCGATTTGCCTCTAAGCATGTGGCAGGGGTTTCTATAGCAAACCCACGCAAAAAAGAACCCTGGGTTAAGCAGCACGCAAGAAAGAACCCTGGGCACAACTTTATTAAGTTTTATTCAAAGGGGCCCAACAAAAACTGCCTCTAAAGTCTTTTTGAAGTGGGGGTTTTCACAGACCCCCTTCATAACGTGGTCGCTAGAAACCAAAATTTTGTAGTGTGCTTAAATCCCTACCCCCTGATGCCGCCTCAAGCATGTTGTTATACAGACCCTGTGGGATATTAGAAATATGTCCCCAAACCTGGCGCCTCCTACACAATCTGAAGGATCAACAGGCATGTTTTCATTTAATGGAAATGCTCTGTCCATTAAAAACAAGATAAAAGGAAACAAAAGCTCTGTCCATTAAAAAAGATAAAAGTCATTTTTATAACATGACTATGAGCATCCCGGGCAGGAACCAATAATAACTTTTTCTCTACAAAAAAAAGACATGGTTTTTCTTCATCCACCTCTAGCATTGGACAAAAAGGAAATACTCTCAACAACCTCTCCTTGTATCAGAAAAACATATCTCCTGAATTCCACGATGTGTAAGAAAAGAAAAATATATTCCTGTAAATCTCATTGATTTTGTCAGCATGTTTGCAACTTTACACTGTCTTCATCCATTTCAGCTTGAGTTTCTTGATCTTTGAGCACATACATGTGAGGTTCAATTTTGATGCCATGGGTCAACAAAAGAGGACATGTTGAATTTGTTATGTTTGCCTCAACAGTAATATTTTAGTAAGCGCTTGAATGCGTAATCTAATTTGAAATCTTCGAGGACACTCCAATTTCAATATCAGTATCCTGCATCAGCAGGTGATTCATTTAATTCAAGCAGCATAGAAACCATTAGTGAACAAAAAATTGAACTGTTTTTACCCATCATCAGGGCAAATTGCTCCTCTTTCCCTTGCCAAATGCTTCTCTCCTAGGTTTTTAGTTATAACGATTGACTTTAAGGGAGGAAAGGTTTCATTTTTATTAACAATTTTGTATATGTATTTTCTTTTTTTATGGCAATTGTGGTAGATAAAGTTTACTTAGATATCTTTTTTCTAAAAGTTAATTGATTGTCGAATAGATACTGAACGGAAATATTTTTTTCTATTATGTCACTTGTCACATTTTTTTCTTTATTCCTATATTTCATTTCAACACAATTTATTTGTGACCTTAGTTATTCTATAATATTGCAGAAAAAAATTTTAAGCTTTGTAATTTATGACCCCCACCCCATGGACTAAAAATCTTGCATCCGCCCCTGCCCATCATGACATTTTGGAGAGAGAAACATATTCCTTGCTTTTTTGCTTAAAACAAATCCTTGTCGTCCTCCTAATTAATTAGAATGTTAAAATTTTCCAATACATGAAAATGAAGAAGCGGGAACTCGCGCGTGAGGCCTGGTTTTGTGTATGCCGAGCTGCACGGGATTTGTGAACTGGTCGCATGCGAGTTTGAAGTGTTTTTTAATTAGAGGTTCTCAAATCCAGTCTGCAAGATCGGAATAGAAAAATTGTAAGGATAGATTACATTAGACCCACTGACCAAGGATATAACAGCACTTGCTTTCTGTATTTTTTTGGTGAAACTCTTAAATCCTTGATATCACTAGAATGATAGTGGTGTGCTAGTTGTTTTCAATTTCTTGAATCAGCTTTCGGTATTTCTTCCACAACATAACTCAGCAGCTTCTTGCTTTCTGCAAAATCAGTTATTGAAACTATGATTTAACTCATATAAACCTCTACCCATCCATTATCCAAAGTCGGTTTCACTGGAATGGCAAATTACCTCTCCTTTCCCACCAGAAAACAAGTTCTGCAATTCGAAGCATGTTGTTGGACGAAGGTGGGCAAGAGCAAGGGTCGGTGCGAGGGGCAAGAGTTAGGTCTGGTTGCTCCGACGCTGGCATCTATACCCGAGCTGGGAGGGCTGGCAGATAGAGTGAGGTTGGTTCGGACTTCGGAGAAGAGGAAGTGATGTGGGGTTGGTTAGATTTGTAGGTTTGGGGCTTCGACGGTTTTTTAACTAACTTTCTGGTTTACCTGGAGAATTTCCCTGATTTTGAGACCTAAGAGTCCCAGCCAGACTTTTTCCGCTAATGAGTGTGATCTCCGAAGATATAGTTTAGTTTGTGCACCTTGATGCTCAAATTACAATAATCAGAAACCCCAATTCCCCTTGCATGTGGTTATTGCATCCTACCGGGTATTACTTCCTTCTTTCTACAGGTTCAGATAAGGAGTAATAAATCTTGGCGAGTGTGAGGCATGGGCAACACCCTTTTTAGTAGGAAGTAGATGAGCTATTTTCACTTTTATCTCAAACTATGTTAAATAATTTTGGCAATGTGTGTGCCATTAACATTTATTATAATAACTGCATAAGATTGTGACATGTGATGATGGACTCTAGCATCCTTAGTTAAATCATTATTTTTATATTTATGGTAATACAATTGCATTTAATGCATGAGGGCCGGTAGCCTGCAACCGACGGGAGAAAATCTCTCCGGTCGGTTGCTTTAATAACTGTCCGATGGAATCTGATGGTTGAGACAGTTTTTCTAAATTTTACCCTAACCCACTCCCCTCTTGCTTTCCTTCCCCGACAGTCGCCTCTCCTCACCCTCCTCCCCCGTCGCCACCTCCATCGCCTCCCTCGTCGCCCTCACTCTCTTCCCTCGTCGTCGAGCAGATTGCCACCCCCCGTCTCCCTCGTCGCCACCCTCATTGCCGCCCCCATCTCTCCCTCACTCCTCCCTCGTCCCCTCCCCCATCGCCCGCCGAGTCGGCCCTCTGTGCAACATCCTCCGGAGAGAAGTTAGTCGTCCAAATGTATGACCTTTAACCTGCCTATAGATTATCCATGCTTCCAAATCCATTGGCTAATAGTTAACTGTTTGTCTTTTTTTTAGAGAAGTAGATGAGAAAACCTATTTGGCGATCCACCGACGGTGTGCAGTAAACTTCTTTGCAGAACACCCAAGGCAACTTCTCTCTCTTCTTCTCCCTCATGGGGTTGATTCAAGGTGCACAGAGACTCGGTAGGATTTCTGGACCTATTTTCAAAATTTGGTTTCTTTGCTTCTCAAATAACAAAAGGTGCAATCAGGATATTCCCCTGCTGGGAAGTGCTAAAGTTGCCATTCAGGGTTAGCCAATAGATTTGGAAGGATGAATAATCTATAGGCAGGTTAAAGGTCATACTTTTGGACGACTAGCTTCTTTCCAGAGGAGGTTGCACGGAGGGCCGACTCAGCAGGCAATGAGGCAGGAGAGAGAGTGCGACGGAGGGCAGCTTTGCTCGGCGACGAGGGAAGAGGGTTAGGGCGGAGGAGGGGTGATGGGGGATGAGGGTGAGGACGGCCTCGGAGGGGCGACGGGGGAGGAGGTGAGGAGAGGCGACTGTCGGGGAAGGAAAGAAAGAAGGGAGTGGGTTAGGGTAAAATTTGGAAAAACTATCTAAACCATCCAATTCCATCGGACGGTTATTAAAGCAACCGACTGGAGAGAAGCTCTCTCCAGTCGGTTGCAGGCTACCTTTTTCCTTAATGCTATGTTCAAAACTCGAGAAGTTATTAGGTACGTGGTGCGCAGGGGAACAGTGTGGGTAATGAGCACGACTCCACTGCTTGTGGGGTCCCTTGTAGCCATCATGACAAACAGGGGAGTCATGTTCATCAGCCATTGGTGATGAGCACACTGTTCCCCCTACGTGTCGCGTACCTAATAATTTTTCATTCGAAGGTGGTCGTTGCACCAAGTTTGTTAAAGCTGATTAGACACCTCGAATTTTGTTAAGTCTACTATTTATAATTATTTTTTACTCGTATTAAATTACTCTTAAAAATAAAAAGTGAAAAGTACTTTTTGGTGAGCTATTTTGGATTAAACATTTTCAAGCTAATGGATAGCCACTTTTTTTTGTTTGTTATCTTTGAAAAATCAAAAAGTGGTTTTGTTATCCACATCAGTAATAGGAAAGACCATTGGATAGGGTTTTTGCTAAGGCGGTTTCAATTGCCAAAAAGGCAAGTTGCTTTGTCAAATTTTGATTGTAACAATCCATAAATCCATATTGCGCCATATTGCTGGCTGCCAAGCAACCACTGAATCAGCTACCTCCAGAACAGGAACTTTAGCACCTGAAAGAGCATAAGCTTTAGTCAATGTAAAAATTACCATCTATCTTAATATTGGAAAACGAGAACAGTAGACAAAGCTCCTCACTAAAAGTTGCTTATAGATTCAGCTACTTCATTTTCTGGAAACCTCATTCCATACAACTTGGCATATTCTCCGTTATACCAAAGAGAGTTGCAATTAAATCACCTAAGAATCCAAATAGCCTTTAATTATAAAAATCCAAGTAGCCAAGAAATGGTGAGGATAAAAGAGCCCATGATCAGGAGTTCGCCTGACAAATCAGGCTGGTCAATGTTCTGGCAATCGGTTACAAATTTTACTAGAGAAAAAAGACATTAGTGACTAACAATAAGGCTTGTCCGAAAAAACAAGCCACATAAATTAACTAAGATCATGTCACACAGTATCAGAAATGCAAATTTTGAGCCTTGTCAAAAAAGCAAGTTTAGAGAAAAGAATAGTACGATATCTTTTTCCTTCAAGATTACCAAATACTTCCTCCGTCCCACACCACTTGTATAAATTTTAAATCCAAAATGAACTTAAATCAATTCATTTCTGATTTTCAATCCAGAGAATTAATATGGAGGAAAGGGAGTAATATATATGAGCCTAGCATTTTAGCCAACAGAAGTATATACACGAATCTAGCTACTGTATTCTCTACAAGGTGACCCCAAGTGGACGATCAACATACTCTTCCACAACATATCTGCTTAATTTTCATAACAAAGAGCCCATATCTCAGCTTGCTTTGGAATGTTCAGCAGCTTTATGGACTCAATTTTATAGCAGAACACTAGAGTGTCAGAAAAGGCTAGATGACAGGCACCTCCCACAAGCCTCCCGGTAATTTCTGCACTAACTCCTACTAAACCCTATTTAAACAACAAATGACTGAAATAAGTTAAAACTTCTGTTATACCGGTATGTGCGCCAGGCTAAATTTCTTAAAGAGACTGTGCCAACAGTTAAGAGCAGAAGGAATCAAAGAAAGTGACAGTTTTCAAAACAGTAGCTAAAAACTGAGTATGGAATTAATCAATGTCAGATGAGGGATGTCAGGAATATTATGAGAGATTTTAGGGCTGAAAAATGATCAATCTATACTTCAAGCAATAGGGGCATTAATTAGCTTAGATTGCAGTAGGCATAGGATCATACATCCAGCTCCGGAATGGTTGGGGCCCTGCAAAAGGGGGAAACCAATTGCTATAAGCCAAATCATACAATAACGAGGTGGGTCCGTCAAATGGATATAGCACCTGAAACAAATGGATATAGAAGTTACAAATTAGTTCAATCTCACTGGTTCAGCCACATGAGAGGCCAACGCTGGAATAGCATTATCAATTGGAAGAGAACTCTTACTATAGAGCTCGACAAATTTTCATCTCACTGTGAGGTCAGGTTCAGTCATTATTTAGGAACATTCAGTGACAAGCAAGCCTTGGGCAACTTTGTGCTGTGAGTCGAACATCTCGTTTCCTATAAGCCTATGCCAGTGTGTTTCCGCTTAGACATTTGAAGTAATTACCTCTTTTGATTCCATCTCATCATCTTCTCACATTTTACAGTTGCAAAACTGAATGGCTTCCAAATAATGAGCTAAAAGGAGCCCCTATTATTTGGCCATACCTTAAAATGATGTGAAACGATGTGAAGTCCCTATTCAAGGGCCCCACTTGCAATTGACACTGATCCCATCCTTCACGGGTCAGGTCCGGGCAATCACAGATTCAATCGGCCTTCACCATGTACCAACCTCAGTATCCCCACGGAGAATCTAAAGTACATGCAAACTTTTCTTGAATTTTTTAAGATTTCTCTGGTACAACAAGGTGGTGTTGTATATATACACCGTTTTACATGAGATCATTCTTACGTAGGCTTACATGAGCCAACCCATCTCCATCTATCGAATCAAGATTTTACAGTAGGTGTCAAATCAACAGGTAGATAAGTTTGAATCTTTACCGCCGTCGGATTTTGATCTAACAACATAATCATAATCATAATTACTATCATAGTCATAATTAAATAGCGTATTTTCCCAATATGATAATCGAAATGGTGATGGGTATAACAATTGGTGAAAATCCTTTCTTTTCTCTGATAGTGTGTTAAAAAGTCCTGTCATACTGAGGAGAGCAGTCCCCTCAGGAGGAAATTTTTCCATAAATCAGATGGATATAAAGGGTTCGTATCTAATTTGGAAACCATCAAACATATAACAAAAGGCACCGATGCATAGAAGATATTAATCATTGGGGCTCAAGACAAATTGGGCGTATTATCATATTGAATCATCTAAACATACCAAGTTACCAACAAGATCTCATTGACAAAAAAAATAAACAATTTTGACAGCGAACATACAATTTCTTAGAATTAAATAAGCTTCAGCTGAAAAGGTTCGTTCCTTACATCGACCTGGTAATATCCTCAAGGCCTGCAAGTGTGCAAGAGACCAAATATATGAAAATTATCAGTTGGCTTCCATTGACCACATATCCATCACAGAGAATTACACAAAAAATAAAAATCTTATGCTTTTAATGCCAACAGCATTGGTGGATTACCTCGCAAATGTCGCATAAGGCGCCTGAGGTTGAGGACGATGACAACAAAGGTGGCCTGCCTGGTCGATGGAGACGGTGTGAAGGCAAAATATTGCAGTGAGACCGGCCACCCAGACAAGCAGTTGGCTTGTCGAACTCTGTCTAGACTGCAGCGGATTGGATCTGGAGTGGTGCAGTGGTGGCTAATTGTATCTAGAGATGAAGAGTAGGGTTTTATAGGACTGCAGCTTGACCATGGTTAGTGGAAGGGTTAGATGTCAAAATCATTTGAATCACCATTTCGATCGTTGAGAAATCTCTGCTGCAGGATATATTAAATCTAGGTATTACCAACACCCTTCTGCAAAGTCCTATTATATTGTGCAATCCTGTTGACAAATGCACGCAAAATTAAATAGGATTTCAAACATAAACTTGCAAAATAACTTATATTGGGTCTGACTGTTATGAAAAAAATTAAAACAAAAACTATTGGATCTGCAGTCTAAAAGGGTGAGCAATAAAAATGAAAAAAAGAAGGGTATTTGAAAAAAAAACCACAGAAATCCAAGAGCATCCTGAATTTCCAAGGTCAATATGCAATAGCTTATCTAAAAAAGAACGAAGAAAGGAAACACCTCAACATGGAGCTTGTAATTTTAGTGAAAAGTTTCATAAACCAGTTAAAACATAAAAAACTAAAGAAGTTCCAAATATGACCATTGCACAAGCGCATCGCGTACATAGATGCCTTTGTCCAAGGGGGCAGACGGATTTGACTGGCCCTGCCCCGGTTGCCCTGAAACAAGAGGCGCAGGGTCGGGCACATATGTCTGGTATGGCAACCCTGGGCAAAGTTAACTTGTTGCCAAATATCTAAAGAGACCGGTTTACTTGTTGCCAAATATCGTTCTCATGTAATTGGCATGAGCCAAGCCATCTCCATCCCTCAGATCAAGATCTGAAAATAGGTGTCAAATCATTGGTAGGTAAGTGTTAATCGTCACTGCCATCAGATCTTGATCTGACGGCTCAAGATTACTCGGACTCATGCAAGCTATATAAGAACAACCTCGTTTAAAACTTTTCTCATATTGAAATATATTGAAATATTTCTCTCCATCATAAAAGAAATGGAACATCTTAACCTCTTCGTAAAGGATACAGAATATAATTCAGATTGAGGCCAGAATCCAACTATAAAAATCAGAGAGTATAGTTTGCATTTCTGAGTACAATTTTCGGCTAATGACCCTCTAAATTTGATTTAGATTGTGATTAAGTTATAATTGCAATTAGATTAATTAATTTATTTGGAAAGACATGATATTTCATAGAGGTCGAGACACTTTGCCACCCATGTACCAATGGGGGGGGGTTAAATTAATTTGGTGAACAAATAATTGTGACATTAGTCATGAGGAATAATTATGGAATTATTTCCACTCATTCTCCATAATAAAAGTGTTAGATATGGCTATATATAAATTTTTAGAATTCATGTACTATATATTACCAACATATTACTTCAAATTCCATGGATCATAGATCCATGGTTTTTACAATGGACTTGTCCGTGATTTCTGCACAAGCAAGTGCATAAGAAAAGCTGCACATACCAAGGCGGGGGATAGCGCAATCAATTTCTTCCTCAGAAAATTTCATCAGACGTAATGAATTCCTCTTGTCTGAGCTAACCTCTTCACACTCATTTAAATCCTCCTGTGTATTAAAAAGGAAAAAAAACAAAAACAAAATATGAAAGCACAACATGCTAACTTACTTAAAAATGATGTATGTATGTATGTATGAGTACATACATTATTTCACACTCATGTACATGTTGCTTGAAATAATCCTTAGATAGTTTGTGTCAAATGAGTCTGAGCTCCCTAGGGATGTTCACGGACAGTTAGTCCATCCCCGTCTCTGTCAATGAATAAGGTGGACATAGTTTCCTATCTGTGGAGGACACGGACAGGGACGGATTGTTACATATGCGTCTATATCCATTATACCCTATTTGACACTTAAACTAACAACCAAACAGTTTCACGTCGCTTAGCTTCTAAATCTAAAGATTCAGCAACAGTTAACTAAACTGTCAATAAAAGTATAATTGATTAAACTAATGCAATATAGCCTAGATAATTCGAGTATCCTTTTGGCACCCAAAGATAAGACATGCTGCCTCAGAAGACATTACCCCATCATACTGCTCCATGAGGAGCCTAATCCACTTGTTGAATCATCATTTACAGGCTTTAATACAAATTCAGGATGCTGTGGAGTGGGGAGGAACAACGGCCAAATTACATGCTTGCCGCTACAAACTCCATGTGCAAACAGGGATGAATACATTTTAGGGAATGCTTTCCATCCAACTGAAGCTGTAAATGTGCTATTTGGGAAGGAGGGCTTACAATGCTGAATCATCTAGTGATGCTTACCCTGTTGACATTCGTGGCCTTGCTCAATCCTAAAAATTGAAGAACAGATTCCTTCAATTGAATTATTGACGTCGTTGTTCCATTATACATTTCGGATAATTGTCCTGTGCAATGGAAGAACTAGTTTATCACAAGCGATTAAATTAGGAGTGTGTGGCGATGCTCAAAAGTGAAGCATGAATAACTACGCCCTGGAGAGATAAGAGTAACAAAACCTAGGAATTTCACTAATGTATGTACTTTTTTTGTGTAGGTGTTTCATGAACATATTATCAGCTGTTTGGTATTTAGTCCTTTTAATATGATGATCCTAGTGAAGTCTACAATTTACAGTTGTCCATCATCGCTTAATTGAGAACTTTGTTTGTCCAACCTGTAACAGACTACTATTAGGGTAATTTTGCTTTCAATGGAGTTGTTGCACTTCGCAAGTTAATGTTGTTAGACAAGGAAGTTCTACGGCAAGTGGAACACAATCAGGGTATAAATGTCTCCAAACCAGACTTGAACCCTAAACTGGTAGTAGTATTTGTGACAGAGGAAAATGGGTTTAATTTATTCAACTTTCTTTAAGTTGGGACGTAGTTTCTTATGCAAATGCTTTCC